>OY744477.1:166927315-167206205 GCA_963556175.1 Tipula confusa | reverse complement strand
GATTCACAATTGCATGGAACAATAAAGCGGTCCCTCTTAGGAGAACCGTCAAACAAATTTGTAGGTGGCAACAACAACTCAGCAAGAAGCGAGTTCACGTAACTTCTTTAAAAAGAGCCACCAGTCTGCACTATATCTTCAGAACTAGGTCTATTGCCATTCGAGGACAGGATGGAAACCTCCGTGTTAACAGATTAAGAATTTGACACTTAGAAGAAGGATTTCTCTGATTTACACAATGCTCACCAAGTGTAATATACTGTATTTGAAAATTGTCAAATACAGACGGCTAAGATGAGCATAAAGGGACCCATCCTACGAGGAACTCACACTGGTAACATGGATGGATCTAATATGGAGGATCTAAAAATAAACGGTTCCCTGGGGTTGATTATGAAACATTTTGATTGTGACAGGTGAAAATCCTCAGAACAAAATCTCGGATAAGAATGAGAGATGGATGACGACATTTGAATGAATGATATTTAAACCCAAATGCAATGATGACGACACTTTCCGAGATCTCTTCAAGCACGCAAACGTAATTTTGATCCTGATGTTGTTCATGAAGTAAAAGAAAATAGTGATTATGCTAGCTCATTTTATATACGAGCCGATCCTAAACGGATGGTGCAGTGATTTCTAAGAGAAGAGCCGCCATTTGTCGACGAAACCAAACTATTGATACGGTATGAGCCAGCAATGGCCTTGTAAAACTATTTATTATTATTATTGATATTTGTATCAATTACTCTTTTACAGAGGCGGATTATTGGCCCAGCGGCCCAATCGTTTAGTCAATTCTAACGGTTTGATTAAATTTTTCCAAAATATTAGTTTCTTCCAATCCACCACTACAAGTACTTATAAGTACTTAATTGTGTGTCTTTGCTAAATTTAAACTACTCTTAACTGCTCTAGCTATTTTTCATATGCAGTTAGAAACACTTACTCACCTTTTTATCGGTAGGTGGGTCATTGTTGAACCGCTTGACAATTAAAAATGTCAATAAGACCAGTTTCAAGTATAATTATCTTAGCAAAGACTGAAACCTAACTGCTAGCGGTTGACTAACGGGTGTCGATTGGAAAGCAACTTTTATTAGAGTCGCAGCTAGCAAACTTCTTCAAACTGGTATTACTAGAAGTAGTACTTTTCTTTTACATTTTCAGAGTTATATTGTGTTTTAAATAGTTTTATCAGCACTACGCGTCTTAATATGTTGGTTTTTATTTTTTAATTAGAGTTCATTATGAAATTTTTGTTTTTCATTAGGAAATTGTTTAAATTATATTATTTGTAAATTAATAAATCTATTGGAAAATTCTTACCTGAATATTCGTCATCAGCTAGTCTACATTACAATTTTGATATGCTATTGCAATTATATTTAAACACCAACATATTTTAACAAACAACAAATTTAATCTTTTGCAAGACATTTTTGGTTTACACGTGGTTTACATCAATCAATTTTAAATATGCTGAGTGCTGAATATACGGTACACTGTTATTTGATTTACGTTAAATAAAAACTTAACGATTCGTTAAATTTGGTTTTGTCAAGTTGACTGTCCTGAAATTTTTTTTTTTGTACATCAAACAGACTCCATATTTTTCTTGCTCGACGAATGTGGATTTTGTGTGTAGTTAATTTAACTTGATAAGACAATTATTTTACATAAAAGTGAAGTAAACTTTTACTATTTTAACAAAAATACATAAAAATGGGTGACCGTAAGTATTTATATTTCATTATTATAAACATAATGTATAAATTATGTATGTTATTGCCGACAAACCAAACAATTATTTTGATCCACTAGAATATGGTTCATACGGTATGCCAGGTAATGGCGGTGAAAATAATTTTATGATGCCAAATCAATTTAATGTACCACCACCACCGATAACTCAAAATTTCCAACCGCAACAACAAGGTTATAATTATCCGGCCCAAGGGAATAATAATATGCCACAACAGCAAGGAAATTGGGGTAATCCACAATCTGGATATGGAAACCAAAATCAAGGCGGCAAAGATGGCGGTATATAGATTTTTTATTGCTACTTGTTTAAAAAAAAAAAAAAAATGTGTTGTGATAAAAATCAGTTGAATCTGACTAATAATATGATGCTTTTGTGAATTTGTAGGATATTCTGGTGGCGGCGGAAATAATTATGGCGGCGGCGGAGGGGGTCAAGATTATCAAAACAATTATAATAGCGGTGGCGATAATTTTATGAATAAAAGTCGCGAGAATTATACCGGAAATAAAGGGGGTGGTGGCTACGGAGGTGATAACATATATAAACAACTTCTAAATACGATAAAACATACTAATGTCATTATTTTTGCATTTCTATTTTAGGTGATCGACAAGACTATGGTGGTGACCGCCGTGGAGGTGGTGGCGGAAGCGGTGGCAAGTTTAACAATTTCAGGTAATCTTAAATTTTTTAATTCAAGACTTTTTATGTCTAATATAAACACCAAAATAAGCGTATCATCAACACAAGCAAAAGAAAAACGATTTATAATAACATCGAGGTGTGTTTACAAAATGGCAAAAAGAAAACATAAATTTATTGATAAATTTAGTTTCTGGGTATTTATATAAGCGTATTTACTTAAAATTTTCTTTAATTGATATATACATTTAAATACAAATATCAGCATCTAATGGGTATTTGGTATTTTGGTACAAGGTATTTGTTTCTGATGAATATTTTATGTAAAAATATATATTAGAAATATGTAATTGAAATGGATCATTTTTTGGATAGTACTAGACATTTTGAATGAATTAGTCGGCAATTTTTTATAATTACACTTCACTTACAGTAAAAAATCATTAAATTTAAGAATAGCTTAGTTTGTTGATGAAATGTCCTTAAATCAAGAACTCATATATTTTTCCCCAAGAATATGTATTGTATCTGATAACTTCGTTTATAGAATATTCAGATTTTAATTGAATAAGATTATTGAATTCTTTATACTAGCATAAAAATTGATCCATTTCATTATCATAAATAAACAGCAAAAGGTAATTTATATATTATTTTGTAACAAATCAAAAAAAAAAAATTATCATCTATAATCTATATCCAAAATGTGTGTTGTTTACAATATATAAAGTGTCTTCCAATTAAAGCGTTCTTGAAAACTACCAGCGAGTTGTGTGTCGAAGAAAATCAACCATTAAATAATATTCACAAAAATCAAAAATAATTTTATAAATTTCGAAATAATAGAATAACATTTTTGATTTTTATGTAAATACCTAAAAGATATATATGTCTTGTGATTGGAACCCATGTACTTAGAGTATCTCAGAATTATCACAGAAAATATAGCAGAAATCAGTCTCTATCCAAACTATTTCATATCACAAATCATCATTTTTAAATATACACCAAACGACTGATGCAATTTTCTGAACACTTCACAGATAAAATGCTATTTTGAACATGAAGTTCCACAATTCATACAGTTGTAAATATCTTTTAAGTTATCTACAGAAAATCGTTAATCGATATTAATTCGAAATTTATTAAATCTATTTAAAAAAAATCATATAAGTAATGGTTCTTAAATATTTCATATGCAGTGGAGGAGGCAACAAAGGGGGTTTTAATAAAGGTAAACACCGAATTAAAAATTCGGTGAACATGTTATTTTTTAAAATATTGATATATAAATTAAATTAAATTTTGGATTTTTAAAAACGACAAAAAATATATATAAGATATAAACAAAATATTATATGGCTGCGTTTACACAGAAATTGAAATAAATAATTATTGTACTTTAAATACATATGTAGTAAACATAAGCAGGGAGCTATAATTTTAGTATCAAGATTTTATTTACGTAATTTCTTATTTTTAATTCGTAATGTTATATTTAGAATAAATGTTTTAGTTTTATGGTTATTCACGTGCGTTTTTGGGTAAATTATATAATTTTTTGTAATTTAAAAATATGTTTAAGTGTGGTTGATACTATTAGAAAACTAACATCACGAGAGTTAATTAATTTAATTTACAGCTAAAATCAGTCAACGCAATTCGATTATAAACAGTCACCAAATTATATAAGTTGGGCGAAAAGAATCGAGATTGGTTATGGGTCGAAAACATTTCACAATTTGGTTGGTTCCATTTCACGGTAAAGATGTTTACTGTTATGGTTATGTCTTATGTTCATTTTACATTCGGAATAGTGAGCCAAAAATAATCGACATTTTTTTGCGGGATATTCGTTTCTACCAGTCCCTGTAAATTTGCCTAAAAAGGTTCAACTGAACTTTGTTGTAGTCGACTCGAAAGGTTGCAGTCTTTCAAACTAGTGTTATGGGAGGATATTTAATTGTATAAGTATCCGCAATGACCGCCAAACAACATAGCTTTCCTTGGAAATAATTTGGTTTGCTCATGTTCAGTGTTTAGGAGACTTGTAATATTTTGGTTGCTATTCTTGGTGTAGCAACAAAATAATTTTAAGGCAACGCTAGTTTTTGAATTGCCTTAATATTTTTTACCCAAATATCGATACTATTTGCCCCGTTTTTACAGCTTTCAATTTACTTCGGACTTTCATATCTTGTAATTGATATTTTATGTATTTTATATTAAAAGTACAGGAATTCTCTTATTTTAGGGAAAATTATTTTTTGTTTTTGATTGAATAAACAGAGCCAACATTTTACTTTTGTCCATATTTCACTCCTCATATGTTTCTTAGGTTTCATATGCATAAATATTTTTCATAAATTGATCAGTCATCATTTAGTACCTGCAGTGTTTGGTTCAGAAGGTACGAACCCCAATAGAATAATTTCGCCAATTGGAACATTGAAACCAAAAGTTCAAAATTTGAATTAGGCTTTTCCTACATAAATTTGGAAAACCGATTTGAACATCGTTTTGACAAAATTTAAATATTATTCTTACCCATTTTTACATTAATTGTGAGCGTATGTTGTTCCACCGACAATTTTTTTTTTTTTTACAATATTTCAAAAATGCTGATGATGATGATGGTAATAATCATAATGACGATGGGATGACTGTTGTTGATTTATTTTTAATGGTTTTCTCGATTTTTTTTTTTATATTACATTGAAAAAATAAAATTCAAAGAAAATAGAAAAGAACCCAAAGTTAATGATGATTATGTTGTTTAAAGTAAATGATGATGGTAGTAAAATGTTGTTTTTATTTTATATACATGGTACAATATTCAGCGACGGGATGTTGATATGCAATAATTTTTTTAGACGTTACGGTGAGCTCTAATGATTGTAATTATTTAACAAAAAAAACAGCGACTGTTTTTGTTTTCAACAAAATCGATTTTGCAACATAAGGATATTTATGTAACTTCGATACAGGGACGTATAATATGACATTACGAATTAAACTTAAAGTTTTTATTTTGCTTTAATTTATTCTTTAAAATAATTTGTGTAAATAGCCGGAGTTTTTTTTCGTTGAATATAAACATTTATGGAGCCTTTTAAATATAAGAATATGGTTTTTAAAACATTGAAAGGGTTAAATGTGTTAAACGATTACGATAATAATTTGCTGTTTTATTTGATGAAATGTGTCTACATTTTCAGTAAAGGTACCAAGTGTTTTGAAATACCAGACTAATTATTGTAAAATGATATTATCATTTTTTTCTAAACATCATACCATCCAACGTTTATTTTGTTTTTGTGATGTTAATTTCGTAAAATTAATCGAACATATATATATTTTTGAATAGTTCAAGGGGTTTTATTAAAAATCAGATTAAATAAACTTTTTTTTTTTAATAATTTAACTATCAATAGTATTTTTAATCCCGAACACTTTCCATTCCTTTTGGACTACTGAAGACTTATTAAATAAGATCTACAATTTTAAATAATTATTACTATCCAATTCATTGTATCCGAAAATTAAAAAACAAAGTTATAATAAGTCAAGGGAGCTAGTTAATTTTACAATTTTTAGTTTTAAGACAAAAAATTCATTTAAAATTTCATAGTAGAAAAATGTAGATTTGTATTTTAATGAATATGATTTTTAGGTGGTGATATAGGAGGTGGTAGTAGTGGTGACCTGGTAACACAAGAGGATACAATTTTCGTAGCAGGAATGAATGCTGATACCAGCGAAGAGGAAATTGCAAGACATTTTGGTGCCATTGGAATCATTAAGGTGGGTCTTGTAATATAATATAATGTTAAAATTTAAATTGCCGATTATTAATTTTGTAAATTTTATTCCAATTTACAGAAAGATAAAAAAACTATGAAACCAAAGATATGGGTATACAAAAATAAAGAGACTGGTATGTCTAAAGGTGAAGCGACTGTTACATATGATGATGCAAATGCGGCTAAATCGGCAATATCTTGGTTTGATGGAAAACAATTCAATGGGGCCTCAATTAAAGTTTCATTGGCTCAACGTCAAAATACGTGGCAAGGCAAGGGTGGTAGTCGAGGCGGTGGTGGTGGTGGAGGAGGTGGTGGCGGCGGTTACAAAAGTAATGAACGTGGAAGTAGTAGTGGTAGCGGTGGAGGAGGAGGAGGATATGGTGGTGATCGTCGTGGTGGTAGCAGCGGGGGTGGAAATGACCGCGGAGGACGAGACCGTGATAATCGCGATGATAGTAGAGGTCGTAATGGTGGTGGCGGCGGCGGAGGTGGTGGAGGAGGAGGCGGTGGTGGTGGTGATCGTGGAGGTGGTAATAGCATACAAGAACGTGAAGGTGATTGGAATTGCAGTCAGTGTAGCAATAAAAACTTCTCCTGGAGAAACGAATGTAATCGATGCAAAGCACCAAAAGAAGGTGGATCAGGCGGTGGTGATGGTGGTGGATCGCGATTTGGTGGTGGAGGTGGATTCCGTGGTGGCGATAGAGGTGGCCGAGATAATCGTGGTGGTGACCGAGGTAGTAGATTTAGTGATGGTGGTGGTCGTGGCGGCGGTCGCGGTGGTGGTGGAGGCGGCGGCGGAGGAGGATACAACAGAGATCGTGGAGGTGACAGAGGTGGAGCAATGCGATCGGGAGGAGATCGGGATCGTGATCGTCAACGACCATACTAAAAACATAATAAATTTAAAATGCATAAATAGTTTATGTATACACATTATAAATAAGTTTTTTTTTTTGTAATTATTTTTTATTTCTCGTAATTTTAAAATTATTAATTTTTCGCTAAAAATATGTCTAAAAACTACAAACAAAATATTAAATATACAGTGGTGTGCAAAACAAAGTTAATTTTTTTGAAGATCAAAAATGATAAGAATTTTAATTACTGCATTAATGGCATGTTTTAAATGAGATGATCACCGTGTTTTAAAGATTTTAACCCCACCAATTGTTTTTTGAATTCCAAATATTGGCCCTCAAATTTTTAAGGAATTTAAGGTAACATTTTATAACAACTAAATTACAATATTTATTTATTAGTCGTTTAAATTAGTAATTTCCTATTATATTGCAAATTAATTTAATTACTAGCTTAAAATATGGGGAGCTAAATGAAAATTTTAAGGATATTTCCATTATTTTGATTTGCACATTACTATATATTTAAATATACAAGTTGTATATAATAACTATATATTAGTATTAATTATATAAACTAAATTTATGTATGTTGTAAATTTTAAGAGATTCAAAAAAAAAATTATAAAATTATTATTAATACAAATTTTTAAAAAACAAACAAAATTATTTATGAGTATGTATGTATTAATTATTAGATTTTTTTTTCTTATTAATTAGGAACTGTAATAGCGCGATTTTTATATCTAAAAGAAATGCCCTACTCTTATTTTTATTTACATGCTTTTGTCGAATTATATAAAGCAGTGGAGCTCATTAAATTTATTTTAAATCATAATCATGATTCGATTGCCAATGACCACCACTGATTTATATATTTATAGTACAATAATATAATATTTATATGAATTAATTACAATGCAAATTAATTTACTCTAAGAGTTTACTAATGAAATTCGCGTCTATCTCGAAATTTATTTTTATTTTATATATTTTTTACAACATAATACATTATTTTGAAGGAAATGATTATAATTAGATTTCACGACCGGCGCGAACTTATAATATATATTTTTTTGATGTATATCCTTTGTCCGATCGACAGATTCTTGAGATTACATTTTCGTATGCCTATGATGCCGTTTTACATGTAAAATTTGTGAAATCCAATAAGAAAAAGAAAATTATTGTGTATACATAATTCCTGCCATTTATAATTGACACAAAACTACTCTCTCATATATTTATTAAAATACATAATTTGTAATTTATAATGGCACAATACACAGGTTATAAAATTAAAATTTACTAATTCCAAGCCAAAATTATTTATGATTAACAAATTGAATTGGGAGTTGTTTGATTATTTTCGTACGGTGGAGGCCAATCAATATTTTCGCCACGATGTATTCCCGAAATGTGCCGCCTCAAATATAAATCGGTATTAAAATATTTTTGACAAATCGGACAGCATACATATGTTGGATTGTGTATCAGTCGCATGTGTTGTCGTAAATTTGAAACGCTTGAATAGATCCGTGAACATACGGGACATGCTCGCGATGATTCCTGACATTTTGTTAGTTTTGGTGTTCCCTCACGTTTTAGTTTAAATTTTGTATCTTCCTCGGATCCACCGTCACCACCCTCTTGTGTTTGATTATTTTCGGGCATTTGTTCGTAACCCGTTTTTATTGGTTGTATGGCATCGGGTTGTGGTGGACCACCAGCATGACCACTTGTACCCGGACGATCATAGCTAACGTCTATAATAGGTGGTCCATTGTTTGGTGTGACAATATGATGGGGTGGTGGTACTTGTGACTGTTGTGGTTGAGGTGGAAGTGGTGGTTGTAAAATTTTAGGTTGATGCGGATGATGGTGATGGTGTTGTTGAAGGTGTTGATGTTGACTCTCCATTTGTCGTTGATGTGTTATATACGTCGGTATATCTACCGAATCTTCTAACTCCATTTTAGGTTCAACTTGTCCCTCTTCATGATATGGATTTCGTTTGTCAATCGGTTTTGGCATTTGTATGTCAGGTTTTGGTATTCCAGTATTACTATTACCCACACCGCTATCATTTACCATATCCACTGAAATCGGTTCATGATGTGGAACATACATTTGATGGGTATTTCCCATAGTATTATCTTCATTAGGCCTCATTCGTTTACCTCCTATATTACGTTTTACAATTCGCTTTAATGAATGATCGTAATGCTGATCGGATTCGCCACCCAACAAATCGCTAGCCGACACTTCCATAACTGGTTTCGGTATTTTAATTGCCTGTTCTTTAGTTAGTCCGCGAATTTGTAACGATTCAGCCGTTTCTATAAATTCTCGTAAATTTTCATTACTTATCTGTACCTCACCTAAATACATATATTCGATAATTGCTTTTAAAATTTCATAACGAACTCCATACATAAAAAATACAGAATGTTGAGAATTTGTCTAAATTCAAAGAAAAAAACAAGAAAATATTTATTTTAAATAATCAAACATTTTAAAGCACTCATCAACATACCTGCATCAAATCTTTAAAATATGGACTACACGCAAACAATATTAATTTATGGGCCCCAAGTTTTTTTCCCTCACAAGCAAATGTTATATCGACTAGATCATCGCTTTGACGTAATTTTTCAAATTGATTATTTATATTCGATTGAAAATGATTCCATTTTAAATAGAATAGCTCGTCGGTGTCATATAAATCTTTGGCCGCCATGATTACACCAGAAACGGATTAATAATTACACTGAAAATGGAAGATTTAATGATTAGAAGCGGAAAATTAAAGGCCATATTATAATTTTATATACCATACTACACGGCATTAAATTGAAATAATTAACCTTGTGACATTCACAGAAATACTTGTCATCTTCGATCAATTTACGTAAATCTTGAACATACCAAGTCATAAAGATTCTAATGTCTTATTTAAGATGTAATTTAGAAGCGCCTACACTAATGGACTTGGTATGAGGGTAACGGGTTCAAAGCCTAATAGGACTTGAGATCTCAGACCAGATAGCAGATAAAATAAACAATCAAGCTTTCACAGGAACCCAGCTCTAATTATTAAAAAATGGAAAGGAAACTAGTTTTTACTGGTACGTTGGTGCAACAAAATAGTAAAAAGGGTACTATATTTTAAGGAAAGGTATGTTGAGAATTATTGAAGAATTACATCGATATTTTATTTTAGTTATCAAGGACCAGCAAAAAAAAATGTTGGTTGTGCATATTCTTATTTACCAACAGGCAGACAGATTTGCAGAGCTATTCATTAATTCTAGTTCTGGAATGATTGAATCCGACAGATGTAAATATTTGTGATGAAAAACTATACTGCCCATGAAATTTTAAACCAGGCCATTAATATATGAGGACTTTCTGTTACTAGAATGTATTATCACCATTATACAAACAATCAAAAGCTTTAATGGAAAATCTATCGACATATTCCTTTCAAAGAAGGGCTTAGAAAATTTTGAGTTTGACTCAAGACAATTTAGCAACATAAAAGAGAAATAAAATCAAAGCTACTTTTGCCGAAAAGCTTAAAATTGAATCCTGATCAGAAAACAAATCAACAGCATTACAGGCCATCGACCTTTATAGAGGACTATTAGATCTTTAAAATCATATTTATTTAAGTGATCGTTGTAGATGGTCAGCCCAACGAACGATTTTGGACAATTGGTTAAGGACCGGTGAACATAATGGATCGATATTATGTTTAGGGTATCTCAAGTAAAATGTATAGAGCTAATTATAGGCTAGAAACTATGCAGAAATTAAAATTACTTTATTTAGAAACTACCTTAAAAATTTATTATGAAAAATCAAATTTAGTTTTTCTATGGAACTAGATGACCTAAATTTCAGAAATGGAATAGCAATAAGAACCACCAATCTGATAAGACACAATACACGAAATAATTATTTAATTTCAGAAATTAAAATTGAACAAACGATTAATGAGAGCCTCAGTTTAATTATACAACAGATTTCATCTCGGTATCACAATAGGGAACACATAAAACCCAAATTCACGAACAAAATAAATTATAGATAGCTGATGATGAGAAACATAATGATTCTTCCGGAACTCATTAACGAATTAACTCACTAATGACTAGTTATTTCAAACTGAATTTTATTTTGTTTTACGCTGAGCTAAATTATTGTCGTAATTACAATAAATTTATTTTTTTGGCGGATCGACCATTTGCCATCGAAACGGCCTTTCAATTGTACTGAATACACATACAAGATTCTCACATTTCATTTAATACTTTGGGCACTTTAGATAGTCGATATTACAGTGTACTTAATAGTAATTTTAAATATATAGATATATAACATAAAAATAAAATATTTAAACATTAAAATTACATAGAATATATACATACAATTCAAGTGTAATTAATCAATGTCAGAATTCAGAAGAAAACATTTATAGCAGCAGCACTATTTCCCTTTCTGTATTTTTTTTTTTATTCACTTATATTAATCACTTTTCACATAAATTCACCTAAAACTATCGTACGAAGAACAATACGGGTTTATTTTGGAAAAATTCTTAAAATTTTGTAAACAAAAATGATTTTTTGATTTTCTTATTTATTATTTTTAATGATGAAGATAAAAAAAAATAATGACAATCATTAAAAATGATCAATCATCATATCAACGCAGCGCTGCGTACACGAAAGAACTGAAATTAACGAAGAAAATATTTACGATTTAACGAATAGTACGACGAGTGTGTTTAATATATTTTCAAATGTAGTAATGATTTTTACGAAAATGATTATAAAATGTTAATATTTCGTAATTTAAATTATAATTATCTACATAATTATAATTTATATATATGTTTTAATCATTTTCATAATTACGTGAGCTAAAATACGAATTTTATATTTTACGTTAAATATTAAACGCACTCGTTGTATTTATCGAAATCGAATGACATTTCCATCGACAAACAGCTGATAGTATATTTTGACATTTACTAATGATGATTACAATCAATCAAAATTCATCATCATTATGAATTTGATAATTAAAATTTTTTTACCAAAACATTTATATAAAATTAAAAAATCCGTAAATTTATATGGCCATGTTGTGGCCAATTGTAATATTGTGATATTTTATATAATTGATACATGTGACAATAAAGACGTATCTTTAAATTTGATTGGGAAAATTATCTATGGCGATGATGATGATAGCCGCCCAACTACTAGTAGTAATGATTTAAATTTAACTAACCACGTGAAATTCGTAGCACAACAAAATAGTATTCAAATAAATAAAATTACTATAAATAAAAATAATATAGTTAATGGGTGTGAAGTGCTATGGGTGCTTTATGATTTGGATAAAATACGATATGTTTCGAAGGCAGAATTATCGGAAACAACGCAACGAGAGGAAGATGATGATGTACTAGGTCTAGTCAAATTGGTTCAACTAAATTATAAAAGAACGATTAAATCTGATGAACGGTCCGCAATATGGGATCAATTCCAACAATTTTGGCATATATTTACTATATTTTCACCATTGTTAACGCCGATTGAAGAATTCATTAAAGATTCCACAATATCAATTCACTTTTTGGATTGGATCAAGTGTTTTAAAAATTCTCGGTAACGAGTCGAATTTTATATTTTGAAAATATATTAATTTAACGCCAAATTTCAGGAGAAAGATTTGGACCCACTTCTTTGACAGCTTCATAGGGATTGTGGTTATATTAATCATTTTATGGCATCACCAAACGCCAGGCGAGTACTTTATGAAAATTGCCATATATTTAGTACGAAATATTCAAGATTTGCTCGAGAAACTGGGTGGGAATCCAGCTGGGCTGAAACTAAACTCACAACTAAATGAATTCTTACTAGACTTATTTCAGTATCATGCTGATATGTGGATCAAATTTCTACGTAAGTTGTCATCTTTTTTATGTTTAACGTAGATTAATTTAACATAATTTATACAACCAGATATAGTAGCACCGGCAATAAACTACCTTTTTGTACTTGGATTTGTTGGCATATTGGGGTTCTCATTTCAATTGGCACTACTGTCGGATATTCTTGTCGTAGTTACATTATATGCTCATTGTTTTTATGTATATGCCACATTGTAAGTATTACTATTTAAGTAGATGCTTTATTAGTAAACTAAACTTTATCAATTTCAGACTATATCATATTGAAATTATGGGATTACAAACATTATGGCGAGTAGTTTTGGGCAGACGATATAATACGCTTAAAAAACGTGTTGAGTCCTATAACTACTCAAATGCCCAACTATATTTAGCCACATTATTTTTTGCCGGGCTTTTATTCCTTTTACCCACCATTTCAGTTTATTATATAGTGTTCGCATCAATCCGCTTCATCATCTATTGCTTCACAAGTACGTTACTTAAAATTCGAAGAAAACTATTAATACTACCAATTTATAAGTATTTTCAATGGGTTTTTGGTAATTATACTAGTTTAGATAACATCGAACTTAATATAGTGGAAACGCCGAACACCGAAACCCCTAATAAAATCACAGTCCGAACTATCGAAATTGAATTAAAACGAAAATTCCCGCAAAATTCAAATCGTGACTATGAAATATTTAACACAGCAGATGAGAATATTCTAACAATCACAGAGTTCCTCAAATATATCATACAAGGCCAGATGATGGAATTTATCACACCTAAACAGAAGCATATAAACAAATCCTAGATAGTATGCTAAGCCTAATCCTAGATAGTATGCTTGTGTTCATTAATTATTATTTAAATAAACATTTTTTTTTATTAAACTAATTAATTATTTTATCGAACAATACTCCAAACACAAAATAATCAAAATAGCATCCGTTTTTATGAATTTAAATCCTTTTCGCAATTTGTATAGGCAACTCCAACTCCAAAACCGGTTCCCAAGACAAGTGGAAATGCCCTTCGCTTAAAGAATAGTAATGATAGAACACCACCAAGGATTAATCCTCCAGCTGTAAATATAAATATAAAAATCGAATTATTAATAATTTTGGGATATTACATAACGTTGGGACGTTACGAGACATGACACATAAATCACTTACCTCCTTTAATCATTGTGTCGGTAACACATCTATCGATTTTTTTACCTATTTCATCTTCAGCAAACGATGCTTTTGGTTTTGCCTCAACGTTACTCATTTTGTATATAATTTGCTAAATTTATTGATATTTGTATAAAATTTATGCAACCCGTGTATGATGAGGTAGTCACTGATGTGATGAACTACAAATAAAAAAGCAACGATTTATTAACCTTGGATTATTTTATGCAACATTTTGTGATCTATTTATTTATTTACCTGTTGATAAACTTTGTTCTAAGTTTGGAGTAGAAATTATAATTTTTTAAAATTTAGAAAAAAAATTCAATAGAAATTTTCTAATTTTCTACTTTGACAGATCTAGATTGACAGAAAAAAACGATTTTATCGATAATATACTGCCAGATGCGAAAATTTTCTAACGACGTGAAGCTAGAAATAATTGAGGAACCGTGGATCTCAAATAACTTATATTACTATAAGGGAAATCGCGTCGATTTTATGTGCCAACATGATATTAGTTGGGATAAAAATAGTAGATGGCACTAGAGTAGTTGAACGAAATGTTTACATTTTTTTATCTACAGTTTTTTATATTGAACGAATTATTAACGAAACAAAAATTTTAAATCTAAAAAAAAAATTTTAAATTTTATAATCGGGATTGGAGTACATGGGCTTATATTTATATACAATAATAAATAAATAAAACCAAATTTTATTTTTTTTTAATTATTTCATTTCATTAAAATGAATTAACTTCGTTAATTTTTTTCTTACACCAATTTTTTTTAAATTCTCTTGTTTTGCAAAATGAAAAAATCTTATTTTATAATATATATTTATGATAGTTTTAATTAACACGTAAAAATGATTTTCTATATCATTAATATTAAATCTAGAGTATAAGTGATTGCTATTATCTATAAAAATTAAATCGATTAAACTAATATTTTGTATTGATCGTAAAACTAACTTACTATATTCTAATTTTACATTAATATTAACACTACTTTTAAAAATTTTCTCACATTCGACTAAAATTTTGTATGTATTTAATGATGGGGTCATTAATTTACCCCATTTTTTTAAATTAAATAAACCTAGATTTAGCTCTAACCGTGCACTTTTATTTAAAATTTGGAGACATTCCTTACATTTTAAAAATTTAGGCAATTGTTTGGCTTCAATATACCCAGCTAAATACGTTATTATATCACACGAGTATTCATCCAGCTCGACTTCAATTAAATCTAATACAACATCATCATTTAAATTTAATTGATTTGTCTTTCGGCTGGATGAAATAGTTAATATTTCTGGCAAGGAAACATTACCCGTACCTTGCGCTTTTATAGATTTATTAACAACTAGCCGTTTATAGGATGCTATAAATTGTTTGCATGTTGGATTGTCGTTTCGGCCAGTTCGATAACGAATCAACCCAAAAAACAACTCTAAGTGATCCTGGCTAAACTTATATGTTAACAAATAATCTAATTTATCATTTACAATTAATTCATTGTACATAATTTTTAGACTTTCGGAATTTATTAAAAAACCTAAAAATCCTGTATTGAAATTACTTTGTATTACATTTAATTTTTGATGATATTTGTTAACATATTTTAATTCATTGATAGTTTGTTTTAAATATTCTAAATTTTTAAAAAAAGTTTCGTGTGTCGATTTAGAGAGAGGTCGTTTAAAATAATATTTTGCCATTAAACTATTACTATTAAAAATATCAAAACAATCATTAATAATTAGTAAAAATTTAACAGTAGGCATACAATCCTTAAATATTGGATCGGTTTGGCTTAAATATTCTAATGCGTTTGCTACACTGCGACTAAACACTTGCACTGCATATTTTACCCGCATTATAGAATTTTCAAACTTTATATGTGTGGCATTAATTCTTGGTGCAAGTGCAAGTCCGCTTTCAGTTTGAATATTATTTAGTTTTTCAATGTAATGCCATTCAATTTTATCGTCATTTTTTGTATAAAATGTACGTTTTAATTTGAAATGATTACGTATAAGTTTAATCATGTGACAATTATCCAAATAAATAAAAATTTTTTGATCACTAGGTTCGACATAAAAATAAGGCTTTTGTGGTAATTCGGCTCCTAACAATTTGACCATACTAAAATTTGCCTTAAGCCCGTCAAATGTTAACGTTATAATGTTCGCATTACACTCCTCGCGTAAGTGGGATATGACAAATTTTATTATATGTGCTCGGTCTGCTGCATTTAAGGAATTAATAAAAAAATATGCAATAGGTATTTTAAATTTTAAATTTATAGCACAAATGAAGAACACTAACACATTAGATGCCTGTGTTTGTTCATCATCTACATTATCATCCAAACACCCTGCGCCATAATTAACAAACCCCACAAACTCCTTATTTTTATTGTCCCAATCAATACATTTTTTGATTGACATTTCGTCCATCATTATGGAGAAATAGATATCTTTATTCTCTGTTTGGATTTTTTGCCGCAAATGTTCCACGGCTTGTATTGTAATACCAGGACTGCCTGTTGAGTTCTGGTACCATTGTCTTATGGTCCTTATATGTGGTAGTTTGATACTTTTAATAAAAAATTGCCGAAGATGCTCATAACCAGCAGTTGAAAAAAATGACATGGTCATCGCAAACTGACGCAACTTCGGTGTATATTTGCCAAATTTTACACCGGATTTTAATTCATAAATAAATGATTGTTCTTGGCTTATGTCCTAATAAATTAAAAAAATAATTATAAATATTTTAGTATTGACAATTAATATAGCAAATAACATAAGGTATATACAATCAAATATATATTTAATATACTTGAATATATACAATATATTGTATATATGTATATAAATATATACAATAATATATCAAATAAATAAATGTTTGATTTTAAAGTGCTTTGCCCGTAAGAAAACTAAAAATTAAAACCGTATTAAGTATTTTTCATCCAATTTTTCTTTTTGATTTCCTGTGGGTAAAGCGCTTAATTAAAATAATTTTCTTACATTTAATGTATCACGCGATCCTCCACTAATAATCCCTTCTTTCTCTAACCTCTTCATGAAATTTTCGAAATCTTGTACCTTTTTTTGATAACGATTACATTTTGTGACAAGAGCCTTGTTTAATTTTCGAGTTTTCCCAATTTCCTCTTTCAATTTGGATATAGCTCGCTTTGAAGTACGTGGTGTGTAATTGTAAGATGCATCAATGTCTCCAGTATATCTGAACTGACGGCTAATGGCATCACTTGATTGCGGTGTTGTTGGTAGAATATTTCCACTTTTTGCTTTTTTGATTGGTGGTGACGTCGTGATTGACGTTGAAGGATAATTCGGTGGCGTATTCATGGCTGACGTTGAAGGGTAATTTGGTGGTTCGTTTTCTAAGTTTGTTGTGTTATCATTACATGAAATTTTATTACATTCTGGCTTTTTATAGTTAATTATTTCAGTAGGAACATTTAATGTCGCATCCTCATCATATTCAATAGTATACCTAGGCGCAAATATAACAATTTTATTATTACAAGCTTTAACATAATTACATTAAAAAGAAATGTTGGTTTAACTTACCACATGTCATTGTCCAAAACAAATTTCGAAGGTACCGCATTTCTTGTAAGATGATTACCAGTGGTTAAATATTTTTCCTCGAAATGTTTGGAACAAAGTTTAAATGAAGGATAATCCAATTCATTAGCTTTGACATTTGGAACAATATCTCGCCAAATTTTCCTGTAATCTTCAGATGATGGTGCGCTATAAATTAAAGGGTACAATCAGCTCTTTTATTCAGTATACGCTTGAGGCAATATAAATTGTAAAAATAAAACCTTTAACCGAAAATATATGCAAAATTTATCTAAAATTAGCTACTAATTCGAATAGTCCAATTGCTTGGTGGTATAAAATCACTTTTTTATAGGTTAAACTTTACATTTTAATAAATTTAAAACAAACAACATATTTATATTGTGTTAATTAGCATCTAAAGTGATGAATAATTATGTTTTAGCTATCTTTCGCATCAATTACTACTTACGAATGCAAACCAATCTTCGCTGAACAATTAAAACACTTCAGCGGCATTTTGATAAAACAAGCACTTTATATTTATGTTATTTTAAAATAACTTATTTATTTATGTTATTTTATAATTTATGAAAGGTTTTTATAAAACAAAATATACAACACTTTTAATTCACAAAACAAATTATTATTATTCACTTCACAGACGTGAGACGCTACACTTTGAAATAACAACAATAGTACCATTAATGACAGCTGTTATGAAATTTTATGAAAAAATAAAAAATAAAAAAATTGGTTGACGTGCCATCTATTGTTCTCGTTAAAAACGTTTGGTATGCCATCTAGAATTTTTATCCGAAACAAAATTGAACGAAATCATGTTGTCGTTAGCATTTACTATGGAAATGTTCACGATTTCCCTTATAGTAATATAAGTTATTTGGTGGATCTAGACATTTTACAGTGGATTAATTTATAGAGTCAATTCGTGGATAAAAATTGAGAACATTTCTAGATGATTCACTAGTTGATTGGCTAAAGAGTGACACGTGGTTATGATTTGATTTGGGGAACAGTTTGATCACACATTCATAAACAATACCTTTACAATGACAAATAGGAAGAGAACACAAAAAAACCGATGATGTAATGTAATTGTATGTATTGATCTGTCTCATTGTACCGAAAAAGGTAAATTGATTGGTCAAATAAGTCATGTGATGGTCGGCGTAGATATATCCTCGGATACATATCCGAGGATATATCTACGCCGACCATCACATGACTTATTTGACCAATCAATTTACCTTTTTCGGTACAATGAGACAGATCAATACATACAATTTACATAAATCACTCATATTTAACTTGACCATCTAATTACAAGTTCTATATATTAGAAATACATATCACAGTATAATTGCACTTTTTTCGGCTTATGTATATTCTAGTAGTGCAACACCCTTCATCAGTACGACAACCTAAAAATTTGACAATCAAAATTCACACTCGAAACAGCTGATTGGTTTGATTAGACCGGTACAATACAATACAACTAGAAACTAGTATAAAAATGTTTCATGCGTGGTGAAATTCTCTCATTTGTGAATCAACTCATTTCTCTCACTATAAAATATGGCAGATGCAGAGGTTTGTACTTTTTTCGCTTCGGAAAAAACTGTTTTTTAAATAGAATTTATAGATATTTATCGAATTTTTAATTAATTTATTACTCTTTGTACATTTTTAGTTATCGAAGGCATTAAAAGATTTACCAAACCGTGTTTTAAATGTTCCCATCGAAGAACGTGCCGAAGTGTTTCAGAATGTCTGTGATGTGCTGTCAAATCCTGGTAAATTAATTTAATTTTTTCTTAAATATTTCGTTTTCCAAGTTATAAATTTTATTTAATTGGTACCCATAATATACAAATTACATATTAGAAAAATAATTTGATACTGGAAAATTTATGAATATTGATTTTTCTTTGTGAAAGTGAACATAACCTAAAAAAAAAAAAAAATTTGTAACGTCTGGGTGATTTTTTGTTACAGGTATAAATGCGACCATTGTAAAAGGACTGTGCAAAGTGATCGCAACAACATTGACCAAATATAAGGATTTACCATCCCAAAATTTAGTTAAGAATTTAATCGTTACGCTCATAAAACAACATCATGATTTGTCTCTGGAAAATTTTAATAACGTATTTAAGGCGCTGGTGTCAAAAGATCTACCTAATGCGCCGGTATCTAAAGGATCTCAAGTGGCAGTAATTGCACTCGGTTGGTCAATATTAATTACGAAACATTGCAATACGGATTCGGAAGAATTTGCCAAATTAATCGACTACCAAGGAAGTTTATATCAATTCGCTGTCT
Source organism: Tipula confusa (assembly GCA_963556175.1). NCBI lineage: Eukaryota > Metazoa > Arthropoda > Insecta > Diptera > Tipulidae > Tipula > Tipula confusa. The sequence goes on along the minus strand of OY744477.1, from coordinate 167,186,022 downwards.
CTTCGAGCAATGAGAAGGTTACACTGAAAGGATACCAACTTTTGTGTGATCTGTGGATGGAACATTCTCATTTAAGGGAAGTGTATTTTAATAAATTTTTAAATTGTGAACCATGCAGCGCTGGAATCGTATTTTTGTGTGCGATTCTTAACTATCTGCTTGAAGATGAGAATGATGCCACACTATTGGATTCAAATAAGGATAAACTAATTGACTATTTTATAAAAGGATTAGTCACAGTTAAAACGAAACCGAATGCGAATCATATTACCTTGTGTTCAATTATATTAGAAGCTGTGACTGAGGATGAATTCAAATCGACAATATTTCCAGCACTTCAACGTGGCATGCTTCGATCACCCGAAATTATTTTACAAGGAGTCGGGGCCATTGTCAAAGAACTTACGATTGATGTATCGCAATTCGCATATGATTTGGGAAAAACTTTAATTCAAAATTTGTACTCGAAAAATGATACTGCCCGCATGGAATCGGCCGAATCTTTAAAAGAAATATCGAAAAAATGTTCGTCCATCAAACCTATCGAGGACCTATTGAAACTGGTATTTAGTGTTTTAAACGGTTCCGATGGTAAAATTACAGTTGTTGAGTATCGTATAAATTTACTTCAAGGGGCCGGAAATTTGTACTACAATAATCTTTCGGAGTCCGATAAGCAAAAATTAATTCCAACCTTGAACGAATTATTTATTAAAATTCTCGAAACAGAAATTCACGAGAAAGTTTTATGTCACTGTTTGGAAATGTTTGGGCTATGGTCATTAAATATTCATGGAGAGATACCAAAAAATATTGTGATCAGTTTCAAAAAAGGACTTGAGCTTAAAACTACAACACAGTTTGTACGAGTCAGTTATCTACAATGGCTGCTAGCATGTTTACGAAATGGACACCTGCCGTTAGATATAAATTTTAGTGCATCGTTGTTGAAGACAGTTGAAAAAGCGGCACAAAATGCTACACAAATTCCGTTACTTTCAGAAGCGGTATGTGCTTCGTGTATTTTACTAGTCACAGGATCCGCATCGCTCAATTCGCCAGAGTTTAACACTTTCTGGAATATCATCTTAGACATGAACAAACAGTTATTTATATCGGAACGTTTCCTATCAACAACTGCGAGCGATACATTGTGCTACATAATGCTGATGTGCGAACGACTTCTTGTCGAGCATTTTGATCGGCTTAAAGGTGCACCAGATCCGATTTATAAAGCGCTGATCTATTGTTTGAATTCGCAGTCAAAAAAAGTTCGTGAATATTGTTTACCAGTCGCAAAAAGTATTGTTCAGTCGCCAGAAAAAGGAATTACATTTGCAAAGGCGCTTCTTAAAGAGGAAACTAGTTACATATCTAGCGTCAAACTAGTCGTTGATACTGATAGTTCGTCGAGTGCCGATGAGATTCCCGTACAAGCATTCATCGATTCCATTTTAATGTTGTGTTCGTCGGAAAATAAAAATTCAGCGGATGCGCATAAGCTTGCATTGAGTTCATTGATTTGTTCGCACAATCAAATGATTATTAATCATTGTCCTGATTTATGGGAAACCGTTCTGAAAAATTTAGATTTAGAACCAAAATCGTTCATCTCATTAAATCGGGAACAATTAAAAGCTACACTCATTGAAGAATATCAACTCAATGCATCACATGATTGTGCCATATCAACTGTAGCTAAATTATCACCCGATATCATTCTGCCGATCATTGTTAATTATGTGATTGAACAGTTAAATAATACAGATATGTGTGACGTAACCGATGATGAATATTTTACGTATTTGACGCCAGAGGGTGAGCTCTATGATAAAAGTGTGATTCCGAATGCGGATGAAATTTATCAGTCGGTCGGACTAAAACGTGAGAATAAAGTGTACTCGTACAAAGAACAACTTGAGGAATTACAATTACGCCGAGAGATTGAAGAAAAGCGTAAGAAAGAAGGAAAAGCTAAACCTCCTCAACTAACACCGAAGCAGAAGGAGGCTATTAAAAATCAAAGTGAAAAAGAACAAGTCATTCGAAAGCGCTTAGAAGTAATAAAAAATCGTTTACTGACAGTCATCGCATTAATTGAAGCATCAGCTCGCGGAAATCCGAAACATTTTTCTAGATTCTTTAATATTTTGCTTCCATCAATATTGCGCGTGTTTAAATCACCATTGGCCGCTCCAGATTTAACCAAACTTTACTATAAGCTGAAAAATGCAAATTTCACTAACCATTTACGCGCACTCGGCGAAAGTGTTGCAATCGGGACTATTCGAATTTATGAGCCACATTGTGATTTAGATGAATCATGGTCCGAGCAAGATATTAATGAAGTTATTTCTGAAATTATATTTGATGTGTACGAACAGGTAATTGTTAAACGAATCGAAAGTGTATCTGCAAATGAAGATGACTCTTCGTTAGTCGTCAACAATGAGTTTATGTTAACCGCACCATCATTCTGTTACGTTTTTGAATTTCTCAAAAAGTCAATGCTTCTTAAGTCTGTGGACCATGATGAAAAACTGCTCTTGACTGGTATTACAATAATAACTGAGCATGCCCAGCTACGCGGTGATCTAGCCGATGACAGTTATCATCCAAAATATATGCCACGCTATGAAATGATTAAACTGTTGTTGAATTTGATTGAAAAGCATCGAGGGCGTATCCAAACTCAAGCGGTTGCGGCGCTTTTAGAAGTTGCTAATTCATCTTCAGGCGAAGAGTTTTGTGCTCGAGCAGAGAAACCAGAAATCGAGTGCCTACTACAGGCATTACAACATCCTTTAGAATCAATCCGTGATGTCGCTATTCGGGCACTAACAGCCATGTCACTATCACTACCATCATTAAAAGACGACTACGAGCTGGGTCTTAAATTAACACGGCGTCTTTTTGTGGCGAAACATGATGTTTCAGACGATAATCGTCTACTGGCTACGGCTCTATGGGAACAACTTAACTTAGAAGTACCCGTCGTCATGGTCGATGAGCTACGGAAAGATATTATACATCCTGAATTATGTATACAAAAATCGGCCGCATTTTCGTTGGTTACAATTCTTCGAGAAGATACCTCTTTAGTCAGCAACGTGTTACATAAATTGCTTGATATTTATAATGAAAAGTTAACTATGATTCCACCAAAATTAGATCAATTCGGCCGTGAAATCGAAGAGGCAATTGATCCGTGGGGACCACGACGCGGCGTAGCAATAGCATTGTGCCAAATAGCACAGTTTTTTTCATCATCCCAAGTTCATTCTGTTACACAGTTTATGGTTAAAAAAGGACTTGGCGATCGAGAAGAGATCGTACACAAAGAAATGTTGGCCGCTGCCCTAGCCATCGTTGATTTGCACGGAAAAGATCATGTGTCCGAACTTCTTCCGGTGTTTGAGTCATTCTTGGATAAAGCTCCAGACTCCAGCAACTTCGATAACATTCGTCAAGCAGTCGTTATTTTGATGGGATCTCTAGCTCGTCATTTAGATAAAGACGATGAAAAAATTCAACCAATTGTTAAACGACTTTTGGCCGCACTATCGACACCATCGCAAACGGTACAAGAATCGGTAGCCAATTGTCTACCTCATTTAATGCCGTCTGTTAAGAATGAGGCTCAAGCTATCGTTAAAAAATTACTAAGTCAATTGGTGAAATCCGATAAATATGGAGAACGCCGAGGCGCTGCATATGGAATCGCCGGAGTTGTTAAAGGTTTAGGAATTTTATCACTGAAACAGCTTGATATCATGACGAAACTGACGAATTATATTCAAGACAAGAAGAATAATAAACATCGAGAAGGTGCATTATTTGCTTTCGAAATGTTATGTACTACATTGGGCCGACTATTTGAGCCCTATATCGTTCATGTGCTACCGCATTTACTTCAATGTTTCGGTGATCCATCGCAATATGTTCGCCAAGCCGCCGATGACACTGCTAAGGTTGTTATGGCTAAACTATCGGCTCATGGTGTCAAACTAATTTTGCCATCGCTATTACATGCATTAGATGAGGATTCATGGAGAACGAAAACAGCATCAGTGGAACTTCTTGGAGCTATGGCATACTGTGCTCCAAAACAACTTTCTTCGTGTCTACCAAGCATTGTGCCTAAATTAATTGAAGTTCTCGGCGATTCACATACTAAAGTTCAAGAAGCTGGTGCTGATGCACTTAAAGTTATCGGTTCGGTTATTAAAAATCCAGAAATTCAGGCAATTGTGCCGATTCTTCTCAAAGCATTAGAAGATCCATCGAATAAAACATCAGTGTGTCTACAAAGTCTTCTGGCTACTAAATTCGTCCATTTCATCGATGCTCCATCACTTGCGCTCATTATGCCGGTGGTCCAAAGAGCGTTTATGGACCGTTCGACTGAGACACGAAAAATGGCTGCACAAATTATAGGCAATATGTATTCGTTAACTGATCAAAAGGATTTAACACCATACCTTCCAAGCATCATTCCGGGATTGAAAACATCACTTCTCGATCCTGTACCGGAAGTGCGTGCAGTTTCAGCCCGAGCTCTTGGAGCCATGGTTAGAGGTATGGGCGAATCATCGTTTGAAGATCTACTACCATGGTTGATGCAGACACTTACGTCAGAAAGCAGCAGTGTCGATCGATCAGGTGCCGCGCAAGGTCTTTCTGAAGTGGTCGGAGGCCTTGGAGTCGAGAAATTGCACAAACTCATGCCAGAGATTATAGCAACAGCTGAGCGAACCGATATTGCACCACACGTTAAAGATGGTTACATTATGATGTTCATCTATATGCCAGGAGCATTTCCCAATGATTTCACACCGTACATTGGTCAAATTATTAATCCAATCCTAAAGGCACTTGCTGATGAGAATGAATATGTACGAGACACTGCTTTAAAAGCCGGTCAACGCATCGTTAATTTGTATGCTGAATCAGCCATTGCGCTTCTTCTACCTGAATTGGAAAAAGGATTGTTTGACGATAATTGGAGAATTCGATACAGTTCCGTACAACTATTGGGTGATTTGTTGTATCGAATTTCAGGAGTTTCTGGTAAAATGACCACCGAAACCGCGTCTGAAGATGATAATTTCGGTACAGAACAATCACACATGGCTATCATTCGATCATTGGGTGGGGAGCGTAGAAATCGCGTTTTGGCCGGATTATATATGGGACGAAGTGATGTTTCACTAATGGTACGTCAAGCTGCACTCCACGTTTGGAAAGTGGTTGTAACCAATACGCCACGTACATTGCGAGAAATTTTACCAACACTATTTGGGCTACTATTAGGATGTTTAGCCAGTACGAGTTACGATAAGCGTCAAGTTGCTGCCCGGACACTTGGTGATTTAGTGCGCAAGTTAGGAGAACGTGTGCTCCCGGAAATCATTCCAATCTTGGAGCGTGGTCTAAATTCGGATCAAGCTGATCAACGTCAAGGTGTTTGTATTGGGCTTTCGGAAATCATGGCCTCAACTTCGAAAGACATGGTGCTTACATTCGTTAATAGCTTAGTGCCAACTGTACGCCGTGCACTCAGTGATCCACTGCCAGAAGTACGGCAAGCCGCTGCTAAAACATTCGATTCACTACATGCAACTGTTGGGTCCCGAGCTCTTGATGATATTTTACCATCTATGTTGAGTGGGCTCTCGGATCCAGATGCCGAGGTCGCTGAATGTACTTTAGATGGTTTGCGTCAAGTGATGGCGATAAAATCACGAGTTGTTCTGCCATACTTGATACCACAATTAACTGCGTCGCCAGTTAATACGAAAGCGTTATCTATATTAGCTTCAGTAGCAGGAGAAGCGCTTACCAAGTATTTACCAAAAATATTACCAGCCCTTTTAACCGCTTTATCAACCGCGCAAGGAACCCCAAACGAAGCACAAGAACTAGATTACTGTCAAGCTGTTATTTTATCAGTTAGCGATGAAGTTGGTGTCCGAACAATTATGGATTCTTTAATGGAATCTACTAAATCCGAGCAAACCGAAGTTCGGCGTGCAGCGGCAACATTACTTTGCGCATTTTGTACTCATTCGCCAGGGGACTACTCACAGTATGTGCCACAATTATTACGCGGTTTATTACGACTTTTGGCTGACACAGATAAGGAGGTGCTTATCAAATCATGGGACGCATTGAACTCGGTGACCAAAACATTGGACTCGGCTCAACAAATTGCTCATTTATCAGATGTGCGTCAAGCTGTTCGCTATGCTGCTGGAGATCTTAAAGGAAAGGAATTACCTGGATTCTGTTTGCCTAAAGGTATTACACCACTACTACCAGTATTTCGAGAAGCTATTCTAAATGGTTTGCCAGAGGAGAAGGAAAATGCTGCACAAGGATTAGGCGAAGTTATATCCTTAACATCGGCTCAATCTCTTCAACCATCAGTCGTGCATATAACGGGTCCACTAATTCGTATTTTGGGCGATCGTTTTAATGCAGGTGTTAAAGCAGCTGTTCTTGAGACACTCGCAATTCTCCTAAATAAAGTAGGCATTATGCTGAAACAGTTTTTGCCACAGCTGCAGACAACTTTCTTGAAAGCACTTCACGATCCAAATCGCATTGTTCGAGTAAAAGCTGGATATGCACTCGCTAATCTAGTGATGATTCATACACGTGCAGATCCGTTGTTTATGGAAATGCATAATGGGATTAAGAATACGGATGATCAAGCGATTCGAGAAACAATGTTGCAAGCACTGCGTGGTATTATAACACCGGCCGGCGATAAAATGACTGAACCGCTCAGGAAACAAGTATACCTAACTTTAATATCAATGTTAGGCAATTCAGAGGATGTTGTACGATCAGCAGCTGGTGGATGTCTGGGCGCACTATGTCGTTGGCTAAGTCCCGAACAATTGGATGAAACTCTTTTGCATAATGTATTAAGTGAAGATTTTGGTGATGATTGGGCATTGCGACATGGTCGAACAGCTGCATTATATGTTGCTTTAAAAGAGGGGCCGGCCATAGTTTATACCGAAAAATATGAAGCGAAAATATGTAAAATCATTATAGGATCGATCACCAATGATAAAGTACCCGTGGCTAGTAATGGAGTTCGGGCTGCAACATACTTATTTCAATACTGTATGAATGAGAACATTCCACTACCCACCGCAGTCATTGGCCCTTATGTTCGTGCAATTAATCATTCGAGTAACGAGGTTAAACAACTTTTAGCTAAAACGTGCTCCTATCTAGCGAAAAATGTGCCCGCAGAAAAAACTCCGCCCGAAATTCTGCGACCCCTAATTCCAATGTTGGTGAATGGAACTAAAGAAAAGAATGGCTATGTAAAATCAAATTCAGAAATAGCCTTGGTTGCCATCTTGCGATTACGTAGCGGTGAAGAAACGCATCAAAAATGTTTAAATCTGTTGGAAGCGGGTGCACGTGAATCATTAAGCGAAGTCGTAACGAAAGTTTTACGTAAAGCTGCTGTGCAACCGATTGGCAAAGAAGAAGAATTAGACGATACCATTTTATCATGATCGCCATTCCGTAAAAATTATGAAAATCTAAAAGATTACGGTAATTTCAATTTTTGGAAATTTTCTAATTTTTTGATTGAATTATTTTTATTATTTTGCTTTTTTAATAATTATAAAATAATGAAAATCATCAATACATTATTTATGTTATTAAATTTAATTTTAAAAATGTGTTTCGATTTAATGTATACTTTGAATTTTAATAAAAAAACTATGAAAATTGAAAGAAAAGTACATTTCTTTAGATTCGAACTGTTGTTGCATTAAAATTTCAAACTGAATTATTTTAATTTTTTAAGACATTAGCCATCTATAGCTGAACATTGAAACTGAATATTAACATCCTAATAAAAGTTATTGTAGGTTTAGTGATGTTTCCCCAGGTGTTCAAATTCATCAAAATTGCCCATGCGCCTTAAATGATTGCTGTCATTTATTTTTTTTTCTTCATTTTAACAATGGCGATATCATTTTGACAAGTGAACTATGATTTTTTAATTCATTACGAAGTTGATTAGATCTAAATTAAAGAAAAAAAAACCTAAATTAAAACACAACATAATATCGATTAGTTTGTTGTGCCATTTATAAATATATTTATTATATAGATTAGTGTGTTGGTGTTTTTATATTATATGATTCGTTGAGAGAGGAAAAAATGATGATAAATGTCACAACAAAAATTCTACTGGGCTGTATTTTTATTTTGGGAACAACTCTAGCTGCTGCTGCTTATGATCCGTACAAAATCTTAGGGGTTAGTCGACAAGCAACATCGACTGAAATACGTAAATCATATAAACAATTAGCCAAAGAGTGGTGAGTAGTCCAAATACAATTTTTTTTTTTTTTTTTGTGAATCGATATTTGAATTCGCTTTTGTTTCGATTCTCAGGCATCCCGATAAATCAGACAATCCAAATGCAGAAACAAAATTTGTTGAAATTAAACAGGCATATGAATTGTTGTCGGATTCTGAGCGACGAAAGGCATACGATTTACATGGCACGACAAGCGAAGATAATTACTTGTATCGAGAGGCGCACGACTATAGTCAGTATGGTCGATTTGCTCCCGATCCGTTTGAAGAATTTTTCGGTCAACGATTTCAATTCGATCAAGATATAAGCATATTTCATAAGCTATCGATAACAACAAAATATTTCGAGACAAATATTCTTCCGAAAAGTCAAATAACGCCATACGTATTAATGTTCTATTCGGATTGGTGCTTTTCGTGCATGAAAGCTTCGGGGGCTTTTAAAAAATTAATCGATGCCCTAGAACCTTTGGGAGTTGTATTCGCTACAGTAAATGCCGGCCATGAAAATGGATTACTACGAACGTTAAGCGTTCATTCACTGCCTTGCATTGTTCTTATCCTAAACGAACAGGCTTATGTATATAAGGATAGTGTGTACAGTGTACAGCGTGTTGTAGAATTTATGCGAAACAAAATGCCTTATAAACTAATTTCGAGTGTACGAGATGATAATATTGATAGATTTTTAAATGGGTGGGCCGATAATCGAGTCCGCACATTGGTTTTGGAACCACGAAATCAACCACGATTACGGTATTTGATAACAGCATTCCATTTCCGACATCGAGTAGCATTTGGATTTGTACAACTGATGTCCTCAAATTCTCGTAAAATACAGGAACGTTTCCCCGGTTTTCATTCAAATATGGATACTCTGTTGGTATTCAATGAGGATCCATCGCGACCCGCTGCAAGTGTATCCATGTCCGATATTCCAACACAAACACTTCACAATGTTATTGCTGCAAATCAGTATTTAGCTTTGCCACGACTTTCGTCACAAGGAATGTTAGAGGGAGTTTGTCCGAGCGAATGGAATCGTCCACGTAAACGACTTTGTGTTATTTTGGTAACAGAAAATACAGAATCACATAACAATGCACGACAAGCCTTACGTAAAATAGCTCTTGAATCCGGCTACAATCCCGAACGTGTTAGATTTGCGTACATTTATCAGGTAATTTCCATTTTATTTGTAAATTTTATACAATGCGACGATATTCTTATTACGTTCAATTTTAGGATAAGCAAACCGAATTCATTAGCGCCCTATCGAAAAAACAAGTTGAAACATTATTACGAGTCGTTATAATTTGGAGACGAGATACATCGCACATAAAATACGAATGGCTTAATGGTGCTACACTTCATATTCACCATACCGATAACGAGACATCCGAACATAACTTTAACATGACGAAACAAAAATTAGACGACACAATACAACGTTTATTAAAAACATCTGAAGCTCTAACGTACGAAGCCGAAGTTAAAGATTTACTCGATGAACACGCTCAAAGTATCTTTACACGAATTATAAATAAAGGATTAATCGCAATCGAATATCTATTTGATAATATCGGTAAAGAACATATATTACCTGCCTTATCTGTTGCGGGCACTGTTGCCTTTATTTTAGTCGTTGGTTATTTAATGACCCATTTAGTTCGTATGGAAGAGGAAAACATCCAAAAAAAGGAGAATAAAAATAATAATAATAATAATTTAAAAGCGAGTTATGTTCCCGAATTAAAATTACACGAACTACGGGCCGAAAAATATAATGGTCTTGTTCGCCTATTAAAACCAGGATGTCGTACAATTGTACTTCTTACCGATTTACAGTCGAGACCAAAATTAATTCCAGCATATCATGCAGCTGTTTGGCCGTACAGAAAGTAAGCATATTAATTCTATACCAACTGTTGGATTATTTTTAATTTTTTTTAACACGGAAACAGAAATAAAACGCTAATGTTTGCCCATATGCTGATTGAAAAAGGAATAAATTGGTATTCTGAATTATTGCGGCTATCGTTATCCGAGTCACGAGATTTAAATATAAATCCAAGGAATTGTATTGGTACGGTGCTAGCTTTAAATGGTCATCGAAAGTATTTTTGTATGTATCATGCCAAACATCCGGAATCGAATCGTGGTGCGAAAGTAAGTCGATAAAAATTATCTTTCATTGATTACCTACTAAAATTACATTGTGGCTTTTTATTAAAAAATGAATTACATATTCGTGTTTTTAGCGAATGATTAAGATGACTCGACATCTAACTGCAAGTCCTTCGGATCCCGAAGCTGGAGCATTTCTAGGCATGGAGAGTGAAACGGATTCAGAAAGTGTCGAATCCGAAGAACCAAAAATACTTTTAGAAGAAAATTTATTAGATGGTTTAAGTAATTGGCTTGACCGTTTGTTTGAGGGTACGACTCATCGTTATTACATAAATTATTGGCCCGATTTTACAACAAAATAATTTTTTAAATTAAATAGAATTTCGTTTATTTTGTTTTTTTGTTGTTAAATTTTCTTCAGTCTCTGATTTTATTTATTTAATTAAACGATAATTAAATTAAAAATGATACCTACCTATTATCGACTATTCTCAGTCGAAAATTCATAATATACATAATATAATATATAAAATGATGTAGACAACATTAAAATTTAATTTTGTTCTTGGTCCACCACCAACCACCTTATCGAATGCGCGGGGTTATATTTACTTTTTCAAATATAAATTATATATTTGTTGTGTTTAATTATATAAAACTATAATATAATAATTGTGATACATTTATGGATAAAAATTTGAATCACTTGACTTGGCTCCGATCTCTTGATTATAAAATATCGTCGTGGATTAGCACTAATTTATAAGTAAAACCAAATCAAACCTAGCATTATTTTATAAATTTCTAGTCATAGTATAACATAATTAAATAAATAAATTAAATTATTATTATTTAAGCAAATAATAATAATAAAACAATACATTTTCTTTATACATAATATACGATATAACTAAACCAAAGTTAATAAACGATTTAATTTTAAATGAATTCTTCTAAATGCACAATAAAATTTTGTCATAATTTATAGCGTAAATTAAAATAAAACATACATATTTTGAATTAAAAATAGTAAATTACCTTAAAATAACTACAATAACATAATATCTCGATAATTACCTAAAAATGAGTGGTCCATATAAATTAAACGAAATATAATTTATATGAATTAGATAGACCCTAAAACTATTAATACGTTATTCGTCAAATATATTCTTTTTAATCATTCCATCAAATGCCAATGAATCGGCTTCGGATTTTCGATTAAAAAAAAAAGAAAAAAATCACCACAATATAATTTATCATGCATACAGCATACATCAAGTGCCATTGAAATGCTTTAAAAATTATTTTTTATGTTTTTTATCATTCTCAAGAACTCGGCAACATAATACCGACATAATTAGAGCAAACCTCTTTAAGTTAGAACATTCACACAAATCATTGATTTGCTAACGATCATCTTTGCGTTTACACTTTGTCATTTTGAAAGTGAAGCTTAAATACACAAAAAAATCTTTAAATAAAATTCTTTATTAAATTAATGAAGTTTTTTCTTTTTTATATTAAAAAATAAAAATAAAATAATAGAATTAAAATTAAACAAAAATGCTTTAATTTTGTATTAGTTTTGAATAAGATTGAATAAAAACATAAAATTAATTTAGAAAATCCAAAAAATTTAAAATTCAATGAATTTGATGATTTTTATTTTAGTAAAACGTTTAAATAATTTAATTTCGGATTTTACAGGCACATAATATTAATCTGTACCGTATCAACAAATCAGAGATAGCCGAGAATCGTACAAGCAGATCCAGTAGTTCGTTTAGAACATTACGATCGAGTTTAATCCCACAGATAAGTATGTATATATAAGAAGTTGAACACTTTGTTACATTTCTACTAAACCTGGGCTAATGTAAAAGCCAATTTAAAATTTTAATTTGGTAAATTCATCAGCAATGGCTCTTTGCAGTCTTTTTTCTACGACAGAATGATTATTTCGTGTTCTGCGGCATGCATTTGATTTCATCTTTGATGTATTCCTTTCGTAGGTCACTAAAAGTTTTAATTTCTTGTGTTCCACGGAGCATTAACGATGATACGTAGAACTTTGTTTTAGAACGTCTGTATCATTTTGGCGTTTGTTTGCTTAATACATTTCCAAAGTTGAATAATAATAATAATAAAACGGCTTTTACAGCCCATTACTGGCCCGTACCGATTCAACATTCTGGTTCCATCGAATTGGATCCCGAGGTTGTTCTTTATATTGTTCTAGACAACCCGAAGAATACATGTTATTTTCTACACCGAAAAGCCATCTTCTTCGACAGCCAACTCTGCGTCTGCCAAATGGGAGCTCTCCTCTCAGAGATCACTGAAGCATTCGTTTAGGATCGGCAAGCAGGACGTAACCGAGCAAGCGTACTTGCTGTCCTTTTATTTCATGAACGAGATCAGGAATTTTCATTTAATTCCTGATCTTGTGGTTGAACAAAACTCGGTAAGTGTCATTAACCATCTTTTATACTCATGCGTTGGGTCCAACTCTCACACTCATATATGACTACGCGTCTGATCAGCTTGTCGGCATTGGCAAGGTATTTTGACTTTAGTAGCAGGCATATGCCATACAAATCAAGATTGCCGGTGATAAGACGAGCTTCAATAACCCCTCCCACACAATTATCATGAGTGACAATGAACCAGAAGTGTCAGAAACTTGTCACTCCTTTAAATGTGTGGTCATCACTACTAAAATCCATTGCGTCTTGGTCTCTAAAACCAGTGATCATATATTTGGTTTTGGACTACTTTATTGTCTCACCAATGGAAGCCGAGGATTTTACAAGTAGATCCATTAGTTCTTTGACAGCGTTGTCGTTCAGTTCAATTACACAGATATCATCTGCATATGCCAGCACCGGTTAGACTGACGGTACAATAAGTTGTCCTGAGGTGTTTCACTTTTACGAAAGATGAACTTTAACATGAGATTAATAAAGAGTATCGGAGATAGAGCATCTCCTGCCGTATCCCAGAGCTAATTGCAAAAATTGCTGATAGCTTGTTCTCAACTTTGATGCAACATTCTTGTGGCTGCATTACTGTCATTTTACACAAACTCTCATATTTGTCAGGTATTCCCAAACATAGCAAAGCAAACCATATATGCAATCCCGGTGGATTAAGTCATGCTTGTTGGAAATCCAAGAACACCTGATGTAAGTCGCGAGAGTCTCGTAATATTTAGAAAGAATCATCCTCAGCAAGAAAACTTAATCAGTGACTGACCGATTCGGACACAATCCTCCTTGGTAGTACATACACTTTCTTCCGCCAGCGGAATGATTCTCTCCAATATTATGTAAGATAGTAATTTGTATGCTGTGTAAAGAAGAGCTATGCCGCGATAGTTTTTCATCGAATAAGGTCGAAAAAATAGTACCACAAAATATCCCCTTCGAATAATAAAAGCTCGGAACTAATTCAATCAACACGCAGGGGAACGGTTTCTTGTTAGTCTCTGGCATGGCTAGTGTGACTTCCTCGTAGCATAGGTCCTTTATGCACATCTTCACAGTCTGTATTTGACAATTTCAAACACAGCATTTGACACTTGTAATTGAGTAACATTGAGAAAATCAGAGTAATGCTCCTTCCAGGTATCGAGCACTTCATCGATGTTATCGGTATCTGGAACGTGCAGATGCTAAGTTCTCCTGGTGTTGATTGCGCTAATTCCGAGCTCTTGATATTCGGAAAAGATACTTTGTAGAACTATCTTTTCGACCTTATTCGATTAGTATGGCAAAGCGAAGTTATGCCTGATCAATGGAAAAAGGCCAGTTCAAGTTTTTTCGCTAAGGATGATTCTTTCTAAATATTACGAGACATCTCGTGACGTACATCTGATGTTCTTCGATTTTCAACAAGCCTATACACTTAATCCATTCGTTTAGCTTATGAATAGGTTCACACATTTGAAGAGGTGACAAGTTACCGGTATCTCAGGTCCCTGGTCACTCATGATAATTGTGTGGGAGGGGATATTAAAGCTCGTCTTGCCGCTGGCAACCGTGCTTTGTATGCCTTACGTCCACTGCTAAAGTGAAAATTCCTGAGCCAGAATTACCACATTTTGCATATATATCTGCATATATATATATATATATATATATATATATATATATATATATATATATATATATATATATATATATATATCTATATATATATATATATATATATATATATATATATATATATATATATATATATATATATATATATATATGTATTATATATATATATATATATATATATATATATATATATATATATATATATATATATATATATAATCACCTTATAATCCAACGGACATTACAAAATTTTTTAAATCATATGAAATCTACGAATTACTGCAAACTTCACACCGGAAAGTTTGCGATGTGTTATAATTGTACATATCGTATAAGGAGAAATATTTAATTTTTTTATAATTAATTAAATCTAACTAAGTTTAAGTGATAAGTGTAATTAAACCTAATTAAGTGTAAGTGTTAAATACGTAAAGATTCTGTCGCAGGATACCCAGGTACGACATTTATTTTGTAAATTCTTCGATTTTAATGTTAATTGTTTTTGGACCACATTTGTGCTTGTATAAAAAATGCATATATATATATATATATATATATATATATATATATATATATATATATATATATATATATATATATATATAAATATATATATATATATATAATTTAATTTTACTTTTAAATCTTGTGATAAAAACGGATTAATTACTTTAATCAATGTTTGAATTTAAAAATTTTATTTTTCATTCATTTTCGGATGCGTAATTTAGTTTAGACACGAACCTTGTCAGATAGTTAAGGTAAATTTACATATTATGCAACCATTTTCTGTGCCGTATATCACGTGACACAAATCGCCATCCAAAAATAACTTTTTCGCCAAATTATGCACGGTGCAAAGATGCGTTTTGGTTTTATTATGCACACTGTAGAATCAAATGTGAATTTACATATCCATCGAATCACTCATAAGCGCGCCTGACTCTTTTCGCACGATTTAAGTAGATACTAAAAATCATTGCGTTTGTCTCTAAACCATCACTGGTTTCAAACAGTAGAATTTTACCTTTCGGTCGTTAATGCATTTGACAATCGCACGGAAGAAGAATAAAACGGTCCTTGTTAGGGGAACGACAAAGCGAATTTGTAGACGGAAGAAGTGAGAACGGTGGAGGGCTAAAGTATTGAGAGTACAACAGCACAGCAATGATCGCAGTTCTCGTGGCTTCTTGTTTAAAGGAGTTACTGGGTTGCACCATACCTCTAGACACTTGGAATGAGCATTTCTCTGATGTACTCAATGTTCAACAAGTGTCAACTGCTGTGTTTGAAAGTTGTCAAATATAGCCATGCCAGAGACTAACAAGAAACGGTTCTCCTGGTGTTGCTTGCATTAATTCCTCTTGATATTCGGAAAGGATACTTTGTAGAACTATCGTTTTGACCTTATTCGATTAGTATGGCAAAGAGAAGTTATGCCTCATGAATGAAAAGTGGCCGCGTTGTTCCTTATCCTAAAAAAAGGAAATTGCTCAAAATGCAAAAACTATCGCGACATAGCTCTCCTTTGCACAGCATACAACTGCCTTACATAGTATTGGAGACACTGTTCAAGTTTATTCGCTGAGAATGATTCTTTCTAAATATTACGAGACATCTCGTGACATACATCAGGTGTTCTTGAATTTCCAACATTAGTTGTTATTGGATAGCTTATGGTTTGCTTTGCGATGACTGGGAATACCTGACAAATATGTGCGTTTATGTAAAATGACGGTAATGCAGTCACAATGTTGTATCTCCGATGCACTTTAATCCCATGTTAGAATTTATCTTTCGTTAAAGTGAAACACCTCAGGACAACATATTGTACCGTCAGGCCAACCAGGTTCCGGCATATGCAGATGCTATCTATGTAATTGAATTGAACGGCAACGGTGTCAAATAACTACTGGATCCACTTGTACGATTCTCAGTTTCCTTTGGTATCAAAATCAATAGGTCCAAAACAAAATATTTGACTACTGGTTTTAGAGACCAAGACGCAATGGATTTTAATAGTGGTGACCACACATTTGAAGAGGTGAAAAGTTTTCGGTACCTCAGATCCCTTGTCACTCATGATAAATGTGTGGGAGGGGATATTAAAGCGCGTCTTGACGCTGGGAACCGTGCTTTGTATGCCTTACGTCCCCTGCTAAAGTCAAAATACCTTGGAAATGTCGATAAGCTGAAGTTGTACAAGGTGTTGTCAGACTCGTTGTCATGTATGGGTGTGAAAGTTAAACCCTGACAGATGAGTATGAGAGATGGTTAATGATATTCGAGAGAGAAGAATCATGCGCTTGATTTATGGCCCCAAACGCGACGATGACGATACTTACAGAGTTTTATTCAACCACGAGATCAGAAATTTAGAGAAAATTACTACTGAGCCAAAATGTTGTTGCGGTACGGGAAAGCAATGGCCTGTAAAAACATATATATATATATATATATATATATATATATATATATATATATATATATATATATATATATATATATATATATATATATATATATATATAAATATATATATATATATATATATATATATATATATATATATATATATATATATATATATATATATATATATATATATATATATATATATATATATATATATATATATATATATATATATATATATATATATATATATATATATAATATATATATATATATATATATATATATATATATATATATATATATATATATATATATATATATATATATCCTATTTGTTTGGCCAGAATATCACAAATCACACCAATTTTTTTTTTTATAGATTGCGGACACCTTATAATTTAACGGACATTACAACATTTTTCAAATCATATGAAAATCTACCAATTACTGCAAACTTCACACCGGAAAGTTTGTGTTGTGTTATAATTGTACTCGTAAATATCGTATAAGGAGAAATATTTAATTTTGTGTTTAATTTTTTTATAATTAATTAAATCTAACTAAGTTAAAGTGATAACTGTAATTAAACCTAATCAAGTGTAAGTGTGAGTGTTAAATAGGTATAGATTCTGTCGATTTTCCCAGAATACCCAGGTATGACATTTATTTAGTAAAATCTTCGATTTTAATGTTAATTGTTTTTGGACCACATTTGTGCTTGTTTAAAAAATGCATAGGTATAGATAATTTCATTTTACTTTTAAATCTTGTGATAAAATCGGATTACCTAATTACTTTAACGTTTGTATTTAAAGATTTTATATTTTTTTTTAATCATTTCCGGATGCGGTATTTAGTTTAGACACGAACCTTGTCAGATAGTTAAGGTAAATTTACATATACAAACATTTTCTGTGCAGATCACGTGACACAAATCGCCATTCCGAAATAACTTCGCCGAATTAAGCACGGTGCAGATGCGTATTGGTCGGATCACACTGTAGAATTAAATGTGAATTTACATAGCACTCTCTTCGCACTTAGGTACTATAAAGCACGATTTAAGTAGCTACCAAAATTCATAGCTTTTGTTTTTAAACCATTTCTTTTGTTTTAGACTTGGTAAAATTCCACTGGTCTCAAGCAGCGGAATTTTATATTTCGCTTGTTATTGCAGATACTTACCTATTTTACAGAAAGTAGATAACAAGTAACCAACCGTTCTGGTCCTTGAGTCACATTTAAACTAAATAAAATTCAACTTTTTAAATATTTTTTGCTTTATTTATATAAAACCTTACAAAGCTTTAATTTGCGGCATTATGAAGTTGTTTTTGAACTTTTTGCCATGCTACTAGTGGCCCATGTTCTGGACGATATTTAACATTGCAACCATCGTATGCTAGGCGGTTATCATCACGAAGTTCTTCATAACGTTCACGATCGTATTTTGTAAAACCCCATTTTTTGGAAACGAAAATCTATAATTTTAGAAAGTAAATTAAAATCCACAATTATAATATAATAAACCGATTAAATTACCTTTTGACGACCGGGGAACTTGAACTTGGCACGACGAAGAGCCTCGATAACTTGAGCCTTGTAACGGTCTGAAGCTCTTACGGACATAATTGGTTGACCAATATGTACACGTGCAACGGTACCTTGTGGTTTACCAAAAGCACCTCTCATTCCGGTTTGGAGCCTGCAAGAATAGAACAAAAACATTGATAGTTAGCCTTGGTTCGCGATAAATAGAAACTTTTTAATTTCAAGGTATAAATAAATCAGTTAAAGTCAACGTGTTATGAGTAATCATTATATTTCATAACCCAATGCTCTGAGAGAGAATTTCATCATATTGTGCGATTGATCATGATATGAATCAGGAACTAGATTAAATTACTTAAAATATTGCAAGTCATAATTACCTATCAGCTCCGGCACACGATAACATTTTATTGATGCGAATTACATGGAATGGATGTAACCTCATTCTAATGTGGAATTGATCTTTACCGCAATGTTTAACAAGATATTTATTGCAGCAAATGCGTCCAGCTTCCAAAGCTTCAGAACTAAGTTGTTCATATTCATCGGACACTAAATGCACGCATAGTGGGAAGTCCTCGACTGATGCTTTCTTCTTTCCCAAATCGAAAATACGAATTTTAGGATCTGGCACACCTCGACAGAACCGTGATTTAGGGTACGGTTTGTTTTTACAGTAACGATAACTGAAAATGAAACGGATATAACTTTAGTTTATTGTACATAACCTCAATAACTCTTTGTTGTAAGTAAACACATGAAATATTTTTAATTTGACAATTGTAACTTATTGATTTGAGATCGTAATTATAGGAAAAATTACCACCTCACCCATTCAACATGTATTTATTATTCCTTCTTTCTCCAGAGAGTAAAAGTTAATCACCAACAAAATTTAGCGTTACTTTTGTTTTAGAAGGGTACCTGGAACTATCGAATATACTGTAATAAACAATGCTACTCGAAAGTTCCAGAACATATTCCATTTAGACTACAAAACTAATTGTGCGTAATTTACATCAACTCACCATCTTGCTGGTCGTCGTCCCATTTTAGACTGAAATTATCACAAAGAGATATATATTATTAATACAATATTAGGTATACGGTATTGTATATATAGTATTTAATCGATTAACATAATTCATTTGAATTAAATTCTAGTAACACAGACGATGATTAAAAATTTGTTTTGCACTCCGCAAAAACGTACCTTTATCTAATGGACGTCGATTACAAAAAGACAGAAGTTTATAAAGCGGAAATGTTCTTGACGTTTTGGAAAATTATTCTTTCTTTTGAATAATGCGCTATTGGCGGAGAATACTTAAACTAAAAATTTAGTACACGAATTGTACTAAAAAGTGTATGCAAATAAAAACGATAGAATGGAATAGATTTTTGAGAGATTCAATTTTTTGATGGTTTAAATTCATAGACGTATAATAGATTTAGACAAGAATCAAGCAAACGTCAAGTGAGGAAATTTTCAAGGGTAAAAGAGAAAGACTATAATAATACCAGGGCCGCAATTAGAAATTTACTATTTGATTATAATGAAGTTGGTTGCTAAATAAAAAATAAATTTAATAATTTTTTTTTGTGATGGTATGGCAATTAGATATTTTAGTAGATATATGTATTTTAATATTAAAAAAAGTTTTAAGGTTTCTTTTTAGGACTATAGTTTACTTGAGTGTACTCATTTCCACACTTCCCAAGAGGAAGAGTACTTAGCGCATTTTTTTTAGTGTGGTATCCCCAGAAGGTCTAATCCACTTAGATTGAAACTAGAAAAATAGGGGAATTTGAGATTTTAGCCTACATGCCATGAAAATGGAGTAATGAGACAAATTTGTTCCTTTTTGATAGCTTTGCAGATTTTTCGTTGCAAAAGAAATTTAACCGAATATCGTAATATTTTTCTATAATGGACTGAGATAATAAATGTAAATGTTCTTGAGAATGGCTATATTGAAATTCTAAATTGTCGGTAAAAATATTTTCATCAAGAAGATTATGATGAACATTATAACATATCTTTTTAAAGAATTTTAAGCTTTCTAGTTCCGAGCAAACTATAACTCTAGTTCCGAGCAAACTATACTATAGCTACTTAAAGGTCCTGGTTGGTCAAGACTTAACATGTTTAACCACAGTTGTTTCGTTTTATTACATTTTGATAACCTAAAGAGAAAGAAATATTGTTTACATTATAGCTACAAATTTACAAAAAAATGAACAGTAGTCATTTCCTTAGGCAAAAGCTCAATATATAAACGAAGTGCTAATGAGCTTCATGACCCTGTCCATTCAGGACATAAACACATCATGCATTTTATATGATTTTATATGACAAAACTCCGTATGTATTATATTTTGAAAATCATAAAATTAGTGGGTAATTTAACGGCGTTTTTCCGAACTAATTATACAATTCGGTCCTGGAATAGTACACTACATTCAAAAGAAGGGACTGTAAACAAAAAATGAAAGTGTACAGTATATTACGATTTTAGGGACCACAAAAATTACATTATTATTTATTAAAATTTTTAATATTTTTGAATTAAAACTTAATTTTGTCTTTCACTAATCACTAGATTATAATCACAACATACATTATATTTAATCTAATTTAGTAATTAACTGACTTATGAAACGAAATTCCTTCTACTTTATTGAGTTTAGAATTCCGACAATTTTTCACCAAACACTACATTTTTTCAAGTTTTTTTTTAATTTTGATACACGATAGTATAGAGTTTATGATTTTTTAACACAAAATTATTAATTTTAATAAGTTTTTATTAATTTTATCACTGTTTTTTCTAAAAAAAGAACAAATCCAAGCCAAGTTTGTTTTGAATTGGCGAAAAAAAAAATTTTTTTTTTGTTTTTTTTTCAAATTGTTGAATAAGACATACAATTTTTTAGATATCCGTCCCTCTCCAACCGATCACACGTGAAATAGAAGATTTACTATGGAAAAAATGTTTGAAACCGGTCTATATCTCTTATACGTCTATGTTTAAATTATTGATTCTACATTTTTTAAATACTTTCAATTGTAATCCAATACTAGTTCTCGCAGTTACTTTTATTATTTATGGGACCATGCGAAATTTTCTACCCATTCCTGTAAATCGTTTTTCGATGTTATAGTTGACCTGAGGTATTTAAAATCTTCAACACAGTTCTGGTCATGGTCGCCAGTTCTAAAATTTGGTCTGGAGATAAAGAGACGAGTTTGTTTGAGATGCCAAGGCATAAACGCGTGGTTTAAAGGTTTCCACGGTTGATGTTATCGTATGCTTTTTGGAAACCGATGTAGAGTTGATATATGCTGATGTTGTACTTCAAACATTTCTCCAAGACCATTCTGATCGTAAAGATTTAATCAGTGGTTGAACGGTCAGGAATTTCCGTTTAACTCATGGTCGTTTCAGTTTTCGAACTAGCTCCACATAAATTCGCGTTCCTTTGCTCGGAGAAATTGGCTGGTTTCTTTGCGTGCACCTCAGGCGACTCTAGATATAACGAAAATTAAATCCAAAAATTTCTGCTTTCAGACATCATTGGTTTGATGAGATTGAGAAGCGTCTCCGCAATAGAATATATAGTCACAGAATAGAAGTAAGAAATATAGTAACATAATATATATTTAAAGAAGCGTGAATACGCTTTAAAATCGTAAGCAACCGAATATTCTAGACGGAAAAAACATGAATGGTGTAAAACTGAAGTCTTAAGAATACAACAACTCAGTAATGAGTGCGCAGTTGACGTAATTTCTCCGAGCCACTGGGCTGCACCATACCTTTAGACCTAAGTCTATGGTCATTCGGGGCCATGGTGGAAAAATCCGGTTCAATATCCATGATTTAACATATTTCAAATACTGTAGATAAAAGTTGCCAAATACAGACGGCGGAGATGTGCACAGAGGACCCTACATGAAATTCACACTGGAAACCGTTCTCCTCGTGTTGATTACATTAATATCGAGCTCTTGATATTCGGAGGGGATACTTTTTGGAACTATTATTGACCTTATTTGATTAGCGGGGAAAAGGGAATTAATTCCTTATGAATAGAAAATGGCCACGTTATGCCCTGTCTTCACGAAAGAAGATCGCTCAAAATACGAAAACTGCTGTGTCTGTTGTGTATGGTATACAAATTATTGTATTACATAATTTTGGAGAGAAGCACTGCTCTGGTGAAGAAAATTATCAGGAAAACATCTTCAAGCACAAGTTTGAGCCGGATTGTTAATTCGCTACAGAATACCAATGCCGGGACTCTTTGTAAAAGCGGATTATAATTAACAAACTAATCAGGTTAACTAATAATCAACGTATAAAGTGGAATAAATTAACATAATAATAATATAATTCCGTTTTTACAGGCCTTTGCGGGACCGTACCGAATCAATAAACTGGCTCCGTCGATTTCATTGTCCTCATTCTCACGTTTGGGCCATATACCACGCGAATGACCCTTCTTTCAAATACCATCAGCCATCTCTTCACTTATCTATCCAAAAGTTAATTGACACAAGTATTTAAAAATAGTGCTAAGTAGCATTTTGCAATTTGCATAAACGACTAAGTAAATAGATTAATATCTCAATTTGTCTTATTTTTGTATCACCATAATAATTATCGTTGGCCGTTCCATTCATCAGGTAATACGAATCAAAGTACGAATCCACTGCCATCTGCAATCATTTTAATAAAACTTTTTTAAATGCTACACGATGAACGAACTTTAAACACAAATACCAGCGCTCGCAGCATAAAAGCACACCACCATAAACAAAAAATTTAAAAGCAGAACTTGAAAACATGTTTTCATCTCATTCTATTTTACTCTTGGACTTGGTTGTTTGTTTCATAAATTCATATTCATACGAATGTGTACGAAAATACAGTAACAAATAATTTAACCTAAACTCGCATGCTCATTCAATATTTAAGAATGTATGTATTGTCAAAATCTCACTCAACAAAATAAATAACAACATCGAGATCGAACGAACGAAAAACAAAAAAAAAAAAAGAAGTCTTAAAAAAGCATAAACGGAAATTTACGATGAGCTTTCGTATTCTCGTATGGTATTTTTTTTTTTTTACAGCAGAGACCCAACATTCCATGGCGTCTATTAGAAAAGTAGTTCCACATAATTTTCTCACGTTTATGTTTTAATAAAACTTATAAAAAATATATTAATTTAGGAAAATCAGGATATAATTTTACATTTTTAATCGATCGTAATTAATAAAATCATTTGATACTGTTATAAATCGTATAAAAAATATTTGAAATAGTGCGCGGAGGAATACTAACGGCCATTTTGTTTTTTAAATTTTTTTTGTTTTTTTTTGTTAAATCTTGTGAATTGTATTCAAAGTGGTTCGAGACGCGAATCTAAACGTATCGTAAGAGGTAGAAGTTATTCAAATTTATTTTTTATTTTTTTTTGTGTGTATTTTGATTTAATTTAATTAAAACCGTTTAATAATAAGATATTTAAATAATTAACACGAATAATGCGAATAACGAAAATTTATTATTAAGTGAATATAATATATTTATGATATATGCAAATATAGTGAAGTTTTATACATAAAAAATAAAAATAATGATCGAATGTTGTCTCATAATTTTTAAAAATGATCAAAAAAAAGTGGTCTTTGTGTAGCAATAATTCAATAGTTAAAAGTGATTTTAAGTTTTAAAAATAAAATAGCTATATATTTGTTTTATTAAGTGATTTATTATTATTATTATTATTAGAAATATATATTTATATAATTAATTTTATGTGTGCTCAATGTGATATTATTGTATTAAAATGTGGTTGACCTATAATAATAGAAATTTTTTGTTTACAAAAACCAATAAACGGATTAAATTGTTACTAAGCATTACAATTTTATTTGGATTAATTAATAGTACAGCAGGTAAGCTAGTAAAACCTAAATTACTAAGCAACATCATCTTAGTGTTGTTTTAATTGTTTACTCAAAACATTAACAAAACAACTACATTTTTATGTTTCATTAATAAAATTATAGTATATAATCAAAACAACAAAAAAACCGGATGCAAAAAATATTAAACACAATAGTTTAGCTCAGCTACTGTTGCCCTGGTTACTACTACTTAACTTATTTTGCTTTGTTCCCACGGTGACAGAAAATTCAGCAATAACAAACTTAAAACCAATAAAATTAGTTGTGAAAGAAAACAGAAAGATAGAAATCAATTAGTTAATAAAAATTAATTAATTAAAACATATTTTATTTTATATTAATTCGTTAATTATTATTGATTATATCACAAATTCATTATGGTGAATAACAACACCATGGCGAATTCAGTAAATGGTCTACGCATTTAGATGATAAAAATAAAACAACAGTCAAACTACATATTTTCTTGTTCAAACATGGTTCCATAAGTTAAACGCAGGTGTGCAAATATAGAGGAAAACCTTATGGCGGTGGTAATTTACATTAAATGCTGTTGTTTTCAATTTCTAGCAAGGGGTGTGCTATTGTTAACAATTTTATTATGGAACTTTACCGTTTCAACGGCTTTTTATACATAATATTATCTAACTTACTTTAGAAAAGTACTCTTGGCCGTAAATTTTATTAATTGAAAGTTGAAATATTCCTGTTCGAACATGATTCAAATATGCAAATGATGTGAATTGAAAATCGAAGCAGCTGTCAATAAATTTCTATATATAATTGTGAATTTAGGTTTTTGTCTTTGTAATTGATAAATGATAACAAATTTTAGTAATTCTGATAGTGACTTTCTAGTTGTACTTATAGAACTTTGTTCGTCATTCCATACCACCCATTAAAATATAAATTATCTCGATTAGCGTTTAACCAGGTTAAGTTTACTTGCTCAACTTTGAAGCAAAGTACGCTAATTTTCTTTATATAAATAATTCCAATCAAAATGATTGCAATTATACGTTTGAAAATGTCAAATAGGCAATTTATCACGAGCTCTGCAAAATTAATAAACTTCTGACGAAATAAAACTGGGTAAGTTTCATTACGAATCCGTTACGTGTCAATTTGAGATCTGCGAATGATAGTAATTTATCTCGATCTTATTGGCCGCACTTGAGAGTATTTTATTACTGTGAGTTTTGCCGATAGTGGATTGAGAGTCGGATTAACAGTGAATCGCGATGCAACTACAGCAAAGTGATGCTTTCGTTTTCAACTAATTTGAACTTATCGCCAAAACTATTCATCTGAGATGCTATGGATTATGCAAGAGTTCCGAAAATATAAGTACCTTCATTTACTTTTATAGCTGGAATAATGAAAATTTCAAAAATGGCTAGAATAACATTGGCTTCTTCTCTAATTGCTGTCGAAATGTATTGCTGCCTTTACCAAGCCAACTTCATACACCAGCAATATTGTCATTAATAAAAAGTTCAAACACGTTTAAAACCTTACTAACGGATCATCCTACTTATACAGAGTGAAAGTTGAGTTTCCATTGCCGCTGACGATAATTTTGCTAGTTATTTTCATGGTTTTTTGTGCAATTTTTACACCGTTTCTTGTGAGAAACGTGTTGAAAACGTGTGCAAGTTACTCCCGAAGATTATTTTGATTTTTTGATCTGTTTGCGTGTTGCTGACTTATCGTCTATCCAGAGTTTTCTAGAAACGACTCTCGGAGGACACTCTCAATATTGTATCCACTTCAGTTTTTAATCTCAAGATTTTTACTCTCAAATGGCCCCCTAATGAACCCGGTATACCTCCTGAATTATGACAGTATCAGTTAAGCAGCAGCACAGAATACAATGGTAGATACATAAACATTCTTCTTATTTTAGTTCATGCTTTTTTCAGTCGCAGATGAGCAGAAATCCAAATAAGTAGTGAAAAACTAATCAGCCGTTTTTTAAATCTGTAAAACGATGGGACATGTGCAATTACCGTGTTATTGCCATATTTTCGACCATATATTACGGCTTATAATATTGCCTCAGTCAGATTCATTCAATTCTATTGTGGTTGACAAGCTTGGAAAGATGAACCTCCCATCTCTTCTTGTTAGGTGGTCGAATTAGTTTTGGTTTAAGCACTGGCAATATATGTTAAAATTCAAGTTTCATCCTCATCTAAATTTCAAATCGCTTAAGGTGTGCGCAGGGTAGTCTCATTGAATCTCTCCTATTCTTCTTGTTCATACCGACCTGGAGGATTGCTTTGAGTTGGATAGTGTCTATTAGATGTTGATGCTATGAAAATTTTTGCACCTACAAGCGGCATGTCTGGCAGTATTAGACTCCACAACGATTCTGTGAGATTTGAGAGTAAACAATTAAAACCAGGTTGTTTCTTAACGTAGGCAAATCTATGCCATTGTCGTTCTGTCTTGGCGCTATTGCAAAAATCGATTTTATTTCTGATCTTGGTGTTGTCTTTTACTATATCGAAGCCTTATATTAAACTATTATAATATATATTGCTTGTTTCCGGACCACTTAAAAATCTCCTAGGTTCAAACGTTTTCTAAATCTGTGAAAAAGTGAGACTTCTGCAATTACCGTGGTATTGCCATACTTTTCGCAATTCCAAAATTATTTGAGGCAGATCGACTGCTACAATTCTGATATCCTTCTGCGGCCAATTGTTACTGTTTAATAATGTTATCTCTCGCCGCCAGCTTGGTGTGATCTATACAGACTTTTCTAAAGTCTTTGATTTATCACTCTTTTCTGATTGACAAGCCTGATAAGTTAAACCTCTCATCCATCTCTCCCTGTTAGGTGGTCGAATTAATTACAGTTTAATCGTTGGCGGTATGTTCAAATTGAAGTTCCATCGTCATCTAAATCTTGTTGTTCATAGCAACCTTTGGTGGATTGCTTTGTGTTTGCCCAGTATCTATACTATTTATGGGCTTATAATATGTTGGGCTTATATTATGTTGGGTTTTTTAAACGCAACAGTACTAAATTCTGTGATTCGTTTACGTCGAAATAAGAATTTGTTGCCTTCATTCTAATCGAATTTTAAGAATCGAATCCGTACAACAACAGTTCCTCCTATATATACTGTGAGGCGTCGGCTCTCCGATAAATCCCTATCACAATAGTAGTATGCTTATTTGTTTACTGTCACATTCCTATTGGTGTGTGGTGACTTCTGTTATATTTGTGAGATCCGTCTTTGTAGGCTGTGTTGACTGTGATCTACAGGTCACCAGGGTCATCACTAGGATCACCCGGATAAATGTGATCCTGAACGTCGTTTTGTTTTGTTATAGGTTCATCGGAGTGTTACTAAGGTCCAGTGTTCCAAGACAGCCCTGAATGTCTAGTGAAGTATTTTATAGTCTATTCCACTTTAGCCCTACCAGGAGTTCGCTCTCATGGCGAAGAAAGTTTTGTGAGGCCCAACATTTGTAGTAGTTCCTCTACTAGTAATTAGTTGTTTAGTAACAGTCTCAGTTTGGCTGCGACAAAAAAATATATAACCGCTATCATACCAATCTAATTTTATGAAAATTTTTACGAAAATTCCACAGAACATACCCCAATTATATAACAATTTAAAAATACATTTATTTTTCTTCATTTTCTCTTTACGTAAATATGTATACATACTTACCACATGAAATAAAATCAACAAGTGGGAAAATAATTTTATTAAGAAAATTAAAAAAAAAAAAAATTTCCCACTTGTTGATTCATATAACATTCAGTGTTATATATTCATAGACGGTATTGATATTAAAAGGTCTATTAATATACGTTATAAAGAAAAAGGACAATGCGCGCATATATTTAAAGACGCGATTGTTTGATTTTCGTTTAATGTAAGAAGTCTGTATACATATTCCTTCTAAGGTACACATAAACATATTATTTAATAAATTTTCTGTTTTATTTATCTGTTTGTCTTGTTGTGTTGAATATATTATTGATTGCTATTAGAATTGTTGTTGGCTCATTTGATATATCTTCCATAAACAATCCCTCTATTGTTTTTCTGGGTGTGTGTCTGTGTGTTTTGTTTGATTCAAGTTTTTATTTTCTTTAAATTTTAATAAGACATAATACTTTTTTTAAAGTTTTATATTTCGACCGTGCAACCGTGCTTTACCTTAGGGTAACTATATAACCTTTGTTTGGATTTTTCTTTTCGATTTCTTCATTTTTATTTTTATTTTTATTTATTTGAGGCTGAGATAATTAATGTATGTGGTGGAGTGCTGCAGATTGGTTGAAAAATTGTGAATGCTGTTACGTTTTTGTCATCCATCCGGATTGCTGTTGTGTTTCTTAAGCCTTTTCTTAAAAGATGTGTGATCAATATTTGAAAGTAATTTGATCTTTACTTATGTTGTTAAAAAAATATTTTTATACTTCGATGTACGAGCTAGTGAATTTATGTTTTCGTTATTACATGTTAGTAAGTAGTACTTTGCAATAAAAATAATTCACCCTATTTACTGTTTTTTATCCACCCTATACACATATTATACAGTCAGTCGTCGTCGACTCAACGGACTTTAGAACAATATAAGTAATGCAGCTGCTCACCATACTTATCTTTTTTATTTCTGAAATGTTGGTGTGTTTCCATTTATTTTGTTTCTGAACAAATATCATATTCCGTTTACATAAATCGATAGTTGGTATAATACATGTATGTATTAGCAATTTTGTTTTATGTATTTTTATATACATATATACTTATATGATCATACTATTATTATAGTCAAAATTTTGATTTGTTTGTTCCCTTTTTTCACTAAAGTGTTGCTTTATGTTCGTGACGTCAAAACTATTTCCGTATAAACCTATAGAGGAATTTAGTTATTTTTTTTTGAGTATGTGTAGCTCTGAAACAAAGCGACCACCTGTTTTCTTATTTGATTTTGAATTGATTTAACCTGATTTAAGTAAGTGTTACTTTTATTAATTTTGTATAAATTTATACGACAGTTAGGTAAGATCAATATAATTTTCTTAATTAATATTATCTTCCAAATAGTTTTTGGGAATCTTTTTTTTTTTTAAATTAACAGCTATTTTTTAATACATTCACTAAATTTTTAAATTACATTCACATAACAATTAATATACATATTTTGTTGTTATAAAAAAAAAGACAATATTCTCATGATTTCACTTTTGGCAAGAAAGGCGATTCCCCATAACTATATACAATACTATTAATCTTGTGTGTTGTATATATTTTGTTTTCTTCTATTTAATTTCTTATGTATGTAAGAAATTATTTAAGAGAAGTAACAACAAAAAATTTATAGATTTTGTATATTTTAAGTAATATAATTTATGTTTAAAAAATTTAAATTATAAGTTTTTTTTTTGTTGAATTTAAAATTGTTTTAGAAAAATTAAATGATGATGGTAGGTTAGAAGTTTTTTTTTGGCATTTAAGATAAAGTGGATTTGTTTTTTGTTGGTTTGTTTCATATAAATTATAATTGGTATAAATAAGTGTTTTAAAATATTTTGTCTGTTGTCGCGCGATTTGGTTTGTTCAAGTTTATATAAGCTATATAAGGTTTAAGATGATAAAAATTATGGTCTTCTTACCGTCGATATTAATAAATTCTTATTTAGAAATATATTCTGCATTGAGAGTAGCTGGATTAATGTAAAATTGAAGACTGGGTAAAGATATTGTATATATTAAGGCCGATTGAAAATAAAGAACTTCACTCAGAATAAACCCATCTGATCTTTAGTAAAGACAAATAGTTTAAATACAACATACTGTCTAGGTACGTATCAGCAGGAAATGGCCTTTAATTTGCCAAAACATTATTTTCCATATACATCCAATAACACCATCGCCATTATTATTAGATATAGTGAAAGAATCTTCAAAAGGTTGTCCAACGATGATTATTTTGCTTTTCTGCACAAAATTCGGCTAAACTCCTTGTCGTATATAAGAGCCATGTCAATCACTCGATAAACCTTAAGATTGCGTTCTTCATCGGCGTTATTTTGAGTTACTATTTTAAGTCCTACGTATTTCAAAATTAAGAAAGTGCTTTGGTTAAATTATTTACCGATGGTCAGAAAGTTCTGACTCCTCCACTATTAGAACTGTTTCTAATTAGTTTCTCATCAGAAAGTGGCTCTACCAAATCGTCAAAACCAAGTTATTTGACAAAACTTAAAATATTGTAAACTTAAAATATTACGCCAAGGTTCTCTACGGCATCTTTAGTGTTGTATTTCATCAAGAACTCTATCAGCAAAGATCTATCTTCTGTTTCATTAATCATACGGCTGGATAAGCGCTGTAACAAAGTAGCCACCTAGTTTAATTAATCCTTTCAAAAACTCTGAGATCGGCTTGCTAGGATAGTTATATTTTAAACATTCGTATTTAGCCTTTGTTTTAAGTTCCATAAAAGCTTTGTGCCTTTTGGATAGTCATTTGGCTCATTGGCATTCTCAATTGGTTAATACTTCCTATCTAAATCCCTAGTAATTTAACAATTTATTTTGCGGCAAGTTAGTTTTGATACAAAAGTGCAACCAACCGCTAGAACAGATTTAGATGTCCCGGCCCATTATTTAATAACATCAATACCTTCTTGCATAAATTGATACCAGTCTTTAAAAATAACTTAATTCATCTATGCTTTTTTATTGGATCTCCAAATAACAGGTAATTGTTTTTTATTTAATCTTTTAAATGGACTGGAATTCTCGGATGTGTAGATTAATCTTTCTTTGGATAAGATATAATATAAGTGACAGGACTTCTCGAGTAAAGCTTAGTGTCGTCCACTTTAAAAACATGTTGAGGAAGGCTACCTAGTATAATTAAATACTTCTTTAAAAATCTCTAAACTCGGCTTGCTAGGAAAGTTTTATCTTTCGAAGTTTAATCTTGAGCGTTGTTTTTAAAAATTAAAAAAAAACTTTGTGCCTATGAGTGTATGAGTGTACTCCACAACTAACTAATCAATGACTTAGATATATGTTTATAGGAAGTTAATCATAACTATCTTTACAGAAACAAGTTGTTTGTTCAATAAAGTTCCTTATTTCCTTTATTCCTTATTTTGGTAATAAAACCACAACGAAGAAAAAGAGTTCGAAATAATGAACTATTTAATTGGCTAGAGACGTATTAAAGAACCGAAATGTTAACAACTGAATCAGGTAGATTCACTTGTTTAATTAGTAAGATAATAACCACCATAGTAAACTGAAAATTTCAGATTTTAGTGCCAGTAAATTTTTTAATATTTTTTTAGCTTTCTTAAAGTTTATTTAATGTCATAATTTACGTGATTAATTCTTCGCACTGTTAGAAATATGTAACTATTAGATAAACTAAGAACAATCTTCGATTAAATTCAATCGGTAGTTTTAAAATATCTTTTACTAATAAAAATGTCACTTCATTTTTTGCACACAAATTTTTTCACATGTTATGATATTTTTCGGAATTGAGTGGCCCTGCCGATGTTTTATATCAGCATTGCCGGTATGACATAGATTTGATAGAAGTTATTTTATAAAATATCTTTATCAAATAAGTTTTATAATGTAATGAAGATCACTTGATTCTACTAAAACTTTAATTTCGAGATATGAAAGTTATGAATTTTTGTATCAAGTTCAATAAAAGGATTACAAAAATAGAAATAAAAGATTAGAGGCGTATCAAGAAATTTTCAATGTGATTTCCAGTACATACTTGGAAATAGTGACCAAAACCGAAGAGTCATAAGACCGCGATCTTCTAGACTAATGCAATTTCTTAAAAATATATTCTTTCGCGCAATCACATGAGCCGCACATTTGATACAACCAGCTGAAATGTAGCGTTCAAATAGTCGTTTATATATTAGTTCGAATCCCAATAGAGACGATGAATGTATATTGGATTGTTTATTGGACCAAATCACTTTTCACGCCAGTATACGAATAAAGGGTTTTGCACTGTACAGTTGATTGCAATTAAATAATTAAACCAACCTAAAGGCACGGGTAATCGATTTGAACTTTAACTATTATTACGCGATCGTCACAGATCTGTGATTTATTCGAAAATTATCAATTCTTTAGGCTTGTGCATTATATGTGGGTTCTCTAAAAAAAACTTTTTAACTTATTTAACAAAACCTTTTCAAGCCTGTTACGGTTTTCCTTCCTCTACGTTCAAAGAGGTTGTTTTGGTAACCTGAATTTTAATACTAATTGTAAAAAAGACTTACTATAAAACTATGTGCTCTATTACTTCGTTGGTAACAAATAAGTATATCATTGATTTAAAATGTAAATTTATAGTAAATTCTTAACTTATTTTGACCTTGCATTTTATCAGTAATTCTTATTATGTTATGTATAAATTGGCATATTATCAAATTTTTGCTATGGTTATGGTGCCATTAGCCAGTGGTGTAAATACTCAGAGTTGATGTAAATTGTAATGACAATTTGAATTCAATAAATTAACAAACTTAAAGTGTGGGAAAAACTATTAATCTTTTATAAAATTTTGTCGTCTTTAAACTTACAACAATAACAATGTAAAAGAACAGCGTTAAGAAATTTCCGATTTGTACAAAACGATATTACATACATAACAACAAAACACGTGTTACACAAGTAAAACTATTTAGAATTAAATACTTATACTTATGATGAGAAAGGAGAAATAAACTATAGTGGGATGTTGCGTAGCTCTATACTTTTTAATTTTTCTAATCGATAAAGTTGCGATGATATTTTATCATTGCTCGTTGTATCCGGCTGTCCGGAATAAAGAAAAAAAAATACATAAATATTGTGGCCAAATAGTTTTTTCTTTCTTTTTTATATCAAAACATAATTTAGTTGATAACATAAACCACAAACGTTATTTTATTTTTATTTTTTGCGTTTAGATTATAATTTTGAGTTGAGGTTAGCCATAGAAATGAATATTACATGAAAACTATAACTACTTTATCTTATAGTAGTTTATTATATTATTATTATATACTTATAGGATTAAAATTTTAATTTTTTTTTTGTTCATATTAAATTTTATCACTGCTGCAACTCTAAATTATATCATATCCATATGCGTACGTATACTAAATAAGCTGACTATGCTTATAATTTAATTTCCTGTTTTATCGTTTTCTATTAATTTTAAATTATAGTTTTTGGGATTATTTTATTTTCTCATGATTATTGTGATATATAATTTTGATATGGTTTTTATCATAAAAATATAAATTTGGACCATTTCCCATCCGTGTGAAATACACTTGGCATTACAAAATATTATTTTATGCGATAAATTTGTTTTTAATGTCTAAAACATTTTATGTTTTAAAGGGATGTGGTCAAAAAGGGTATCCCGAATGTATTATATTTATTTAAATTTTATAGTAAACATTAGTTAATTTTTTTTTCGTATCTAAGTGTATTTATATATATATATATATATATATATATATATATATATATATATATATATATATATATATATATATATAAAAATACTAATATTTACATTTGTATTTATATATATATATATATATATATATATATATATATATATATATATATATATATATATATATATATATATATATATATATATATATATATATATATATATGTATAAAAGTAGGGCTAAAATAATGGCATGCGGTATGTTCTATTAATTTGATAGATAATGTTGATCATCCGGGATGAGTAAATTTATTTTATGTTTTAATTTTTATAAATCTACGTAGTTATGTCGTATCTGAGTAAGTGGTACATTGATTTCGATTGTACAATATATGATTTATAGTTGATAGGTTAATTAATTAATTTATTATTTACTTAAATGGAAATGTTTCAAATTTGTTTTTATATTAGAAACTCGTCATGTTCGAAGTTAAATTATGTTCTAAGTAAATAAATAAGTAACACACGAATATTAAAATTTTTTCTATATATTAAAGTCATTATACCAACAAAATTTTCCTTTTGAAATTTACCGCATTTTATATTTATAATTTAAATGAAAATTAGCATCCCTATACTTCAAATTTCAAAACAAAATTCACCCTTAATATTTATGTTCACGGACAGACTAATTAAATTCCTTATAACACCTACCACATTACAAAACATGAAATTCTGTTGAATTTCGGAATAAAATTTAACCAAAGAGAAAAAATTAAAATTTTAAATTTTCATGTTGATATAACAAATTAAAGTACATACACAATAAACATTCTAAGATGGTTAAAGTCACAAAAAAAAAATAATATTGTTGAAAGATTAATTTTTGTACAAAATGTGTATTTTTTGTACAAATACAAGAATAAAAATATAACATTCACATTTTATATAATAGCATACATACAAGAATATAAATAAACAGATTCAACAAGTTGAATATAATTTTTAGTTTCTCAATCTTAAGAAAACAAAAGAGATGGATATAAAGTTAAAAAATTATGTTATTACTATACATATATATGTGCTTTAAGTTGATTCAAAAAAACCGATCCGGTTTCATCATATTCTTATTGTATATTATTATTATTATTATTACTACTACTACTACTACTACTATTCTATAAGGCAGTCCACCAATAATGCGATTTGAAACTTGTTGATTCGAGAAATTCAATATTTTTAGCGCTGAACTCGGGAATTGTGTTGTTGTACTTTATGTATGTGCGCGCGAGCTCTTCTTCATATAAAGTTATGTGTCTGAATGTATTTGTAAACTAACTAACTAACTAAATAAAAAAAACTATCAAAGAGGGAATAAATAGTGAGTTAAAAAAAAACATGTATAGGTTTGAGGCGCATTCAAGACTAAATCGGTTTTTTTATTCGCCTCTGAGATAGCACATTAATATTATATATACATATGTATGTATGTATATATATACGTAAGAAAATGCTTAAGAAATGCAAAGAAATTTTGTATTATTTTTTTTTTTTTTTTTGTAATTCTGTAAAGAAAAATGCGTGAGTTGATTTATAAAATAAATATAAGTATTTTTTTTTTATTGAGTTGATTAATTTAATTGAACAATTAAAGTATAAAAGTAACATTATTATTCTTGGTCGTATTTCTAAACTTTTTATTCGTTTGTAATTCTAAAAATACGCGATATATATTGGAAAATAAACTAGAATTTATATCTGATTATATGTGACTTCGATGTTGACGTAAATGTTTACGAGATCGTTGTATTTTGATATGTTCCATATACACAACTGTTTACTTTCTTTGTTTATTGATTAAGGCACATTAGAAGTGCAATAAACTCTTTTTTCATATGTAATTTTCCATAGACAGTCTATTTATAATGTAAGGATAGGGCATGTCAATTGTATTATAGCATCACGCGCCTGTTTGATATAAAATGATTATAAAATGATAATGAAATAAAAATACAATTTATATACTTCAGCCAGCCATCCTACGCGAATACCAATTTTGTTAATTTAAAACATATAAATAATAGTAGGTTTTATGTAAAAAATTGGTCTTTTTTTTATCAAAACAGAAGAATAAATGATTTTTTATTAATGCGGCGCCAAACATGCATAAAGTTTGCATTGGAAGATTTATTTTTATGTTTTTATGTAAAAAAAACAGCTGGTTTGAACCGTCTATAAAAGAACTGAAGAAGCCTGTCACAAATGCGGTAATTATGGTGTGGGGGATGAAAAAATTTCGTTCAATAAAAACAATTGAATTTGCATTACTTGAAATGTGGCTTTTGTCACACAGGCACGAACAGGTCACATTACTTAAATCACAAGTTGTGAAACATAAAAGAAAATAATTTTTAATCGAATTATTACTGGAAATAAAATTTTGATTCAATATACAACATTCCAAAGTGAAAATGTCATCGATTAGACCAGGCGAACCATTAACTCCAATACAAATTTTTAAAACACGAAATCCTCGTTTATTCATTTCAAAGACGAATAGTAGAGTGACAAAATTATAAATGAAAAAGAACCAAAAAATCTGAACAAAAAAAGGCTGATAATTAACAGATGCTTTGATGACAGTTCAACTAATTTCCACCGTAACAAAGAATTTTCTCTGTGCATGCAAACTTTTGAAACAAAATATGCATTGGTATTTTTGTAATTTTTATGCAACCAAATTAGCAATCTAAATGCATCATGTGTGAACGAGAAAAATTCCAATTCAACATCAATCAAAGCGAAATTTAATTAAAGCCCGTTAGTATATCTTAAACGTTTGATTTAATTAGTTTAATATTAGCGTATTTTTAACGAGTTTTCTAATTAGTGCCATTTTTAGTTGATATTTTATAAAATTTTGATAAAATTGGGTAAAGAAAAAACACTAATAACCGAAGAAATACAACCGTTGCAAGCCCGCAAGCTTACCAAGGGCAAATCGCTAAAAGAATTCGAAAAAATCGAAAAAATAAAAATAATTATATTTTCATTTATCAAATGTGTATATAGGCATCCCAGTTAATACCTAATAATAGACCAAGTTCAAAGTCTAAGCCTTACTTTCATATCAATGAAATTAAGGGTGGCTTTAATTGAATTTTGCGGAGTGTATGATCAATTTTTTCAACATTTTTTTATGTCAACCTTGACATGAATCTCGCTTGTGCAATATAATTATGTACATAATAGAGCCAGGATGATTCTGAATTATCAATCGATTTAATATAGTATCCTATTTTGTAATACAAATTATGTAGGTTTTTATGTAGCAAATTAATTTGCTACAGGACTCGATAGGCATAGTTTTATCCCCAGTTATATTGGTTTTACTACTATACTTATCAACTTAGGATCCATTAGCACTGTGACTTTCTATTTTAATTGCCGAAGTTTACTTTTAAGCTATCCATCTGTAAATTTCGTTGCTCCAGTCGTCCTGTACTAGCGTTAGTCCCATGAATACGTCAAACAGGCAAATAGGTCCTAGTTGTATTTATCGCTATCACCGAATGTGGTAAAAATGTCTTTTGCAATCCCTGGTGTACTCAATGGTTTTATTGGTGCAACACTTATAAGATCGTCATTTAATAGTCTTTCGTTTTTTTCTCTTTCTATAATTATCTAGTCAAAACAATTATGTGTTCCTATAGCCGCTATAAGGCCAGAAGGTCTAAAGTCATCAGGGACTGCTTATGTTTTATGTTGAAACTTTCTCGACTAATGAATTATCTTTTTTTATCACGTTAATTAATTCTTTAATAAAATGCCATCGTCAAAAAATTGAATCCGTTTTCCAACAGTAATAAAATTGTGTACTTACATGATGTTTCTTAACTTTTAAAGACTTACCTTACATAATAAAAATTCATTAGCGTTTTTTTTTAAATAAATTTGATATCCGTGCTGCTCATGGACTAGCTTAAAGGTATTTGTAATTTAAATTTAACGATGCATTATGTGATTACCAATGAATGCTGAACAAAAATTTAAGTCTTTACTATTCAATAATATTTTAGAAGAATATCAGTAACATTTTATTAAAAAAATTAAGTAAATTTTAAAGCAAACCAGAACATGAATAATGGCACCATTTTAGAAATACACGTTCAATATTTAGAAAAGGTTCTCATCAAGTTATATTATCGAAAAGTGAAGAAACCATTAATAAAATTCAGCACGCGTATCATGACTAACCCATTTTAATATGTATAAAATCTATACTTAATCATAATTTAATTTCCTTTTAGTCATAATTTATATAAATATATACATCTTACATCAGTTGCATTAATAATCAAAACTAATTTTGGATTATACCCATTTTAACCGATTATGATTAGCTACATATGGAGAAGAGTTTTTATTTTATTTATATTCTTCACTATTAGCTCGTTTATCTTCATTTAAATTATGAACTTTTTATGTATAAGTATTTTATAACATATATATACATTGAATAAAAACATTTTTTTTTATCAATTTTATCATACATATTTATAAAAAAAACTTCTGAGTAATATCTGCTTCTGACTTCCTATTCTTCAATTTCTTTTATATGATAAATAAAAAAAACTTAATCAGACTGGTGCATTATTACTTATTATCAAACAATTTGATATAAAATAATAATGGCACGAGACATTGGCATGTTGTTTAATTTTAGTTTTTAATAAATTTTGTCTAAGTTAAAGAATTCAATTTTCCTAATTTATAAAATATGTCTTTTTATTTTAAATTAACCAAATAATAAAAAGAAAATATTTAAATGAAGAGTGGGTTGGAACATTACAGACATTACAATATATTTATATAAAATCCGATAAGAATCTTTAATTTTATTTATTTATATTATGTACTATACAAACTAAGACGAAACAAACAACAAAAATACATTTTTGACAGCTTAAAAGTCTACATAATACCTTTATAACGTGTCTTTATATAAAATATATTTGTGTATCGATTAATCGACTCAAGGAGCATTTAACCGGTTCTTTAGTCATATAAGTTGTTCGTCTTTTTATTTTTTATCGGACATAACAATAAATTAAACTTTATAATTTTCCACCCACTTGATAAATAAACGTGAACAGAAAAAAAAATTATGTTCAACGACGTCTGATAATTATTCGGTTTTAGTTTTATTTTTTACAAACCATTTAACAATACTAAGTGTTAATATTTTAGTAATAAGTTATTACTTAACGCGCGCGGTTTAATTCCCCATTTTGTTGTCATACAGCCTTATAATATATTAGTTTATTTTACGTCATATACATAACTTTATATAAAACATATTCGTACATTGTACATATACATTTATATGAATCAATTAGGGTCAATTACTTGATTAGTTAGGAGCAATTTAAATATTTATAGTCTGCATTTTAAATCAAAAGAATATTCAAGATATATACGATACAAGCATATATTGTTCTATATAGTTAAGTATATGAAATAATTTAAATCGTACAGTAAATACATACTGATATCTAGAATTTCGCGCGTAATCATATATGCATTTGATAATACGTGTGGTCATAGTCACAGTCTATATTATATTATATACATAATGCAAAATTGGTGTTAAATTCTCGCACACCGGATATTTATAGTTATTGACACTAAAAAAAATCTTGAAAAAAAATCCAATTAAATAACGTTTGTATGTACATATTATATACAAACTTACATAAGTGTGATTGAACTTAGTTGATAAAATAAAAATACAATTAACCTGTCAATATCAATTTTTGGCATTTAAACGTGATCATTTTTACAACTTGGAAAATTTGTAAATAATTTTGTTATATATACGAACATATTTACTCTTACGCGATAATAAACAAGCAAATAAACGTTTTATCGTACTAATTTATACCATTGATATAATTGGAATTTATTTTCAGATCGAAAAAATGTTACTTACATTACACTAAATCAATAAAACCAAACAATGACTTTTTAAGTATGTATATTTTTGGAAAAACCACGAAAGTGTGCGGCTTATATAATTTCGATAAAAATTAACATTGTTTATTTGCAAGAAATTACCACTACCACTAATGAATAATTCTTTATCTATTTTTTGCATTTAAAAAACCAAATAA
The DNA here is from genome assembly GCA_963556175.1 of Tipula confusa. Lineage (NCBI taxonomy): Eukaryota > Metazoa > Arthropoda > Insecta > Diptera > Tipulidae > Tipula > Tipula confusa. Next base: position 167,145,830 of record OY744477.1, on the reverse strand, counting down.
GCGTGTCTTTAAGAACTATTTTTGGGAAAGTCCAAATATTTTAAAATATAAAATCACAATGAATGAGATATCATATTACCACATCCCATTTCTTTGGACACTCTCATTTGAAGGACATTATCACACACAATATTTGACCAAAAACTATAAAGCTAATACAGAATTTCCGGCAAATTTATTTTTAATCACCATCTTATCGGCTAGTCGCATGAGAAACAAGGCGCCAGTATTAAATGATTTTTTTTATATAAATAATAATATTTCTAATCGGCATACAAGACGAGTGAGTCTATACATGAGCCAAACTTATCTAAAAATTTAGTCCAGTCTCCAAAATAAATTTAAATTTCTTTAAAAATTAGACAAAACACAAAAATTGAGCATAACTTATTTGTCTGTCATTTTCTATTATAAAAAACTATTTTTATGATTAATTGAATTAATTTTTTTTGTATAAGTATATATAAGTAAGTATACCTTCATAAGACTTTCTAAAAGTAAATCTATTCTTAGCTAGAGTTGCATTATAATGTACAACATATTACCTAGTCAGTTGTTAGAGTATGTTGCGTAAATAGAGTTAAGTTAATTAATACAAATTTCAAAAGACGATCAAATATTTATTTACGCAGTCTTAAGATCGTTTATAATTTCTATATGTTTATAAGATGCATATACATAAATTTTCCATAATTTTTCTTTATGTACATATTATTTTATTTATGTGCACTGTACATAAACTCTTTATGTTTTTTTTTATTTGTTAAAAGATTCATGTTTCCCGATAAGGTTTTTTTATGTTTTGATTTCTCATTCAGTTTATATACTGTTTACAATAATTTATATAAGAAAAAAAAAATAAAGTAAAGTAGTTGCAGTTTGTCACAAATATGGTCTTTCTTTAATTTAACTTGTATACATATTTTACCTAACTTTTATTTAATTAAGAAATAAATAATAAATACAATACAACAGCATAAATTTATAAATAAACACCTTAAAAAATTATGAATTAATTTTCTGGATTAAGAGTCTTGACTTCGAAAAATGAAAAAAAAAGAAAAATTAAAATTGTAATTTAATATAATTATACCATATATGTGTCCTCGTGTATCTAAATCAGGTATGCGCACACCATAGTTTGCGTTCACTTATGGTAAATAATTATGATTTGCGGCGCAACAAACTTGGCAAATTATTACATTTTCATAATACCCTCCTTTAATAGAAATTGATTAAAACAATTTTACAATTTGTTTTTTTTTTGTTTATCGAAAACTGGATAGTGGTCCTTCCTATGGGGCTTAATATAGATGGTATAATTTAATATTTTATTTTAGGGTAAACATTTAGCGCGTAAATTATATATGTAAGTTTCATTTAAGGGTGATATAAAGCAGAAGTAGTCGTAACTGCCATATGAAATATAAATATTTATGTTTAAAAGAAAAACGGAAAAATGTAGATAAATTATATTTTATGAAAACCAGTTCAGCATTGTGTCTAAAATTCGTATGCTGATCGTATACCCTATTTTGCACGATATATTCAAGAAAAAAATTATCGCAAATTTAATTTATCGATCATTCATTATTTTTAACCAATTTTTCATTCCGATCGATCGTAGTTTAGCACATATAGTTTTTAACTTATTGCCGGCCTATTTATTCATGCTCACCCGTGTCGCCGGCATTATTATTGGTAAACATTTTAACATTTGACGTACTTTCAATATCCAATTTTGGTCTAGTCAAATACCTAATACAATCGTTCCCATTTACAAACGGTGGCATCACAAAACCCCAGTGTGTGTCTGTATTCGCTACATTTAAATAATTTGTTTTAATTTTTTGTGTTATTTATATTCTGATTTATTAGTTAAGTTTAAATTAATCTAATTTTTTTTTCTATCTCTCTAAAAATAATAAATTCATTTCTTATGTTACAACAATATACATAGATTTAAGTAAATATTACGTAAAAAAAAATCTTAATATTAATGATATTTTATTGTTTTCTTTGCAGGATTTTTATCATGTTCGCCATCACCTTGTATAAATGGTGGTACATGTGTATTAAAACCAAATGGAGATTCGTATTGCAAGTAAGTACACATATAAAATAATAGATACAGAAAATTATACAACCAACTGACAGTTGGAGTTTTTTTTTAGCCAATTAAAATTAATTTAAGTTGTAAAAAATACTTCCTGCTGATTTAAATATATTAGAACGATGTTTATTAGAGATTTGTATTTGATATATTATGAATGTCGTAAGTTGGTTTTGATATTATGTCCTTTAAAAATAAAGGGGTTAGATTCTCATTCCATTATGCATATTTTCCCATCAAATTCACACCACCCTTCATAAATAATGATTTAGCGATGATCACTTGAACATCTGTTTATATCAATCAAGAGTCCTTTAAAAATATAAATATTAAATGTTTGCGTGGGTGAATTATCGAGTACTTAATGTACTCATACATGTATATATGAGATCATTTAACGCTTCCACATTTATATTCAGTAGTTACTTATCAAAGAAGATTTTACCATAAAAATACAAGTTACTCTTCATGCACTGTGTGCCTAACCATAATATCCTTTATATATGAACAGAAAAATAACCTAACGTCTTGCAAAAAGAAAAAAAATATACAATTCGAATATAAAAACCAGAAAGCAACATCCCATAAAAGGATAAATATTTCTTTTGATTAAAAATTCTATTTTTATATAAAAAAAAATAAAAAATCGAAAGAAGAATCAATCCTAAAAGACTTTTTGGTGTGTCTTGAGTTTACGTATGTATATACAGAATATATAGAGTTTGCATTATCTTTTTTAATTCTTTTGTTTTATTTCTGCGGTTTTGTTACCCAAACCGATTTTTTGTTACTTATTTCGTTTGGTTCTCCTTGCGCTTATCTCGGTAACAACAATTTTCCAAACCAGAGACAAGACAATAGAAAATATATGGCGTATTATCAATTAATTGGTCTGCCGTGGTTATATTGTGAAGCGATCTTTGCAACAAAATAAAAAATCAAATATGGTCGAAATATGTAACGTATATAATGTACATGACAATATAAAAAAAATTAAATCTGGAACGTATTTTGATTTTTAATTTATGTCTTTAATTACATTATGTTTATTTGTAATTAATTATTTGGACATATATATAAACAAGTGTGTGCATTGTATAATGTTAATTTTTATTTAATTTTTAAACTGATTATCCAAATTATATTAGTGTATAATGCAAAACATTATTTAAAGATTTTAACTGTCGATTACTGAGAATTTTTAAAAGGGATCATAAAACATATTCCGAGTAATAATGCATATGTTAGTTTTAGCTTAAAACAATTAAGATAAAAATCATTAAAAAGAATAAAACAATTTTTATATAATAATTTTTATTTTATTTTCTTTAATATCTAATGACAATAAAGTTCATTGACGCGCGAACGCGCTTTACAAAGTTAAGAAAGACAAAGATGTACAAGTATAATGATTTCTTATGTTTATACATTTATTTTTTATTTTGTTGTTGAGAGTAGAACTATTAAAGTTGGAGTCAAACGAAAATATTATGTCGCATCATTTTGGTTAAAATCAGTAGTCTTTTTCTTGTTATTTGGATAATATCTGTTTAAACAACAAATACATATATATGTATAACAATAATTCAAAAACATCGCTCATCTTACTTATAATGTGAGTCTAGACACTTGTAGATGTTTTGTTCAAAAGGTATATAATTTTCATCCCGATCTTATATAGTTATATATATATAAAGTCCCTAAATTAGTGTTCTTGTACAATATATATATTTTATTTTATTATAATAGGAAATAAAAATCTATAAAACTATTTTATTTTTAATTAGAAAGCTTTTATATGGCTTATGTATAATAGCATAAAACAAATCAAAAACCTCATAAAAACATGATCTATTCAATGTCACGCAATATCATTAATGTTATAAACAAAAAAAAAATCATTAGAGATCGAAAAAAGTAAAATGGTAAAATAATTCTCGCCTCAACTAGAAAAATTATTAAAATTAATTCTATTTATCTGGCAAACTACACTGTCTATAATTAAATAATTAAATATGTTGTTAGTACAAAAACTACAAGCTAGCTAACTATAGTCGATAGATTCCCTGTATAATAACACAATAAAAATGTTAAGAGGATTATTTTTTTAATGTTGTTGGTTGTTTTGAATACCGCTACGTTTCGGGTTAGGTTACGCGCTTAGCTTATTGGTAAATGACATGCAATTTTAAATAGCTTTGTTGAATAATTAGTTTGGTGAAAGGTGGAATCGATACATAAAAATTATTGAAATATTGAATTTGGCGTCATGAAAATTTATCAATCTTCTAGGTGATCGTCAAACTAGATTTTACAACGCTGTCAGTATCGAATATTAGTACGAGATATACATGAATGATCGATAATTTATTAATTTTTTATCCTATTTCAAGTTAATATTGCTTAAGTTACTTTCGATGAAAAAATGAAAATCGAAACACCATAAAGTAGGACCAAGTAAAGTAAAAATTTTAAAAAAACCTGTTATCTCTTAAATTAACCTAAGACTACTTAAACCTCAATCACTAATTAATTTATTATATTTTTTTTAGTTACATTAATCAGTGATTTTATGAACAGCTAAACTTCTTATTACCGGGTTATCGAAAAATTCACCATTTTGATAAAATTGGTGACATTTATTAAGTTATGTAATCTTTTATTAGCTTAGTTCTATCCTAATCATGCAAATCCCGGGTTGAGAACTGCCACTGTAACTTGTATATAAGCTTTAGTAGTTTATTTTGTCCACTTCGAACCTTCCCGTGGTGTAAAGCAGCACTTGATCCCCATGACCCCGACGCAGAATTTCGTGAAATATTGTTTTTTTTTAAATAATGTTGAGCTTCGATTGATTAGAGTACTACCAGTATCTCTTAAAAACCTTATTAGAGTTAAAAATAATCGCAGTCGTCAATGGCAATGAACCAGAGATCCAGTTATTAACCAAGCAAGTCAGTTTATTTATGGTACTCGACACTTAAAAGAAATATTTCTCTAAATTACTCATTGTTCGACATGTGCCGAATCCTGTAGGTGAAAGCTGTCAAATGCAGACTGCAGAAATTTGCATAGAGAACAAATGCTATGGAGAATTCACCATGGCCATGAAAAGCCCAAAAAGGCCGTTTCTTTGGTTGTGGGACACTTTTATTGACCTTATTCTATTGATGAATAAAAAGTGATTGATGAGAGGAAGTTGTGGGTGCTTTCCAAAGAGGGTTTCGTTTGAATCGGACAGTATTGCTGATCATGTTTTCTGCTGAGGATTACTCTTTTTAAAAATTACGTGCGAATTTATATTTCGCAAAAGTGAAATATCTTACACCGTCAGTCCAGCTACTTTCTGGCACTTGCAAATAATGCGGGATTGTTGTTACGTGATAAGTGATGATTGATGAGTGATTATCTATAATGATGATTGATTTTCTAGTTAAAATAATAAACATCAAATCATACAACCTTTTTGATAGATTTAATCGATTTACATTTAAAAGTTCATATAACGCCAGTAAATTGTTATATATGCATCGGCATTGTCGATTATATAAAATCCGATGTTAAATCCATTGGTGGTTCATACAACTTCTAAATCACCATTAAAAAAAAACAATTCATCAGTTTCTCTACTACATTAACTTGTCCACCCTCAACATAATATATATTATAATCCATAGACACAAAATATTTTGAATATATTAACCTTAAGTGGTAAAAACAAAACAAAAAAATTTTTGCTCAAATATAAGAAATTCACGGGCATGTTGGGTTGATTTACTTGAATTATAATACAAAATCATTAAAAAGTGAGAAGTATATGAAATGTGTACATAAAAATATAAATAAAAGTAACATGTTTAATATGCACCTACGCGTCTTTTAAACTTGAGATATTTCTTCTACATATATTTGTTTGCGGTATTTATACGCCTTTAAGATTCACAGTCTCAGTCACCTAGATGAAAAAAATTAAAAAGAACATAATAAAGCAATTTTCATCTTGTTCTAATATATGTGGGATGAATGTGCAAACTTTTCTCATTGTTTATGTAAAATTGCTATAGTATATAAAGCCATTGCACTATGCACGAAATCTTTCTTTAATTAGTAGCATACTTTGCATATGGTTTTCACGCGAGCCGACAAACAGACAGTATATAATATTCATGTTTATGAACTTCTTGTTTAGATATAATGCAAACGTAACGTTTCATTTCTAAAAATGTGTTTAGTCAGTGTACTTACATACATATATGTTTTATTATTTATTCTAAACATAATATAGAATCTATTATTTTGACCTGAAAATTCTAAGGGTAAGTAAGGAACAGATGTTTTTTTTTGTTCATTGTACGATTTATACAAAAACCTTCCCTTAATATAATTTTTATATATGTGTATAGCCGGCCGTAAAAATTTTTATGAAAATTGGCAACACTGTACCCAATATGTATATGTATATGTATATATAGTTTCTAATAAAATTTAAGTTTTTTTATTTTTTAATTCATCAGAATTAGAAACTTGATTTTCAGAGAATAATAATAATAAAATTTATAGGTAAATTTCTTGTCTTGTTACATCTGATTCTTATTCTAATAATACATACGTGTATACACGTAAAAGACGTATATAGTTTATTACTACTTATATATATATATATATATATATATATATATATATATATATATATATATATATATATATATATATATGTATATACACACTATATATTATTATGTGTCACTGTATTTGTGGTAAAAAGTGGTAAGAAACTTAACAACAACGTCTTACGTATATCGACAAAAACAGTTTAAGAATACAAAAAAGAAAAAAACCTTATATAGGAGTGTGAGATAGAAGAGTTTGTTAAAAAATGTATGTAAGAAAACTTAAAAAATTCTTTATTCTTTATGTATATTTAGTTTTGATGAATATTCTTATAAAATATAACCGGGTGACGTATAACAGACTGTTCCAAAACTATTTTAATGCAGAGATTTTGTTTGCATATCATATTACTACACTGAACAATATATAAACCATCTTCTAAGTCATCGTGTCCAAACCCTAAACGTGTCTTTATATTTATGTTATAGTTTAAAATAACAAAATGCAGAATATTTTAAGTCAATTTTTTGATAAAAAAAAATCTGTGTATATATCGTCGCATCGTATATAGAATATAGATGATGCATTGAAAAAGGTAAATATTTGGTCTTTTAAGATTCATTTCCTTTTCAGACACACAAAAAAAAATGGGTTTCTTAAGATGAATATATATGTTGGATTTTGTCAAATAGATAGTTTTTATGTTCGGTACAAGAACATTAAAAATGATTTACGGATTGGTAAGGGGATTTTTTTTTTGATTGTTTTTTAAATTCGATATCCCTTTTTTTGTGTTTTTTATCGATAATTTGAAATAGTATTATTTTATTCGATTGGAATTGATTTAATAACCTTTTTGTTGTATTCGCGGAAAATTTTCGTTTATTGCTTTCGCAACATGATGGTTCGGAAAAATGTGTCGAAGTCCTAAATTTCGAGTAAACCCATGTAAAATTGTATCTTAAAGTGAAATTAATAGTGGATGTAAACGTGTAGAATAGATCTACGAAGACAAATCGATATAAAGAGAACTAGGTGGGTGTCTTTATCATAGCCATCTTTTATATTCATTCATCGGGGTCCATCTATCAATTTGCAAGGTATTTAGACTTTAGAAGTGAACGTATGGTATACACAAGACGATTGCCAGCAAGGCTCGCTTTTATATCCTTTCCGATTACTGTCATTTTACATTCATGTTCTTAAGTTTTTCATACCGAACATTTGGCGCAGTGGTTAAAGCAGCGCTGTTTGGGACGGGATGTACCGGTTTTGAATCCCAACGGGGGAGCGTTGCAAAAGGGATTTTTCATCACTTGATTTCGATCGGTAATGACGATGAACACGGCTATAACCCCCTGTTGGAGTGCAGAACCCATTAATTTTTCGTGCATATTGTAAATAAATGGTCTGAAAGATCTTATAAAAGATTACAGTAAAGGATCAACCCTTTACCGCTGTTACAAATGTATGCTCATGCAGCTCGGTATTAAAAGTTCTTTATCATTAAAAAACACACCATATAGTCTATTTTATCAAAAAATTTGCCTTCTGTTCAAATAATCAAATGTATTCATGAGAAAATTAAGACATAAACATTCTCATCCTCGGATATGTATCTTAGAATAAAAATTTTCTCGATAAATTTTCCCAAACCAAAATAATTTTTCTCAGATAATAAAATCATCATCACATTCTAAAAAAAACAACATTTATTCTAAATAGTAATAATAATAATTATGTTTTATAAACAAAATAAAATTACACATCAACAGCTTAAGTTTTTATTGGGAAGTTAATGAAAAACTAAACTCTAAAACTATGTATATCAAATGTACGAGTATAATTGAATTGATAACTTATTTTTAATTGCTTACTTTAGAAAAAAAAATATTTTTTTTTTTTGTATTCTCATCATTAAACTCATTGAAAATTGAGTCGTATATGTGCTATACAGCAACATAATTTAAAAGGGTGTTAAAACTAATCGGATATTGAAAATTAACTCACTTGATTAAGTTGTTAGTTGTTAGAGACTTATGAAAGAATTTTGTATGTTAATGTACGACGTCGTTAGATTAATTAAGTAGAGATTTATTATTAAGTACTTAGCGAACTTAATATTTCATGAAAATTTATAAAAAGGAAATGAGCATATAAATATGTATGTATATAGGATATATAGAAAACTAACGGTTAATTACGAGTATAGCATAAAGAATTGCAAGTTTCATTCATAATTCCCATGCCTCATAAAAATAGTAAAGGGAGTCTGCGACATTGAAACATAATCATATTACTTGTTATTTTTTTTACTTTACATTAATATTATTGTAAATATTTAAAACCATAACATTTTTATTACATACACACATTTTATTAACTCTAGTGTTGTGGATATATGTATAATATATTATAGTGTGTAGGGTAAATTTTTCTCATCATTTTTACTTTCATTATCGCCATAAGTTCAAGTGGTTTACAGATGTTTTGTATAACAAATTTACAAAGAAAAAATAAAAACCAGAAAGAAATATTTTAATTAAAAACATTTTGTATAATGCTTATGGGAAAATTAACTGTTGTGAAAGTAATTAAGGATATATATTTAATAAAATTGTTATTCTCCTTCACATTGTTTAAATTGTATATATGATTTTTGATTTTATTTTAACACTTCAAAGTTATCGACCGCATTTTTACTGGATTTGATTTGTGGCTATCTATTCATTATTTCGAAATATATACGTATTAAAGAAACATGTACATCGACCCAAGAACCTATTTTTATAATGTTACTTTTGTCTGTCTAAATTCCTTAATAGTTTTATTAACAATAGATTAGTAATTATCGAACTGTCAGTGTTACAGCTTAAAATGATCATTACCCTAAAAAAATCAGATTAAACAGAGAACTGGCAAGTATCTCTTTAATCTTCAATGTCACCCCGAGAACCTAAATTTTACACGCAGGCTTAATGCGAATGGGTAATTTCATAAGTCCGAAAATAACTCATGGACGAGCAATGGTACTAGCCGTCAATTCTAAGGCAACAGGTAAAATAAAATTCGATCTGGCACTTTGGTTAGTGTCTAATTTCAATAATTAGATGGAATTTCATCCGACTTGCATGAAAACAGTGCTGGTGAACCGCAAGGTTCATCTTTGTAGCCTACCTTATTTTTGATCTACAACATAGAGTGCTGATGATACTACAATGTTTCCTTCTATTAATTTTAACAGCCAAAAGGATTGTAACTCCCGTATTTAACTTGCTTTCGTTAAATTATGAATAGTTCACTTCTAACTTGCATTGACAAGGTCAATAAATAGAGCAAATCTAATAGGGTAGAAATCCTCTTTAATAAGTGCCAGCTAATCCTCTTTAATAAGTGCCAGTCGTGTCGGTTCTTACATAAAAAAGTACAAAATTATGTTCTACCCATAATAAACGGCGTTCATATTAATAGGTCCTCCGCGCTCTTAGAATGTTGGGTTTAAAATTTTCGAGTGATCCTTTTTGGAATGTTTATTTTAATAAAAAAAGTTGTCTTCTTTAAAAATTGCGTTGTTGTTAAATTTTCAAACATTTCGAAAACTTAGGTGATGCCATAAAACACAACACGCAGTGCAAATTTTAAAACCTTAAACTTTTCTAATGGTACATATTAATCTGTACCAGTATTTCTCCAGAAATACTCATATCTCAAAATCTGCATCCATAAAAATTATATCGACGCAATCTGGGTAATTTCATAAGTCCGGCAAATAACTGACGACAGGTAAAATAACATTCGAACCGGCACTTTGGTCAGTGCGTCTTTTTCCTCAAATATGTAATTTTCTGTTTTGGTTTCAAAACGCTATCAAAACAATCAATATAAGAGTGCAAAGTCATTCGATGGTTATCACACACGCTATAAACAGTCACTCAAGTTATAAAATTATCCACAGCTGCTTCAAATTAGCATCTACTTATACCAATTGATATAGATTGGCGATTGACGATGTTTACAATTTTCTGGAACAACCCAATTTTGGAGTGTACAATAATTAGTTCTAGTTCTTAATCGTCAATAGAAATCGGTAAAGATAAAAATTGCAACGGTGATTATAACTCCAGCACCGTTAGACAAAAGATGTCAACCAGAGATGGACATCTCTTGCGTTGTACTGTGTATATAAGAAGCTGGAAATAATGCTCTGCGTTTTAAAAATAAAGCTTATATCCCTTCTCTCTTTCCTGTTATACCTTAAGTATACTATACTTTACTAGCTTATGGTCATCTAACGTCTTATTTTGTATTTCATCTTTCTTAATAGCTTAACAAATTCCGTTAAAAGTACTTGAGGTAATAGATAATTGATTTGCTTAAAATTGTACCCATTTACAATTTTTCCAGTATTTTCAGCATAATTTTAAATATTCTTCGATATATAACCTCTAAATGCTATAGGTGAATCAATTTTGATATTAATTAGAATGGCAGAGATTAAAGCATCAGAAGTATGTATAGCCTCCATGCTAACGGCTCTATATATTTTCAATATCTTACATTTATCCAAGAATATAGGTGAGTAAGTTATATTGATAGTGTCAGACTATCGAAATGTTCATTCTATAATGGATCTTTAAAAAACTTGGTATATTGGCGTGTGATAGAGTTGCAATTTTTAAATTGTTTAGTTGATCTCTATAGTAGAAAAAAGCACCGAATTGGGTGCAGCAAGTCAACATTTTGAAGCTATCCGCTTATAATGAACTTTGGGAAACCCTTACTTTATAAAAAGTACTTTTCAGGATTTATATGGATCTATGTGGCCTACCTGAAGGCACATTGATAGCTTTACATTTCACACCATTTAGGATTACATTTATTGTGTTCCAATAGTCTAAATTCGACAATCTTGGTGGTGAATTGCAATTTAGGGCATCGCAGATGAATAATTCTGTTCTAAATTTTAAAGTTTATGTACAGTCAAAAATTGAAATCACTCATCTCCCCGAACGAATCCGATTGCGCTAAATTACTAATATACAATATGAGGCACGCGGTATACATTGTATGATGTTTTTATTTGTTCATTTTTGTTGAATTTTTTTGTTTAATTATTACCAAATTTAGTAAATTAGTTATATAAGCGCACAACCATGCTAAAATCAATAGAGTTAACTTGGCTAGTCCAATACGTTTACATTAAAAAATTAGACAACAGAGACAAATTGCACAATCCCGTGCGATGTATCTCTAAAAAAATCTAATTATTTTCTAAACAAACTAAAAACTTATTTATATATTGTACACATTCTATAATTCTAAAACGAATAAGTTATGAAAAGGGGAGGAGATTTGTCTAATTCTATTTTGATTTATTGTTAAATATAATAGATTCAATAGTTTGTATGTTATACAGAAATTTAATATAAAAATATGGGATTGGTACACTATATATATATATATATATATATATATATATATATATATATATATATATATATATATATATATATATATATATATATGTATATATATATATATATATATATATATATATATATATATATATATATATATATTTATGTTGATCGAATGTCAAAAACATCATAAATATGAAATGTATATATATAGTTTTGTTTTGATTAAAACTATTTTGTAAATTATTCTAAATTTATCAATTATTTTGAAAAATAAAAACCAAAAACTGCAAAAATTAGACAAATAACCCCCCGTGTATATTATATTATCTTACATCTTCATGTAATATTTATAATTTTCTCTTTCAAATAGTGCGCGGTTCGTTTGAACTATTCAAGCATTTATATATTTACACTACTAATATTTGTGTATAAATATGTGACAAATGTTTTATTAAATATATATATATATATATATATATATATATATATATATATATATATATATATATATATATATATATATATATATATATATATATATATATATATATATATATATATATATATATATATATATATATATAAATAAACGAATGTCCTTCCTTTATTTATTTATATATGACTATATAAGTAAAATAAAAATCAATCGCTAAAACTAGATATTAGTATTCTGCGATGGTATTTATGTTTTTTTTTTTGGTTTTATCATCTTGTAATTGTCTTATCGCGGTTAGTAATTTATAATTTTTTTATGGAAAGTTTATAAACATAAAATAATTTAATACATTGTAGCTTAATATCTTTTTTGGTATATATATATATATATATATATATATATATATATATATATATATATATATATATATATATATATATATATAACCAGTTACCACCCATAAAATGTATGCATATGTGGTGCTGTAGCTTTTGGGATGATGTTGATAATAATACATTCTAATGTATTCCTATTTCGTCACGAATATTTTGGAAATTCAAGTATGTAAAAATAAAAAGAATTGAGACACATTAAATTCAATCACGTATAAAAAGCTAAAAAAAATCATGTTATATTTATTTATGTTGCATATGGTAATATATAATATTATAAATATATTTTGTGAATATATATATATATATATATATATATATATATATATATATATATATATATATATATATATATATATATATATATATATATATAATATACTCTTGACTTTTCATAAATAACAACATTTGACCCGCTACATTCTTTATTTATATATAAATTTATAGAAAAGAAATCAATATTTTATAAAACTCATTAATTTCCTGTAATTGAACAAAAGATTTCAACAATTGAGTTTATGTATATATAAAGGAAAAACGACGAACCCTATTTAAATCGAAATTATTGAAAATCAATTTTCGATTCCAATATATAATGTATTATTTGATTTGGTTCCAGCATGAATAATTATGGTCGCTTTGTTTTATGTATTTTTTGATTTGTGTGGTTTCTCACTGTATCGAAAGTATTTTCTAATTAATTTCTTGTAAAATCATTCTCTATAGAGTTATGTTGGATATATATATGTGACCTTGACCAGACACCTTAAATTAATTTAATCTGTATGCGCGGTGCTTTTTATGTAAAATAAGTAATCTGGGTCGCGCATCCGGAAAATAAATCAATATATAGATATTTATATAATTAACTAAATAATTATGCAAATCGATTATTATTACATCATTATATACCGAAAATATATTTAAATTATCGATTTCGTTGGCAACGAAACCATGTTGGTTGCTAGTCAATATTTATAATAAATATACATTTAACTTTTCTACGATTACTATATCTATATAGCACTTCCTTAAATTAAGATTATAATTAGTATTTCATATTTTGCAAGAGTTTTATGACATATTATATATAGCTTAGAAAAATTTCGGTAGTCACTATACCCTTGGGAGTAACAATGATTATATTTCTTTACATTTTGATTAATATACAACAAAATAAATAAACTCTAAGTTTCTTATCAACAAATTTCGTAGCCCAATGAATACTCGTGAGAATAAAAAAACTCCTTCTCAGCAAAACACACTGTTGATTAACTCTAAATTCCCTTAGTAATATGCTTCCGATCTTATTCTTAAAACCTAATCAATTTTCTTAAATGTATACATTTATCGATTCTTTGAATTTCTGTTAGTCAATATATGATACATTTTTAAAACAATATATAATGTAACTATATCATTATATGTTATGTTACTATAATAACAAATAATATTTTTTGACTATAGTAAGCAAATATATTAAAAATAAAACGGAAATTTATGATTTTATGATTTATTTGTTTTAGAAAAAATGATGATTCAACTATTATATTTTAAATATATATAAGCGTTAATTACATTGACTATATCTTATCACCAAATAACATCTTGGTGTGGTGTTCAAAGAAATTTTTATGAATAAGACAATGAAAACAATGATTTGTATTGATCTATTGTAATAAATAATAAATCAATACTCTTTTTACCTTCACTTATCTGATTAAAAATACATAATATAATGCAATATAATTATAAGGTTTTTGCATAAACCTCATTGTTTTTTATTCTTATACACAAGGAAGAACCTTTTACAAAGTTATACGGGCAATATGTTGTATTTTATTATTATTTTTTGTACATTTTGTAGTGCGGGTTTATCTTATTCTTTACCTCATAATATGTACACATATAAGTGTGTTATTTAATACCTGTGAGACAAGAATATATATTAAAGATATATACATATTAAGTATATGCATAAGGAAGAAGTACTCAAAAATAAGTAAAATATGAATGAAAACCCAATTTTCACATAACGATTATATACGATTTTCGACCGCAGACCATATTGAAATGGTATCAGTACACAGTTGATTACAATATCTTATTACTACAATCAAAGGTGACTTTTTTTTTAAAATATATCGATTAGAAAACTTTCTCATCAGACTCTTAATGGATTACTTATATATATGAAAATGTAAAATGTCAACATACCTCGTATATGCATAATGAGAAAATATTTTGTTTTTTCTTCCTGACTCAATGGATACAATTTTTTTTTTGTTTTCTAACGTAATATGCAAATTGGCAAGATGAATATAACAAAAAATGCTTTCGTATCATATTTTGTAATCTAAATTGTTAATTTAATGTAAAAAAAATGTAGTTTTGCTGCTAAAATAAAAAACATTTTCTATTTGGTTTTCATTGTGCGAACGATTGTATTTTCTAATATATAAAAAACCTTAAATTTAATACATATTTTGATTTTGAATGTGTCCAAGTTGAAAGTAATTAGGATCAATTTAAGATAATAGTGATCATAATGGAGGAAATTATGGATCTTACTTCAATTTATATTTCCAATTTTATATCAATTAAAAAAATTTCGTTTTAATTTTGAAATTAATTAGCGTAATTTCGTTAAAATTAATTAGAGTTTTCGTTAAGCGAGGGATAGGTGTATTATATCTGCTCTGTGTATCATTATTATCGGATTTCAATTTTTTATACTAAAGCCAAATTTAAAAGTAATTGTAATGTTTACGTTCATCTACAATTTTTTTTGTTTTATTTTTGATATACATATAAATATATATTGCGTTCCGATTCCACCCAAAATCAAATAATATTTTTTTCTGTTGTAGTAGTATTAATATTCTAGTATCTAATTTTGTATTGCATGTTATTTACATACCGAAAGTTATAAATTTTTATTTATGGTGATTCTTGTAATTCGCTAGAACTACTAGTGCATTCTTGTTAATTATATATAGAAAAAAATTGTTCATAGTTCAGTGCAGACAGCAGGCAATACTATATAGTATCAAACCTCGAATCATCGTTTCAAATCCATCTTGGGCCATATCGAGTCGATCGCGATTCCGCAAATTCCACAGCGCATGGTAGCTGGCGGGTGTGGTGTGTAGTTGCCTTCATTACTGGCAACACACACAACAGCAATACCAGTGGCTGTAAGCTGTGGTGTTTGCGGAATCGTTTTCGGCTCGATACGCATTTCAGATGGTATATTGGACGGATGATACTCGTTGTTTGGTACTGAGTATGTCCTGTCAGGATGTACTTTTTTGTTTTGAGTAATATTATTCTTTGTTTTTTTTTGAGTAATATTATATAGATATTTAAATGTCCAGCGTTTCCTACTGTGACCAGTAAATGCCATTTATAGTAGGTGCGTTCATGATATATACACATGTGAATATATATCGTTATATGGTCGTTCGGCGAACGTATTTTAAATAATGTTAAATTAAATGTTAAATAATGTATAAAAAACTAACTACCGATCGCTTAGGTGTCTGCAACCGGTTCGAGTCTGTCTATAACTAACAAATTCCATCCACTCCTTGGGTTTTGTTATATGTAGCACGGGTGTACGATGATGCCCAGCATTCCGGGAGTTCTTGGTTAGTCTTTGGCCGTATACTCTAATCAATTAACCAATTAGCTAATGTTATTTAATGTACGGTATTCTTATTTTAGCTAAAGTTTATATATTTAACAAAGTCGATAGTAAATATACTTGTTTGACAAAATAAAAAAATAATACAAATTAAATTATAACTTGTTTAGATTACAGAATTCTGACAAACAAGCTTTTATTGGGAAACTTAACAGTGCACTTCTAAAGATCTCGTTAAATGTTCTTTTAAGCGGCCAACCTTGTTTTTAGTCATATATCGCATCATACTAAATGACTTAATTGACTTAACTAAAAGATGATTTTAATTTTGTAGCCTTAGTATATTAGGTTATATTAGCTTACTATCGTACCATTTATCACTTTTATGAAACGATGTTAAGAAACGTCGATTTACTTTATAAAATATTTAAAAAAAAAGAACAATCGTACTAGATACATAAACTTTTAATTCAAAAAAAAAAAAAATAAAAATAAAGTGATAATTGAGAGATCATGAACATCTTTCAAAAAATTGACACATCATCCTCAGTTTACTTTCAATTTAGTGGTATATATACACACGATCCCAAATGTCAAAGAACTTGATTATGTGTTTCAGATTGCAATATAATGCGGGTAGCGCATAAATTTTACTTTACTAGTTTATTACCATTACTATGATTACTTTTATTAGTTTTTATTTTTTATTTAAGAAACTGATGAAGAAGAACACAATTAATTGTTGAACTTAAAACTGTGTATATAGTTAAAGTATAAGAAATCTGTTTCAAAATTCCAATTTCTTTTGTTTTGTATGGATGGCGGCGGTTTGTTTGTAACACAGAGCGCGAGAGTATCCTACAGACTTTTTGGTTAATTTAATTCGACATTTGAAAAATGAAACATCAAAAAATATTTTTTTTTATGTTTATATGTTATGCAATTAATATAGTGTATATATATATATATATATATATATATATATATATATATATATATATATATACATTTAAGCTCAGTAAATTTTTAAATTTAAAGATGCTGTTTAATTGAAATTAGAAAATAGAATTTATCGCTGCAGGAATTTTATTATTAAATTATTTTTTTATGATATTTAATAATAGTATTGATATAATTATTTTTGTACTTTATTTACAGCTGCACTTCTAAATATGTTGGTGAATTTTGTCAGTATGTGAGTCCCTGCCATACGGGAACACGGTGTCAAAATGGTGGAACATGTACTGTAGTTTTTAATAATGATGGCACACCAAAGTTTGCATGTAATTGTCCGTTAGGTTTTACCGCGTCACTATGTGAAATACCGGTTAAAAATGCGTGTGATAACTCTCCGTGTCAGAATGGCGGCAATTGCACGTTAAAATCATTAGACGAATTTACATGTTCGTGTACACAAGGATATACGGGTAAGTTGGGATTGAGTGAGTGATGAAAACTATTTTATTAACATTTTTTATTTTTTTTTTTTGTAAATATTAGGGAATTACTGTGAAAAACAAAATTTATGCGCTTCGTCGCCGTGTCGAAATGGTGGTAAATGTTTTTCACGGACAAGTGGAACTTTTGAGTGTCAATGTCCTAAAGGTTTTAAAGGACAAACTTGTTCTGAGGACGTAGAAGAGTGCCAATCAAATCCATGTACTCATGGAGGAACTTGTGTAAACACCCATGGATCTTACCAGTAAGTCAATTATTTATATACCTATATTTGTTAGTGTACAAAAATCAAACATCAATATATATATATATATATATATATATATATATATATATATATATATATATATATATATATATATATATATATAATTTCGATAGATTCGTGTTTTTGTCTATAAAAATTCTTAGAACGATCGAGTAAAATTACTATTTACTTGTCAATCAGACATCCACCCTCAAGTAATAAATTATGCAAATTGCTTATTTTTTTTTCTTTGATCACGCATGCGTCAAAAACTTTATTTCTATGTGAACCAGTCAAGTTTTGTCAACTGTAAAATTTTATATAGCTATGAACTTCAACTAAATACTGTTTAAAACATAATAATAAAAGCATTGCAACATAATAATCCATTAAAGTAATAAAAACATGTTATTAAAAATAATAAGATCATGTTTTTGCTTTCTTTTTAGCTTTAAGTTCTATATACATAGCACAGCGTTGTACATACTTAAAGAGATTAACTTTGTATATTAAGAATATAATCAAATAATTTAATTTTTGTTAAGATAAATACATATATATATAACTCTAGCACCGCTAGAATAATAATTCATATTTCATATCCACAAATTATCCATAAATTATATATTAATAAATGTTGTGTGTATGAGCAACAACATTCAAAAAAATATTATTTGTATTTTGGCTTTGGGCTAACTTCCATTTATTTTATAATTTTTTAATTTATATATACATATATTTTGTTTAAGACGCGAACACGAAGAATAAACGTAATAAAAATCTTTGAACACAACATATAACATAAGGAAATGTAGATATAAGAAATATTATTTTTATTTTATGCCTGAACTGTTATCCATTAAACAATAAAATAAAAGACACACTACAGACACAATGATGACAAGACTTTAAGTTTTTTACTTATATATAAATAGAAATACTTATATACCTGTGTGTAGACGATTATGATTAAATATAAGGTTTTAGATATTAAAGTAGTGATAAATAATTTTTTTTTTGGAAACTTTGTGGTCGAACCAAGCTCGAGGCTGTATTAGACTATATCTTAAGTACATTTATTATTTTAGAATAGTAATTAATCTTTAAGTCAGATCTTGGTACATTTTAACCACTTGAAAGATAAATGACTTTAGATATATTATACGTTCCAAAAATGTTTGAAACTATTCACCGAGGTGCATCTATTAAGACCGCAAACATAAACGATTTTTATATTTAAAATTCTAGAGAATAGTTCTTAATGCAGAATAAATGACAACAGTTAATTTATTTTTATTTTCAGTCCCCAAGTTAGTTTATGTTTAATATGGTGGTCCTAGTTCTAGAGGTCTAGTTCTTTGGAGATGTTTTGTCAAACTTTTTTGTCATTTAAATATTCCATCTTAGCGTCAAGTATCATGTTTAGATATTCGGACACAATTCGTAGCTTGCTAGGAGTTGATTTCCACTAGTATTTATTTAATCTTTTTGTTGATAAAGTTAACATAATTTTGGCTGGACTCGCCATCTCTGGTCTAGTTACTCAGTAAATAGAAGTGCCACTGACAGCACTTTATAATTTGCTAGGTAATTCTTCTACATTGTTAGCAATTGCTAAAATCGTAGTGTCATCAGCAAATATTGCTATGTGATTTTCATTTTATTGTAAATTGCTTGTATTTATAGAATATACGGAATGGGCCTCAGGATACTCGTTGTAGTACTCAAGCTGAAATTTTTGTTAGTGAGGAGTATTCATTTTTATATTTTAGCCGAAAATGTCGGTCAGCTATGTAGGATTTTAGAATCTGATAGAACTTCTCCGGAAAATCTAAATGCTGTTTATATTCTAGTCCTCGATGCCATACTTTATCAAATGCTTATGCTACATCTTGTCCACTTTTTTTTCTGAAAACAAATTGGCTGGAAGTTCTCTTTTTTGATGATTAATTTTAGTCTCTTAAGCAAAATTTTTTGAATAATATTGAAATTGAAAGAAATCGACATGCAGTACGAAATGTTATATTGGAAGTAGCTTTTGTAATTCTTTTTTAGGAAGTAGTTTTACTATTTGTCCTGTAATTAAATCATATCTAGAAGATTTTGAGCTTATGTTATTGTTGATTTCAACTTGCAACCCTTGTAAATTTCTTGTGTTTTGACGATTCATTTTGCTAACTATAGCGTTATATTATCATATGCAGTAAGTCTAGGGAGAAGTTAAAATTTGTGTAGAAGATACGATACAAACAAATCAGCCTTTTGGTTGGCACTTCTAGCCTAAGTTCCATCATCACATTTTATTGCAGGCACTTGCGTTTTGGGCCTTTTAGACTTTTTATTGATAATCAGATGTCCTTTTGACCATTAATGCCAGTAAGGTTATTCTTGGAAATTAAGCTTGCCACTGACTTAGTTCTGGAAAAGTTTTCCGTTAGTTACATTCTTTCTTAAATTAGACAAGGAGAGTCATCTATAATGATAGGTCTTCACTATTTTCTATGTAAACATAATTTTGGGATATCCTTTTTGTTATGTAAAAATTTATGAAATCCGATATTTATTTGGATCCATAGGCCAGTACAAACGAGGTGCAGACTCGAACTATCCCAGACAAAGCCATTGAAGTTCCTTCAGGCAACCAGCTCGCAATAGATCAGTTTGGCCGTACACAGCTTTTCAGCAACATTCATATAAAAGCGCTTCCTGCAGCTAACTATAGACAATACGGGCAATTTCAACGTTCCTATAAGATTTGAAAATGTTAAATCTGACAAAAATCGGAATGCATTTACTTGTTTGGATCCTAACAAAAACGTAACGCCTACACCATCGAAAGTGAGAAATCCTAATTTGATTATAGGCTTACAGTTTAAATCGTTGCTCGCATAAATTCGCATAAATTTTCAATATAAATTTAAACAGAAAGCGGGAAAAAAAAATAACATAACATAAATTTCGAATTCAACATAATCGAATTCAACCAACTTCTAATTGTTGGCCTAAGATGGCCGAATACCGTTTAATGTGACAACCTCCTTTGGTATGTGTATCAAATAAAAGCTTTCGACGAGTAGTTTTTCTGTGTCTTCTGTTATATCCTCCTTTGTACAAATTAAATTAAGGGTCCTTAAAACCTCTGTGCTAATTTTTTTGCATACATTTTTTTGTGGAAATATATATATATATATATATATATATATATATATTTTAAAGAAGAATTTCTACTGATGATCAGAGCTTTTTATTAATGTATCAATTTAATAACTTTCATGAACCGTCATTTTTATCTCTATAAGTAGACCAATTATATTCATCAATATTTAGCTATGTAGCCAAATCTGTACAAGTTTCAAAGCAGATGTATAATACTTTATCAGTTTCTGATTTCATTATTATTTTCACGGAGGCATAATTGGATATGATAATAATAGTAAAATATGACGGCGCTTTTTTATTAGGTTTTACCGGTTATTAGGTTCACCTAACGAATAATTTAATTGAGTTGATCGACACTTTGGTATTTTTTAGTGCCATCAGATTTCATGGTTCAAAAATCGGATGGAGAGCGTCCATTGATATTAACGGCAGCCGAAACCACCACCATTGCTGGTGCCTGCTTTCTGGTGGCCTTCTAGAGGTGTACATTTTCGAATGACCTCTCTAGAAAATAAACTCGGTAATTTTTGTTTGTAGCTTCTTCAGAGAAGACGATATTCGGCATCAGCTCACTTGCATGCAAATAATGCAGATCATTTTTTTCATCCAGTCTATTTTTTCTGTTCAGGAGTAAGATCGTGTGTCCTTAAGCTCATTTTCAAAATGTGTTGCATCCTTTCTCTTGATAGGTTCAGATGAGCAACAAATTTTCACCACTGCGACTTCGATTTCGTTCAGTTCGAGCTTGCAACTTTCGAATAGACTTTTGTTATGTACCTGTTCGTTTACGACCACTTACTTTGCTTCTGGCAATCGATTTAATGAGAAATGGTGCGTGACACAAAAGATGTATGCAGTGAGATGGTTTGGCTCTCGAACAATTGAACTTATAGCTTTCCCGTCAATTATAGCGCAATAAAATTGTTCTGTTTAAGTTCCAAGTTAGGAATTTATTATTTTTGTTTTAACTTAGACGCAAATGGTATTGTGAAAAATAGTGTGTTGCTAATATACAATATAATGTCGACCTGCCATTAATATAATTTTGAGCATTCTGTCAAGGTTGCTTTTAACAGTCAGGTACTTTAATGCTTCATTTTCTTCGAAGTTCGTTATTTTCTATTTAAGTGCGTTAGTTAAAGCTAGGAGCAACAGGTATTTGATGTATTTTTCTGTATTTTCTATAATTTTAATAATATAATCTTTAAATTTACAAATTTTTATTTATATTTCAAATCATATATTTATCGTTATAATTAAGCCTTCGGCTTATGCCAATTTATTAGTTTATTAAATTTATCAATTTGCTTCCAACGAAATACAAATTTTTATCACTATTAAATCGAACTAAACAACACCGTTAAAAACTACAATTTATCTCAACTAGTTCGTTAGTGTTGTAAGATTGTGTAAAACAACTTTTTCCCATTTGTAATTTTATGATATTTTAGTGCGGCAGCAGCACATATATTCTTATATCCTATCAACAAAAATGCCCATATAATACATAAGACACTATTATTTATAGTTAAGTATTACTATTTTGTATAAAATAATTAAAACTGGAATTCTAAATTATTGAAGTTTTATCGATTTTAAAAGGTAGTGATTTGCGTTTTTTATATATGTATATAATTTATTGTAATTCAATCATAAATAGCGAATATACATAAAATACAAAATGTGTTATAAATTAAACTAAAAGATTTTAAAAAGTTTTTTTAAGGTGGGGCATTTTTTAAATTTTGTTATATAGCAACAAAAAATCATAAAAATATATAAAATAACAAAAATCGTTATACTCGTGGCACAGTGGGTTGTCTACACATCTTAATTTCAATTATATTCTTATAAAATGTCGTCCCACCATATACACCACAAACTATATATTTATATATAATTTTTTAGTAGTTTAGTAATATTCTTATGGTGTTATTAAAATCATTGATTTTATTAATATTGATTATTATTCACCCGAATTTCGTGTTTCTTATCATAATTGAAATTAATTTATTGGTTTGTGTGAATAAGTTTTGATCAATATGCTAATTTCTAGCGCGTTTTTTATTTGTCTTGTGAACTTTAAATTTTTTTTTATTTTTGATTATATAGCAATAATATATATGATAGATAATATCTAAATTTCTTTTTGGCATAATATTTTGACTACTTAGTCAACAGACAACAGAAAATAGGAAGTAATTAACGGTTCTATTTTGTGTGTGAATAATTATTTAGTCAGAATAAAACTAAATAAATAAATAAATATTCCCCATGTTGGGCGCCAACTACATATATCATGCGCTACAATTATCCCTAATTTCTTATAACCAATTTAGATATCATTAGATCAGCTTCCGATGACATGATGAGTCTAATAAATAAATTTCATAATTATAATCTCGTTGGCGGTATTATGGCCATTGATCATGTTGAATAAATAATATAATCACGCAATTAAACGGCGGTTGTTTAACAACAAAAAAAAATATAAGTATTATACCCTTTCAAACCTTTAAAAAAAATGTCTGCTTAAGTTTTCCCACTAAACAATGTGCAACATAATGCATAGCACACGAAAAATGAACACAGATCCTTAATTGATTTTATTTAACTTATATGTGTGTTCGACAAAATTTTTAAATTTAAAATAATTTTTGTTAAATTATTGAATTACAAATTAATTCTAAGAATATAAAATCTCTTCTGCTAGAACAGAGCCAAAATACCAAAAAATTTGATTATAAATTCAAGATGTTTTATTTTTTTAGCTCAACATATAAAGAGAAGAAAGAAAAATTTAAAACAAAAAAAAAACTAAGTTTTTTTGTAAGAAAACAATCGCGACCTTGTGAGAAATCATTTTGGTCGACGAACGCTAGAAAGATAATAAGTATAAATAATAAAAAAATGTATTATTATTTTTATATAAAAGAGGTATAATGACGATGGCACGTCATTGTTAGATTAGTGATAATAGTGTTTCATTGCCTAAAACCATATATTCATAGATAGTTTAAGAGTTGTTTAAATGGCATTTCCATTAAATACATTACATGTTGTATCAAACTAATGTACAGTGAGATATTACAACAACTCACCACCACTATACAATAATATACATAAAATTGTAAATTAAAATTTCACAACCAATCTCTCATGAAAAAATAAAACAGCTTTATATATATATATATATATATATATATATATATATATATATATATATATATATATATATATATATATATATATATATATATATATATATATATATATATATATATATATATATATATATATATATATATATATATATATATATATATATATATATATATATATATATATATATATATATAAATATATATATATATATATATATATATATATATATATATATATATATATATAATATATATATATATATATATATATATATATATATATATATATATATATATATATATATATATATATATATATATATATATATATTTTTATGTATTATACATACAATTTAAATTATAATAATTAAAATTGATCTTGAAATGAATAAAGTAGCAATTACTGATTATTAAATTGCTTTTCTTCATTTTATTTTAATCATTAGTTTTGCATTTTAACTGTTTAAAAGAAATTAAATACTGGTTACGATTGTTGTTGTAAATGTTCTTCGTTTTCTTATATTATTTAATGTCTAAATGTGGTGGAATAATTTTTAAAAGATGATACATTTTAACGATGGGATTGGTCAATGTATTTAATATATGTAGTAATGTGTTTTGGTTAGACTCCCGATTTTTTTTACAGTTCATTAAATCTATTATCGTGTTAAACTAATAAATTCCAAATCGATGAAAAGCAATTAATTAAACCGTATACACAGAATAAGATATAAAACACTTGATCGGGATCGATTTGAAGAAGAATTGGTTACATCTAATCTATAAAAAGGACAAAACAATTTATTAAATATCAGTTTTCAAGCTTAAATTTAATTTGTAATTATTATTCGATTTTGACTTTTTAAATTATATGTAGGTGATCAAACTTTTATGACAAGTTTATAAAATTGTAAAAGCTTCATCTTGAAATTTTAAAAATAAAAAATATAATTTTAAGTAATTATAGTTCGAGTAATTAGTTCCAATTTTTTTAAAACTCGATTAGACGTTTGTGTCAAAATTTTAAAGAATTAGTTAAGAATATTACCAAACGTCTGGCAACCTTCGCCGAGTCACAAAACCAAAAATCTTTGGCCTAAAAAATAGTTTAATACAGTTATAACCCACAGGTTAGCCACCTATGCTCTAACGAAAATTTAATGAACTCATTTCACAATTTTTTTTTTTTTTTTGTTAAATTCTGTTTCACGTTTTCTTTCTTGACTAGTTTTACGTACACAGATATCTAACTATAAAAAAAACTAATAATATTATTTATTTTACTCTCTATGTATACGAGTAGTTCGATATAATTTTTTTTTACATAATTAGTTTAACTGGAGCTTTAGTTAAATAGTCGCTATAAAATGTATGAATACAATAAAATTACCAATTTAATAGATTAGCTTAAGTTGCTTATAACAGTTATAGTGGGTTAACAAATAAAGAGTCTGTGACCTTAAATATATTGTATGAATAATTTTGTTTTAACGTATTGAATCGCGATAAGTAATTGCATCTCAAACTTATATACAGAAAAAAGCTGTGTACAGTATATACAAAAAAATCTTAATCTTTAAAAGTGAAAGCCTCCGGTTTTTATTATTTCTATAAGGTGTTGTCAATTAAAAATTGTTTGCATTTATTTTGTATATATATATATATATATATATATATATATATATATATATATATATATATATATATATATATATATATATATATATATATATATATATTAATTTGGTTGAATATTTGCATATACTGATTAAAACATAAAACTTAGGTTTTTGGTTTTATTACAATTTATACAATTTTAAATTGGTGTTGATTACATTTTATTGTTTAGATTTTAGATTTCCATGCAAAAAATTTTCTTACATGTAATAGTTTTTCTAATATATATAAACTTTTTTTTTTGTTGTGCGCTGCATGAAACGAAAGGAGTTTTTACATGCATTAAATTTTAATAAAAATAATTGACAATTAGTTAATATATATAATATGAGAATTGGATCAATTCGTGTTTCGCGAGTTTAGAAATGTATAAATGGGATTGGCCAATATCGCTATAGATATATAAATAATCCCCAAAATCAATAATCTTTATATAGGAGTTAATATATTTAAATATAATAATATATAAATTATTTACCGATAAAAAAAAATATTACTATATACAAACAAATCTTTGTGAAGTACATATAATATATACATATCATAGTTTTGTAGTTCTGTGAGAAAATATATAAAAATATTCGTCTGCTCACTCACCATTAAAAAATGATTAAACAAAAACTACAATAAAAAATATTATTATGATTATTATTACTATTTGTTGAATAAACTATAAAAAAAACTAACATAAAAAAATAATAATTGGATAAATTTAAATTTTTTATTTTTATTTTTTTGACTTACCAAAAAAAAAACTATTTTCCTATATTAAACTGGAAAGACGAACAACTGTGGAGATTATAGTTTTAAAATATTTTTTTTCTATCCGTTTCTAATTAGGAATGATGTATGAATAATTTTGTCACTGTCATTTGTATTTGATACTTTTTAGTGGTGCTGCTGCCGCTACCTAGTGTGACTAGATATTTATTGATTAAATTCTATATAGTTAATGAAAAATTCGTTTTATTTGCGTTTAATAATTTTAGCTGTTAAATATGAGTCGGTTTGATTAAGATAAATTAGTTTCTTCATATATACATATATATAACCTGGACCAATGTCATCAAGCTTTAATGGATTAGAAGGTCGTTAGAGTTTCTTTCTCAAATTCTATATAAATATTATACCTTTAAAATTTTACAAGTTTTAGAATATTTATTTTGACTTAACCAATTTTAATACATTGTTACAATCACTGATATGACCATGAGGTGAGAGACCACCGCAAAATATTGAAACTGTGATTAAACGATCGATATATACACAAAATATGCTACACCAAATTGCACACATTGCAACGGATGCAATAAATTGTACAAACGATCAAAACAATTAATCGACTGAGACATTCATATGTGTATATAAAAAAAGTGCAATAAAAATACATCGAACATAAAAAGCTAATTTAAACGAATCTTGAAACATTTTTCATTTTATGATTATTATTAATTAAGACAAGGTTTATACAATAAATATATCAATCAAGAAATTATATTTTATTATGAATCACAGTAAAACATAAAATAATTTAAAAACACTAAAAATGGTGTATTGAACACTAAAAATGGTGTATTGTTACGTTTGAATAAATTTGTAATATCGCTGATTGTCATAGTTAAGGTTTATATACAATTTATCGAAACGGTGTATATATCGATTTAAGAGTGCATCTCCATTGTAAAGTATATAATATACAAAAGAATAAAAAACAGCATATCAAAACATTAAAATTTCTAAAAAAAAAAATACGAAAGCTTAAAGGAATGATAATAATAATTATATACCTCTTCTTCCAAAAAATAAATTTCAAACTTGTTTGATAGCTTCTTTATATATTCTTAAATTCTTATTTTAATGTTTTTATATATTATATATATACGAATGAAAAAAAAACGATTTTTTTTTGATTAACTAATTTTTAAAACCCAACATGTTTGTTGCTATTCAATTTTATAGTATGATTTGGCTTTACCATGAAATCATAAAACTCCAGTAGCTTTAATTATCGAATACACTATTTTCTACGTGAAAGCGCAGAAAAGCGCACGTTGAAATCAGTTTAATGTTGTCGACGATTATATTATTAAGGAGGATTGTAATAATTTTTAATGATTTAAATTAAGCGGAACCTTATTTCATACTTTTACTTAGATGTGCCAAATTTAAAGGCGACTGATTAAAAGAGGATTAGAAACTCTTGATCGAAATTTATATTTTATATGTTTATTATAACTATATATTAATTGTTTTTTCATTAATTTCAGATGTTTGTGCGAAGCTGGGTATACTGGAAAAAATTGTGAATCAAAATATATACCATGTTTACCATCGCCATGTCAAAATGGTGGTACATGTAAACAATTGTCACAAGTTTCATACGAGTGTAAATGTTCACCAGGTATTTATTGAATTGTTTTATTTATAAACTTAAATTTTTTTACTCAGCCTTGATATCTCAAGTATTTGTTATATATATATATATATATATATATATATATATATATATATATATATATATATATATATATATATATATATATATATAAATATATATATATATATATATATATATATATATATATATATATATATATATATATATATAAACCGGACGTATTATTTTGTACGTTTACTTATACCAGCCCTGCGCAAATCACAATGACTATATGAGAATTATATACGCGAATAACTAAAATAAAGTAAATAAAATAAATCTGATGAAAATTTTTTATTGTCTGAGGTATATCTACTTTGATCGATGACTCACCTTTCTTATAAATTTATAAATACATAAATAAAATATTGAATGAACGCGCGAGACGATGTAGATAGAGAATATTCAAAAATAAAAAATCCGTCTTAACTTTATTATCAAAATTGTAATGAAAATCGCGATTATCTAGGTTTTGTTGTACTTTTTGCTTCTAATCACAATTTACTATTTTATTTCACTATATTCGTGTGAAATATATTTTTGTGAATATTTATTAAAGAATTACACGTAATTGTAAAATAAATAATAGTATTGCTTCCTTAATTATATAGATGGGAAGAACGATCGCGAAGTAGATTTAATTAGATCAATATTGTAATTGTTGTTGGTAGTCTAGTCTAGTTTACCGAGATTTAATCGGTGTGTTTTTTCTCATATACTTACAATTGAACTGTGTATAGTATAATTAGGATTTGGAGAAGTATTTTTTATTTTTAATTTCAGCTAGATACATTTTTTTTTATCAAGAAGTATTGATCAATAATAGTGTATTTTCATCTGCAGGCTACATCTGCAAGATAAAGTGACCTATTAAATACTTTAATAATTAGTCCCGCGTCCCGTGAAAAATTTGCAAGTTTTTTCTCCATTCTTATTTTCCCAATTAGGAAAAGAATTTAGTAATACTTTAGTTTTTTGTCGATTTATTCTGACGCGTCAAATCAAAAATATTTGAAACTTTTTTCAACACTTGCCAGATTTTTCGATGCGAAAAAAGAGATTAAAATTTTAGAGTTCCTTTCTTTTCCAGGTGAAAGGTATCAAAATATATTCAAGTCTATTAGAACTTCCTTAGAAAAACATGGATTGAATAATAAAATTGCAGCGTATATTGTGCGGATAACACTAACACTAATTTTAGTGAAAAAAATCGCAAAAGCACAAATAATATTTTTCCAAAACTAAATCAACATTTGAAACAAAATGTAGTTGGGGTCGGCTGTGCCGCTCACATTATTAATAATACAATACAAACAGCCACTGTGGCACTTTTTACCTGTGATTGAACAAATTTTAAATGTTGTGAAAGACTTGAAAATAGTTGTGTTCCTCTAACAATTCGCAATGATAACCGTACATTAGAAGAATCTGCGGTTTTATCAAACGGACTGAGTTAGTTAGCCAAATCAGAAATTTCTATAAGATCTGTCTGAATTACTAAGAAGAATGGGCATCGGAATTAAATAGGGTCGAACTATGCTATTGGATAACATTAGGAAAAACTATATTGTGGAAAGATGCACAAACATCATTCAAAAATCTTGCTTTAAGTTTTCTCGATGAAAATGCACTTTTCGGCGTAGTTTCATTTTTATTAATGTTTATAAGTAAGGAAACAATAAGTATAGCTGGAACGAGAAAAAACGGTTAAGGGTATATTATTAAGTGTAAAATATAAATTAACGAGTTCTTGTGATGAATTTTATAAAACGCGAAATGAGAATTCTAAGCTTTTAAAGAAAATTCATTCACTTATAGTCTTCAATGTTCTAACATTATTCGGAATCTTGGATTAATTTTAAACAGCCTGATGAATTGGGATGATCATATTAATCATATATATGCACAAAAATTTACGGTACTCTAAGAAACTTGTTGGTAATTATAATTACTTCTGCAACTTTCCATTGACCTGGAACTAATTTAAGTCTAAGGGCTGCGTTGATTAATTCAACCATTTTTCGAAGTCCTATTTCGGGAATGGATTTTACTATTTGGCCAGTAATTAAATCATATACCCTGGAGATTTTTCGCACCTAAATTACGATTAATCTCATTTTTTTAATTCCTGTAGACTGTAGTGTTGAAGGTTCAAAGGTTTTTCCAGATTGGCTGCTAATAAAGTTCTTTTTATTATGCGTTGTTTAATTTTATTTAAAAGTAAATTGAGGATTGTTTTTTTTTGATGTGGTGCGAGTTTCCTTTAGCAGATTATTAGCTTCTCGCTTCATTCAAATTAACTCACTGATTTCAAGATGATAGTTTTGGTTCCTATGAGATTCACTGTGGTTTATAGGAAAACTTGTCCATGCTGCTTGTTGTATAGCACTGTTAAGTTCCCCAAGCTTGTCTTCCAACTGTGTCGGTATTTTATATCCTGGAATTGGCCTCAGATAGTTTTATAATTTGTAAGGTTAGGAAAGATTTCCTTTTGAATTATGATTGTGGTGAGAGTCGTAATAACAGGTGTGTGATCAGAATATATCCCTTCGCTGTTTTCAATCCCTCTTGTTATATAGACATCGATGAGATCTGATTTTATTTGTATTTGTAAGTCTTGATCCCCAGTAGGTGATTTTGCATTAAAATCACCGCCAACAATAAAATTTAATCCTAGTGAAGTAAAAAGTAAACTATAATCTGCTTTGTTTAGATTAAATCGTGGAGGGCAGTAGATGCATTGAGGATATACTGTATTTCTGATTAATGTTTTCCTTTTTCTTCTTCGATAGCAGGCTCCTCGTGGTGTTTGATATTTTTCCTTACAATTACAGATTAACCTCATCTAGCTTTTCCTCCTGGATGGACAGCATGGTAACATTCCTAATCCATTATCATCCATCCATTTATGGCTTCTATGATTTATGACATGATATTCTTTTAAGAAGGCTTTCATTAACAACATTAGACCATTGTTAAAGAATTTGTGATTGGCTTTTCCTATCTCTGTGTCTATATAACTAATGGTTTTAAAACCATTTGGGTTTTATTTTGGTTTTTCTTTCGTAACCTTAATGTTTTAAAGAAATTGGTATATTGTATTTCTTAACCTTTGAAGTTGTTTGGCTACTTCATTTCCTCTAAAGTTAGCAGGATGGCAGTATTTACAGTTTATACATATTGCAGGGTTGTTCCTAGTTTCTGTATACTCTGATGCATTATTTGTCCTATAGCACATTTTACGCATCTAGACTCTCGACCGCAATATTTCTGCGTGTTTTTGAAACCTTGGCATTTCTTGTATTGAGGTATTATCTTCGCGTTCTTTTGTAGTGGTTCTATTTTTACCCTCATATTGATAATAGCTTTTGCAGTTTTTTGCCTTTAAATCCTTTATAATGTCCTCCTTTTTACATGTTAGATGAAGACCTCTGGCCATAATCTTAAATGCACGTTCATTTTTATCTTCGTATGTAAACTATTATTTACCTTTATCATTGAGCTTTTTAGCTCAAGCTTTATATGTATCGGAGTCCGGTGTATAGGTAAAGATTTTCCACATATTATTGTTTAGTGACACTACTTATTTCACTCTTTATTGGTTTCTATTTTCATAATAGTTTGTATACTAGCAAATTTGTTTTATACCGATTACATTAATTGGCAGAAGAGCCTTTAATTTCGGTTCACCCTTTTGTTGTTTTTTTGGTTGCTCTTGTTTTTGCTGCTGGTGTGCTGGTTTAATGTTAGTATAACTATTAGCGCTAGCTGATATAGCACATTTAGTTTTTTATGGAGCTTATTGCGTTTCCGTTTTTCTGCTGAATTGCGGGATTTGATTGTCTGGGTAGTGATCTTGGCATCATCGAACTTCTTACGAATGGGTATAGCAATGATTGTCTCTCCTCAAAATCCATTGAGCGATGCTCGTGGAAGGGTGGATTAGCCAACTAGACAATTAGTGTACCACCTGGGTATTTATTCATTTTAATATAAATATAATAATAATATATGTCAAATAAATTATCTAATTCCTAATAAGCGAAGAATTTGCAAACCCTGGGAAGCAAGCTCCTTTACATACCTTTAACAATATTTTTTTTTATCGATTTATTTCAATACCAAATTCTCATAAAAATCGAAACACCAAAATATTAAACCGCCACCACCAAACCAATTCTCTTTTTATTATACAATCCACGTTAATTGCTTTGAATATTTCATTATAGATTTTGTTGTTAAATCATGCCAAAATATTAAATCGTACAATAAAAACTAAAAAATAAAAAATCATGAAAACCCTTTGGATATTTCTCATAAGTCCATGTAATAAGTCTCTCGCTATTCAAAACCACGAAACATAATACAAAACAATTTGCAACATATAAAAAAAATTAAATTGGATTTATTGATTTCATTATTCAATTATTATTAGCTAATTTGTTAATGTTATTAAACAAAATTATTTTGAATAATAAATAATTACATTTGGAACTTTTTTTAATTTTTATAAACACTATATGAACACTCGTTTGGTATATAATAGAGTTTTTTTTTTTTTTTGAAGAATATAAAAAAATAAAAATCGAATAGGAATTGGTACTTGAGATATAAAAAAAAAATCTAAAAATTAAATATATATCTTCTGAAAGCATCCGTGATAACCCCGGGCCATAATATGAACTAAATCGAGAAAGAAAAAATAAAATATAAGATATATAGACGACGTTGGTATAAAAGAAATACACATAGATGTATCGTATAATATATACATAAAGAAATGATCGCAATCAAAGTGAACTTTTTTTTTTTTTTTTGTTGCTTGACTAACATTTTTGTAAGTTTTGTCTTGGTTTTTTTATATTCCGATTTATTTTTAGCGGGTTAATTAATTATAGTAATTTCAAAGTCACAGAATTCAAGAATTAGTAATTAATAAATTGGGGAATGACATGAAAATTAGTTCAGGTTGTTGCTTATGTTTGTTTATATATGTTTTGTAGTTTATATATAAATTAATTTAGTTTACGATTTGTAAAAGCTCAACTCACGTTACCTCTATGTAAAATATTAAAAAATTACACTGAAATTTCAGAAAAAATAATTTAGTTCTTTTGGTTTTAATTAAACTGTCATTTTATTTTCACAAAAGCTTTAAATGAAAACGATGGGTTTACTGTCGTATAGAATTATTAACGCTTTAAATCATATATGAATTGAAGAAATAATTGCTTCTGTATAAATAACTTGAATTATTTATTTATTTCGGTACGATCCCGTTTTAAAAATTTTTCTAATTTATTCATTTATTAGAATAGTAAAATATTATACATTTTTGTCTCACGAAAAATTTGCTAACTGAATCGTCAGATAATTCGGTTTGGTTGAAATAAACTAAGCCATTAAACGAGATCGGTAGAATTTTCACATTTTGCTGTCAAAATGGCTAATAAAGACTAATTGTCTAACGAACTGAATCAAATTTAAAAAACCTTGACTGATGTGAATATCAAAACTAACAAAACTCAGCTTGAAACACATAATTTTTCTTCACACTACTAAAATTGTTATTAAAGTTCTTCTAGTTCAAACACAAAATATAATCACAATTTCCGGTTCAATTTGCTCTTTTAATATTCCAAGTACATAAAATATAGTTATAGTTATGACGATATATATATATATATATATATATATATATATATATATATATATATATATATATATATATATATATATATATATATATATAAATATATTTTAATAAACTATTCATATAAATATACACAGACAAATCATAATAATTGCACACCAACTGAAAGGCGTGTCAACTTGTTATATTGATCATTAAATAAAATTTATTTACTATACTCGAGTAATAACAACAATATAAAAAGCAATAATAGTTTTATATAGAAATATAATAAATTATGTTATGATATATGTATTGGCTAATCATACGAAAAACCTATATATACGAGTATATTGTATTTCGGTAAAGGTTAACAAACACTTAACTATCATAATATATTTTTGTGCTTAGACGAGTACCAATTCATTTTTTTTTGTTTAAATCACACCATAATTTAATATTCTTATTTCAACTTATTAAATTCAATTATTTCTTATTTATTTAAAAAGGATGCAGTTGTCATTTAAGAGTCATGTTTCATATTTAATATGTGCTGAGATTTAATTGGATATACACGTCTTGTCAACATAGATACAAGAGAGTACTTCTTCATATTTTATATACAAAATCATTAATGATCTAACAAATTACTCAATATAAATCAAAAAAAAAAAAAAATAAATATTTCTATGTGGTTTTGGTCTAAGTTTTTTACTCATTTTTTTTTTTACATAAGATTTCTTTTGTGTATCATTATTTTGTATTACATTGAATATTTCTTTGTCTTTTCACCCGAGAGATACTAAATAGTTGGATATATTTATATTCTTATTCGATTTCGGTGGGAATTTTCTATTTACTCGTACTTCATTATGATGTGTTTTGTAATTGTAATGTTCGTTCCGCTTTTTCTATTCGCAATTGAATGTCCAAACTTAACAATTTCCGGTTCATCTCTTTAAAGATAAAAACAAAAAAAAAATCTCAAATGCAATACGCTACTTTATTTTAATTTTTTATTTATTTATTTTAAAAATTGTCGAGTCTTAAGTGAAATGATATATATTTTTAGTCTCTCTCAATGAAAATGAAGAAGATATAGATACAACATAAGAAAGAAAATCCATTAAGCGTTGATTGTAAATGTACTTTGTTGAAAATTGATAATAACCAATTTACTATTAAGATGCAGAAATGGTTTTCGTGATTGATGTATTAACGTCTTAAAAGTATTATTTGTTTGTACATAATAATCTCCTTAAAAAGGGAACGTTGAGTTTTATGTTTAGTTGCAGTTAGTTATGAAAGGATTTTATTTTTTCATGTGGGATGACATTTTCATTAATCGAGAAATGGAAATCATATTTCAACCTGTTAAAAATATATTTAAATTAGGTAGTCATACGTATATAGTCCCAAAGAAATATAAATATTAAAGCATATAATTATAAACTTACGATATTTTTTCGGTTATATACTTACTGAAATCTTAGAAAGTTTGGGAAACAAAATTACAAAAAAAAAAAAATATATATATATATATATATATATATATATATATATATATATATATATATATATATATTTATAATTTATAAGACAAAAAAAAACTAACATGACATATAATTTACTAATGAATTAATGAAGAAGATATTAAATTTCAGGGTCACATAAGTTCATATACTTTCCTCCTTTAACATTCTTACACAAAAATTATTTATTATTTCTTTTACTTTAATTCCCCACTAATTCTGATTACACTATATACAAACTGATAATAATTTACATCATTTGTATGTAGAAACAACAAAAAAGCTCGCCTGCTCTCATAAAAGCATAAGAAATTATTTGATTTAAAAATAATGTATTACATTTTTGAACAATAGCATTTAGTTAAATTAAGTGATTGCTATTTTTTATAACTTTTAATTAAAATGTCGCCCTAAAGAGGTTAAATACATGTATTTCGTGTAGTTTTAGCTCTAATTATATGGTTTTGATGTTTTTCTCACACTAGAGTGATTATATATATTTTTTTCTAATGAGTTTAAAAGGTGAAGGAATATATTTTCTATACTCGTATATATAGTAAAAATGGGCTTAAAATATTTTTTATTTAGTAAAATTAGTTAAAAACGTTTAACTTTGCTAATTTTAAATGTACGATTTAAAGCCTCATATAGTTTGGTAAATTTCAACTCTTCTAATTTGACAGAACAAAAAATGGTAGCTGGCAAATATTTTATTTACGAAAGTGCCCGTTTCATAAAATTATTTTAGTTTTTTAAACGAGTAAAACCAGTAAATTCCGGATTTATGTTTTCTAAGTTCAAAGTTTTCTGTTAATTATAGTAAAACATACTTTTTTGAATAATTTATATATATATATATATATATATATATATATATATATATATATATATATATATATATATATATATATATATATATATATATATATTTATATATATGGTTCCATAAGTCTATAAACATACGTTGTGGCTAGAGGAATCTGCCATAACGCATCTTTTAAATCAATAGCCGAAATATACTTATAGTCATATTCAACCTATCTATTAAACCCTCGATAAGTGGGAGAGGATAAGCATTTTTCTTAATTACGTCATTAAGTTTCCTAGAATCTAAACACAACCATACTTTACCATTCGATTTGTCAAGCTCTTAAGAAATTAGGTCTTATTTTACTGAAAACACACAAGAAAATCGTTAATTAGTGAGCTGGCTATCACAACATCAATTATGTGCTCTGTCAAACTATAATTTTACCTAAGCCCACTTCTTCAAAAGCAGGAAACATGCTTTTGATAGAGTTCAGGGTTTCGCGCTGTTAATTTTTTCAAAGTGTGGTGTTTGCTATTTGCTATTGTTGTGGATAATACATTTATAAACTGAGGTAATAAGCAATCGATGAAAAACTTTGACTAACTATCGATTTTAAGATACAACAACCCCTCGAAACTATAAGAACTATGAACAATCGCATGGAATTAGATTTTGCATTGAAAATAATTGGAGCACCGACATACCCTATCGATTTGGTGTATCGTCCGCGGTTCGTAAAATTGAATTAATCTTCAAATTTGTTCAGTTTCAATAGGTGCTATATAGGGAGCAAATATTATAATCTGTTTGATTGCTTATGCATTGGTGGTTTGGATGACTGAGGTTGAAGTGGATTTAGTAAATGCTTTAATATGTTATCTAAGCCCTGGGACATATTACTTAGGTTTTCGAACGAGGGTCCCCAGGACATTTCTCGTTTGGTTTGAAGTTTACCGAAAACTTCAGACAGCTTGAACAATTTGGTTTTCGTACGCCGGATTTCCCGCAGTCAAAACAAAAGATTTTTTGTAGTTCTAAATGGCAACAATCTTGATGTCTGTACCCCAAATTCTTATAGTTCCAACATTTTTTGAAGTACGTAGATATTTAGTAAATGGTCGAATTATTATACCAGGTAGCCACGCATTAGAGTTATTTAATGGTTAAAGTGGATTTCCTTCAGATCGATTTTGAACGAAATGAAAATGATTGTGCTATCGATTACACGGTCCTTATAGATAATAGTAGCTTGCCACTAGCTAGTGTAACCGATGGATCCATTATACTGACGTACAGATACAGTTTTTTTTTCAAGGCAATGTTTTCGGTGTCCTTGTCCGCTATGATGTTCATTTTTTGTCATAATTTTAACATATGTTTGATATACAGGACTTAAAGCAATAACCAAAATAAAATAAATTGGAGTTGTAATTTCAGGGCATATTGGCACCATTGTCATATCCTTATCCTCTGCCATTTTGAATATTCAGCGTATCAGTCTCGAATTTATTTAAAAAATCAATAGTTCGACCTTCTCCTATTTTTCATGTGACTCAATGACACCGATGGAGCTTTCTCTTTATATCATTACTTTTACAAAGGATTATAAAGGTAAAGAAATTTCTAAGATCCATAGTTTTGCTTAAATATATTCGCCCGAAATTAAAAGCACCCATTTTAATTTTTAGCCAATTTATATTCTAAATTATACTTATACTAATCGTTTGTAATTTGATTTTATATTTTAAATCTATTGTTGCTTTGCAATATAAATAGATTATAACGTCCTTTTTTAAGAAGATTGTGATATTGATTAGTGTTATTTGCAGATTTACTTAGCTTTTTATGTAGTTTATCTTTCAAAGGAAGCTCAGTCTCGGGTTGCAATTGTTCATCTGTTAAATCATCTTAAATATACCAAATTAGTTTTCGTTGTTTGATCGAAAATCCCTTAGGCTTCATTCTTATTTCGAGCTTTCGAGTTCTGCAGGTAGCGAAAAAAATCTGCATAAATAAAACGCCCTTCAGAAACGTGCTGCAGAAGAGCTTTTTGAATTTGGGTATTCAACTCAGAATTCAGTATGGTCATTTCAACACTATACCACCATCATATTGACATCAACTCTTGCGTAAAATGAGTCTTACTGTTTATACCGAATACAGCTTTCAGAACATAGTTCCGAAGTTTATAAAATCATTCCAGCATTAATAAAAGGCTGTTTTATCTAGTTTTTGTGTCTATAATGTTTGCACAATTTGTTTCTCGGTGAGTGGGGAAATTTTCTAATGACGATCTTTACTTTTTCAATTATAGGCTTAATTGGATTATGCTTAACTGAATTTCTAAAATATTGGTGTTATTCGCTACAATTTCCAAAGCTCATGGTCAAACTCTTCGTTGCGGTACTTCGATAAACTGCATCGTCAGAAATCAAGTTCTGATAAGAAACAAATACAAATATGTACTATACATCAAAAAACTGACTGCAAAGTGGTTGTTCAATTTTAAATTTTAAATTCAGTGGTTGTCCAATGAATAATTACCGAAAAACCGGTAATGTAATTTGATTTACGGGTTATACCAATGACCAGAAGTAAGACGATACTGATAACAGTAAAACCGGAAATTGAATCTCTATAGTTCAATGTTTCATCATTGAAATTTTATTTTAACTTTTCTTGTCTGTGGACAACTAAATATAATTGCTTCTAAAAAGTTAGACTCTTAGTCCTTGTAAAACATCAAAGGATTGATTGCCTTTGTAGTATGGTACCGTAACATCTTTATTGGTTTGGTCTATGCATTGTAAATTTAGTTTTATTCCACGCGAAAAGAGTACAGATATAAAATTATAATTAATTTTCTTAATTTCTTATTTTATTGTTGGCAAGAAAATAAATTTAACAATTGCAGCACAGTATCAAAAAATTAAACTATTTTCCAAGTTTTTGGGGCAGAGTGAACACCAGCCAAATAAAGATTAGGAGCTTGTGCACAAGTGACAAATTTAGCTATTGTTAATCTCTAAAATAACTGCTTAAATTTTCTTGAATTTTCAAGCTATGTTGTTCAACCTTCTCCTGTTTTTCATGTAACTCAATGAAACCGACGCAGCTTTCTTCTTTCATTACTTTTACAATGCCTATAATAGGGGTATTAAAATTATTCGAATTTTGTTGCTTTTTATTGCGAATATTTTATGTGTAATTTGGTAGTTTGTGTATTTTTCGGGCCGCAATTAATATATTTTGACTATTCTTATGCACCGGCTTCACCTTCCTTGTTTCGGCAATATATATTTATGTATATATATATATATATATATATATATATATATATATATATATATATATATATATATATATATATATTTAGTTCTTATTTAGTTTCCAAAACTACGACAATTTGGTATTTGGTTCAACCTTTTAAAATTCATATCTTCTATGCAGTTTAAAAACTAATTGACATATTTGACCGTTATTAAGCACGGGTTCGAATATTTTTAATTAGTTTTGCTACTTCCTTTTTGTTGTGCATATATTGTTTTTCCTATTGTTACTTAAACATCCAATAGTTTACTAATTATTCTAATCGAATGCAGTTAACAATAATTTTATTTTGTTACAAAGAAATTTCTAAGATTCGTAGTTTTGCTTAAATATATTTGCCCCAAAATTTAAAGCCGCGTTTTAATATGTTTGGTGCAAACATTTTGCAAATAGTGTATATATCGCATGTTGCAATTACAAACTATGCGATGAATTTGCCAATTAATATTCCAAATTACTTATCCAAATCGTTTGTAATTTGATTTTATATTTTAAGTTTATTGTTACTTTGCAATATCCGAGTTTAGTGCAGCTTCTCAAAACTTATAGCTAGTCTTTCTAAATTGTATAAATTTGATCGCATTTTTTTTTGTTTTTAATTTAATAAAACGTTTTTTTGAAGTATCTTTCGCCACTATATTATACAATCACAAAAACTACCATATACGACCATAAAGCAATTACCATACATTAAAACGGCAATTTTGTCTTAAAATATTCACAAAAGCGGGAATTAAGCAGAACATAATAAAAAAAACTTTAATAGGCCTTGCAGCGGCTTAAAATGGTTATAAACGAAAACCAATTTTTATATTATTACTTGGTCTGTGCGGTTATAAGAACCGCCGCACGGAATTAATCCTGAGGACTTATCAATTTAAATCAAAATGTTGTGTATGCATATAAAAAAGCACAATAAAATTATTTCGTGTGTTATGCTGTGTGTGTGTGTATATATGTGTGTAACATATAATAATATAATATGTTATAGTCTTTGAATTTTAATTTATTTATTTTTTATTATTTTAATCAAAATAATTCCATCAACACGCATTTTTGTTGTTGTTGATGGGTAATTATTATTAATATGTATATATAGTTTTTCATCGCGGTTTTATTTTTTGTTTGGCAAATAAAATTCACAAATTTTCACGCTGTCAGTTATGAAAAAAATAAATGTTTATATGCAGATTAAAACTTAATTTAATTCTCCCTTAGTGTGAAAGAATAAATAATGTCAATCACTGGTGACTTAGCGTATATA
This sequence comes from Tipula confusa, assembly GCA_963556175.1. Lineage (NCBI taxonomy): Eukaryota > Metazoa > Arthropoda > Insecta > Diptera > Tipulidae > Tipula > Tipula confusa. The sequence continues at coordinate 167,104,501 of OY744477.1, read as the reverse complement.
AATATATATATATATATATATATATATATATATATATATATATATATATATATATATATATATATATATATATATATATATATATATATATATATATATATTTATATACTTATAATATGTGTGTAATTATAAGAAAGTTTGTGGATTTAGTTTTAAATTTTTAAATGTGTCTTTTGACCACGATGTGACTTGAGAAATGTGAATTTAATGTGAGCAAATATGAGCTAATCGAGTTTTAAATGAATTTAACTCATAGATTACTCTTAATGTTAGCATATGTTATATATTTTATGTTTTGTTTAGAATGTGCACAGTGAAAGTGTAATAAACGGTTTGCTAATCGTTTTAGTCCAGAGATTTTTGGTTAGGCAAAAAAACAACGCATGTGCATTTAGAATGGTTTCGAGTACCCCCATTTCAATAACACGTTACACAAATTTTACATATTAATTTTCATATTTAATTCTAATAAATAATCTAATCAAAACATTACAATAAATAATAATAATAACATAAATTTGTATCATATGTACATAACAAATAAATAATTTTTTAACAACTTTATATATATATATATATATATATATATATATATATATATATATATATATATATATATATATATATATATATATATTTATATTAAATTTGCGTGCATTTACTTTGCGTAATCCATACATAAGAAATGTACAACAAATAAGAAAAATTAAGTTACAGATTGGTGAGAATGAGACTTTCGCTTTGCTTTTGTTGTAATAATACATATAAATAATTTATAGCTCGACTCAAGAATTTTTTATAAGATGAATGAATTTTGAATAATTATGTGAGATATTATTGCATAATAAAAAAAAAAAAAGTTTGTCATTATGAGAACTGAAAGTGAAACATCTTAATTCAAAATCAAAATATGAAATAATTAAAATAGGAACTACTTTATAAAGACGTACATAATAAAAATGTCGCGTCTTTGACGCATAAAGACGTCAAGAGAATATGAAAAATAAAAAAGTTCACAACAATATTTGTAAAATAGAATTGTTAAAATTTTTTGCACACAAAACACATTAAAACAAAAATAAAATTATCTAACAAAATAATCAACAAAATCTTAACCGAAAAATTTACAAATAAAAATAATAAATTAATCATAATTTAAACTAAATTTCACGTACACTCGTATAAATTGCGTCACCGCGTAAACTTCACGTAAATTCGCGGCGATCTATACATAGTTGCCTTACGAGGTAATAACATTATACAGACACAAAGAGTTCATAATTTACATCAAATATTATGATTAAGATGATACATTTGTCGTCTTTTATGACAATTTAAATGTCAAATGTGTCATTGCCCAATGAATTTGTACTTTTTTTATCTCTTCGACATCGTTGTTCTTATTATGCGCTACACCGAGAAATGAAAAGAAGACATCATGTATAAGAACTCAATAAAATATTTATGTTGACCAGAGAGTCATAAAATCATATATAATGTTTAATAATAAAAATCTTGTTTTATTTCTTTTGTAAACCTACCTTTCATTTATTTAAATGTAAAGTTGAGTTAAAATACTAAAACAGAGTTACTTTGTAATGTGTACTATTTGTGTGTTGATTAAGATTATGTTTTTTATAGGCTCAGATTATTTCCGGTCTATACGTGTGTGTGGGGTCTATGTGGAAATGAATTTCCAAATTATCACAGTTTTCGTAATTTCTTTATAATTTACTTAGACCGAACAATTTTATAACAATTTCATTATGGTACATTTATTATTTTCTAGACTCAAGAAATCGATCCCACCGAATTGATTTTCAAATTTTAATAAAATATGTATTCTTCTAGCTAGGTTCTAGCTACTAGTCCAGAAATGTATTTGATTTCTGTTTAGAAAGCATATAAATGTTAACCAATAATTTTAAGATGTTAAATGGTTAGATAAGGAATAAATCTTCATTTAATTTGAGCCAACATAAAGAGTTTGGTACTCAAAGCTCTCAATTTCAGCATAAATGCTGCTTTAAATTTTTCATAAATTTCCATAAATCATTTACGTGCATAAAATTAGCAAAGATATTAGATATAATTAGGAATATAGATAGTGAAGCTTTAATCAAAAGCTCTCGATATCAGCATTAATACTGCTGTAAAATAATCAAACTTTTGATAAATCGCTTTAGTTCATAAGAATTAACAAAAGGCTTAGCACACAAAATTACGAATATGCTGTAATGAAGCTCGTAACATATATAGATACGATTTTGATAAATTATACCTTAGTTAAAAGCTTTCGATATCAGCTTACATTAATATGTAAAGTATTAACAACAGTTAATACTGAAACAGACAGAAATAATTTTAAATAGTTAATTCTAGGGTCTCACCACCGATTCTGTTAGTATTTGTTGCAGATTGCTTTTTAATTTTTTGATTTTCGAAAACCCAAATTAATAACCATTGTAAATTTAAAATATTTTGAGTACAACGATCACATTTTTAATAATCATAGGGCATTTAGCAATGGCGAGTAAAAAAGTGTAAATTGGCGTAGTGTTTAAAGATGTAAGAATTGTATCAGGGTGTACCTATTGGGATTTGAATCCCAATGGCAAAGGGTTAATAAGTAGTACAGTGAAATGTACACACAATATTGAATTTTAAAAAAACAGGCTGTGAAATATTTATTTGTTTTAAATCAGTCGCTTACAAAATGTCATCCAATCAAGCGATAGTTCGTAAACAAATTGTGCAATTTTATTTGAAAAATCAAAGTCTCACGTACAAGTCTATCGCAAAAACAAAGCGATTTTTTCGATAAAAATATGATAAAAAAATGATAAAAATTTGATTAGAAAAATTAGAAACTAAAGTGATACGCGCTCTAAAAAACAATCCAAACCTATATCTGAAGGGTTTGGCAAAAAAATAGCACAAATTATTTAAAAATGGATGTGATTTTCAATGACGTATGAATCCGACTAGGCAGAATGCTGTATACAAACTTTTGGTGGTTAAGAAATGTTTGTTTGGTGATCAATCGATGACGAAACCTACGTTAAATTACAAATCTCTGCCAAGTAGCCAATACTATCCTGGAAATGATAAACTAAGTGTCGACATACAATTTAATATTATCAAATATGAAAAGTATCCGATAAATACTTGGTGAATATTTGGCAATGTGGCCCTTAAAGTGTGCCGTGCATCGCCCGAATATCATCGGAAAATTACACCAAGGAGTCCGTGTTGTAAGATTTAAAGTATTGTTAATTGCCATACGAATAAAGGCAACGCATAAATGGAGATAGTCGATTCCAAAATCTGTCAAAATCTCAATTTCAAAAGCTTAACGAAAAAAAATTTCTATGGGCATAGAATTATAGAACTCGTGGCACTTACCAGGTAGTTCCCAGGAACAGAAGTTTTAAATTTTCTAGCAGTTTTATTTCTTTTGTCTCCAAAGTAGTGTTAGTTGTATTTTTAGAAGTTGTCATTCTGTAGAGCTTTATAAATGCATCCTCACATAAAGCGACAAAATCTATTGCACACCGCAACCGTTGTCGCTGGATGGATCATCAAATTATATCGCTTATTTGCAGTATGATCGTCGATATACGGCATAATTCTTCGTAACATTTCATTAAAGTGTCAACTAAAATTTAATTAATTAATTAGAATTGTTACACTAAATGTATAAAGTATAAGTGTACTGCAAATATCAGTTCGTTTTGTCATATCCTACTTGTTTTAAATGCAACATCGTGGCAAATAAGTCATACAATTTTCCACACAAAATTATTCCTAACTTATCAAAATACACTTTTCAGAAATATTGAATAAAAAATAGGGAAATCTTAGTCTGGGGATTATCAGACTAGTGCCACTGATGGATAGAGTTTTCGCTCTGAACTGGATATTTAGTTAATTTTTGTAAAAATATTTTAGCTACCCTTTAAACAAATTATGAGATGCAGCATATCTTTCAGTGTAATGCCTTTTATAGTTTTTATGCTGCCTTTGCATATAAAGTTTGCTAATATAATTCCCTCTCAACACTAAATAAAACCACCTTCTAATACTAATTCCTTGATCATGCACAAAAACCAATTTACACAACTAAGAATGCGCAATGTTGCACATTTCTTTTCAATTAAAATTTGAATTGTGGTTGAATTTAGAAAATATAATTGCCACTTTTATTAGTTTTTCACATCAAGTATATATAATATTATAAGACAAAAGCAAAATGCAAAATATAATTGCAACTAACTAACCTTACCAAGTTAAACAATATATAATGTAATATGATATAATGCGCTTACAGTAAATATATCGGCATGCAAATTAATAATTAAACGATGTTTTATCGCAAATAAATACGTAGGCAACGCAGCATTCCAAAGAAAATGTGCCATGTCAGTTTATAAGAAAAGTTAGTATTATTTTAAAACTGCACCCAACCCGCAATCTCTAACCGATTTTGTATAATGACAGATATTGTTTATTATATATGATACACAAGTGTGTGTCCGCATAACTATAATATTGAACCTGATAATGATGATGAATGATTGAAATCTATTATCTTCCTACTTGTGTATATAAAGAAAATTATGTATCCAATATATATACATATACTCTTATGAATCATATGCTTTATGTTATTTTATGTCTTGAGATATTTTTTTACTTATTATATGCTATTACTATACACAATCCAATTCTTTCTCTTTATGATGTATTTATTATATGTATATTGTGTATTGTGTATCATGGTCGGTCGGTGTTGCCAGATTTATATATATATATATATATATATATATATATATATATATATATATATATATATATATATATATATATATATATATATATATATATATATATATATATATCGTAAGTAGATTTTTAAAAGACCCATAATTGATTTTCTTTTCTTTTTATCTGTAGCAGTAGTTCCTTTTGCAAATCCTTGTGTGCATACTTCTGTGATGGTTCAATTTAGTAATTATATGATGGCAACTTGTGCGGATCATAAATTATGATAAATATAATTGCTTGCATTTCGGCTAAGATATTTAATATAAAATTGATTTGATTTTACCAGTGTGAAATGAATACCAATATAACATGAGCACCAAAACCACCATTATCATATCTCTTTTAAGCAACTTGTTTAGTATGTATATGTACTTTAATCTCATGTCTTACAGCTGTTACCTATTTCATTCATTTACACTCAACACAAAAATACGAATATACATAAGAAATACACAAGAAATGTGTTTTAAGATTATTTAATTCGTTTAGTTCATATATGAACATTGAACATATAGTATGTATGTTGTACTCTCTCTCCCACGTGCCCATATCAAATGCATATTGTCTCATTCTCTCGCATGTTTTTTTTTATATGTATATGTTCCACCAAGCCGGTTTGGCGTGGCAGACTTCCTCTCTAACAACAAAATGTGTGTATAGAAGAGATATGAGACCGTGGGAACGAACGCTCTAGTGGTCCCGTAGAGTGTGACTACTACTTTACCGCGTTTTACAAATACACTTATATCCGTAATATGACGAAATAAAATAAATTTTTCGTTGTTTTTATTTATAATTCATATAAGAATAATATGTAATTATTATACATATATTATATTATGTACTCGTACTTGTAAGATGTGTTGTGTTGGTGGAGTACGTATTGTACATAATAACGCGCATAATTAAAATACAATTGGTGTTCTGTATTCCAGCGCTTAATTGACACGCGTTTATTTGTTTTTATTGTATTGCTATATATTGGTTGCCAAACATAATTAATTAACTACGATCGCGGATGATCTTGCTGTTTCGAATCTAATTGATAAATGAAATTAAATTAAAAACAAAAACCGTTATGTTTTTCTTCTTTCGATCATTTAGTCGATTGTCTTCTTGAATGAATTTTATTATTTTATATATTTTCTAAATTTTAATTTTAATGACTAACCCATAAATGTATAAAGTATGCTGCTGCGGTATGTTAAGTTAGTTGCGCTATGTTACTGCTGCCGTTGCTGCTGCTACTTGAAATCATCTTGTTTGAAAGAAATTTTTTTTTTGTTTTTTTTATATTTTAACTTTAAATGGCTATTTATTAGAAAGTTTCTTTTGTATCTAATATCTCTCTACTATAATAAAGCAATATATGAAAATATGTTTTTAATATTTTTAGTTGGGAGTTCTCTCAAATTTTCGTTCACAAATGATCAAGTCTTGTTTCTAAGAAAAATTTATTTTTACATTGTGTGTGAATTTTTAAATTACGATAATGTAAAAATTTTAATTAGGAAAATAAAAAATTAATTACCTGTAATTATAACTATATGGTTTGAAGAAATAGTTTGGGAGAAAGATGGTGCAAGATATATGGTGCTGCTGGCGATTTTTTTTTTAAACCTATTAGGAAACATTTTGAAATAATCAAGAAATGGCAACTTTTTAAAAACCTTTTTTTTATTACTTAAGAGAGGATTTTCAAATTAAAAAAAAATAAATAAAATAAACAATAATGGTTTAGACACTCAAACTTAACATAATGTAAATGTAAATGTAAATCTTATGGATGTGTCGTGTACTTTTAAAACTTGACCTACAATTACATCTCAAATTATTAGTGCTTTCAAAAATTTTTAAAAATACAATAATACTTTTTCTTTGCTTTTGAAAATAGTTAAATCAATAAATCTGTACGGTAAAAAAGTTAATTTGGCAGTTTGCTAGATTACTTGTCTAAATTAAAAAAAAAAAATTTAAACATGGCTATTTTAAAAAATTATAATAAATTTTATTTTTACTTTCAGGTTTCATTGGCAAAAGCTGCGAAGAAAACATTGACGATTGTCCTGGAAATTTTTGTCAAAATGGTGGAACGTGTATCGACGGAATAAACGCGTATCGATGCAAATGTCCACCAACCTACACAGGCGAATACTGTCAAAATGACGTCGATGAGTGTGCACTAAAACCATCAGTGTGTCAAAATGGTGCCACCTGCACAAACACAATGGGGAGCTTCTCATGTATTTGTGTTAATGGCTGGACCGGGTCTGATTGTAGCGTCAATATTGATGATTGTGTAGCAGCAGCTTGTTTTAATGGTGCAACATGTATTGATGGGGTAGGTAGTTTTTACTGTCGATGTACCCCTGGTAAAACTGGATTACTGTGCCATCTTGATGATGCGTGTACATCAAACCCGTGTCATGTCGATGCACTATGTGATACTAGTCCGATAAATGGTTCATTTACATGTTCTTGTTCGTCTGGCTATAAGGGTAAAGATTGTTCTGAGGATATCGATGAGTGTGACCAAGGTAATATATTTAGTAAAATTTTATTAATATTATAATAATTAATTTAAAAATATTCTATAGGATCGCCATGTGAACATAATGGTATTTGTGTAAACACACCAGGTTCATTTGCGTGCAACTGTTCGCAAGGCTTTACGGGGCCCCGTTGTGAAACAAACGTAAATGAATGTGAATCCCACCCATGTCAAAACGACGGAAGCTGTTTAGATGACCCAGGAACTTTCCGATGTGTTTGTATGCCAGGTAAGTGATCGCTTCTTATCCGATTGAATTTTTTTCTTAATTTTATTTTTATTGTTTCAATAATACACGAATATCGAACTAAGCTACTGTACATATTAATAAAAATAAGAAAAAAAAAATATTTATATATATTATGTATATATACATTTTAATACGATCATAATAGGTTAAATCGAAGAGCATAAAGATGATCAACATGCACTTTAGTAAATAAATACTCGTACATATTGGTATATGATATAGATTTTTCCAGTAACTTGCATGGACATTTCTTAGTTTTATATATGCAAAAAATGGTAATTGAATTATCAAAGGTTAGCGTAGTCTAATTAGGAATCAATAGCAAAGTGTGTATCGATCTATTCTCTATATAATATGAAAATTCATTTAAAGTTGCACATTTGCACAAGTTTTGTGTGTGATTTGGTTGGTTACCATGTAAAAACCGTTTCATAATATCAAAATTGTTTCTTTCGATATATAACATATTCTATATCTATGAATATTTAACTTTTCTTAAAAATTTCTTTTTCAAATATATCGTGAGTTTATCCCACGATAATCTAACTGACTTTGGTTTATTTATTTACTCTTACTTGGGATATTATAGTGAATATATAAAAACGAAAAAAAAAACTAAATTTTTTTCTTGTCGATTTACCTTATTCTTAAATAGTTTTATTTTATTTGTGCTTACATGAGTTCATGATTAATTATGATTTCGAATTTGGTTATAATATTTGTCAATCGCGTGCGCTCGCAAAGAAGTAGAGTTTCTATAATTTCAGATAATTGCAACATTGTTCTAAATCGAAAGTAATTAGTAAATTGTGGGTATTATTTATGGACGGTACATTTGAAAGTCAAAATTAAATAGCCTTGTATCATTTTTCGAGTGAAGCCTAAATTTGTTGGTTTCGTCGTTTTAATAAGCTTTGCATATTACTAACCCGTTTTTTTTTATCATTATATGCTTGGGTAAAAATTTTCGTGTTTAAAATAGATACTCTACCGACAAACGATTTTCCCGCATTCCATCATTAGAATTAAACTAGTTTTGATAAACCACCACCTAATCTCATAAATTTCCATACATAACTTTCTTTCAACAAAATAAATTCAATTGATGATATCATACACATATTCAATAGATATCATCAGTTTTATTACTTAATTCGTTATACGGTTTGTTTAAAATATTAAAACTTACTCAAATATATTTGTTACAAAAAACTACAAAATTTATTCGAATAATTATAATCCGTGACAACATTATTATACACTATCGTGTAAATTGTGACTATATCGCGTTTGATTTATTTGAATAAATACAAATATATATATATATATATATATATATATATATATATATATATACCTTGATTTGATATGAGCGACAACGTATATATTCTTCATAATAATAACAATAATGACATACATAAATTATTGAGAAAAAAAAATTGTAATTTAATAGACATTCAAATAAATTTTAAAGTGATAATTTTTAGCAAGTTTTTATTTTATTTTAATATGAACTAAGCGAACAGGAGTTATTTACCAAACAATAACTTTAAGCAACCGTATATAAGACTATGAAAATACATAGTAATATATGTAGTTTTCTTATTTATCTTTTGGAAAACGAAAATGAAATTATATATATTATAAAGAAAATAGTAAATATACATAAATCATAAATTTATGTATGGTATAATGTATAAATAAAAATCGATATGTATTTTTAAATAGGTTATAAATCATGTACTCATAAGTTTTATGTAATTATGGTTAAAAGATCATATGGTAAAAACAGTAGAAATTTGCATGATCTTGCACCCTTGATAAATATATATATATATATATATATATATATATATATATATATATATATATATATATATATATATATATATATATGTATATATATATATATATATATATATATATATATATATATATATATATATATATATATATTCTGATGTATCATCATTATTATCGCCTTCATTCTCCGAAACAATTAGATTCGTCGGTACATTCACACCCAATCAATTTGATACCAAATTTGATTGTCGCTTCAAGTGACAGCTGACACTACTAAGGGAATATGAGTTTTAGTGTTACGCTCAGACAAATAGCGTCTTCTGAATCCCACTCGATTAATTTAGCCGCCAATATTTCCCTTTCTATTGGTAGTGTCCTTCAAACCGGCTCAGCCGCTTGCCAACAAATCAAAGCATACAAAAATTAAAAGCTATCATTACAATTTCCATATTACCGTCATCAACTACTACAATATGTCTGATATAATAAACTGTTTTTATACCTGAATTTGTAAGATTTATTATGTTTTGGTTCATCGGCTTTAGTAAAGCTGTATATTTCGGTGGAAAGCATATAACATCGTAGTCCCGAGGACTAAACTTTTTTAGGGAGATTTTCATAGAAACTAAAAATATGTATATTTATCTGTCGCAACTACTAAACTGAAAAATAAAAAATATTGCAACTAACAAAATGAAGATAATTTTGATTGATTATTGCATATATCGAAATTTGCAATTATTGAGTGTTGCGCAAATCGAGATTATTAAAATCTATCAATATATATCAATATATATATATATATATATATATCAATATATATATATATATATATATATATATATATATATATATATATATATATATATATATATATATATATATATATATATATACATATGTATATATATATATATATATATATATATATATATATATATATATATATGTATATATATATATATATATATATATATATATATATATATATATATATATATATATATATATATATATATATAAATTTAAATAAGGATCGTTAAATGATCAGCGTAAATAACACACCTTGAGAATAATTTCGCGGTTTATTTTTTGTTCGTAACAGGGTGTCGTTGTATTGCTCACGATCGCATCGTGTGTAATGTAAATTTATAATATAAAAACTTTATATAATATTAAATTGATGTCACAATAGACCTTATTTAAGATGTTCGTCAATTAATGCTAAAATAATTAAAAACTTTTAATTTTTTTAAATTTATTTTAACCAAACTAAATTTTTTCACTATATAGTATATACAAGAATTTCTCGTAAATTCTTCAATAGTGTCTATAACTGATACTCTACAAATGATCTATGTAAATAATATTTAATGCAAAAATGACCGCAAAACAAAAATAATTTATGCTTAAACACAACCGCAGAAAATGTTGACACTCGTTTTATACACTCGTCTGAAGATACAAAGAAACAATTCGATTTAAACAATATACTGACTAAAAATCACATACAAAATAAAACTATGTACACAATAAATTACCAAACATTTGCATTCACCTTTCCATCATCATTAAGAATGAATTAGAAAATTGAAAATGACAATATAGATTTGCTTTTCCTATTTTACCTTGAATTTAATACCATTCAATTTATTTTTTAACATCTCACCGTTGCAATCTTCTTGCCCCATGCTGCATGCATCACTTGAAATACAAAAGCAACAGACAGCGTGATTGATGCAAAATAAAATACGATTTTGATCAAATTGTAATTGATTTGAACCTTATTAATTTATTGATCAATTAACTAATTTATTGATATTATGTTGGAACGATTGATTGTATGTTCATTCAATTGCTATGCCATGCAGCAAAAGTATGTCGTCATTTGTGTATAACAAATTATACGTGAACATATTTCTGACTAGTGAATCGTTTCCGAGAAACTTAATTCTAACGCACATATACTTACTGAACCACACCTTAACCTATTATAATATATTCTATTCAAATTTTTATGATCAATTTTCAGTCACATTAACTAATACACATTTCAGTTTTTATTTTAAAGCAATAAATTTAAAAAAAAAAAATGTCTTGAGAACAAGATGCTAAAACTTAAAACCGTATTTGACATAATTTGTTTTTCTTAGGAAGATTAAACACTTGTCGCAATCATATAAATAAAAATCGATATAAAACCGATCAATCGACCGGAATGGGTTAGCATCAATTAAAATATATCAGTATACAATGTATAAAATTTATTTAAAAAGTAGTTTTTAAAAACGAATCATCATCAGCAATCTAGTTGTAATCGTAATATAAAAAAAAATTAAAAATTAAAAAAAAACGAAATTAATTAATTAGAAACAGAAAACTTAACATGACAAAAAATTATAGTTTTTCAAACTCTAGATTATATTATAGTTTTGCTAGTTATTTTTAATTAATCTTTTGCGCGCAGGTTAATTTGCATAAATACAATAAATAAAGTTGTAAATTTGAGAATTAAAAGCAGCTTTTATTTTTCTAGATTTGTTACTTGTTCGTCATGTTTTGTGTTATAGTTTTTGTGCTCGTTTTTCTTTATTCACTTTAATGTACCGAAAAATGTATCTAATTACTATTGTTTAATAGTTATAGTTATTATATATCGTTTCGTTATTTATGTAGTTATGTATTTTGAAGTTGTTTTTTTTTTGTATAATGAGTGCGCATTTTTACGATGCACAAGATATACATTTTTTAAAGATTGGTACTTCATTTGATTTGTATAATTTTTTTCTAGTCATCCATTTTATAAAGTTAAACTATTTTTTATTCGTTCGTAATTTTTTTTTGTTGAGAAGCTAGCGAGATTTTAAGTTGATTAATAAAGTTGTATTTGTGTCCAAAACTAAATATTCAACCTTTAAACCTTTAATTTTTTTAATTATTAAGTGAGGCTGGACCATGTTACGACTAGGTACCTATTTAATTTCTACCTATGATTTACTAAGTTATCTAACTTTCGCAGCATTGTTTTATGTTATGTCTTTCAATTTCCTTTTCGTTTTCCCTTGACAGTCTAACTTGTTTTTCAATGGTGCTTAAAAATATTCCAATTTTATTTAAAAGGACTTGTGGACATCTGTAATTTCCTTTGTCCAACACCCATACAATAGTATCAATTTTTCACATTCGCATCATTGACCTGTAGGTCTGAAGTGATTCAGATTTTGTATCAAATATATCAGCATAATTAGGAGCCCAAAAATCAGGCAAGAGGTTAGCCCACAAAATTACGAATATACATAAATTATTCAATAAAATAATTTGTCTGATTTTGATGAGTATTATATTTACGAAAAACTCTGTGTTAGCATAAATACTCTCTCTCTTTCTCTGGCTCCCATGAAGGAATTTTGCCGCCCGCACTAATGTCCTCCATCCATCTCTAAGGTCCATCGCTCTCGTCCTCTAGTTTCGGCATCCTAATGCATGTAGATCTTGTTCGACGTCGTCACGCCAGCGCAATCGGGGTCTTCCTCTACGACGAGCACCGGCTGGCTGTTGATGACCACTTTATTGGTCATTCGTTGTTGTGGAGATCGTGTAGCGTGTCCGAGCCATCTAACTCGATTGGATTTGATGAATCCGATAATATCGCAGCCTCCAAGAAGTTGCCTTATCTCGTGGTTCATACGAATCCGATATTCGTTGTCCGCGACTTTGATTAAACCAGAGATTGTGCGAATGACCTTCCTTTCGAAGGTAGATAACAATCTACAATCGTTAGAGGCGATGGTCCAGCTCTCGCTTTCCAAAGCCAGCACAGGTCTTATGAATGCTTTATAAAGTGCGAGCTTGCACGACTGCGACATATGTTTAGATCGCAATAATTTCGAATGGGCGTAGAAAACTCGTTGCTCGCCAGCGATTCGGGCTTTTATTTCTGCCTGCATATCATTCGATCGACCATATTATAACTGACCCGAGGTATTTAAAGTTTTCGACGCTATCAAAGTTATGGTCGCCAATTCTGAGATTTACCATGGAGATGTTCCTGGGTGTTGATAACAATTTTGTTTTGCTGCTGCTCACCTCCAAACTAAGTGTTCTTGCGCAGTGGTCGAGCTGTATGAACCTGTCCTTGATATCGCTAGGTCTTCAGCCAAGAAGCACGATATCATCTGCATATCCAAGAATTTGGCCTGATTTATTAAATATACAGCGCGAAGTTTCAATGTTGCTTTTTCTCACTACGTACTCAAGCGCCAAGTTGAACAGAACAGGCACGAGTGCATCTCCCTATCGAACACCAGATGTTATTTAAAAGGGGTCTGACACAGCTCCCTTAATTACGATTCTACATACATATTTGTTAATTTGCACAGAGAAACGAGTTTCTGTGGAATTCCTAGGCATATGATCGTGGCTCATAAGTTTTCGCGGATTACACCGTCTTATGCCTGTCTGAAGTCTACATACAGGTGGAGTATGGTTATATTGTACTCCCAACATTTTTCCAAGATCATCCTCATGGTAAAACATTGGTCAGTGGTCGATCGGTTGGGACGAAAACAACATTGATAGTCGTCAATGGTGTTTTCGGCGAAAGGGATGAGTCTGGTAGGTACAACATTAGCCAACACTTTGTAAGCAGTGCTCAACAGAGCGATACCACGATAGTTTCCACATTTAAGACGGTCTCCTTTTTTGTGCAGCGGACATATGAGAGCGGCCTTCCAATTCTCCGGCAACTCTTGTTGGTCCCAAATAGAGACGATGGGATCGTATAGATTTGTTGCAAGAGTAGCGCCTCCGAACTTAATCAATTCTGTGGGGATTTCCGGGTGCCTTTCCATTTTTTAATCTGCTAATAGCTGCATCTACTTTCTCTACTGTGGGATATTCAACAAGGTCCTCTTCATCTGGATGAGCTATTGCTCAAATGGGGGTCACTTCGACGTTTCGATTTAGCAGATTTTGAAAGTAAGTTTGTCATACTGAGAGAACATCAGCCACGTTTGTTCTCAGCTCTCCATTTCCGTCTTTGATGGCTGTACTTCTTGGGTGGAAGTCTTTAGTTAGATTTCCTATTCCCGCTTTGAAGCTGATGTTTTCGATGCAAGACCTCATATGATCGCGCTTCTTAGCTTTCCTAGCGCGGAGATATTTTGCTAGAGTGCTTCAAGTGTTGCGAGCCAACCATTTTTCACGAAGCTTTCGTTTATTTTCGACGACCCTTCGACATTGATCATAGAACCAAATATTGCGGGACCTCGGAGGCCTTCTTCCGATGGAATTTTGCACCGCGGTGGTTATGGCTGACTGTGTAGCGTGCCACTGCTCCTGGATGTTAGGAGGAGCTTCTTTGTTGTTATTGGGCCGGTCTAAATAATTAGTGACAGCTGATTGGTAACTCTGCAGTAACGCTTGGTCTTTTAAACCATCGATATTCCATCGAACGGTCTTTTGTGCTTGTCTGTTAAACTTAGATGACAGTTTGTACTTATTATACTTAAATATGACAAGCACATGATCGCTGTCTATGTCTGCACCTCTTTACGTCCTTAGACACCATGACGTATTCGATTTGGTTTTCCGTTCTTCCATCATTCGATCTCCACGTTACTTTGTGGATTCTCTTGTGTGGGAAAAACGTACTTGATACAGCTAAGTTGTACGTTACTAGTTAGGTGCAGGCTGTTAGGTCCGATGTACGATGTATTTTCTGCACTCCTACCAATTTTTGCGTTAAAGTTGCTCATGATGATTTTAATGTCGTGGTGCGGTATGTTATTGGTGACTTCCTCTGGCTCGACAAAGAAGAGATCTCTGATGTCATCAGATTTACCTTCGGTGGGTGCATGTACATTAACGATCGTGATGTTGAACTTCTTAGTGCGGCGCCTGACCGTGCATATCCGCATGTTGATAGGGCGGAAGTCGATGATATGATGCTTCGCGCGCTGATGGATAAGGAAGCCAACTCCACATTATCCTTCATTCTGATGGCCGCTGTAATGAAGAGTGTAACCGTTGGTGGTGTCATGAATCCCACTTCCAGACCATCTAAGCTCTTGTAGAGCAAGCACGTCTAATGTGTAACACTTTGCTTGTTTCGAAAGGACCTGGAGATCTCCAGGTCTTAAGAGGCTAAGCACGTTCCATGTTCCCATTTTTAAAGCGTTGCCCGTGTACAATTTCTGAGATCGATTTTGTGATGAATCCGTTATAGTAATCCGAGGCCTTTGATTAGGGTTCATAACTTTAATTGTTTTTATGAGAGCAAGTTGTTGGCCTGCTTGCCAACCCGCTTGTTTCGTGTGTGGTGTGGGCCACGTACCGGAGAGAATAATTTAGAAAATTTTAAGGCATCCAGTCCTACCTTGAACACATTTATATAGCGAGCCGCTTGATACAAGACAGACGTCCGTTTCAGCCGCACCTAACCTGGAGAACAGACGCTAATTTGGTATTGGTTTTGAGGCGTCCTGACATGTTGTGTCCATAACTAAAAACAGGATTTCCCCTGCTCGTCTCCACTACACCGCCTGATCCATTTAGCATGACCCAGGGAGCACCGCAAGGAGGTATGAATCTAGGACTTCGCCCCCCAGCATAAATACTGCATGGAAATATAGTTACATTTTCATTTAGATTCAATTTTGATTTTGAACGAGTACTTGTATCAGCATATTCATATTTTCCACCACTAAATCCATGGTTCACTCCATCATTACCATGAAGTTTTGGTCATATCGGTGAGCTTGTTTAAAGCTAAAGATGTGTTTCCCTCATCAATCTTTTGAAGATGCTCACTATTGAAGCAGTTTTTTTAGGGATATTAGCGTATGAAAGTACAGTTGTTTTCTGATTTCCATCTTGATTGTTGTTGGACAGAACTTTTGTATAAAGGTCTGTAAGCTAATTGTTTTTTAATTTTGCATCAATCGTAGGTCAAAAAAAGTTTTTGTCAACTCTTGCATTCTCTTAGGTTGGCTTTTTTGAAGATCGATAATTTTTTAGTATTCTGCCAGAACTCCATACTTCTTGCATTAACGGTGTTAACTTGTAGTGTAAATATTGTAATAAAATTTTCTTGTACTATTTGAAGTCATTCTTGTTCGTTCTTGCTTTTTTTTCTTTGAACTGATTATTTAAGTCATTGTTAACACTTGTTGTACCATATGCATCTTTGATTTGGGGCGGCGTAACATAGCAATTTTTTTTTAATGGTTGCTGATTGATAATTTTCTCTGTGCGGTTCTGTACGTACTATATGAAACTCGTAATCTAGAACTAGAATATTACACACATGACTCCCAATTGTGCACCGAACTCAATTTATATATGTAATATCATTTCCTCTATAACTTATATATAATTTATGTATATATATACTTATCATATTCAATTGCATTCTAACTATATTATGTTTGTGTATATAGACATTTCTAATACAGAAAATAGAATTGTTTATAAAAAATTGAATAGTGTAAATTTGAATAAAAAAAAAACTATAAAAAAAAAAATTATGAAAACTTCAAACACCGTCGTTCGTATATACTTATTATATCCACGATAGTTATAAGTAGATTAAACTAAAAGGCAGCCCGCATATTATGTTATCAATTTATTTATTTTCTACAATTTTTTTATTTCCACGATTATTTCAAACTGCTAAAATATTTTTACGGTTTTCTATAAGAATATAAATCAATTTCTTTAAGAGAGGTGTACGTATTATAAACAGAGGATTATATTGTCAAGATTGTTTTTTTTTGTTATGTACCATAAAATTATATTATGATGGTTGATTGTTAGCTATCTGATTTGCATCGTATGACGAGAGACTTCAATAAAACCACTCTAATATTCTAAACAGTAAGATGAATTTTTATGTTTTACAACTACATTATCGTGACCTTTATATCAGGATGATATGCAGCCGTTTTCACACGCCGGATTAATTTGTCTTGTTGTATTTTTGTAGAAATTGGATAATCAAAAACAAAAAGTGAACGGATTTACATTTGTAAACGTTAAACGTTGAATAGTTCTCTTAATGTTATTTTTTTAATTTTATCGGTTTCTTATCTCGATATCGAATTTTGTGTATAATGAAAGTTTTATTAGTACTCAGTGTTAAATCAATTTCGTATATATGTATCTTAATGGCTTTAATGAGGTATTCACTTCATTCAACTAACTTAGTCAAGAACTTGTGGTGTAAACCAACGAAGCTAATTAAATTTTGATGAATCATCTCTTCAAAATCTAAACTTAATTAATGTATACTTAAGATGAGTACTTTTGTGAAATTTAATTTACATTTGTTGGTTACATGGGATACTCAAAACTAAATTGTTGATCGCGCTTATATATGAAGATTTAACGTAAAATAATTTACAAAAAAAAAAGAAAGGAAAGTGAAATTAAGTAATAAAACTAGTAAGTAAAGCAATAAAATTATAAAAAGTGACAAGCTCGGCTTTGCGTGAGAATTAGATCAGTAAAATAGTATCGAGTAGAGATCTTACATATATATGCAGGTATGATGCGTACTTACATCATATAGGTCATAGAACTCTTAATAATTACTTAAGATGTTATTCTTCATTATGCTACTACGAGGTTATTAAGATGAAATTATTTTATTCACTTTACACGAATTAATATTTTTATGCTCTTAGTTCAGAACACTGGTTGTTGCATATTTTCTTATATTCTTTATTTTTAATATACGTATATAAAGTATTGCTCAAAATAAAAAATTATAATATTTAAAGTGATGTCAATTTAATTTACCGTTAAAAATTATTTTTACGTGTTTTTTTTTTTTTTAAAGTCTCCTCGCGATCATATAATAATAATAATACAACAAAATAGCGCGATATCATTTAATTTCGCGTTCGATCGAAACGTCGTATAATTGTAATGTTAAGAGGTCACGCGAAAGGGTAAAAATCGATCAAAATTGTGGTTCGTGTGGAGTATTTTGCCTTATAAATTTTTTAAGTTTTCTTTCTGAATTTTTACTACGCTGCGATAGAATTAGATACAGTAATTGATGATTATGCAAAAAAAAATGGTTTTGGTTTGAGTGTTGATGAGTTTTCGATTTTATGTGCACGATGCGTCATATTGATTTTTGTTCAATTTTATGTAAGGAATAGATCGATCGCGATGTTTTTTTTTTTTTTTTGCTTGAATCTTAATATGTTAAATACACAGACATCTGCTGAAGTGAAGCATTGAAGCGTTAATTATAAATGATTGATGTTTAAATATGAGAGCACTTTAGTTTAAATTTTGACGAAAAATGTCACACTTTTAATCATTTTTAAATATCGAACTTCAATATAGAAATTAATATTGTAACAGAAGCTGTATCATAAAAATTATTACATTATTTGTTACAGAAATTTCACACATTCTCTTGAGGATCATTCCGGTCATATGCTAATTGGCAAATCGAGTCAAACCAATTTAGTTAGCCACAAACTTTGTTATAATATGATTTAAAAGCGAGCATATGTGTACTCTAAAATCTTAAAACATTTATTATATACCCAAATAATTTGTATATTTCTTAAATCCCCAATAAATTTTAATATTTTTATATTCTGTCGCTCGTCTTTAGTCATTGTCAAAAAATGTGAATATTAAAAGACAAAAAAAAATTAATATGCGTTTATAATTTTAAGAAAGCCACATGAACGCCATAAAACTGGAATTAAATTATAAGTTTAAGAAAAAAAAAACACAATAAAATATAAATGTTGAATTGTGCTTGAAAAATATGCATGCGGTAGAATATTTTTCCATACAATTTCCAAGTTTTTCTTCTCATTTATTAATTAAGAAATTTAATTTTGAGTGCATACATTTAATCCGGAAGAAAATCCGATTAACACATTTTTATATTATAGTTGCTCGATATCACAGTGGGAATATTTAAATTTTATTTCGTTTTAATTCTAAATGAGATTCGATTTAATTTGGATCCAAATCGCATACTGTGTATGCACGAATATTAAATACTCTCGCACGCTTTACATTACTAATGTAATAGAATTAGAATAATTAGTTGGGTATAATAATAAAATAAATAAAATATTTCGTTATGAATTATAATCGACATGAGTAACGTGTGGGGATTATTTGAAATGAAATTATTGTGCTATTCAAATTATAGTGCAGCCCATCGAAAAGAAGAAATTTGAATAGACTATACAGCTCATTTTTTTGTTAGTACACGAAACGCAGCAACAAACTACGTAATCGCAAATTGTATAATTATTTTTTTCAAATAATTCAAAAGAGTTAATTTAATTTATAATATTTCTTTTTAGTTTTGGTTTTGCTAAGATTTATAAAACTAAAACCGGTTTTATTTACCACTCTGTATAACGTATAGTGTGTGTATCGATGTATAGTTATATCGCAAGTAAATAATATATCTTTAAACAAATCTTTTAATCATATTATTATTGTTATTATTATATTGTAAAATTGGAAGGATCAAATATCAATTAAATTGCATGAAATGTATGAAAAAACGATAATTTTTCTGTCTGATTATCACATGTGGCTAAAAAGTTGCGCTCTTGATTTTAAACAAATTTATGATTAAACACTCTACAAAAAATTGTAAATACGACTTAAATCCGTAAATACGTTCCAATATCTTTCGATCGTTCGAATTTTCGATGTATTCTCTTAGTTAAATACTTCTAACCGTTAGTGGAGGAACAATGAAATATTGCTAGATAGCTTACTAATTTAACGATGACTTTTAAAGATGAAACGGCATTCAATTATAAAGTCGATCACCCTGGAACCGAAATATACATTTTATAACCCAAATATATATAAAAACGACCTTGTCTCAATCGTGCGACAACCACCGGAAATACCATATACAAAATGTTGATTCAAAACAAAATATTTATAAGTTTTTATTTTTATTCACCAGGTTTTACCGGAACTCAATGTGAGATCGATATTGATGAATGTGCCACCCAACCATGTTTAAATGGTGGTAATTGTCGCGATCAAATTAATGGTTTTAAATGTAAATGCGAGATTGGATTTACGGGTTCACGCTGTCAAATCAATATAGACGAGTGTATATCGCAACCATGTCGACATGGTGGCATATGTCATGATTCGATAGCAGGTTATACGTGTGAATGTCCACCCGGATACACAGGAACATCGTGTGAGACAAATATAAACGATTGTCAATCATCACCATGCCATCGAGGACAGTGTATTGATGGTGATAATTCATTTACATGTCAATGCCTACCCGGCTACACTGGATACTTATGCCAAACTCAAATTAACGAATGTGAATCGAATCCATGTCAATTTGGAGGACATTGTGAAGATCGTGTCGATGGGTACAGGTAAGATTATTAAATAAGTTCGATAACTAAACAACATGCTTTAATATTATTAATTAATTCGAAATAGGTGTCGCTGTTCACCCGGAACTTCTGGTTATAATTGTGAAATTAATGTGAACGAGTGTCATAGTAATCCGTGTCAAAATGGGGCAACATGTCTCGATGGAATAAATCGATATACATGTCAGTGTGTACCAGGTTATACTGGTATGCATTGTGAAACTAATATAAACGAATGTGCTTCAGAACCGTGTGCCAACGGTGGTGTGTGTATGGATTTATTAAATGCATTCAAATGTGAATGCCCCCGTGGATTTTATGATGCTCGTTGCTTAAGCGACGTTGACGAATGTGCTTCTAACCCATGTATAAATGGTGGACGATGTGAAGATGGAGTCAATCAATTTATTTGCCACTGTCCACCAGGATATGGTGGTAAACGCTGTGAACAGAATATTGACGAATGTGGATCGAACCCATGTCAACACGGTGGTTTGTGTCGTGATGGTTTAAATTCGTACACATGTCAATGTATGCCTGGTTATACGGGTATAAATTGTGAAACAAATATTGACGATTGCGTTATGAATCCGTGTCATAATGGAGGAACTTGCATCGATTTAGTAAATGGATATAAGTGTGTTTGTAGAGTTCCGTATACGGGTAGGGAATGTGAATCAAAAATGGATCCTTGTCTACCGAACCAGTGTCGGAATGGAGCAAGATGTACACCAAACGCAAATTATTTAAATTTCTCATGTTCATGTAATATCGGTTACACCGGTCGATTATGTAACGAAGACATCAACGAATGTGCATTATCGTCACCGTGTCGAAATGGTGCAAGCTGTCGAAATATTCCAGGATCGTATCAATGTATTTGCGCAAAAGGATATGAAGGGCATGACTGTACAATAAATACCAATGACTGTGCCGCATTCCCATGCCAGAATGGTGGAACATGTCTTGACGGAATTGGCGACTACACTTGTATTTGTGTAGACGGATTTGAGGGAAAAAATTGTGAGGTCGATATAGATGAATGTCTCTCGGAGCCATGTCAAAATGATGCGCGGTGTAATCAATATGTAAATTCATATACGTGTACCTGTCCACTTGGATTCTCTGGAATGAATTGCCAAACCAATGACGAAGATTGTACCGATAGTTTATGTATGAATAATGGGACATGTATAGACGGAATAAATAGTTACAGTTGTTCATGTGTTCCTGGATATACGGGATCTAATTGTCAGTACAAAATCAACAAATGCGATTCTCAACCGTGTGCTAATGGAGCGACTTGTCACGATCAAGGAAGTGATTATACATGCCACTGTAGTTATGGATACACCGGTAAACAATGTATGGACTATGTCGACTGGTGTTCTCAAAATCCGTGTCAAAATAGTGCAACTTGTGAGCAACGTGGTAACAAGTACTATTGTACGTGCTCGGCAGGATGGACGGGAAAATTATGTGATGTTGAAATGGTTTCTTGTAAAGATGCAGCGATACGTAAAAGTGTGAACTTCAAAAAGTTGTGTAACAATGGTACATGTGAAGATATTGGAAACTCACATCGTTGTCACTGCCATCAAGGCTACACTGGATCATATTGTCAAAAAGAGATTAATGAATGTGAATCGGCGCCTTGTCAAAATGGAGCGACATGTAAAGATTTAATTGCAGCATACCAATGTATGTGTAAAAAAGGTTTTCAAGGACATAATTGCGAGTTTAATATAGATGACTGTAAACTGAACCCATGTCAAAATGGCGGTACTTGTCACGATTTGATTAATACATTCAAGTGTTCCTGTCCATCGGGTACCGTTGGTATTCTATGTGAGATCAATGAAGACGATTGTGTAGCTGGTGCATGTCATAATAATGGAACGTGTGTCGATAGAGTAGGTGGTTTTGAATGCCGATGTCCACCCGGATTTGTAGGGTCGAGATGTGAGGGCGATATTAACGAATGTCTTTCAAATCCATGTTCAAATCCGGGAACCCTTGATTGTGTACAGTTAGTAAATGATTATCACTGTAATTGTAAACCAGGACATATGGGTCGGCACTGTGAAATTAAAGTCGATTTTTGCGCTAATTCACCATGTCAAAATGGGGGTGTCTGCTCAACAAGACAATCAGGCCATCATTGCTTGTGTACCGATGGATTTTATGGTAAAAATTGTGAATACTCAGGCCATGATTGCGATTCAAATCCGTGCATAAATGGAGCATGTCTTATAGCGGATGGTGGAGGTTATCGATGCAATTGTCCAATTGGAACGACTGGAGTAAATTGTGAAGAAGATATATATGATGAATGTCAAACAAATCCATGTAAGAGTGGTGGTAAGTGTCGAAATAAACTAGGCGGATTTGAATGTGTTTGCCCTCAAAATTGGTCTGGAAAATTGTGTGACGTATTTGACATGTACGATTGGTATAATCGTGATCAAAATATTCCGCTTTCCTACGATATCGATTTGAATTTGAAATACCAACAAGAGATTTGTATAAAGCGGGGATGTCGTGAAAAGCAAGGCAATTATCGATGCGATGAGGAATGTAACACGTTCGCTTGTAATTTCGATGGAAATGATTGTTCGCTCGGAATCAACCCATGGCGTAACTGTACCGCATCTATAAACTGCTGGCAAGTATTTATGGATGGAATATGTAACGAGGATTGTAATAATCCACAATGCCTATTTGATGGACGTGACTGTGAAACAAAGCTACAACCGTGTAATCCAATTTACGATGCATACTGCCAAAAACATTACGCAAATGGTATGTGCGATTACGGGTGTAATAACGCCGAGTGCAACTGGGATGGGTTAGATTGTGAAAATGAACCACCTCAATTAGCGTCTGGTATTATTTCGGTTATTTTGCTAATGTCAAAATCACAATTTGAAACAACCAAAATTGCTTTCCTCCGCGACATGGGACACCAATTACGGACCACTGTTCGTGTTAAAAAAGATCGTCAAGGTCGAGATATTATATACGACTGGCGTGGAAATAGTGCAATGCCAGGACTCGCCGATAGCGATTTTGCAAAGAAACACAATGTACTGCTGAGTGAACGAGTAGGCCAGACTGGTATTCAAGTATACCTCGAAATCGATAATCGTAAATGTACTAACGTTGTTGGTGCTGAATGTTTTGCAACCGCAAGTATTGCAGCAGAATTTTTAGCGGCTACTGCATCAAAACATACGCTATCACAAAATTTTCCAATTTTTCAAGTGCAAGGTATTGGTGGATCTGATATTCCAATCGATGATAAGCCAACCAATACAAAGTATGTTATATTAGGACTCATCGTTGTAGTGCTTGTTTGCGGCTTGGTCGGTGTTATGACGGTAAAACGAAAACGAGCACATGGTGTGACGTGGTTTCCAGAAGGTTTCTTTGGTGGGAATAGTGCTGCGCGACGTCATTCATGTCGTCGTGGCCCTGACGGCCAAGAAATGAGAAATTTAAATAAAAATCCATCCATGGTCGATATGAATACTGCACACATGGGACATTCACAACATTGGTCTGATGATGAATCTGAAATGCCTCAGCCGAAACGTATGCGTGCACTAGAACAGGGTTATTCAAGTGATCATACAGCAGTTACTGAATACGAAGAGGCTGAGTCTCGAGTTTGGTCACAACAGCATTTAGATGCTGCTGATGTACGAATTCCACTATCAATGATGACACCACCTGCACATCACGATGGAAAACACGAAATTGATATACGAGGCCCTTGTGGAATGACACCGTTAATGGTAGCGGCAGTACGAGGCGGAGGAATTGGAACTGGAGAAGATTTGGATACCGAAGATTCAACCGCCCAAGTTATATCTGACCTATTAGCACAAGGAGCAGAACTTAATGCAACAATGGATAAAACCGGAGAAACATCGTTACACTTAGCCGCACGTTATGCTCGTGCCGACGCAGCTAAGCGCCTACTTGATGCAGGAGCCGATCCAAATTATCAAGACAATACAGGACGTACATCACTGCATGCAGCCGTTGCGGCTGACGCGATGGGTGTGTTCCAAATACTAATACGAAACAGAACAACTAATTTAAATGCCAGGATGCATGACGGCACAACACCGTTAATATTAGCTGCCCGATTAGCAATTGAGGGTATGGTCCAAGACTTAATAAATGCAGATGCGGATATTAATTCATCCGATAATTCTGGTAAAACTGCACTTCATTGGGCAGCGGCTGTAAATAATGTCGACGCTGTAAATGTCCTACTAATGCATGGTGCAAATCGTGACGCACAAGACGATAAAGATGAGACCCCACTTTTCTTAGCAGCACGTGAAGGTTCCTTTGAAGCGTGTAAAGCGCTTCTCGATAACTTTGCAAATCGCGAAATTACGGACCACATGGATCGATTGCCTCGTGATGTGGCCAGTGAACGGTTACATCATGATATTGTTCGACTACTGGACGAACATGTGACTCGAAGTACACAAATGGTAACTATTGTGCCGAATACAATTATGGATTCACCGAATCACACGCAATTAATAACACATCCTACCGTAATAGCTGCCGGGAAGCAATCAAAGTCAAAGAAACGGCAAAAGCCGAATCAAAATAATAACAATAACAACAATACAAATAATAACAATACTAATAATCCTAATAGTCCCGATAATGATGGGAGCTTAATGCGACGAAAACCCAGTGTAAAGAAAAATTCAAAAAACAAAGGACAAAATATGTCGGACGTTCAACTGTCCGACGGAGCATTAAGTTCGGTGGAATCGCCGCTCACCAATCTACCGAGTCCATATGATACGGCTAGTTTGTATTCGAATGCGATGGCTGTGCACCATAATTTAGATATTATGCCAAAACAACCTCCTAGTTATGAGGACTGCCTAAAGGTAAGTCATCGAAATAGCCAATTTCGAAACACGCACATTTTCATTTGTCACTCGAAAATTATCAACATGAATTTTTTGTAATGAAGTTTTTGTCTTTTATTCAACAGAGCGCCCAATCGATGCAATCACTGCAAAACATAAATTTAGACAATTATGGTTATATGGGTTCGCCATTCGGTGAAATGTTGGCACCTCAACGAAGCGGGCCACAAAGTGTACAAATGGGTGAACAAGGACTAAGTCCGCCATATTCGAATCAATCACCACCACATTCGGTGCAAAGTAATTTGGCGCTATCGCCTCAGGGTTATATAGGTAAGCTAGTAATTTTTGTTTAATTTAAAATTTAATTTGTAACTGATTTAAATTTGGAAAAAATGTAAACCCGACAATGTTAAAATTATTATATCAATTGAATTATGAGGAGTTCGCTTTTATTGATTTAACTTTTTGTTATTTGTAGGTTCACCATCGCCTGCAAAATCACGACCACTACTGCCAACATCGCCAACTCATATGGTCGCAATGAGACAGGCAACACATCAGAAACACGGGAATCAAGCAAATTTCAATAACGGATCCCAACAGAATAACAACATGATACAGAATCCTTCAAATTTAACAAACGGGAATGGAGGTGGCATTGGAGGACAACAAAATAATCTCATTCTTAATGGTGGAAATAATCAAATGTTGCCCACAATACAACTGGGTTTTGATTTTGGTGCAGCCGGGCTAGATTTAGCTAGTTTTTGTAGTCCGCCAAGTAAGATTCAAAATATTTGCCTTGTGTTTTTTTTTTTTTTAATTTATCCTCTTTTAGGTCAAATGAATCAACAAACAACCTCGCAGCAAAATTCACCAATGTCGATAGCATCACCTAATGGTCCGTCATCGACATCAAGTCAATCCTCATCGTCTCCGCACACACAACAAAACCTGCATCCCGGTTCATTTTATCAGTATTTAACACCACCAAGTCAGCACTCGGGTGGCGCAACACCGCAGCACTTAGTTCAAACACTAGATAGTTATCCAACTCCGTCGCCTGAATCGCCCGGTCATTGGTCAAGTTCATCGCCTCATTCGACATCGGATTGGTCCGAGGGTGTACAATCGCCAGCCAATCCAGTCTATATAACGGGCGGCCATCAAGCGAATAAAGGATCCGAAGCGATTTATATTTAACGATTTTAATTTTTATTTTAATATAATTAGTTTTTAATTTTATTTAGTTTTAGCAATTTTATTTTATAAATATATAAATAATAAATATATATACTATTACATATACATAAAATATGCCTTAAAAATTGTAAATATAATATAACAAGAAAAGAAAAAAAAACGTTAAAAAGACAATCAAATTGAAAAAAAAAAAAAACGTAAAAAAGTGAACATAAATATTTTTGTATTCCTTTTTTTTATAAAAAAAGACATGTGTTAAAAAAAAACGAAAAACTTTAGAAAAATTAAGAAAATTTAAATTAGTTTAGAGCATATAGAAAAAAAAACTTAATCGCCATTTATCGTTACAAAAAAAAAAAGTATTTTGATAATATATCACGGTAAAAATATTTTGTATGGCACTTAATCCGCTCTTGCCATATACATTCATACATACATATAAATCTACTGAAATATTATCCTAATTAAATAAATTATATAGTTTATTTGCAAAATGGCGCTAATTATTTTTTCAATTTTTAATTTTGTTTTTTAATCAATTAATTTGTAAAAAGTACTGAATATTTAGGTAACTATTAGGCTTATAGTTAAATGCGTAAAATAGATAAATAATTTTTTTTATTATATTTTATATAATTATTTTATTATTATTAATTAATTAATTAAATGAAGAAGAAGAAAAATTATATATTATGTTAATATAGACAAAAAACAAAACAAAACAAAATTATTATTTTTAATGTTAAGAATTTTTTATAAACTTTTATTTGTTTTTTACGTAATTTTTTAGAATTATTTGTCTTTTCTTATTTATTATTTTTTTTATGCATTAATTAATTAATTAATTATATTATATATATTAAAAAAAACAAATGCAATTCACAGATTTAAATAAAATAAAATTAATTAAATCTCGCTAATTACCTTCTTACAAAAAGATCGCGGTTATTACGTCTTCCAATTTGGTTTGAGAAACGAAATAATTATTTTATTTGTTTTGTATTTGGAAGTAATCTCTCTATCTCGTGTATTTCGTATCAATTAATATTATTATGACAAATATTTCTGTGATTCTTAATCTCTGTATAATAAATAGGTAAACAAAAACATGATTTCTCTTAATTAAAAAGTTCTTTTAAAAAATTTTATATTTTATTAAAATAAAAATCTACGACGAATTTTTGTCACTATCTTCATATTTTAATTAATTTATAGTACAATTTTTATAAGAAAATCAAAAAGTAAACAAAATTAAGTAAATTACGTAAAAGAAAAACGTTTTGATTTTTAAATGTTATTCAATAAGAAATAAAATTAATAATTAAAAAAAACCGATTTGTAATTTGAAATAAGCATATACGACGAACTAAAATGAAGAGAAAGAATATTTTTTGTAAAATATAGTTTTTTTTAGATTTTTTTACAATAAAGTAATTTTTTGAATTTATTAAAATTATTAATAAAAAAAATTGATTTTTAAGTTGCTTTAGTACAAATTTTTTGAATTGTTGATAATAATTTAAAAATTATTAAAATATTATCAATTGGATACACCCTTGATTTAGAAGCAACATACATTGAGGTTTGAAATAGCATAAATTAAGAATTTCTTAGTTGAATTCCCATTTGACATTTATATTAAATTAAAATAAAGAAAGATTTATTGAAAAAAAAAATTATAAGACTTTTTTTTTTTTTTTTTTTATATAAGTTTATTTTAAGGCACTAGCTCCAAGGAAGGAGCCATCTGGCCTGATTCATTAATTTAACATTTTTTTTTTAAATTACTTTTAAAATTTTACAATTCTTAATTTAATTTTAAATTATAATAATTATTATTTTTATTTTTTAATTTTATTTACATTCACCTATCTTTCATTCATGATCCAGATTCATACTGTTATCATTTGTTCTAATGAATTTATAAATATCCTTATATACACTTTTACCCATTTGTAGTAACTCTATTAGAGATCTTTCATTCCTGAGTGTATCGAAATCTACTCTATTGTGCCTATATTCAGAGCATGTTAAGAGTAGATGTTCGATGTCCTCTACAACCATACAAAATTCACACTGATTCGTTTCACTTAAATGACGTTTATACAAATTGGAGAAAGTTATATAGTATATGGTAGTCAGATAAATTTAAACACTATTTTATTCTGTACTATTCAATACAAAATTATAAGTTAATTGCCTAAATGTCTCTTAATTAAAATTTAAAACGATGGCAGCATAAATATTAAAAAAACCATGGCTGAGTGGTAAAGTTGGTGTAGTATTAATTCGCTTGAAAAAAGGCAACATAAATATTAAATATGTTGATGGAACTTTGTAACGTTGATGGCCGAGTGGTAAAGTTGGTGTATAGTAATGATGCTTAACGTAATTTCTTTGGTTCGAATCCCGCAGAAAGTTGTCTTTTAAACTTTGAGAATAAACAGAAATAACGGTTTTTTTAGGACGGCCAGTTAAAATGGCTTACCGGACATTCCAAATCAACGAAAAAAAAGAAAAAATATTACCCATGGCGAGCATCGAACCATTTATTACAAAAAAAAAACAACTACAAAAAAAAATCGCACGGTGGCAGCATCGAACTTTATCTTCCATTTTATTGCAAAAATGGCAGCATAAATATTAAATTAGTTTAACTATGTGCAGAACGTTGGTGGCTGAGTGGTCAAGTTGGTGCGAATGTCACCAACCATAAGTTCTTTGGTTCGACTCCGGATGAAGTACATTTTAAAATGTTAAAATATCCTAGAAATAATTTTTTTTTTAGAAGCCGGTTAAAATGACGTAATCCCTACTCAAATCCACAAAAAAAAGCATTACCCATGGCAAGCGTCGAACCAGTGTCCATATGGCCCAGTTGTATATATAAATTGTATAGTCGCATGGTTATACCGAATTATATAAAATTATAAAAAAAATTTTGTCTATGCTTCTTCCAATCTTGCTTGCCTGGTAAAAATTTCAAAAAAAAGTCGAAATCGGAAAATGTTGCTTGTATAGCGCAATGATTTTTTCTGCATCTTACCATGTCATATGTCAACAAATATGACATGGTAAGATGCATGTCATGGTAAGAACACGCTATATAAGCAGCTTTTCGATTTTTCGACTTTTTTTTGAAATTTTTACCAGGCAAGCAAGATTGGAAGAAGCATAGACAAAATTTTTTTTATAATTTTATATAATTCGGTATAACCATGCGACTATACAGTTTATATATACAACATGACCATATGTACACTGGTTCGGTGCTTGCCATGGGTAACGTTTTTTTTTTTTTTTCGGTGGATTTGTAATGGCGATTACGTCATTTTAACTGGCTCCTTGAAAAAAATGAACTTCCGGGATATTTTAACATTTTAAAATGTACTCGGTCTGGATTCGTACCAAAGAACTTATGCTTGGTGATTTACGCACCAACTTTACCACTCGGCCACCAACGTTATGAACATTGCTTAACTAATTTAATATTTATGCTGCCATTTTTGCAATAAAATGGAAGATAAAGTTCGATGCTGCCACCGTGCGATAGTTTTTTGAGGTTTTTTATTGTAATATCCATTAATTCACTTTGACGATAAGTTCAGTGATTCGATACTTACCATGGGTAATGTTTTTTTGTTGATTTGAAATACTCATTACGTCATTTTAACTGGCACTCCTAAAAAAAATGGAATTTCTGAATTTTTCGCAAGTTTACATTAGAGAAAATGCCAACACAACTGGAGCATCCAAATTAAATGTAATTAAATCTTTTAGTGAAGTTTTGAAATTAGGTAATTTCAAATGGGCAATAAATTAAGAAATTCTTGATTTATTTAGAAAATTAATCAATTTTATTTGTATACTCTTGTTCGCCAAAATACACTTTGGATATTATCATTTATTTTCTTGGTGACTATAAAATTGGAGTTAAATTTATACATTTCTGTTAGTAAATGAGAAGTAAAATGATTCATAATTAGTTTAATGTCAATCTGTCATTTGGTATCAATAGAACATAGTTTGGTCGATCGTAAAATAGTAGGAATAATTTTGCATATGGGCAGCAATGGACACACAAAAAATACTATACCGAGCTTCATTATCTTTATTTGACCAAAAAAAAAATTATAATAAAATCGTAATTCTAACACAATTTACTTTCTATAAAATGGATTTATTGGGCTTGGCATCGAATTAGCTTTTAAAAGTCCTTTAATCGGTCGCTTACTAGAATCGTGTGGTATCTGTGGGGATCGTTTCACCTGTTTCAAATACTCGTGTGCCTCCTGATGACAATTTTTATCCAGTGCTATTTTAACTCGCTTCTCCGAACCGGGTGTTAATTTTATGTCTAAACTTAAACGTGAAGCAGCTGCCGCTGCTGCCTTTCCACGAAGTTTTTGTTTTGTCGGAGTTGCACTTTTTGATGATGCAAAGGGATTTAGAAGAAATTTCTTATTTTTAGGTGTGATTACAAATTCAGTTTCGTTTTCAACATTCGTGGTTGGTGGTGGTTTATTGATTTCAGCCAATTTTGCTTTGCGCGATGGTAAGAAAATTTCAACCTCACCATCTTGAAGGGGTCGACTCCATTCATCGTCTGTTTTAAAACCAATTTTTTGTTTAGTTGGTTTAAGATTTTCGGGAGTATCCGCAGTAGTATTACTTCGCCGTTTTAGCGCCAATTTAGTTGAAGTTTCTTCAGGTGATTTTATCGGCGACGTTTTATTCAGTTTCTGCGATTTTTCCTTTTTCTGTTTGGGTTTTCTTTTAATAAAACTATCCTCGGCAGATCCATCACCGATATCTTCTGGAGCATCTTCCTCCATCCAAGTATTGTTATATGGCTTACGTTCATTTTTATCGACTACCTCTTCCTCAACGATATCATCGGTTGTCTCGTTCTCCTTATTATTATTCATATTGCTTACGATCCCGCCTAATTTTTTTAATAACTTTTCGGCTTTAGTTCGTTTGGCTTTTCCCATGTGCTTTAAATGTTTTGTAATTTTTTTAAATTTACGCGTGTCCTTGTACAACGAATCTTCAAACTTTTGCCAATCTTTGGCCGCTTTGTCTACATCAGGTAGTTCTCGGATGATTTTGTCCAAAACAGGGAAGTTTCTTTCACCAAATGGATACTGATCATTCATAAACTGTTGCATCTTGTCAATTATATTTTTCATGACCAAACGATTTTTGGTCCTTGTTGTCACTTTATACATGACATCTTCGAACCATTTTATAATTTGTTCCGGTTTAAATAAGATTTCGGGAATATCTACATCTACAAGACCAGCGCGCGGATCGAGTGGTTTATTTTCGATATCATTAATTTCTTTATCGATTTCATTTAGTTCTTTGTCGTCTTCAATCGGTTCATCGGTATCTTCATTGTCACGTGCGTCTATAAATTTTTCTTTTATTATGCAATCATCGACACTTTCGGTTGGGCAACCTGCCTCTTTCCAAATCTCATATCGTTCTTCATAATCTCGTCCCAGATCGCTTTGTTTAATCAGTTGAAAGAAAATATTATCTTTAATATGTTCCAATAATCTTCGATCGTTGGAATTTTCAATGTATTCAGCAAATGGTTTGATTAAATGGCCAACCGTTAGTGGAGGAACATCACCTCCTGATATTTTAGACAATTCTTCTAAATATAACTCGGAAAAGTGCATAGTCAAACCAGCATAGTTATGGTTGTTAACAGCCAATATTGTTGGACCGATTCTTGAACGAAATTCTTTTACAAGAGCTATATCCCATTCATGAGTTTTAAGCAGTTTAAACATTTGACGGGTTACCCGACGCACTAACATCATGAATTTATCGATACGCCACTGATCGATACCAAACCATCCATCACACATTGTTTTAAGGAATGTGCCATAAAATTGACTAGCTACCGATGGATTAGCAAAACAGTGTACCAGTGATCCTATATCTTCGGCTAATGTTTCTTGGACAAGCGGTTTGTCAGACATCCACATGCAATAGAAGAGACCTTGCCACAAACGAAGAAAGTCTGCATCGGTAAACGCTTAAAATAAGATAAATATATGTATATATAACAAATATAATTAAAATATATGATAGTTCGCTTACGATATGAACTTTCCGAACGAATTTTCAACCATTTTTTGAATTTATTTAGATTTTTTTGTCTTAGAACTGGATCATTCCCCGCCAGCGTTTTGGCAAATTTTATTTCTTGTGCTACAAGGTGAACTTTTGTGTTAGTTATTGTATTTCCATTTTCTTGAGGTAAAACATTATTTTTAAATGTAGCTTTAAGCTTTTTTTTAGATCCTCCTTTGAAATTTTTACGGTTTTTTATTATTTTTTTAGCACGTGTATTTTGTTTGACCACCATATTGAAATAATAACAAAAGTAAAACGTCAAAAACGGTAGAGGTGTCTTGTGTTCGGAATATGAACTACAACTGACTATGTTCATACGTTTATTGTGTATATAGTTGAGCACCGAATATTTTCAGCACAACTATAGTTGAGTTTGAATGACCTATTTGCATCATCTACTATTAGGTAATATGTACTATAATTGGGTTTCTTTCATAAAGAATGCTTGACCGTACCGTAACAACAAGCCGAATCCATTGGTTTCGATCGTATTGTTTTAGACAGTTAAAACGAGCCAAAAAATACAGTCTGGCCGTATCTAAACATATCTAAATATTGTGTTGAATTTGTATATCAGATATTTTTCATACCGACATTTTTCATGGAGAGGTATCCATTCTTTCCTGAAGTCCTAGAGTGGTTAGAAGATATGATTTTTTACTTCTTAACAAGCCATTCTGTAGTACAGACGACACTTATGAATTTATCACCAAACAAATCATGTTTCAATTTGATTTGTATCATATCTACTACCTTGATATGGCTGACAAGCAAAGCGTTCGTCGGTTGGTTTTCATGATGTTATTACTGAAAATATATTTTTGTTTTCTTTATTTATTTAAGTTACGTTAATGTTTAAGTTAATTTAACAATAGTAATACACAGTAAATCGCAAATAGCTAATATTTTAATAGAGGATTTCCTTAAATAATCACTGTGAAAACGTCGTACAGTGATATTTTTGGAATTTTCATATATTCGTTGGCACTCTGGTTCGGTTTCGACCTTTACTGAAAATATCTGAGAAACACGTTACTTAAGAAATTTGTCTCTTTGTTAGTTACGTAATTTTTGTTATATTTGACATAAGACGAAATTGCTGGAATTCTCCTCAGAGATCGCTGAACCATTTGTTTAGGATCGGCTCGCAGAACATGACCGAGCCAGCGTACTAGCTGTCCTTTTATTTCACAATCTCATGGTTGAAAAAAACTCGGAAACTTTCATCGTCGCGTTTAGGGCCATAAATAAAGCGTATGATGCTTCTCTCGAAAGTCATTAACCATCTCTCAAACTCTTCCATCAGGGTCCAATTCTCACACCCATACATGACAACGGGTCTGATCAACATCTTGTACAACTTCAGCTTGTCGGCATTTCTCATGTATTTTGACATTAGCAGGAGACGTAGGGCATACAAAGCAAGGTTAACAGTGACAAGATGAGTTTTAATATATCCTCCCACTCATTTTTTATAAGTGACAAGGGACCCGAGGTATGACTTGTCACTCCTTCAAATGTATGGTTACCACTGCTTAAATCGCTTGCGTCTTGGTCTCTAAAACCAGTGATTATATATTTGGCTTTAGAAAAGTTAGTTTTACAAAGTATCCCCTCAGAGTATCAAAATCTCGGAATTAAGGTAATCAACCCCAGGAGAACAGTACCTTTTTATTCTCTACATGACCAGTCTGTATTTGACAACTTTCAAACCTTAATGTTGTACATTAAGTAAATCGGAGAAATGTTCCTTCTAAGTGTCGATCACTGCATCCATGTTATCATAAAGGTTTCCATCCTGGTTCCCAACAGCGATACACCTAGGTCTAACGCTTTGTTCTTCCGTGCGATTGTAAAAAGCATTCGCGCTCCTTTATAGGCTCTATTCTGTTTCTCACCGACAAGACGACACTCCTCATCAAACCAATCACTTTTGGGTTTCATTTTTACCATACCTAGAGTCGCCTGGGCGGCACTGACAACCAAAGTTTTCAATAGAGCGTTCACGTCATCAGAACAAGGATTAGTTTCCATAATGATGATGCTAAAAAGATTCTGAAATTGTCCTTTCGCTCAGCTTCGTTTATCAGACCTTCGCAGTTGCAACGTAAGTTACGTTTACCTGGTATCTCTGACTTGTACGAAAACTACCATCTTAGTTTTACAAATTTGGCAACCGACCGATAAGATCTCCAATCTCGGATCACAAGAGATATTCTCTTAGAAATTAACACATAGTTAATTTGACGTCGGGGACCTCTTACGAGGGTGTATTTATGTTTCCAAATGGATAATTTTATGAGGAAGGAATTTGCTAGCTGCAATGAGGTCATGCGCGACAGCAAAGTACATCATTCGTTCCCCGGTAATGGGGATCGGACACTATATCGTGTCGGGAGTACGGTCATATGTTTTCTCATAAGACTGTCTGAGTTTTGCCAGCTTTAGCATTAAAGTCACCAATCACTATTCTGACGTTGTGCTCCAATATAAACCTCATCAGATCAAATTGCTGTAAAATAATTCTTTATCTTTGGGTTGGCTTACATCAGTGGGTGCATGAACACAAATTATTATCAGGTTGGCTAGTCGCATGCATACATGAAGCTTACACATACGATTGTCAACTGCTTTGAAATCCAAAACAGATTTTTTCATCTGGGAGCAAATAATAAAACCAACACCAAGATTACCGAGGTCATCTCCGTTGTAAAGCAATGTTATAGCCTTGGCGGTTCACATAATTTTCACTTCTTAGCGACTGCGCGTTATACGTACCGATCCTAAACTGAGTGTTCGTTAACATAAGCGGGAGTCAGTTAAAATTTTGGTGATATTATCCATTTTTCCGTTTGTTGATATTTTTATCATTGAGGTTTTTAGCGGATTCGGGTAGCCAGCCCAGCGATCCAACTTTTGTTTAGTTGCCTCCTACGACAAGCCAAAGATACTGTGGTAGAATTCTAAGAATTATTGTTTATAAGTTTTTTGCGAAGCATGGGGTGTACCCCCATCACAAGGACCAAATATCCATATGCAATATACATATATGACATATATCAAATGTCACCCTCCCGGCGCAAAAATATGTATACATCAAAAGTGTATAGTATACGAACGGTTTACGTACAGTTTTTTTTATAACACACTACCACATATACATTTTTATTTTTTATATTCTACAGAATATATTCGTAGGGGGAGGGTTGCAAAAGGGATTTTTCATCACCTGATTTCGATCGGTGATGACGATGAATACAACTATGACCCCCTCCTGTTGGAGTGCAGAATCCTTGGGCCGAACCATCGTCCATGTCAGTGCAGGCTGGCTGGAGCAATGCAATGTGCAGATGGATTTAAAATCGAACCTGTATTCGTGCTTGGCTGGTGACGGCGTAAGGTAGGACGTTAAAAATTAACTGCGAAAGAGTTGGGTGAGCTTCGGCCCCAGAACAGATTGCAGAGTTCAGAAACAACAATATATTCGTACTACATATTTTATAATTCGTATATGATCGCGCGATCAGCCATTTTGCATTTAATTTCATTCAAGTTAAACCATCTTAACCATGCGCGATATTGTAGTTTGGAAATTATTTTTATTAATTTTATTGTAATATAGATTTTTACTCCCAGAAATAAAAAAAAAATGTCATGGCTTCTTCATATTATGTGTTAGGTAAGAAACAATATTTATTATTTATTGTCTTATATTTTTTCTAACTCTTCTAATATTTTTAGGTGTCATTCTTTATTCTGGATATATTCCTGTTTTACAATGTAAATAAAAGGATCCCAATTTAAAACGCTCTGTTTATTTCCGTTAGTTTAAAAAATTTAGATTTAATATTGTAAATATATATATTAAACTCATTAACAATAAAAGACTTTTTATTTACAAAGCTATTTTTTTTTCATTATTGAAATTAATAAAATTAAATGTGTACGTAAAAATTACGCCTAGATAGTATATAATTGTAACGCATAAGCGAGTCGTAAATGTTACGCTTTTACGTAAACATTACGAAGACTTTTATTTACACGAATACATATATAAAGGTGTTCGTAAATTAGCATAGACGTATAATAGATTTAGACAAGAATCAAGCAAACGTCAAGTGAGGAAATTTTCAAGGGTAAAAGAGAAAGACTATAATAATACCAGGGCCGCAATTAGAAATTTACTATTTGATTATAATGAAGTTGGTTGCTAAATAAAAAATAAATTTAATAATTTTTTTTTTGTGATGGTATGGCAATTAGATATTTTAGTAGATATATGTATTTTAATATTAAAAAAAGTTTTTAAGGTTTCTTTTTAGGACTATAGTTTACTTGAGTGTACTCATTTCCACACTTCCCAAGAGGAAGAGTACTTAGCGCATTTTTTTTAGTGTGGTATCCCCAGTAGGTCTAATCCACTTAGATTGAAACTAGATAAATAGGGGAATTTGAGATTTTAGCCTACATGCCATGGAAATGGAGTAATGAGACAAATTTGTTCCTTTTTGATAGCTTTGCAGATTTTTCGTTGCAAAAGAAATTTAACCGAATATCGTAATATTTTTCTATAATGGACTGAGATAATAAATGTAAATGTTCTTGAGAATGGCTATATTGAAATTCTAAATTGTCGGTAAAAATATTTTCATCAAGAAGATTATGATGAACATTATAACATATCTTTTTAAAGAATTTTAAGCTTTCTAGTTCCGAGCAAACTATAACTCTAGTTCCGAGCAAACTATACTATAGCTACTTAAAGGTCCTGGTTGGTCAAGACTTAACATGTTTAACCACAGTTCTTTCGTTTTATTACATTTTGGTAACCTAAAAAGAAAGAAATATTATTTACATTATAGCTACAAATTTACAAAAAAATGAACAGTAGTCATTTCCTTAGACAAAAGCTCAATATATAAACGAAGTGCTAATGAGCTTCATGACCCTGTCCATTCAGGACATAAACACATCATGCATTTTATATGACAAAACTCCGTATGTATTATATTTTGAAAATCATAAAATTAGTGGGTAATTTAACGGCGTTTTTCCGAACTAATTATACAATTCGGTCCTGGAATAGTACACTACATTCAAAAGAAGGGACTGTAAACAAAAAATGAAAGTGTACAGTATATTACGATTTTAAGGACCACAAAAATTACATTATTATTTTTTAAAATTTTTAATATTTTTGAATTAAAACTTAATTTTGTCTTTCACTAATCACTAGATTATAATCACAACATACATTATATTTAATCTAATTTAGTAATTAACTGACTTATGAAACGAAATTCCTTCTACTTTATTGAGTTTAGAATTCCGACAATTTTTCACCAAACACTTCATTTTTTCAAGTTTTCTTTTAATTTTGATACACGATAGTATAGAGTTTATGATTTTTTAACACAAATTTATTAATTTTAATAAGTTTTAATTAATTTTATCACTGTTTTTTCTAAAAAAAGAACAAATCCAAGCCAAGTTTGTTTTGAATTGGCGAAAAAAAAAATTTTTTTTTTGTTTTTTTTTCAAATTGTTGAATAAGACATACAATTTTTTAGATATCCGTCCCTCTCCAACCGATCACACGTGAAATAGAAGATTTACTATGGAAAAAATATTTGAAACCGGTCTATATCTCTTATACGTCTATGTAAATTAGATTCAATTCTCTCATGACAAATGTTTCATTTACGTAACATAAAGTGTACTGTTTTAGTGTAACGTTTACGAATAGTTTAGTATTGCAAAGTCTTCGTAAACTGTACGTAAACGTAACGCCGTGCTAAAAGGGCATGAATAAAATCTAGCTTTCAAACTTTATTCATACTACCATACAAACGATGTCAATGCGCAATGCAGCCAACACAAAAAGCACGAAAATTTTGACATTTGAAGTTGAACAGCCTTTTTTTATTACGAATCAAGCCTTTTTTTGTGTATTTTTTTGAATCGGTTTTTTTAGTGAAAGAAATACTTTTGTTGCAAATGCAATCGTTGTTCGCGTAGTTTATTTTTTAAGGTACACAAGTGAAGTTAAATAGTGATAGAGTAAAAAAAAAATTGATTCATGTGTCAAATAGTAAATCGCCAAAAAAATTGTTTGTGCTTGTTTTTAATAAATCGGTTTTTTGGAGCTAAAATACCGAATAAACAAGACTATATATATTTCAGAATGTGTTGAAAATATTGTGTTTTTATTTTGGTTTTGATAGTTTTTGTGTAAAAATAAATTTTCGATCGCTGAGAAGAAGAAGAAAATTATATACAGAAGATTTTTTTTCTCAAAATAACGTTGTCGTCTGAAAGGAGTGGCATTTGTTGTGTGTTGTGGTTTTTTGTTGTGTTTTGAGATAATTTTTTCGAGTGCCCAAGTACAGATAAAACGTGCGACATGAGCATATTCGATGATTTTCAACGTATGTGGATGCAAAAATTTCCACAAAGTTCTCTTTCCGAACAATGGGAGCAAGATGTGCGTGCAAGTTTGACGCGGCATCAACAAAAAATTACCGATCTAACGAAGGAGTTGGAACAAGAAACGCTTTACTGTGAATATCTTGAGCGGTTACTTAGCGATGTCGAAAAATATAAGTCTTCATCGGTTGGTGGTGGTAAAAGTGCTAGTGATATAATAAAAAATGAAAGTGGTCACGGTCTCAGTGAATCGGGAAGTGATAAGTCTAGTGATGTGAAAAAATTACCCTGTGGTGAACTATATTCAAGCTCTGGCTTATCTTCGTCAACAACCAATCAGGTAGATTATTTTTTATTATTTACCTATACGTATATTTTAATTATGCCGTGATAATACCAAATCATAAATTAGGCAATCGCGACTCATGCTATAGATAACAATTAATTTGTCGTAATGTGTTAAAAAAACACTAGCGGTGTGACACATTTGTTTGTAATAGTCGAGCATGAGTGATCAGATTACTCGCCGCACTCAACTTTCTCTTTAGCGATTGAAAAATTGTAATGTGCATATTGACTTAAGACCATTGCCACTTGTTAATCATCATAAACAATGGAACGACTACAATGTGTGTATAGTTTTTTAGTTGGGTTTACCTCACGCGTAGGTTGAACTAGCGAGAAACATAATCTTCAAAGTTGTTGCATGTTGTGTATTTACTATTTACTATTAGTTTTTATGAAAGGCTTGTATTTTTTAATACAGTGAGACTGCAATTAGCTGCATAATGTTAAGTCTGATTCGAAAAACACTGATCGCAAACAGTAATTTGTTATACAGTGTATGCAGTTGAGTATGATAGTAACAGCTGCATATTATGTTACACCTGGCCAACTAAAAACCGGTTTAGGTTTATTTTTGTGACTTACGAATGTTTCCATCAAAATATTTAATTTATGTGTTCCAAATTTACATCATTTGATGACGATCGATGATTAAAATTAATAAATATCATTTTGTGCCCTAAAGAGTTGTTTACGACAAGATTGAGGTTGAGTTTGTTACTGCTTTGGAATTTGTAACAATATCACCTTTTCGGCATTTACAAGATATTTTGACTTTAGTGGATGACATTAGCAAGGTTGCCAGCGACAAGCCGTGCTTTTGCATACCCTTCCACTCAATATCATGAGTGATAAGGGATCCAAGGTATCTGAAGCCCGTTACTCCTTGAAACGTGTGGACTATTAAAATCAATTGCTAATTTGGTATACATCCGATATGGTCTCACATGATTGCTCTTTCATAGCAACTCCAAGTTCCACGTGCCAATCGCCAACAACGGGAATCAAATTCTAACAGGTTACTTATGCGCAGTACTTAATGTCATTTAAAAAATGTTCCTTTAAACTATAAACGAATGTTAAATGTTAATTATTTATTTCCTCTGTATTACGTGTGTGAGTCTATTATCCGAGGAGCATATATGGTTTGCATATCTGAATTATTTAATTATGTTCAAGTTGAAAACACTATCGATGCTCTGTTCCCAATGATTTATAGTTTTACGTTAGATTTTTTTTTTTTAATTGAAACATTCAGCCCAACTTTTTAACCGTCACAAACCGGATCATCTGAACAGGATATCAACCGTTCTTTCTTGTTTTCCATTAAGGTGGGCTCTGGCTGATGTGTACTAGAGATTGTTGTTGAAATTCTAGATAC
Organism: Tipula confusa; assembly: GCA_963556175.1. Classification (NCBI taxonomy): domain Eukaryota; kingdom Metazoa; phylum Arthropoda; class Insecta; order Diptera; family Tipulidae; genus Tipula; species Tipula confusa. The sequence continues at coordinate 167,063,247 of OY744477.1, read as the reverse complement.
GTGGCCTCAAACACGGCGAAGCGTACGGTTTGCCGCCTTTTGGCTGTCTAGAATTATATAAAGAGTAGTCTCGGGGTGAACCCGATATATTTGCAAAAATGTAATCTCACAATAAATCTCACAACTTATCTAAATACACTTTGTATGTACACAAAACTCCCCCTAAATAATACACATATACTCTCATAATATTACGTACTTCTGTGAAAACATTTATTTTATAATCTGATAGCGTAACCAAATAATTTTAATAATTTTTGCGAGCACATAAAATATACTTCGAACTTGGCAGTCAAATGATTGAGTCTTAACCTTGATTAAATGTGAATAACGAGCGCTTTGTTGTTCATTGCAATTGTGAAACAAATTCGCGCGCCTCTATAAGCTTTATTTTGTAGTTAAACCAATAATTGTTGGGGATTTATTTATACCATACCTATAGATTCCCCTGAGATCCATAGTTTCCAATATGTTCCATATTGACATTATTAGGCGCATTCACATTATTAAGTCGATGATTGGTTTCCACAATGTTCAAGCTAACAAGATTTTGATAGTGTATTTTTTCATCTTCGTTTATCAGATTATACAGTTGAACCGTAAATAACATATTCCTTTAATCGTGTGCGATCGGGACTATTAGTCAATCTGATTTTCCAGCCTTATTTAGGACTAATGTCATTAACATCAATTTTGTCGTTATGATTCGGTAAAGATCGTCAAAATTGTTGTAAAATTAGTCTTTATCTTGGAGTTGGCTAACATCCGTGGGTGTGTGAACTCAAATGATTTACAGGTTGGCTAGTTTCATGAAAAAACCTAATTTATATGAAAGATTTTCGAATACTTAATTTTAAATCCAAAACATCATCTCCACTGTAAAGCAACTATAGCCTTAGAAAACATGGTTCCCACTTTTTAGCATTTATTTCTATGAGATCAACGAGTCAAAACTATAATATTTTAAATATTAATAGCTAATACAGAACCGTCAAACAAGTAGGGGCTTATTTAAGCAACAGCACACTCCACGTGCCAATCCTAAGTAGCATGGCAATAAACGTCAGCGGTAGGCTTTTAACATTTTGGGGTTATCTGCTTTTTGCTGTTGTCTTTTTACAGATGCAGGTTCAGCTCACCGATCCAACCTACGTTTGTTCGCCTCCTGCGACAGTCAAAAGTTACTGAGGTGGAATTCTAAGGTAGGCATCATGCTCGAGTAAAAATATTTAACGAGACATGCGGGTATCCTCGGACCATGAGTGCCAATCTATTTTAATACACACCACAAAGAAGTTAATATATCCTGTGAGGCTCCAGGTGACTTAGAATTGCAAGCAAGCTTGTAGTAGAAGACGACTTGGCATCAGAAGCTTTAAAAAAAGGTTGCGTAAAAAAAAACATTAAAAAACCCGATTGAAACAGATCGCCGATTGAAACCGGCTTATTTTTGTATAAATAGGGTTTTATACCTCTGTATGATTTTCATACAGAGACTTGCTCACGCAGGAATGTAGGTCATGTCTAATGTTATGGTAATTTTAAGAAATGAATAAATTTGTTGACTTTGTTTTTTATATTATGACTGTTGGATAAAAATAGCAACACTTTTAATAACATAGCTCGTAAAATTGTGTTAAAAGTAAACTACTTCTCGTATATAAGATATCTGTGCATATGTAAAACTATACATCGGCGTAACACTCAAATTTAATCAAAATCGTTTTTCTACCGTATATAAGTACATATATAGATGATGAGTTATATTTGTTTACAGTCAATCTTGACCCATGATCGATTAGTCTACCTCCTTCCCTAAGTGATACGCCTATTATCATTATTAATTTCCCTTTATAAAGCTAACAACCAACATGTATACCACAACTATTGATTTCTTTCGATTCAATTTATGTTGTGTTTGTGTGTGTGTAATTTTATCATTTATCGTATCAATCGAATATTAATTTTAATCCATTCTATATAGCTTGTATTATGGCTGGAAAACATGGTCAAAACTAAATAATAAATATCGAGTTTGTTGTTAGGTAGAAAGAGTTAAAATACAAATTTTTATTTATCTTTTTACTATAGTTTGTGATGTGGTTTTACTATCTACAAAAGGTGGGTGCCAAGTCCCAACTCGTTTTAAACTTTTCAAATTACGTAAGATGTGAAAAAATAGAATAAATCAATTAATGAATTTACAGTCTAAATATTTAGCTATAGCGCTGATAACTAAGCTACCTTTATTTTTTTTGGTCGGGTTTTAGTCTACATTGTCCAAATTTTTTTGGACAATGTTACATTTGGGAGACGTAGTTCTTGATTTTTAATTCTTAATTTGCGCTTTTTAACGTAATTTAGCGTTTAGTGTCATACCGCAGTATTTGGCTGTACTGGCGCATGCTCTACTTTTTTGTTAGTAAAGTCTACAATGACAGATTTGCTTCCATTTAATTTTATTAGTAATTTTTTATATAGTTCAGCGATGTATTTTGTCTATGCCTGCTTAAGTGTAGCACCTTTAATAGTATTCCCTACAGCCGTGATAGCGGTGTCATCAGCAAATGAGGCAAGTATGTTTTCTTTTTCCATCGGTTTTTGATATATCATAAGCAAACAATAAGAACAAAAGCGGTCCCAAATCATTGTTTAGAGTTTATTACGATTGGTATACTGGCATAGTTTGTTTTATTATAAAATTCACATGAACCGATTTTGTTTCATTTAAGTTAATTCTCCATCTCTTCATCTAATTACTAACTGAATTAAACGATGTTTGTAATTTTTCTGTAGCTTGCGTTACAGCAGTTGCTCCCAACTGCCAAAATTGCTGTGTCATCAGCAAATGTAGCTATGGTTGTTTCTTTCATTAGTGGTATGTCTCGTGTGCATAAGAGGTATAAGATGGGGCCAAAACGCTTCCTGAAATTTTCTTTAGATCCGAATATTCATCTTCATATTTTACATGGAAATGCCTGTCGTTTATGTAAGATTTTAGAATTTCATAATACTGTTTGGGAACATCTCGATGTAACTTGTACTCTAATCTTTTGGGCCATACACGTCAAATGCCTTCGCTACATCCAAGAAGAGGCTTGAACATATCTTTTTCGTTTCTAGAGTACGTTCTATAATATCTGTGATTCTGTGAACTTGCTCTAGGGTCGAATGTTTTTCTCTGAATCCAAACTGATAAGCAGGTATAAGATCATTATCCTCTATTATAGGCTTTAGTCTCTTCAGAAGTAGTTTTTCAAATATCTTCGATAAAGTAGGAAGTGGAGATATTGGTCTAAATGACTTTTGATCGTTACTTTAAAATCATGATCACTTGGAACATATCTTAATCTAAACACGAGCATTGATTATGTGCAGAAGTTTGTGTATTGCTTTGTTTGGTAGTTCTTTTATAATTTGCCCAGTTATTAAATCATATCCAGGAGCTTTTTTCGGATTTAATTTTTTTATTTCTTCCACGCTGCTTGCTGTATATTTTCAATTAGTCTGTCAATTTCTTCTTCAACGTACATAGATCTTCTTATTGGCACTTGCATTTTGATATTTTCATTTAACAATTCACGAAAAAGTGTTTTTGCGTTGAAGTCACCTCCAATAATGAACCATCGTCCCAAAGAGTAAAAAAGTTCTTTGTATTCTTCTTTTTTTAAGTTATAGCGTGGTGGGTAGTATATAGCTGAGATACTTACATCTTTGTTTTTAGTTTGAATTGTGATTGTTGTCACTTGCATGGACTCAGTTCAACCTTCATTTCTTCATGGTGTTTTATATTATTTTTAATGAAAATGGCAGATGCCCCTCTTGCCCTTTTTGCTGGATGAATAGCATAGCAGAAACTGTCCCCACGTATTTTACAGTATCTGTTAAAATGGCTTTCAGAGATTAAACATATGTCAAGTTTTTGCGTGTTTAGGAATATTTCTAGCTCAGGAATATGATGGATTAGTCCATTTGCGTTCCATATTACTATTCTCAGCATTTGTAAATTAATTAGTAGGGTATTCTTTGACACCAACTATATTAATAGGTGGTGGCTGAATAATTTTTTCAAGTTTAGGATCTTTATTGCTCTGAGTAGTTGCATTACCTGATACAGGTGTCCAGGTTACTTGCTCAATATTTTCTGGTTGCTTTTGGTTTTCTTTCTGCTGAGTTTTATCATTACTCGTGTTGCGTGCTGCTTGTCCAATATATTCTGGTGATGATTCTACTTTTCTTTTCTTTGTGCGCTTGCTTTTTTTCATGCCCAAGCAGTTTCTCTTCGTGGCTCGTCTTCGTCAGTAACTTCCATATTTATTGTTACTCTTCTTTTAGGTTTTTTGTCATGAGTGTACACTGAGAATCACTTTCAGATTTCTTATTCGGATGAATTTCTCGATCGAGTTCTTCTTCATCTGTGTGGTATTCGATGGTGTCCTTATTGTTTGCATGTCGACCCGCTTGAATGATGCGTTTTAGGTCTTCATTTTCTTTCTTTAGTAAAATAATAAAGTAATCTTTAGTAAAATAATGGGTTTCCCATCCATATACTGATAACAAAAGTAAATTTGCCCATGCATTCGGTCATACACTGATCAATTCCAGTTACAACGCCTGGGTTATTCCGTTTGAAATAAACCAATCAGTGCCTACCCTGCCGATCCGTCTGCTATAAATGAGATGATTATTACTTGAAGTGTTATTTTTTAAGTTTTCTTGTTTTGGAGCAGTAGTCGTTACTTGCGCATCTGTGGATTTACCATCTATACAACCGCACTAGTTATAACTGTAGTATTACTAGTTTCTAAGATGTTTTATGATATTTAAATTACGAATAGGCTGATAATTGATTCTGATTGCTGTTTTTTTGCAGCTCATTTGGATGTATTTAATTCTCTGAAATTCAATATAGCTATACTGTGCAGTCTCTATAACTATAGCTGAATGTGCGTACATTTTATCGATTCTTCTTTCAATTTATTACAAGATGTTGTAGGGTGTTTCCCAAGACATTTTACTTAGCGCGGTTCTTTGTAGCAGTAAGCTTGGCTATGCCTTCGATTTACACTTTACTTTGTGAAATGAGTTTTAATTTTCTCAGTGGTTGTATATTAACTTTGCAGCCTAAAATGTTTTATTTTTCGTTAAGTATATTTTTTCAATATTTTCTTCCGGACTGAAAGTTAACATAATCATATTTAGCGGTTCTTTATTACGTAATTTAATTTAATTTAATGCTTCAGTTGTTTTAAGGCTGATTGCTCTTAGATCATCAACTATTTCGTTTACTGATTTTATCCTATTTTAGGGTCCTTTGGTTCAGGTGGACTAGGCGTGCTGTTTAACTTTTTTCCCCCTTTGGCTCTTGACTTAACCCACTCAGTTTCTCTAGCTAATTCTTCCTCGTCCGTAGTATAAACGACCTTTTCTGGAACTTCTGGATCATTTTGGTAGTCAATTTTTACATTTTGCATTTATTTCATGGTAGAATTTATTTCTTTGTTTTCTTATCTAGATTCCGCTAGAACTTGACGGAGTTTAAACTCAATTTGAGGATTTTTAATATGATGTTAAGACGTCTTAGTCGACTTTATCTGTAGTGTACAACTACTTACATTTGTTGTCCGCATCTTACAATTTTCCCGTTCTTTTGGGAAATGTTAGTTAAACTTTGGCTTATTTCGTTATTATCGATATCAAGCAATAGTTAGTTCCCCCGTTTATTTGACCGATCTCCGAAGAGTGTAGATTTTATCGAATATCGCAGGTTTACTACCCACTAGATATATTATTTATTGTTTTATTCATTGTGATTTGATTTCCGCACTTATTAGTGCAGCCTGTACCACGTGGAGGTATACTAAACACTTGGTAGATTCAGATAGTATGAGTATCCAAGATCCAAGTAGAATGTTAGCAGATAAAGGACGTATCAACAAATTGTACGTTGGCAGTACCATCCGATGCATGAATTAAGGTACGGTTAGTTGTTTGAAAGTCAATTAACAGTGGCTCAATATTTGGCCTAAATAGGATAATTTAGAGGTAGAAAGTGATTTAATATCTTCTGAACTAGACGACCAACCATTAGTTGCTCGGTATAGGTTCGACTGTATTGTGATATCGTATTTCTTTCGATTGTGATGCTGTTGATTACGTCTATGCTACATTAATAATTTATGTTTATTCATAAATCTGTACCATGGTCCGGCCCTTAACTGTAACCAGTCGTGTAAAAAAAGATAATCAATAAAACTCACGTTTTTCTGCATTTATTTCTTTTTAGAATGAATCTCACTTAAAATCAGTCGCACTACACTGAAAATTGGTTTTCTTGTCACCAACTCACATTTAATAATTACATCTCGTAGTTAAATGTTATATAAAAGTAAATTTATTACTTTGTAGTTCAAATTTACCCAACGTAAAAATATATTTATGTTGGCTGATTGATAAACGTGTATTTTTATAAATCTATTCCATATCTAAATTTATGTATTAGAATCTTTTTGATTGTGATCACAAGTCATTCAACCCAAAATCTCATTTCCATACCTATAGGTAAGTTAATTTTAAAATGAAAATTTTCTTTATTTACACACATACGACGCTTCACATTCGGTATTATATTTATATACATATATTACTTATGTATGATAAAACGTTCATAAAAAATAGTAATAAATCGACTGTATAATATAAGCAGAAGTGAAATGTGTCTGTATGTATTAGAAACGGTGATGATATGACGAAAAGATTGATTTTATGTTAGAAATTGTAAAATTAGAAGAAAATAAAAATAGTCTGGTTGTGGCTAAAGAATACTATTGCTTTACGCCTAGATGTAATTATATTTGTTAGCATGATTTTCCATTTCAAATTAGTGTGTAATTTTAATAGCGAAATATCTAATTTGTAATGATTGTTCTTAGTCACGGTTGCCATTGATTGAGTCATATATACCAACCGATAGTGCTAGCATTTAAAACGATTTCCTTTCTTGCAGACAGAACAATCCAAATAAGGTCAAAAATGTAAAATCGCCAAAGTTTTTCTTCCCGATATTAAAAGCTTCAAATTTAGCCAATCAGTTCTAAAAGACATGCGTTTTTTTTTAGTATTCTCTGCATAGCTAGAGAATTTAAAGGAAAAGATCTCAAATCTGCAAATCAAACGGAATGAATTATTTTTCAAAAAATTGCTTTTTTATAAAGAATTCAAGTTCTGAATCACAATGGTGTAAATGTAGTAACCATTTCAAAATTAGATTTATTGTTTAAGTAAATACCAATAACGTAGGTAGATCTATAAAAGTTTAGCCCTCATAGATGAGTACGAGTTATGGCTGATTATATTCGATGAAAATGTGATGCTTAGGTCTTTGAATTTGTTTTTTGGTAGGCACAATTTTATTTAAATCGTTAAGCTAACTTTTTAAGCAGACTAGCCTTTTATATTAAGTCTTTTATATTAAGTCACAGTTTTATTAAAAAGAATGCTGGTATTGCATTGGGACTACCAACTGTTTGAGGGGCATCTAAGATGAACCAAGCTTTTTATCCGCATATTGAACGGAAAATTAAAAATTTTAAAAATTACCTTTTTGTCTTAGATTAATAAATTTCTAGAACTTAAATTTCTACACCTAAATTTTAAATGGACCAAAAATATAATTACAGAACAATATAAATTGTATTGAAAAATTTGGATTTGTAGATTCAGATGATTTTGTGAATGTTTTTTTGAATAAATTTGTACAGTATTGTTTGTTGTAGATTTTGGGTTCATATTTCTCGAGCACAGAGATAAATATCGTATTAAAAATAATACCAAGCCTTTAAATTATCTCTTGCTCCAGCACTGTACAACCAAAGTGCTTAGAGTATCCGCTTTCAATAAAAGCATATTTAAAAAAAATTGGTTATAAATAGACTTCTAAAAATAAGCAAAATCCCAATTTAGAATATTATGAATTAGATTAAAGTTTGTCAAAATATATAACGAGTTATGTCAAAGACTTCTTTAAAATAAACTCTTAACATGCTTTAAAACAAATCCATAGAAAACCTACCCTATTAAATAAATAACCTCTTAAAAATAAATTGTACGAGTTACAATTAATCTTGCAAATACATATTTATAAATAAAAAAAAAAAACTTTAGACGAGCTACAGCGAATAAAATTGAATTATGTTCCACGCATCAACGGAAAACAGAAAACACATTTAAATTGGAAATTATTTAATATGTGTTATATATTTTAAGGGGAAATCCTCGCTATAAGAAGCGGTAGTTTTTATATATTTCCGCTTTCCCCAATTTCAAAATGTGCTACATCATGGGAAAAGTTTTTTTTATAGGATTATCTCCCGGTTACATAATAAATTGTTTCCCAAAACCGTTTATGTTTATTCACTCGTACGAAGTTTATTTTAGGATTTATTCAAAAATTTCATTACTTGCCGTATGTAAAAACATTATGGCGCTTGAATAAACTTAATAATGAAAATTATAAAAAGCTTGTTTACATATAGTACGAGCTTTGACTCATCTTGCGGTAAATTTTAATCCGAAACCACAATTTATGCATATTTTAACTTTATTATAATTATATGTGACATAAATTTGATTAGGGTTATGATTTTCCGCAAATTTTTTTATTAAAATTGATAGGAATTTTGGCAGTTCTGTTTGAAAATTCTTTATCAAGATGATAATGATGATAATATTAAAACTTAATGACAAATGAATCAATTTTAGTCATTTATAGCGGAAGTTTTAATTATTTATTACAATTTGTGTGTTAAATTTGAGAAATGTGTTACTCATCAAGATTAACGGCATATCATTGTGATACTTGTGTGTTTTGTGAGAAGATTTTGAATTTAAACTCGTGCTAAATCTGAAAAACCATAAATCAAATCTAATGCCCATTTCTGAGATGCCTTTATAAAAGCATGTATCATGGGTAAAATAACCAGTAGATATGTATTGTAGAAAGTAAGTAAGACATAGTTTTACTTCAAACTGCTAGTAGCTCTCGTTATTAGATCTTCACATTTTCCTCGTTAACCTGTGACAGTGACTCCTGGACCTACAACTTATTGGTTCAGGGTTGTAAACTGTTTGCAAATGAACTCTTCTGGATTTAAAAAGATTCATCTAACAGTGTCGCATTGAACACAACAATTTTACTGACCAAATTCCACAATTCTATACAAGTATATACATATTTCTAAATAATTTGACCGGATTGAACTTATCGCATGCTAAAAATATTCAATTATTATCGTATAGCAAACAAACACCCAATTATTATACACTATAAAATCGATTGGTGCGGACCTGTTTAATTTTTCCTATTGAGCATTAAATCGGGTATTACCAATTGAAATAACTTTACACAAAATGTACGTTTCTGCCTGTTATGCGATATTCTAAATATTTTATTATACTATGCACATATAGTACACACAAGATATACGCGAACGCAAAAACAAATAATTAGTCATAAATTGGCAAACGACAACGTAAAATATCCATTGAATGTGTAAATGTTGTTTGTTAAATCCAGTGACCAACTTCACAAAATGTACTTTAAACAACAACTAAACCGATAAATTTAAAGCTCGCGGATACCAATGTGTGCCGTCCTGTTTTTGTATGTACATGATAATAATTCATAAGGTTAAATACGCGAATGTTCAATTAAAATTTACAAAACATTTAACGTTTGTGTATGGATACGAGTTGTATATACATATATACATATATGTATATATATATATATATATATATATATATATATATATATATATATATATATATATATACATATATATATATATATATATATATATATATATATATATATATATATATATATATATATATATATATATATATACATATGAATTGAATATTACGACCATATATAAATCAAGAAACGAAGTACAAAATCTTAAATAATCAACTATAAGAAATACAAAAAACCAAAAATCTCTTTAAAAAAATTACTGTTATCTTGACGTAAGTGGGTGTACTTTCTGTAATATGATACAATAAACTAAAATAAAACGTACTTGGCAGTCGCACCATATGTAACTATATCATTCCAATCATTCAGTCATTGTCAGTAAGAGTAAGTAAGACTACACAATATGATAATTCGGTTTAATCGTGAAGACTATATATAAGTGTTCAAATATAGAAAAAGGTGCATCATGTTGATCATGATGATGATGAAATTTGTACATTTCGTCGCGATCGAATTAAAATTCATAATATTTTGTTTCTTAAGAAATTCAAAGAATTGAAAAAAGCAAATTTATGTATGAGTTTGTTCGTATATAAGACAGATTATAAATTATTATATTTCAATTATCATTGTTATTATGATTACAATAAATTATTATATTTTTTAATAAGGTTTTTTTTCCGAAATATCGGAGGTGGGAATCATTTAATTAGAGTATCCTTGGAATACCAAAGATTGGTAAAGATTAACTACGAAATTATTTCATCGTAATCAGTCAGCCAAAATTACAATTACTGTTCCTGGATTTAAGGTAATCGTATGACTCGGATCAATTAGAAAAGTCTGCGGTTTGCGTGAGATTACCTCAGAAATATATGTGTTCATATAAAATGACAGAAGGTTAGTTTAGAATGGCTGTTACCGCATATTTAAATCGATATCGGTTTTTTGTGTATTACAGAATCTAACTTTTCTAATACAGTTAAGGTAAAAAGCACCACCTACTGCCACCTTAGTAGCTTGGTCTGATAAAATCTAATGTATTTTTATTATTTAGCACCAAAATGTTTAGTTGTTTGTTTTTTTTTATGTTTATTGTAGTTTGGTTACATTATGTAAAGGAAAATTTTTAATTAATTAGAGAGTTAATTAATTATAATAACTTTTTTTCATTAATCATTTGTTCCCTATCACCGCTATCCTTTGATTGAGTTGACCCTATTACTGTCGAAACCCGTTCTTACTACCACCACACATGATTAACAGATAATTAGACATATTCAAACATAGTTTTTCTGTAAATAAATAAATACTTACTTTTGGAAATAAATACTTTTGACATTCCTACAACCGAAGTTATCTTGGTTTTCATCTTGACGTTCTTGTTTTGTGAAAGGTCTGGCCAATACAAGGCATTTATAAAAGGTGTTGTATAGCTCGTATCATTCGAATTCGGACATTAACGAAGAAGACTCGTCGGTGCTACGATGGTATTCTTAAAAGCCTCATCATTTTTGATTCGTCTACGATTGAAACTGTACCATCTTCAAGCACGTTCAGATTAACATCAAAATTTTCATTTTCGTTAGGTAAATTTGATGTGGGGTTTTCACCCCTTATCGTTTTGTTGCTTAGTTCAAATATACTTTTATGCTAAAGGTCAACGCTTTAAGTACCCGTTAGACTGCAGAATTCTGAAAGCAAACTGAAGCGTAATTTACTTTCTAAAATATTTAGGAAAGTCCCTGAACTTTCAAATTTCTTTGAAGGCGCAATGTATTATAGCTTTCGCTACTACTACTTTCACGCGCAATTTGCTTTAATAATTTTCCATAATCAATACCATCAACATTGAAAGGAAAAAGTTCTGTCGTTCTGGAGACATCTCTAATGGTTGCCGATTTTGCAAGTTACAAAAGGAGCAACATTTTTTGATCCTAGTCTTCCACTAGTATATGGATTTGGCTGACTTAACGACTTTGTAAGATCTGCAATGAAATCCTGCAGCGGGGTTTTTGTAATAGGAAAGCCCAAACTTGCCAACTTTTAGATCCACTTCATGATTCTGGCTTAGCTGCTGGCTCGTACTTAGAGCTGACACATATTATTTTCTATATTATTTATTATATAGTTTTACATATTTTTCTACAAATACTTGCTGGAAATGATTTTTCTATTTATCACTTTAAACTAATTTACCAACGATAGTTTTCTTTAAAACTATTTAAACTTAAGATTTTAATTATCCACGTGCTTTTATTGTTTCATGTAAAATGCGTCAACATAGTTCTTTTCGTGGTAACCAACGCCAATAAAATGAAACGTTCGAGAGAATAACATCGTGCATTATATTCGTTGAACAATTTTAAATGATTTTCTTATTATCTTGTTATCTTATTCGAACCATCCTGAGCTATCGATGTAGCGTAAAATGTCTAGCACCTTGATCAAGGTGATCCTTTACACACCTATACTCAGGTGTCTTCTTTGTGCCAAAGCCAGACATGTGCATAGGAAGTGAAAGGAAACCCTATTTTTGTGAATTAGTGAGTTGCCTTGTCTTAAGCTATCTACCGAACGCTCACTGTGCACATAATATCAAGTCTTACGGTGGTATAGAGCTACTTTACCAACTCCAGTTTGAGACATTATCTATTACCAATAGTGTTCTTGCATGAGTACATCGCTATAGTAGGTTTATTTAAGCTTTGAATACATTTTTCTATCCCTTTACGTCAGTTGAAGCAACTCCCTGGATTTTGTATTTCTTGGTGAAAATTATGAGCTCTTAGATGGTTTATTTTCTGTCCACTCTTGTTGGCCAACTTTGTATTAATTAGGATTGCATTCTGCATTATATCCTCAATTATAAAATGATGAATTATAATAAGAGTAAATGCTTGCCAGCATATGACTAATCAACTTAATTGTTGCTTAATTACAGGGTTTTATATTTATTCGAATATCTACCAGCCTTTCCAATGTTTTCAATAGAAAGGATGATTAAGTTATAAGTCTGAGATGCTTTGGGTAAGCATGTGGGCCTTTTGGTGCTTTCGGAATAAAAACTATCTTGATCACCGTGCCTCATGCACCTCAATTCATGAGAGAATAATCTCCAAATTTTTCTATATTGTTGCTGGTATAATCTGATCTAGGCCACCAATTTAAACGGCCGATTTGAATCTTTATTTTCTTTCGAAGCTCCCTAGAAAGTGGGTTTTGAACGAGAAGTTTTAAAGATTCCTCACTGGAAATTCCGGGAAATTTACATTAACCCCAGAAGAATGAACTAAATGTCGATTTTAGTATAACCTTACATGTTTTCTAGACCAAGACATCATTGATGTGTGAAAATTTATGGGTGGCTAATTAGTGTGAAAGGATAATTCATAGAGAATCTTGTCACTTAAAAACTAAAAACCTTACAAATTTCTTTAACCTAAAACTATATCAAGTTTTGATCAAACCTCGTTGCTTGATTGTTTATATGGATTTTTCTTTGTAGGTTTGTTAAAGTTATCATGAAAAATGTAACAATCACAAATTCATTTCTAAAAACAAAAAGAGCAAAATTTCAAGACATCGATCGTTTTTCATAAATCTTGATGTATTCTAAGTCTTTAATATCACCTATACAAGTCAACAAATTTTAGGTCTAGTTGACAGGAAATCCATTCGTTGCGTTTCTTCTCAAAGATAAAAGTTTTAGTATGAATTAAAAACACTTTAATCGTTGACCCCGTAAACATTTAGAGGGTGTAGTGGTTCATCAGTCTACCTATTTTTTCCGAGTGTATTTCAGTTTATAAGATGAAAAGTGAAAGAAGCTGGAAATAATTTCATGTTTTTCAATTTACTTGTTGCATAAAATTTCTCTAAAACTTATACTCAAGAGTTAGATTATCGGCCTATACAAAGTCTGGTACAAACATTTCTCGCCAATTCATCGTTTGTGATTGTGTAACAATATAATCAAAAATATTGACAAATTAGCTAATTCAACATTTAAAGGTTAGCAGACAATTTATATGTGGTTCATGAACATGATTTTGCAACCGATTAAACTTCGAAATTCAATGACTTTAATTTACCAACACTCGATGTGTAAAACTTTGTGATGTGACTTAATGGACTGATGCGGGTGCCTATGTAATAAACAAAATTATTTATGGGGGTGGTAATATTGCATTTATAATATTCATTTAGTTGAGTATGATAATTCAGTTTATATTCAATTTGTTTGACAATATATCAAATATGTACATCATAATATATGTATAAGATATTAAATCTAATTAGACTACGTTTATGACAAATTGTTATTCGTACAACCAACGATAATTCAAAATTATATAATGTAATATTTCATTACATCCTTCTGACGAAAAAAGCTTTTTGCTAAAAAGCTTAATACACTTCGACTAATGTATATGTGTTCGCTTTTCGAACATCAAACAATATTTTAGGTATGTTCGTTATTTAAATACGTTTACTTATTTCGTTTCGAATTGAAATACATAAACTATAGGGCATAGGCATATTATAGGTAAACATCGATTTACGTGGAATAGATTTGAAGTAGGACTTTTAACTTATAGTTACTTATTAATTAAACTTATTGATACTCCCAAGGGTAGGTTTCGCGTTATTTGAGTATTTTGTACCAAAAATAACTTAAATCACTCAATTTTTTCTATTAACTCTAAAAATGTCATATTCCAATTAAACTTATTGATATGTATATCTCCAAATTTGGGCCAAACCAGTGGTGTTATAGAAAAATGGCCTAGTGATTTTATTTATTAGAGTCTAGTTGCTTTATTTGTCTAATTTTACTCATATCAAAAATCATAGGCACTGTTTAGCCGTTCGGTGAGATCCATCTAGTGTTTTACAATGCTAAGTCGGGTATCAAAAGTGGATCAAAAACATACACAACGCTTTACGAGAACTTTGTAAATTGTATTTGAACTATACACAACTATATACGATAGTTTATATATTTGCTATTTGAATTGTGTGCTGTGTGTACTTATTTCCGGATTGAGTTTCTTTAGAAAGTAAATTTTATATTTTACATTATATTTTTATATTTTATGTTAACTTTATATGTACAAAGACACAAACATGGTTGGTTACGCATTCGAAATACATATTAAAAAAAAATAAGTGAATATGCAAAAAAACATATAATATACTATTTAGTTTGGTATTACTTATGTTGATTAAAAAACTCGCGCGAGATGGTTTAAATCATGTGTCGTGTTCGATTTACGTATACAAGAAATGACTCATTTGTTGTTTATATACAATTCACAAACTATTCATTCTTTAAAAAAAATATCAATTTTCTGTATGAGATCCGAATATTCGCATGTACGAGGTAATAAGGTGACCAGAATCATAAAAATAACGTAAAGAATATTTTTATTAATTTATGAGTAATAACTATCAAGCTCAGGGACATAGAAATATTAAAATAGTTTACGAGCTGGTTATGTTACCATGGAGAATTTAGATTACCACATTGTTTTCTAGTTGACACATTTCCAGAATAAATGCAAGTTGAAATTTGTCTCAAATTTCAAATTTTTTAAAACGAATTGATTTTTTAATTATCTAGTTAATTCTAACTCCTCTATTTTCAAAGTTCAAATGTGTGCATACAAATTTTGCATGATATATATATATGATATATATGTGAAAATCACATATATATTTAAATTTTAAGTAGGTTAACTCCGAAAGATGCTTTTTAGCTTAATTAATCAAATTTTCGTATACTTTTTATAACTATGAAAATATTATGCGTTTTTTTCACGTTGTAATTTTTAAAATTTTATCGTTAAACCTATGTCCCATTTAATACCACCAAAAAATATAGCGACTAATCTTTAAAACACGATAACTCATTAAATTCTAACATTTTTCGAAATAAATGTCAATGCCACTTTTATGTTTTTTATTACATGTCCAGCTCTATCCACGAACTCAGATGAGAGATTAATCATTTTGATTTATAATCGTCATTGCAATTTTATATATTATGTAGTAGAATTAAGATAAAAATTCTACTGTACAAAGAAATTCTACTGTATATTTCTACTGTATAAGCTTTTCTTGAAAATATGTTTTAATAGATTAAAAAATAATCATAACATTTCTAAATTGATTATACACAATGGCGCCATTAAATCAACATTTAATTTAATAAACAAATTACAAATTGTTACGATATTTTATTACAACACGTTGTTTTTTAGAACAATTTTAAATTATGGATTCCCTTTGAGTACATTTACAGTTTTTTTTATATTTAGTGATAGTTTTTTATAGTTTTTATAATAAAAATGACCGACTAACCTCCTAATCCACTCATAAGAATCATAAAAAAGATCGTGTCTTCTTGGGTGTTATCAAAAAAAAATAAAATAAAAAGTTATTAATTATTAATTATGATTAACGTATTATATAAGTCGCAGGGTGAAATTACTTACTATGGCTTAATTCTATATTTCTAGTCCGTATAAAAGTTGTATGCAAATGTAAAGTTCGATAACAAGTCTTAGTTATGTTTGTTATCGTCAGCAACTTGATATTCAAGTAAATATAAGTGTTATAACTTATTAAGATACTTCTGTAGTTTGACCATAAATAATATTAGGTTCTTATAGATTTTCTTCCGTAATGTTCTTCAACATTTGCTAGATGAAATTCTATAGTTGCCGTTGTCGTAAACACGCAGCTAAACTAGAGCTAATTTTTTACAGAACCGAATAAGTTCTTCGATCAACAAACGGGCGAAACTCACTTGGTGCTAACTTAGGGTGCCGATATATGTTCTAAGCTCTGCACACCTACCGACTTTTAAATTGAAATTGTATAAGAAGATATTGATGTCGTAGCGCGGGATATTATTGATGACGTCTCCTAGGTTGACAAAGAACAATTTGTTGACATCATCTGATTTGTCTTTGATAGGTGCATGAATGTGGATGGTCGTTATGTTAACTTTTAATTTTTTTGGGCGAATCCGAATTCTGCAAATTTGCATATTAATTGGTCAGAAGTTCAATTGATTCACTCGGCGATGTATAAGCAAATCAACGCCAAACTCTCTTAGATTTTGCTGGTCGGAGGAAGGAATAATTTCAACCATTTTAAAGCGGAGTTAGTGTTCAGTTCCCAAGGTCGTTGTTGTCAAGAATCCAAGGTAGTAAACCGTGGCCTTACTGTAGGGTTAATAACATAAAGTGTTTTATGACAGTGTGCATAGTACGTCTGCCGCTTAACCCGCTTTTTTATGTTTAGGTCACGTGTTGGTGATGACGTCTTTAGGTCGCTTCACATCTTTAGGTCGCTGTCAAGCCGTAGTACACATTCATAAAGCACGCTTCAGCTACTCCTAACATGGAGAACAAGAAGCTCGAGATTTGTAGCCGCTCATAACCCAGAGAAAAGTCGCTAGAGTTTAGCAATGGTAATTTAATGGCGCCATTTACTCGTAATGTTACATCGAAATCATTGGCAACCAGAATTTACGTAAAAAAACGGAGCCCTTTTTTGCCTCGGAGGCCCACATTTCTAAACCATTTGTTCCCACATATAATTTTAGCTTGTAATATTACATTTGTAGTATTGTAATCATCAAAGGTCACGAAGATGACGTAATATATACTCGTCCTGCACAATAATACGATGTTTTTAAATCGTGTTTATCACTTACAAAGTGTTTATCACTTACATTTTTAAGAACGTTACAACTTTACAAGCTCATCACTTGTAAAGTTGTAACGTTCTTAAAAATGTTCTTTCTTTCACCTACCTACACAGAAATAAACCACGAATTCAGTTAACCCACTCATTACTACAAATTGCTCGACCACAAAAAATATCCAAATTCTCAAAATTTCGTCGTTTATTTATATACAAATACGAAGATCGTACGTGTTTCGCAGATAAAACAAAACCTTGACAACACCAGAACATATTGCTAATTTTTACCAAATGTGTCTTCCGTTTATATTTCTTAAAAATATGTGCTAAACTAAAATCGCATACATCACAGAAACGCCGAATAAATGTAAACGAAATAGGTTATAACTATATATACCCTAGTACATGACACTATGATAATATTTAATTTATTTGTATGCCGCGTCAAGGCAATGTACTTAACCGCAACGCACCAATTATTTTTTTTATCTCAAAGTTAATAGTAAATTATTGTTCGCGGTTTGTAAAACTATAATTGGTGCGGGGCGCAATTCGTATAAAAATATAAAAAATTGCATTTGACATAGAAGCGCGCCAAAATCAAAATTCCAACTCTTGTAATTTTAATTAAAAACATTATTTATTTTTTAATTAAAACAAAACCAATAATTTTATTTAAAATAAAACAAATTCCAAATCACATGCCAGCAGTGCACTTAATAAGTCGATCTTAATCATAAATCATAAAAAAATTGTATTGTTTTAACACAAATTCGAAATAACTCTTAAGTTGGTCTTACACATTGCTGCTGGTACATATTTTTAATTAAAATTCATAACAAGAAGCTGAAATAAGAAATATGTATTTGTGTAACTGTTGTAACATATACAATAATCGTAATAACTGATAATTTCAATAGTAAAAACACTATAATTTTATAAATTAAATTAACTATAAAGTATATTAGAAAATGTGTAACTGCGCGAATTAAAAAAGCTTTAAAAAGATCATTGTGTAAATACCGTAACTGTTTATTTTACTTTAAGAAGGTGAAATGTTCTTTAGAGTAAACTGAAAGTTATATCTCAAGGCATATAGATCTATAGATTTACCGTGCTTAAATAAATTGACATCTTGCGCAAAGAATAATGTAAGGAAATGAATTTTTGTAAGACTTTACGTTAATTTTATGTCTATGCGCCTTTACCATTTATTTCATTGTCACTGTTGCAATCGTTCAATCATTAATTTTTTAATGAAATACAAAATCTTTTGAGAAATACTAATGTGTGCATAAATTAATGAAATTTTCATCGAAATCATTAACTATGTTGATTTATACGTACACCAAGCAAAGTCATTATGTTAATTTTGGCACACATCTTTTAATAAAAAGTTATTAATGTATTTTTGCAAAATATTCAAGTGCATTTATGGATGGCATCATGTTATCTTAGGTTTCAAAAATATGTTGTGCATTTAAGTCACATCCGGTTGATTCACATGCTAAATAAAAAAGTATATTTTACTGTTCGGAATATAGATTGTTCGAGTTTCGTTTAAATAAAACCAAAGGTTTAATTTGTCTTTTTTTTTCTTTACAGGTAAGAATCTTAACTGTATAATGACTTCCTAGGGCTCAATAATTAACACTGTGCGAATATTAAAGGATACAAATATTTTTTAACATTGGCGTAAGTATGGAACGAATTAAGGTTTATAATATAAATCTAATTAATCTAACACCGTTTAGTCAAATATATTACTGATCAATTGTTAGCCATTTGAAATTTAAAGCTTCCTTAGTATATTAATGTAATATTATTAAAGTTACTTAAGTAATTGTTTATTGCACATAATTATTGCTTATTTTCATGATTGAATATTAAAAATCAAGTCACTAAAGGTTAGCTTATTCCAATTACATATCTATAATAAAAGGTTAGGGCAAGTTTACTGTTAGTATTTGCTTTCATATGGACTTAGTGTTACTGATTACCTAAATTGATTTTAATCAATTATGTCCAATTTAAGTTACTTATGATTAATAACTCACGTCACTAAATTACGCTAATAACAACTTTCTTTTCATTTCAATAACTTTACTGTTTAAAGAAACTTTTCCTATATTCATATTTCCATAATCATATCAATTAAAAACATAAAACTTAAGTCACGTTCAATTTTATAGTTTAAAATCTAAACTCTAAAATCTACGATAAAATCAAATTACTTAAATCCTTCATGTAAGTGATATAATTTAATGACTTTAGTGATAACATGAGCTCCAAAAGAGTTTTTATTTTTTACAATTTTGATAGAATTTGTATTTGGTTTCATGAGTCAAAGGGGCTCTATCATTTTTAGCCTAGACAACTTTTACTTGAGATCCAAACACTAAGTTTGATTTTTTCAGTTAGTTTTAGACTAAAATTTTTACGTCGTATAAATCGACCAGTTATAGTTTAAATTAATTTTTAATACTTAAGGCACTTAGTAGCTTAAAACTTAAGAAACTAAGCTAGTTAAATATAATTAAATTACTTATTGCTTATGTTACTCTAATACAAACAAGGCTTTTAAGGTAGATCAATTAACAGAAATTTATTAATATTTTAAAGACATACTAGTTTTTTTTATTCATTTAGTAATTAGTCTACCTATCTTATGGTCAAGTTTGCAGATATATAATCCATATAATAGTCTGTAAAAATTGTGAACGTCTTATTCTGGAATACTCAGTTCTAACGGCTCCTTCCTTTGCAGCTATCGTACTCTATTTCTGTTAGTTATCCAACAACAAATCTTAGCATTTTCGTGTTGTCCGAGACGTTGTATGATTCTCTGTAGGTTATCATTTCTTATGTACCAAGGAGCTTTCACTATATTCCACGTAACACTTTATTTTGGAAAGCTTGCATTATTTTAATATTATAGTTTTATTATCCAGATTTGGGGGATATAAGCTTTGAAGGTTTAAATTTTTTTGTTATTTTAACAACTTATTGACAGCAACTTATGTATTGACAGCTGAGTATCTTTCAATAAACCAATACATATTTCTATTTTCACTTAGCTTTAAAAGTCATGCCAAGTTATTAAGATGGGTGCCCATATGATATTTGTTTGGAATTAAGCTTAAGTAGTATCCCGTTATTTTTTTGATTAGTAAAGTTAGCATGAATTCATTTTTCTTCATTTAGCTTAATGTGCCTTTTTAGTCCCGTTACTTATAGGGTTCATAGTCCTTTGCAGTATTCTGGTTGCCTCTTCTACATTAGCCCCGGTTACTAGAATTGTAGTTTCATCCGCGAAAGAAGCTATTGTTGTCTCGTAAATATATATAGTAAATATAATACTGGCCCTTATTTGTGATTGATTTTATGATTTTATTCAGTGCTGCATATTCAATTATGCTAATAACGTTAATAGGTCGTAGTTTTTCCTATTCGATTTTGTCACGCTGGTGATCCTTCTGAGCGATTCGTTTTGTTTACTTTCTACTGAGAGTTTCAGACTGGAGACTACTTGCTTCTTCTGGAGATGTATCTTTCTTTGACTTATCTTTTCAATTTCCTTAATTTTTGAGTGAAGTTTCGCATTTTCCTTTTTAAACTGTAAAGTATAGCCAGTTGAGGATGATGGAGGAGACCTTGCCATTTTAAAGCTCGGTTTGAACGGTGTATATGCTTCTGCTGGTTTTGGGCTCATTTTTATTCTCACGAGTTGCACGAAAACTAACAATCACTTTTGGCAGAGCTGTGCCTTATCAAATAAAGACTACGTTTTTAAACCAAATCACGCCTAGTTTTAAGTTCGCATGTTAGCAATTACGCATCCTCTTAGCCATGCAGCTTTTGGCTTATGAAGTGCCACCTTGGCTTTGGTGTGATAGTTTCTGGTCTACCCCGAGAGTATTTCATTTCATCGACTAAGCTGTCTTATTTGGTAGGCCTATATACGCCACCTGAGAAAGTGCCCAATAGAAAAACTTGTCAAACTCATATAGGAGTAACTAAACATGATATGGATCAATCATAACTAGTTACATTCAACGTAACAGGTTAAGATTTAAACTACTGCACTGTAATTAAGAGACTTAAGTTTCTTACAGATAAATAAAAGCTGTGCATAAGTGACATAAACTATAGTTAAATACATTTAATTAAAGCAAATGAGTGTACGTTTGCTTTATATTATTAACCTGAGCTTTAATTAATTGACAGAATAGTTTTAATTTGTTTACCTTTATGTTAAAACTAAGCAAATTTAATAAATTAAATCTATGATTCATTTCAAGTTATATAATTAAAGCTCCTCCAAAAAAGCAACTGTCAACTAAATCTCGATCTGAACTATAAATGTGCAACTCTAGTTGCCCAAATTTTTGTTTTGGTTCATTACTCAATGTACTCTAGTTTTGGTGGAAAAGTTTAGTTGAAAATTAAAAATCGCAAGGTACTGGGTTCGAATCCCAATAAGACAGGTATCAAAAGTGGTTTCACTATAGATTAACATTTATTATACAGTCAACTATTATAAAAATTTCAATTTTATTAAAATTTTATTGAAAATACTTAACCATTTCTTGGACAATCTATATCGATAAAATAAAGCATATTCACCAAGTGTATTTTTAATGGTATTTGGCCAGTATTTTTACTTTCGTAATGACTAAAAAAAAATTTTTAAGTTTTTGACTCGAATATTTGATATAAGTTGAACAATAATAACAACATAATCTAGCATAGTTCAGCTGATCGATTACATGTTTCCATAATATATTCAAATATTAGAAAAATTATTAGGTAATCCTATTTTTAGTCGTATTATTTATATTCTATACCCATTGGTTAGAAAGGTGTTTTGTAAGACGTAAAACTTATGACAATTATTGATATGTTGGTAACATACATAATGTATCATAAGCCGATTAACACATAATACCGATATATCTTTATTTTAAAAAAAAATAATCGAAGTTTCGATAGTCACGCATTAGTGTGTTGTAGTAAGGCAAATAGTCCATCGAAACCCATTCGTATTTAAAGGTCGCTTGTTGAACTGCATCTTTATAAATTTAGCATGTCTATCACAAATGCGGGATTAACAAGCATAAGAATCAATATACGATTCTATATTTTTTATGCATAAGTAATATGTATAAAAATTGTGTTCCACCATACCATTTATAATTTATATGCAATGTAAGCCATGTATATCATAAAACGGTAGTCGACAGCTAGTAATCATGTAATTAATTAATTAATAATTAACAATTGTTATTAAATTTGTATACTAAATAACATTTCCGATTTACTTTCGTTTTCAAAGTCATAAAATATTGAATTACACAACTAATAGTATAAAAGCATAAAACAAACAACAAGTTTTATAATAAATAGTTTGAAGAAAGCCTTCGTCATCAGCCGTAACTTTGCTATTTTATACCGTATGCATTATGATATTATGTGCTAATCGTATACTTTCTTTTGAATCCAAATTTGGGTTTAATTTATAGAGGTTTTTGGCAACAGCAATGAAATATATTCAAAATGCTGGTATATTATCAAGATAAGATGATAGTAATTTATATTTTTATTCGATTTTGGATTTTAACAATTATATAATTCGTCACGGTTAATACGATTACAGCACAGGAAACTCTAAATTTTATCAAGGTGGCATTAATTATAAAATGGAAACTATTATATATAATATAAAATAGGGGTTCCTTTAGTCAAAATAGCTTTAATAATTAGGGTTAATGCATACTTTAAAAGTCTCATGAATTTTTTACGCGATTTTAAGGTACACTTTTATTATAAAAGGCTCGATCTGAACTTGGGAGATTACATGGACTTAGCTTCGGTTATTTTAATGCCTCAGATATAAGTGAATAGTAAGCACTCAGCAGTCAAAATATTTTAACTTAACATTAAAAATCCTAATGATTGCCCGGTTATCCGGTTGGTACCTTTAGTCATTGTACACTGGCCATGTAGAGACTAAAATGAAACCTTTCTACTAAGTTGATTACATTAACTTTTCATATTCGAATGGGATACTTTGTAGAACTATTATGCCATATTCTTAAATAATGAGATCGCTCAAAACGTGAAAACTAACTCGACATAGTTCTTCTTTACTTACACGGGATAGGTTATAGTTTGCTTTATGGTGTCTGGAAATACCTGTCAAATAAGTGAGTTTATGTAACATGATAGTAATGTAGTTACAACGCTGTGTTAAAGTTGAGAACAAGCTATCAGACATTTTTGCAATTAGCTCTGGTGTATGGCAAGGGAATGCACTGACTCGATACTCTTTAGTCTCATGCTAGAATTTATCTTTTGTAAAAGTGAAACATCTCAGGACGATACATCTCTTGTATCGTCAATTCAACCAGGCCCTATGACATAAGCAAATAATATTTGTGTGATTGCATTGAATTTCAACGGTGCAAAATAACGTTTGAATTCACTTGTACGATTCTAAACTTCCGTTGGTTCTTTCACGCAATTGGGTTTAGTGATGATAACCACACATTTGAAGGAGTGACGAGTTTCCGTCTCTCCTTCAAATGTCGAGGTACCTCGGAACCCTTGTCACTCATGATATTTGTGTGGGATGGGATATAAAACCGAGTTTTGTCGCTGGCGACCGTGCTTCGTAAATATACGTTCATTGCTAAAGTCTAAATATCTAATGATCAGAACCGTTGTCATGTAAAGTTGTACGAGCTCTTCTAAATTGACTCCTAAAATTCTAAATTTAGACTTCTAAGTCATCTAAATTATTCTTGTTCGGAAGATAATTAGATCCAAATAATGCAAATGCGTCCTTATCAACCAACACGATCATTTAGTGAACTCATTAACTCCAAACGAGCGTTAAATTTTCACTGACCTCACTGACCAAATTTTCACTGAATAACAAATATTGTTTAAATTTGTTATTCCCAGATCTTCCTTTCCCGTTTATACAAGCTTTTCTGCAATGCTTGACATTTAATGTATTTGGCATTGTTAAAATGTGCAATTTTGCAATTGCTCATTAACCATCTACGTACTAATCTTTTATGGGCTTAAGTATTTGACTATATTATTAGACTATAATTATAAACCTGATCGTTAGTTGATTGCTAAAGCCACATAGATGATCTGGAATAAGGTTATTTATCTTAAAAAGCCTTTTTAGTATTTTTAATAGTGGATTTCCAAAAAGTTTAGACAAATAGGCACTAAGAACATGCCAATCTGTAAAATGCCCATGAGGTGATTTTCTAGGTTTAAAATTCATAATCTCTGCAGTAAATTTAATAGCTTGGGCACATATTGTAGCCCGAAATAGGCATTTATGCTATTAGTTATTCCTACTATGATTTTTTTGGTGGTTTCTTCTGAAATCCAAAATTTGTCAGTTATGTCTAAACTTAATTCTCTTTTTGTGGATTATTTTTGTATTCATTTTTTTGTATTGCATTTTTATCAAATATTTCTGCCGTTTGACCTTCGTGAGGTTGAAACACAGTTTCAAGATGTTAAGCAAACCTTTAGATTTTTTGTTGTCAATGTGGAATTTGTTTGTCTAATAGGTTATAGACTTATAGAGTTTTACGATTGGTATACTGACATAGTTTGTTTTATTAATAAAATTCACATTAACCGATTTTGTTTCATTGAGCTTATTTCTCCATTTCTTCATCCAGTTACTAACTGTATTAATCGATGTTTGTAATTTTTATGTAGCTTGCGTTACATTGCTCCCAATTGCCAAAATTGCTGTGTCAGCAGCAAATGTAGCTAAGATTGTTTATCTTAGCTACATCTCATCATATCCAGGAGTTTTTTTCGGATTTAAATTTTTTATTTCTTCTTTTAACTCACGGAACGTTACAGTTGGTAATTCAAGCTCATTTGATCTGTGTACAAAATTAATATTTTCATCGTCTCGCAAATAGATCCGCTTATTGCTTACTACTACGAGCCCACGTACCATTATCATTTCTAATAGGTGATGTGGAAGTTTTTAGTCTCTTGATCGATTTTGTTGCTTTCCATAGGGAGTATTCAGTGTCGCTTTGACCAGTAAGTGAAAATAAACATGATTCTATTGTTTCATTTTTAACTTTCTTGATGATATATTTCAGTCTTGATAATAGATTTCAGTTTTTTACATAGCTTATTAAGCTTGGTTTTATTAGCTGCAGTTCGATTTATTTATAAATTTGTCAGATGCCAAATTAAAAAAAATAATTCCGGCCTATATCGTTTTTTATTTTATTAGTTTTAATTTCACTCGAATACATCCGTACAGTGATGTTTCCGGCTACCAACTAATTCTATTTCTTTTTTTTTTTTTTGTATTTTTCTATACATAGTCGGGATAAATTTATGATACCCAATAAAGTTTATGACATTATATCGTGTACAAGTGTATAGACGTTTAACATAATGGTGTACATTACTCCATCATAATATTCATGTTTTGTGGAAACCAGTTCTGCATTTTAATACACTTAGCTGTTACGATGGTATGGTTGGTAATTTTATTATTATTTTCAAAACCAACACTATTGCGTATATACAATTATTGGTTTTGTTATTTTGCATAATAATCTGTATATTGGTGATGATAATGCTTTTACACCTATCCCTCGCTTAACGAAATTAATTCGTTCACGAAAAGTTCGTTAATTAAAATTTCGTAAAATGAAGTTCAAAAAGGTAAAATATGTATGTAAAATAATTTCGTAAATCAGAATTTTATTACGTAAACTATAATTTTGGTTTAATTTTGAATTAAATTAGTATTGAGTTTTCGTTAAGCGAGGGATGGGGGTATTATATTTGCTCGGTGTATCATTATTATCGGATTTTAATTTTTCACACAACCGGTCTTGTTCAAATTTAAATGTAATTGTAATGTTTACGTTTATCTATAATTATTTTTGTTTTATTTTTGATATACATATAAATATATATTGCGTTTCGATTCCACCATAAAGCAAATAATATCTTTTTCTCATCATATCTGTTTCGGTGGTAGTAGTATTAATATTGTAGTATTTAATTTTGTATTCATGCGATTTATGTGTATAGTGATTTAAATTTTGCGTACATACCGAAAGTTATACATTTTTTTTATATTTTTTATGAAAATTTTTAAAATTCGCTAAAACTACCGTGACACTCTTGTTAAATATACATAGAAAAAAAATTGTACGTATTTCAGTGCAGACTGCAGGCTATACTATAGTATCAAATCATCGAATCATCGTTTCAAATCCATCTTGGGCATATCGAGTCGATAGCGATTCCGCAAATTCCACAGCGCACGGTAGCTGGCGGCTGTAGTGTGGTGTGCCTTCATTACTGGCACACCACACAACAGCTACCAGTGGGCCGTAAGTTGTGGAGTTTGCGGAATCGTTTTCGGCTCGATACGCATTTAAGATGGTATATTGGACGATGATACTCGTTGTTTGCTACTAGTGGGTATACGCCCTGTCAGGATGTACTTTTTGTTTAATTAATTCATATACATATAATCTTTAAAACAATTCACTTAATTTTTGCTGGAAATTACTAACTTTATTTGACTATTACGGGTGTGTAATTTTTAGACTTTTTTGAGTAATCTTATAGATACTTAAATGTCGAACGTTTCCATCTGTGAGCAGTAATTGCCATCTGCTCAAACAATATAGCTCTACATGTAGCCGGTTTGTTTATGCTATAAACAGTTATATGTTTATGTTATAAATTTGCATTATTGGCTGTCACGGTTTTATCGCCATAGCCAATGAGCGCAATATAAAAAAACGGATGATTTCGTTTTATTCCGATTTGTATATTGTCCAAACACAGAAAAATATGAATGTGCACCAAATATGAAGAGTCATCCGGTTTGACTTTCATTTGTCCGCTGCACAAAATATGAAATTATGTGACAGATTGAATGATTTTGTTGCATAGCACACAAAATCATTCAATCTTATTGATATATATATATATATATATATATATATATATATATATATATATATGTATATATATATATATATATATATATATATATATATATATATATATATATATATATACATATACATATTATTACAGCATATGGATTGCAGAATTATAATTTTATAATATTATAATTAATTAATTTATAATTTCAGGTAGAAATTAATTAATTTTCTTACAGCCTATGGCTAAGAGCGATTAGTTCATTAATATATTTTGTTTTCAGGGAACTTCTGCAGATTACAGATGAATGGTGGCACACTGTAGTTGCTGATAAGAGATGACAGAATGCAGAGCAGTTCAATAAAACTGTGATTGTCTTATACTAACAGTAGTTTGAATATTAGCTACTGGGAAACTGAACCGATTCCGTCATTACTGACAAACCTTTCCTTTCCCTGCCACACAAAAATGTATTAACTATTGGCTGTCACGGTGTCTGTAACCGGGTCGATCTCAATAATTAACTAATATCCTATACCTTGTCCTTCCAAGTATATGTGAAAATGGGTGTACGGTAGGCCCGGCGCTTTTCGGGACATCCTGCTTAATGCTTGGTCGTACATGCTAAATCAATCAATCAATCTATAGGTTATAGACTTATAGAGGTATTAGTGGGTTGTCAAAATGTCATTTGACCATTTGCTGAAGTAGTTAATGATTGACTTAATTTTTTTTTTTAATTAATGGATAAATTTATTAAACCTTTTTTGGTCTTCTTTTTCCAATATGCCCTTATCCATATTACTGAAGCATAAAATTAACTATAGTATGTAGGCCGTAAACGTAACATACCGCGTCTCCAAAGAGATCTTTTGAACAAATTGTTACAAATTGGCAAACATTGTAGGTGGTCAGCCCAACGACCATTTGTTTACACGGCCGATTCGTGATGTAACGAATTCGCAAGATCTAATTATTTAATTTCTATTTATTTATTTTTAGTCAATAAATTACGAAACTATGCTCAAAACTATTTATTTAATTTATAGTTTTTCAATTTAATTTTTTTCGGAAAGGTACGGCAGATGGTTGTGTAGGTGTATCCTAGTAAGGATACTTAAGGGTTGACGAAATGGGAAATGAATGTGAAGTGAGTTTAGTGATAAATTGGGATGTGGTAGAAATATTTGCTAATTCATAGAGTTCATGAATAGGAGTGGATTTAGGTAATTATTTTATGATACACATATTTTGTACTACTTGGGTTTTCTAATGTGGGTTTCGGTTGATTAAGTCCAAAGTGCGCATGCTTATGTTAGTATATGTCTTGTGGCTACTTTGTAAAGTAATAATTTGTAAGTCGTGTTAAGTTTTAATTGTTTATGAAAAAAGTGCGTATATATGGCGCATAAGGTTTTCTTAGCTATGTTAATTTTAGAATTTATATTAAGGCTGAATTTGACAATTGTTGAGTTGGTAAATAGAACAACTGATCGGCCTATAGCTGGACAGATCTAACGATGGTTTATTAGCTTTATAGATTACGTCACTTTTGTATGTTTTCATACTAAGGAAAGTAAAAGAGGCGAATTCATGCATTTAAAATTGCTATTAGAAACATGATGCCGTTTTTCGGGATGTTTTGATTACTATATGGATGATAAATTATTATGGCCAGAAGCCTTTTTGAGACGAATATTTTTGAGAATTTTTCGCAGTTCTGGTGGAAGTATAACATCTCCAAAAATAAGTTTAATTGAAGAAGATTCTATTTTTTTGACTGCGTTTAAAACAGAGAGATTTGATAAGCAATGAAATTGTTTCGCAAAACGGTTGACTTTATCGGCATTTGAATAAGCTACTTGATCATTCAGTTTTAGTGGTGGGATTTTATTAACTCGTTTTTTTAAAGTTTCTAACTAACTTCGAAACCGAAACGTGGTTAGGTTTTTGTATCTAAGTTTTTTATTCCATGTAATGTTAGTTTTTTGGGATCGAACTTATAGTTCACGCTGCAATTTGCCTAAGCTTCTTGCGTTGTGAGATCTATATACTAAAAAAAGGATGTCTAGAAGTAAAATTATTTTTGGTAGGGATTATTGATGAAGAGAAATTTATTGCTAGTTGAATATGGTTTGTTAGTGTATCTAAGTAAGTGTCTATTGATTCCGAGTTGCAAAGAGAACTAAGGTCCCAGGTTAAGTTATTAAAGATGCCACCACGGAATTAGCTCCATACGATTTTTCTTTGAGCTGGAGCCGAAATTATTATTATTGAACTGGTACCTAGTTCAAAAGGAACTGGACTTTGGTTTGTTGACAAATCATTTATGGATTCTATATTAGTGATTTTTGAATAATTTTTGAAGAGATTAAGCCTATAGTTGAACGATTTCTACCGGGAACAAAACAAGTTTGTTCATTCATCGGGGTGATTTAACATAATGTTATTGCTTGCGGTTATGATATTATTGAGAATTCGGGTTAATTTTTGGTTATATGTTTCTATAACTACATCAATACTTTCAATTCTACTCAGTAAAGTAGGTGTTAGTAATTTGTGTTTTAGTGATTTAAGGATTAGTATAGTTACTCTACTCCTCCACCATTTGTTACATTATTATTATTATTATATTAGTATTTTGGTTAATTTTTGGAACTATACTTTTTTACAAATGATGGCACCAGGGTTCGATAAAATGCACTTCACACTTTTGTTATTGATTATTATAAATCTAGCAATGTCCATGGTGCTTCCGGCGTTGTTCTATTGATTTGATTATGGTTATTGGCTTTTTTAATTGCTCGATGATACCCTTGATATTCGGGATCTACTACGAAGTTCTTCTACTTGTGCCTTTAGTTCGGCAAAAAAAAAGATGAGTTATCTATAAAATCTACTTAAAAGATCAATATATCAAAGCTTATGTATTGAAAATGATAAAATAGCGTTTAGTACTTCTTTTACTTTTTGTAGTACACTCTCAATGAGTATTATTCGAACTAAAGTCATCGGCTATCGTACTAATCAATATCATGCTATCTTATTATAATCATGGCAATTATTTGAATGTTTCCATAATTTTATACGGTAGTGTATTATTTACTTATACAACCTCTTGTTCTATGCATTATTATTGTGTTTATAAAATTGGTCAAAAGCCGTAATTAAAATAGTTATTGATTAGAACTCAACCAAGGTGTATATTACTCTAGGTCACTGTACATAAACACTATGTGTTTTGTTTATTTATATTTATACAAAAGTAAATTTCTTATCAAATAAATGTTCATATCTTATCAATGATAATATAAAAAAAAACAGATAATTATTTTGGTCGATTAGTGAATTTAACTGTATAGAAATTATAATTTTCTTGTATAAAAAATAATTTTAACCAAGTAGTACAGTAGTTGTTAACATTAAAAATATTGTAGAAAAAAAAAATTGTTTTATAAATTTACTAAAACTATAAAACTATAGAAATTATTATTCGCGTTTATTTTATTTATGTTTTATATACATATTTAAATTTTTTTCGTTTGTATGTAAATAAATTTTATATTATAGTGTACATAGACGAGTACATTTTAGTTGTATAAAAGTGCAATAATAGTGGTTTATAATAATAGAGTTTAATTGAAAATAATTTTATTATTCTGTTTAGTTCACTATGGTATTCAATTTTTAAACGTACGTTGTGTGGCTCTTGAACGAAAATAGTTTATTTAACATAGATTATGCATATAGTTTTCTCTATTTATTAAAACAATGCCGATAATTAATCATTAATCATAATTTTTATTTAGTACGGTGAAAAGTGTTGATTTTTCGTTAACTTTTAATTTACCTTCATAGTTTAAATACAATCGTTTGTAAAAAGTGATAGTTATACTGTTTATGTGGTGGTAGTGATTATTTAACTTTTTTGTGCGCTCCATAATTATGAAGAAATATATGTTATGGCCTAAAAGTAAAGACAAATTCATCAAGGTAAAGTGTACAAGAAAATCTTGATATCACTTCATGTATATTTACATTAGAAAATTGATAAAGCAAAATGTTGATAAAAAGCTTTTCATTGATTATATATATACATAGGAGTATATATGAAGGTGCAAAAATATTATTACGATATAATTTATTTATAGTAAAATTATGATAATGATAAGGTGGGCAACTATATTTACACACACAACTTGTCATCAACGCTTTGTAATGGGATCAAAGAAAAAACTTTCATTTGAATATATATACGCATAGTTATCATTCGCGCACTTCCCCATTTTGTCATTTTTTGTGATGTTCACAAGTAGATGAAAACATATTATATATACATACATAATACATATTAGTTTTAGTTTAGTTTTTGTTGTTATATTATAAAACCGGATGCGTTAAATATTAAATGGTAATAAATCTGATATTGCAGTACGGATATTTGAAAAAAAATAAAAAATGTTTTGCTCTGATGTTGGCGATTTTATGGTCAAAATATAGTTTTAGTCGCTTAAAATTGTTTTAGTGATGACTAAGTTTTTGTATTTATACCGAATAATATTGAGAAGTGATGCAACTATTTATATACACCGGAAAACGTTGATTTGTTCGATCAGAAATGACCAATACACATTATACAATAACCATTTAATTTAAATTATCAATTCGTTTTTAAGTGGTTTAACACTGTCGGTTGTATTATGAATCTAATCACCAATGAAACATAAACATGATTGATTAATCATCGTTATGAAATATACAATTTTTATTATTCAATAATGCATTTTAATGGTTTATCATGATTTTTACTATCATTGCAAATTTCACTGTTATAGTTTAGATAAAAGCAGCCAAAATTAAATTGCTCTTTACATTCATGGCATGGTCGATTGCAAGTGTTAAAATAAGTGGAGCTTTCCACTTAAAGTTTTTGTTTCTATCAGTATAAAATAGCAGGCTTACTTGTGCTGTAGCCCATGATTATTAAATGTAAATTTGGATCAAAATAAATACAAATTACAAACAATTTCTAACTAAACTTAAGTAATTTATGATTCGTGTTTAGTTCTTACAAGAATAAGATAATTTCTATCAAACTAATTTACTGCATGTGAATTTGTTTTATTCGATTGTTTATTACCTGCAATTACGTTTGTTTATTCAAACAATTTTGTTTATGAAGCTTTGTTTTAGTTACTTTAAATCATTACTACTATGGAAAATATTGTATAAATATATGGACCTGACTACTTTCATTGTGAATTAGTGGTAATAAAATGAATACTATGCTCGTTTTAGTAGCCAGCCAAATAAACATGATTAATATTCTTGATAGTGGTCATTAATATAACACGATAAAGGAAATTGTTATTATGTTGTGAAAATAATGAAAGAGAAATTTTTTAAAATATTACCTTAAGCCAATTGTGTTAGAATTTGATTTAAAAGTGGGAGTTCTGACTAGACATAATTTTTAAACCGAACTTTTTATTTTCCTTTTTGTGTTTTCAAAAAAGTTTACAAAGTAATTATTAAATTATAAATCTCTTACAAAAAAAAACAGTTCAATCTGATCACTATTACAGAGTTTGGTTATTTTGATTTTGAGACAGCTAGAATTTAAGTTATAAATGGATATACATAATTTGGTCGAAGCAGCTAAGAAATAATTGAGTGATTTAATTGAAATTTAATACAATTAATGGAATTAATAAAGCCTATCCTTAGAGCTAATAAAATAAGATAAATAAAATAAACTCAGGTGTCATCTATGGGTAGATTTATGCCTCTATGCCTGTAATGTGTAGAGGCACGTTTGAGTAGGTGAAACGTATTAAGATATATGTGGAGGAATGTTTAAATGTATGGTATGTATATTATAGGACAAAGCTGTTTATATTAGAATAGAATTTAACCGTCATATGCATGAGCATATGACTTATATAATAGTAACTAATGACCGCCATGGTGTCTGTAATATTTAACTTCATTTAGTTTAAAATTTATTATTTGAGGAGTTTTAAATTTCAAACATTTTCATTAGAACTGCTTTAAAAATAATAGAGTTTGTTGTGTACTCTACAATTTAAGGCTATATTTAATAAATTTACAGTAAAATTTCCAAGTTCTTTGTTCGACCATTCACTGGCGGAATTAATAATCGTACTTTGATAACGAACCAAGAAAAATTTGAATCGCTAGCACACATATTTTCTGGCATTCATAATAATCAATTACTACTTTATATTTGCAATAAATAGTTTCAGAAGTGGATAATTTTTTCACGGTCCTTACGTAGAACTATTGCCCCTTAATAATTTGAATTTTATCATAGTATCGATTAAGTCCTCTAAATCTCCAGGTTAAGACACAATTAACGGTATAGGTTAAACAATCATCTTTCTAAAAAATCTATTGTTTTGATAACATACTTATTTAACAAATGTTTAAAATACCCGTATTTTTCCAAGAACACAAATAGCATTCAACTTAAAAATCCGCCAAGCATAAAATTCATTTGGGAGTTCCTTAAGGAGCCGTGCTTTACAGCTGCTATTGCATCTGCCTTCAATAATGTTTAATTTTCTCTGCACTAAATGGGACATTAAACTAAGCCCTCAACAAAATACAAGCAATCTTCTTTACTCGACGAAGAGCGAGAAAATACTTACTAATTATAATCTTATTCTACTAGCTGATAATATACCAGTCCCTCGGTGTCGAACAATCAAATATCTAGACATATGGTTTGACAAAAAAATTAGTTTTCAAGAACATATAAATTAAGTAGTTGAACGTTCTTAAAATTTAATTAGTACCCTTTATCCACTTCTATACCGCAACTTCAAACTTAACGATAAAAACAAATTGTTGATAATGATAGCCAGGACTAAAATTACTTATGGTAGCCAAATCGGGAAACATGCTGGTTTTATAGAGAAAAAACGACTGCAAACTCTTCAAAATCGTTGTCTTAAAAGTATAGGGAACCTTCCACGGTGTTATCAAACAAATATTTTGCATTTCGAATGTGAACTAGAGACCATAGCCGAATTTATACCTCGTTTAGATTTATGATTTAGTAATAATTGGTTGAAAGGAACTATAATTAAAGTTTTATCTATATAATTTTACTTAAAAAAAATTTCTGAAATATCTTGTGAAAGATAAGAGTCAACTCTGGCCTGAAATTCTGTTGAATTGTTTTTTGTTTTAGAATGTTGCACACTATTTTTATAATATGTAACTAGATACTATATTTTAAAATTATTAATGATGTTCGTGTTTATGTACACTGGTTTATGACGTAAAAGTTGTATACTAATTTATGAATTATGAGTAGTTGGCTACTTATCATTTATCCTGTGTTTAAAATCGTTTCAGCTTAAATGTTAGCAATAACCCATTTTACTATTGAAGGTAACGACTTAATTTTATGTAAATGTATCAGTGATCTCTATTATGAAGTGATTACAATTTTAACACTTTCAAACATGATACATAATGCAACTCGATCTTATGTAACAACAATAAGCGTTTTAAAATGCATATCCGAAAAAATTTCATATTTTCAGTATTAGTTTTTTTTTGTATTTGTTTATTATGTGTATTGTAGCTTTATGTTAAATAATATTATAACAGCAACAAACACTAAATAATAAGAAAAGTAAACTTTAACATTTCATTTAACAAAATTTAATATTCCATCGTGCTACGCTATGTATACCATATTGTATCTCCTCTGTGTTGAGTTTCTTCTTGGTTTCTATGGTTTTTTTTCTCGCGATTTTGTTATACAATATGAGACTTGGGTGAATGTAATCATAATAATAATAGTATTGAAAATTAAAAATGAATATTTATTTTCTCTTTTTTTTAGTTGTATATAGTTTTTGTATAGTTTTATTTTTGATTTTGTGTGTTAATATTGAAATATTTTCATTATAACACGTACGTAGTATACTATATAATGTCGATAGAGTTGTTCGTCTGTCTCTATAAACGTATATTTATAAAGGGTTTTCTAATTGGAAGATGCATATGTTAAAGTTCTTTCAACTTGCAATCCTACGACCCTTTTGACATTGGTAGTTACTCAAGTATTTAGTGCCCGGAAAACGGAAAGATTAGTTTAGACTTGGTCAAAACGTATGAGCGCCAACCCACTTTCATGGAACTTCGCGCCAAACGACCATTTGATCACTTGGTGAATACCGTGAGTCAAATTAAGGTTTGGTGTGGATTTTCGGGTTGGTGGAGTAATCGACCCTTATATTCTTGTAGAACGACGAATGACTTATAGGTGGAGATAATGCGCGTAAAATCACTCCATCATCGGCAATATGGTTGTCATTAAATGCGCTATTACTGAATATATTATAAAACTTCTACCATATTTTTACTCAATTTTAAAACATTGAAAATGGAAAACCCTTTATCTACATATTAAGTATCTTCACTGGAAAATATCAAATCGATTAATTTTAATTTATTTACCAAACATAATTCTTTTGTAATTAGTAATTTTAGTTCAACGAACCTAATAGAGAAATCTGACACGGCGAATGTCATACGTTTGGGTTGAGATGATTAGTGATTTCCTTCCTAAATTTAAAATATTAATTTATATTATATTATTGAATGGAATCTATTAGATAACAAATTTATGTTGAACATTTTACTTTTATCTATATTTATCATCATTATGTCGGACAACATGACCAAATTTAGACAACTAGTTTAGATCACCGGCTAAATTTGTCACACTAAATACTTTACCTTCCATATATTTTATTACCGCATTATTAAAAAAATTTTTTGCTTGCTTTTTTTTTAGGTAACTTCACTACTACTACTGTCTTAATAAAAAAATTGACCGAAGATAGTTTTAAATAAATGAAAATAGATTCATCTATAATTTGGACAAGTCTCAGTTTGTATAAGGGTAAAACTGGTATATCAAATTGATTTAATTTTATCATATGTTCACCGCAGATCTTTGTCAATTCGTTAAAAAGTTTTTGTTTTGCTTTATAAAATGTTAGGGATATTAAATTAGGGAGATTTTGTGTTATATTAAATAACAAAAGGGTTGCACACAGGATGTTGTATCTTTGGTGTTTTATATTGTTGCAAGGGCAAAACAATTTTATATAGACTAGGTAGAAAAGCTAGGTTTGATGCAGAGAAAACTAATATTTTGTGTGTGGATAGGTTGGATAGTAAACCATTATCTCTAATTATTGTTACAAAGAACAGGATTAGTTACCCCAAGCAATTACTTATCAATTGCTTGGTGTAACCTATCAGAATTATAACTATATATATAGACCCGTTGTAAAACTAAATTTCAACAGAGAACTACAAAAAATTTGATGACCCTTGTTTTATAAAAAATTGTAAAAGTTATGATTTTAATTTGGAACGCTGGAATTTATTTAGAGAAAGCAACAATTTATCCATTTAAATGGAATCTATTTTTGTAGTTAAATATGAAATAGTAAAGGTTATAAAACCATCCATGATATGGCTACAGAATCTGAATTTTTTGTCGAAATTTTTACATATTTGCAATTTGATCGAAGGCGCGCAATCTCATTTTTCAGTTCAGCAGTTGCATTTTTCTTTAATTTATTTGTCATATGATGTGGCATTTATAAACAAACCTGAGTATCGAATCGGGAAACATAACAATGCGCTAAACATTGCATTTTACCGTTAAATTAACTGTTCGCCTTGGGTTTAATTTTATAAATTTTAAAAAAATATTTAAAAGATGATAACATTCTTCTAGGTTTGGTTAAGTATGGTAATTTATTCATAAATAATGAAAGCCTCACTGTGAACTATAAATAAATGAAAAATTTTTAATCTATCCAAAATTAATTATTATACAATAAAATCTCCAAAAAATTGTGTAAATTTATTCTGGCCTATCCTAATATACAACTTTCTCGAAAAGGTAAATAACTTAATTAGGCAAACAGCAAGGCACTATATATTATAATTTTATATTCGACTAGCACATTTCCATCAAAGCAAAACCAACAACGAATATTTTATTATTCCATTTGTTGAATCTTCGACGATTTAATATCAAAAATTACACAGCTGAAGCTACGACTCAAAACATAAAAAATAATTTCATTAAAATTTAATTGAATTTTTGACTTCCCTTGTGAGTTTTATAAAGCTAAAATTAAATTTATGATTCGTTCATTAGTTCATATCGCTTTTAGAAAACATCAATAGACAATATAATTTTGTTCAAAAATTTATTGATAAATTACAAATGGTTAAATGGTGAGTTAGCACGCGTAATTCTAAAATCTGAATCATTTTAATATATTTAAAATAATAAACCGGCTTTTACACGCCATTACTGGCCCGTACCGTGTCAACAGTCTGGCTCCATCAGATTCGATCCCGAGATTTTTCTTCGTATTGTTCTAGACAACCCAAAGAAGACAAGTCGTTCTGTACCCCTTTAATGAATTTTCATTAAACACAAGACGCGCTTTAATATCCCCTCGCACACAATTATCATTAGTGACAAGGAAACCGAGGTATCGGAAACTGGTCACTCCTTCAAATGTGTGGTCACCACTACTAATATCCATTGAGTTTTGCTTTCTAAAACC
This sequence comes from Tipula confusa, assembly GCA_963556175.1. NCBI lineage: Eukaryota > Metazoa > Arthropoda > Insecta > Diptera > Tipulidae > Tipula > Tipula confusa. The sequence goes on along the minus strand of OY744477.1, from coordinate 167,025,156 downwards.
AGTGATAATATATTTTGTTTTGGGCTCATTGATCAACAGAATCGTATAAATAGATTCAGTAGTCTCTGACACCGTTGCCATTCAATCCAATTACTCAGATATCATCGGGTAATACCAGAAACTGGTTGGACTGACACAATCTATTGTTCTAAGGTGTTCCACTTTTAAGAAAGATAAATTCTAACATGAGATTAAAGAGTATAGGAGACAGAGCAACTCCTTGCCGTATCCCAGAGCTAATTGCAAAAATTCCTGATAGTTTGTTCTCAACTTTGACACAACATCGTGATTGCACATATTGTTCAGTTATGCACAGACATCGCAGAGCAAACAATAAATTGGAAATCCACCGACACCCAATGTACGTCACGAGATCTCTCCAAATATTCAGAAATCATCCCCAATGAAAAAACTTGATTATTGACTGACCGATTCGAACGAATCCTTGCCGTATCCCAGAGCTAATTGCAAAAATTCCTGATAGTTTGTTGCCGTATCCCAGAGCTAATTGCAAAAATTCCTGATAGTTTGTTCTCAACTTTGACACAACATCGTGATTGCACATATTGTTCAGTTATGCACAGACATCGCAGAGCAAACAATAAATTGGAAATCCACTGACACCCAATGTACGTCACGAGATCTCTCTAAATATTCAGAAATCATCCCCAATGAAAAAACTTGATTATTGACTGACCGATTCAAACGAAACCCTCCTTTTTATAGGGCACAACGCGGCCACTTTTCATTCATCAAGTATAACTTTGCTTTTCCATAATAATCGAATAAGTTCGAAAAGATAGTTCCACAAAGCATCCTTTCCGAATATCAAGAGGATTCCGAATATCTCGGAGTTAATACCATCAACCCCAGGAGAACTGTTTCATTTTAGTCTCTGCATGACCAGTGTGAATTCTTCGTAGAATGGGTCATCTATGCACATCTCCGCAGTCTGTATTTGACAACTTTCAAATACAACATTTGACACTAGTTGAACATTGAATAAATCAGAGAAAAGCTCCTTCCAAGTGTTAAGCACTGCGTCGATATTAACACAAAGGTTCCCTTCCTGGTCCCGAATGGCGATAGATCTAGGTCTCAACGTATGATACAGCCCGGTGACGCCTTTAAAGAAGTTACAAGAACTGTGATCATTGCTGAGTTGTTGTACTCTTAAGACTTCAGCCTTACACCATGCACATTTTGTCGTCTACAAATTCGTTTTCCATAATATATGCAAGATTAAATGCTAACAAGATTCTGATATTGTGCTTTCCCATATTCGTTTATCAGACCTTCACAATTTAAACGTAACTTTCGTTTTCCTGTCATCGCTGACTTGCACGAAAACAGCCTCTTAAGTTTGCATTGACCAATTGATGATCACTCCCTAGAAATGTGGCAGCCGACCGAGAAGATCTCACATCTTTAATGACCCTAGACTTTCCCTTAGAAATGAACTCATGGTCAATTTGATTGTGGGACGTAATACGAAAGTGTGTCCATGTTTCTAAGGGGATATTTTCATGAGAAAAGAATGTAGTCGTGCGCGATCGCAAAGTACATTATTCTTTCCCCATTATCGGTCGCTAGAACGTGTGGGGAATACAAACGTATGTTTTTACATAAGTAAGTCTAATTTTTACCAGCTCTAGCAATAAAGTTATCAATCATTATGCTTAAGTCGTGCTCCGGTGTGGATCCCATCAGATCATCCAAATTGTTGTAAAATGAGTCTTTATCTTTCGGTTGGCTTACATCAGTGGACTCAAATGATTGACAGGTTGGCTAGTCGTACGCATAAAGGTAGCTTACACATACAATTATCAACTGCTTTGAAATAAAAGCCTTTTCACCTGGGCCTACGGAAAAAATCAATACCAAGATTACTGAGGTCATCTCCACTGTTATGCAATGTATATATAGTCTTGGATAACATGGTCTTCACTTTTTGGCCATCGAGTTTCCTGGAGAACAACGAGTTCTAATCTGATTTTCTTAGCGACTACAAGTTCCACGTACCAATCCTAAACTGCGCGTCTGTTAACATAAGCGGGGTCTCGTTAAATGTTGGTAGTATTCATATTATTTTTTGTTGAACTTTTTAACAATGAGGTTTTTTACGGATGCGGGAAGTCAGCCCAGTGATCCAAACTTTTTTGGTCGCCTCTTACGGCAAACCCATGTCGCTGTGGTAGAATTCTAAGGATAATATGCTCGGTTACAAGTCGTTTACAAATTTTACAAAAAATTTAATGATATGATGCGGTCCATACTTAAGTACAATGTCAGAATTGATGCGAATTAAATTCTTGAACTCAAAAAGGACAGGAGTTACTGACGACGGTAATGGCTCCTCGTAGTGTGAAAACAACTAGGCTCCTTCTAGTAGTATAAGCTACTTTCGTTCTTTATTTATAGTCTTGTTCTTGTGTATCGACATTGACGGGTGTCTATGTGTGTGTCTTTTGTTAGATCTACAAATCTTTTGTACAATTTATTACCGTCTGCATACAATAAACATAAAACCGACATATTATCTGCATTAACCCAAAAACGAAACCAATAAAAAATATTGTCGCTAAAATTTTAATAATTCATTTTAACAACTTTCAACTTACATAACACAGACAACGTTCACAAAAAAAAAACAATTTTGGTTTGCAGAAAAAAAAACAACTTTAGATGGATGAATCAGAGAGAATCATGTAACATAATCTTAAATTGAAAATGATGTTAGCTCTTAAGATATATGGTTGGAATTGTAGTGGGTGTGTAAAATATGTTTACATTTCTTTGCTACCCTTAAAGTAATTTCATAATGGAATTTGTTTTAAGTCGGGAATTGTTCTTTCTCCCAGTGGAGTTTTTTTTAAAGTTTTGTTTTTGTATGAAAATTGGCAATTAATCTTAAAATGGCAAGTTTAAAAAATGTTGGGTGTAGTGCGCTCGATTGAGATAATAATAAATTGGAAATTTTATTTGAAAGACGATGTTGGTTGGTATTGTGCACGTATAAGGGCAATGTATTATGGTTACATAATGAATTTTTACTTTTTGCATAAATGTACAAAATTTATGTACAAATTGAATTGAATTACAGTAGGTTTGTTCAACGAAGCGCAGCCATTGTACGATAAAAATAATTTCACTTTCACAGATACGCAATTTAACAATTTATCAATGTGATAATCTATAATCATTACAAAGTTTTTTTTTTGGTTCGGTTTAGTTATTTGATGAAAGTTTGTTTTGTGTATAAGTTTTTATTGTGTTTTTAGCATGCCAATTAGAAAAGTTCGTTGCTGGATACAGGGTGTATAATATACAGTTTATATTTTGCCACAACTGAACTACAAAGCTAACAGTTTTCTTAACGTGATTTGAATTGGCTTATTAATATTTTTAAAAGTTTCCTAATTGAATTAGACATTTCTTAAAATTCAATCTTTAACTGTTAATTTCCAACTAACTTAATTTTCTGGATTTTCGAAACTTTTGATTGAAGGATATGTTTGAATAGAAAAGTTTTAATGAGGCAGCAAGTATTTATAAATTTTATTATTTTACAGATTTCCAAAATAAAAAGGGAAATCGATTTAAAATGTTGTTCTTTGAAGACAGTTCTGGATCGAATTCCTCCACCGAAACCATATTTTACGAAAGTGGTAAAGGAATATAATTAACGGGTTTTAAAACTAAGTTTAGACTGGGTGTATATTTTGTCATTATTTAACAAAGTTTTAAATGCTGTCATTTAGAATTGTAAAGCCAAATCTTTTGAATAGATCTTTGAATTTCTAAGAATATCCAATTGGTAATATGGATTGATTTAAACTCATTGACATTAAACCAAGCAGACCCAGAGTCAATGTAATAAATTATGAAATGCTATGTAATGAAATGGGTTCTAAGAATATTAAAGTTTGTCTTATTACCGGTTTTAAAAGTAATTTTAAAAATTACTAAATGCAATTTTATTCTGCTGACGCTCTTAATGTAAGATTAGCGGAATTGGTTAAATGCGTTAATTCATCCAAATGAATTGAGAAACTGGGTGAGTACAATATAAAAGCTAAACTAAAAATGGCATATAGCTCTTCTCATTCAAATTTAAACGTTAAACTAATTCAATTATACCATGAAAATGAATTATTATTTAACCATTTAATTTCCAAGAAGTTGAATAAGCCGCAAAATTTTATCAGTTTCAAACGAAAATTACACAGGAGTAGTTAAATTAAATTTACAATAGTCTTTCTTAGCCAGTCATTCGAAATAAAATAAATATAGAGTGACGAAAAGTTGTATAAACGATATTATTGTATTCATATTTAATGTGACTTTCATTTTCATAAATTGCGACATATGTCCAGAAACAATTAAACATTAACAAGCAATTTATATGATAAAATTTCACTTATCACATTTTTGATTGATTGATCTGTACAATTGAAAAATAATTTTGGATTTAAGGTCAATAAAATCAATGTAGTGTATAAACATCCCGGAAATGGTGGTCGACAGACGTTTTCCATGTTCCTTATAGCCATATAAACTTATACCAATAATATATAAAAATAAAATTGTGGTTTTGAAATTGATTTTAGTGCTTTGGCTATTTTTTTTTTTTTTTTGTATATTTCTGAATTTCTTATCTCGTTTGAATAATCTTTATTTATGTCCATACAGGTATACTTTTATATACATTTTATATAATAAAACATAAATTATGATACAATTTTCTTAATGCCCTACCGGGATTGATCTTTTTTTTGGTTATTTTTGGTTTAGTATGTCCAGGACATCTAATTGAAACTGGATAGTATAGTGAGTATCTTATTTCGTATAATCATAAGATCATAATATAAAAAATATATAAAATTGACCCTTTAATATCACAAATACTATATCTTAAAAAATATTGGAATTCGTGACAAAATAACAGCTTAGAATACAGAATCTAATTAACACTCGGCGCAACGCATATAAGATTAGTTTATAGACACTAATTAAATCAGTTACATAGCACGATAATTATCAATCTACATTCAACGATACGACGAGTCAGTGTTGGTGTTTGACTCATATCTTTTACAAAAATTGTCTTGAAAAATTAAATTAGTAAATTTATTTATTTGCTCATTAGGGTCAGTATACTGATTATGCAAATATTGACTTTGCAAGATACATATATGAGAATGGGACTTTAATTTAAGTAAACGATATTACTGATATAAATATTCTTACATGCGAAGCAAGCAAAATTATTTAAGTATTTTTATACAAACAGTGACAGTGAATTGAATATTGAGTGAAAGTTCTTATACAAATATTTGATAAATATTTAAATGCAAAAATCATTGTTTTTAATTTACAATGGCAAGAGATCGTAATCGACTATGATCGTTTTGGTTGATGTGTGTGAACATATTAATTATATATTATTTCCTTCTATACATTTTATGTGATCCCCATAAATTTAATACTCTTTTGTTATTACTCTTGATAATTCAGAGTGAAATGGTATAGATTTAAGCTTAGTTTTTATAGATTACAGATTTTATATTTCTTTGAGCACCAGAAATTTCGATTCGATACTTGACAATTCAGTTTTTTCACTCACAAGTGTCGCCCAGATGATCAAGAAACTTAGACCACTTTCAAAAGATTAAATAGAGAAGATTTAAAACATTAAATTTGTATTAATAGTTAATTTTAGCCACCATCGATTTTGAGCTATTTTAACAAAATATATCATAAAATTAAATAACAGTTAGCTGATCGCTGATTATAATAAATTATATTTAGTAAAAATAAAAATTAAGTGTTAATTATTTCCGTTTTTTTTTTATTTATTTTCAGAAGTCGGATACAGAAAAATCCACAGAAACCCTCGATAAAACAACAGAGAATAATGAAGACGATGATGAAAAGATACAAGAATCACTCATTCAATTGAGAAGAAATGGTGCCCTAAATCAATGCATAAACGAACTATCGACGAATCTAAGTTTAAGACGCTGCGTAAGTGAGGTGCCCGATAAGGCTGACATTGAGAAAGAAAATCTTACAAAATTAACGTCATGCAATCGTTCACGTAGTAGTAGTCTAAGTGAATCGCCTCAACCAAAATCTCCATCGCAATTTATTACTGTGATCGAGGTAAAAGAGGAGAATGCGAGCAAAACAAATAAAAACAATAGTAACAACAGTTTAAGTAATAGTAATAACAGTAGTATGAATATAACAAGTAATAATAATAATAATAATAACAATAGCAGTAGTTTTAATAGTAATAGTAGCAATAAAGTGTCTGAACTGAAGAAAAATATTGAAAATAATGAAAAGCATAATGTAATGAACAGTGGTGAGGATAGCATTCCAAAGGCATCTGATCTAATTGCAACTATACAGCAGGAAGCAAAGAAAAAAATTCCCCCACGCCCGCCACCAAAATATATACGTCGATCGCCTCATGTCGAACCTCCAACGGTGCCAATAATATCGCGTAAATCTGAACCGGGTACTCCCGATAGTTCGCTCGAACGTAATGTTAAACCATCCGATATTCTACGACAAAAATCAAACGAATCATTAGAATCACATCGTACGACTAGTAAATTTATTCTAGATAGTATTTCAATGAAAACTAAACCATCTGAGCTTGTCGAAGAATTCGAACGACGGCTGATCAAATCGGAAAGTTTGGAGAAAGATAAAATTAAGAATACGAGTAGTCCAACAGGATCATTAAATAAAATTCTTTCAGATAGCTCGTCAAATCGAAGTTATCGTCATGCTACAGGCAGTTTGGATAAAGCACCATTCAAAGGAAGTGATAGTATAAAGACGACAGACTCGCGTGAATCGTTAATTTCGGATGGGGCTATGTCTGATAAGGTAAGCCATCATTTTTATTTTTAATTATCTTTATTTGTTTTAAACATACATATATGTAAATATATCATAACATTTTTCAATGTCATAAATAATACGCGTTATCTTTCACATTATGTTTTATGAACGAAACTGAGTCATATTTATTTATGAGTTAGACAATTAACACCTACTACAGCTTGTTTGAATGCAGTTCACTGTTATTTCGATTTAAATTGAGGCAAAATGCAAATTAAATTACATATGTAGTTTTTATATCATTTATGATTAATCTATGTCTTAATTAGTTAAATTACGTTTAGTCAAATAAATAACAAATGTGAAGTGAGCGACTCTATTGCCATTCGACTTTACTGTCAAAAGATTACTCCTAATTAGCATAATCGTTGGTAATAATCATCCAAATTTCAGGTTTTTAAACGAACGCAAATTAAATCCTATTCTTTAAATTTTACAAGCACATCACCCCTTTCATACGATTTTCTTTAAAAAAATTTCTTTTTATAGATTCCGTCTGGTTTCTCAAAACCTAGGGTTACCTTTCTACAAAAACAACTTATCTAAATTAATTTAATGAAATTAAACTCATTTTTAAATTATAAATCGTGCCGACTTTGTTTGGGACAAACTAATTTCTAGTAATTTATCAACAAAATTCAAAGTTGCTTAAATATAACTAAGGAATGCAAAGTGTTTGATTGGAGTAGATATTTGCTTAAAAGGAGCGTTCCCAGTATTTTAAATTATTTTATATTTGTAACGCGAATGACGTCAAATTTAGCAGATCTCCCATTCAACATAAATAATCTACACCCAAATTTAATATTATATTTTAATTAAGCATTTTAATTAAAAATAAATATGGCTAAGTTGCTAAGCCCAAATTTAATCCAGTACTGTACTGTTTCTGAACGAATATTAAAAATGAATAAAATTAAAATTAAATTGCATTGTACATTGGTTTGTTTAATTAGAAAATAATTATCAATTCGTCGTCGTTGTCATGTGAACACACAGAATCAACGCCCAGTATTTTATTTTTATATATTTCTAATTCTAAAAATATCTTCATATATATTTTATTTGTGTACATAGCAAACAAACATCGCATAGCCGATATAATCAAAATTGTATCGTAATTTGTGTTTTTGGAAATTTTCTAACGTATTTTTGTTTTGTTTCTATTTCTAGATAAAAAGTTACGAATCTGTATCATCACTGGGTATAGATGGATATAAAAATGACGAAGCATACGAAACGGAACCCTATTATGATACAGTACCGCTCGAACATAGTAACGATGAAACGCTACCAATGCCAGCCAAACCACGAACACATAAATCATCGGGATCCGGAATGGAATCGGAATCACCCGGACGACATTCAAACTATGTCAATATTGATTATTTTCTGGTGTAAGTATTTTTTTATTATATTATCATAGAAACACGATTTACTACTGGAGAATGATTCGTATGCCAATCGGTCCGATATTGATTCGCACATTTATTTATTTATTTTGCATTAATATTATAAATGCGATAGTACGTGCGGGTGATAAGATAACAAAACATAAATTAATATAATTTTTATGTAAACAAAATACTATAGTTGAATATAGTTTTTGTAACAACGTCTACGGTCTCTTGCTCAAAATATGTTCTGTTTGGTTTTGTTTGTTAACTTAATTTTAGCACAATAAACACTGGTATAAATTCAAATTAGATTACGAAAATTTGTTTTGCTACGTGGAATTTGCAATATTTCACATTTGTATTTTACAACAATAGTAGTTTGAAGTAGTTGTCGAAATGTTACTATTTAGGAACACCGTAATTGGATTATAATTGAATTTTTATATATATATATATATATATATATATATATATATATATATATATATATATATATATATATATATATATATATATATATATATATATATATATATATTATATATATATATATATATATATATATATATATATATATATATATATATATATATATATATATATATATATATAAATATATATATTATGTTACAAATAATATTGTTTTATTTGCAAACAACATACAATACATACTGTACAATAATTCATATGTATTAATTTGATAAACATTGACTTTAAACATTTTTTAATAAGTAAATTATTAAAACACTGTTGGAAAGGTATATCCTTTAGACGTTAAATAATTAATACTAATGACGTCCAAAATTATTTTCGATTAAACATAATTTAAATCATAAATATACTTGAATCTAAAATTTAGGATGTCAAACAAATAATAATCAATGTTTAGAATTAAATCTTATTCTAATCTAATTTTATACAGTTCAGTCTACGAAAAACCTATAGTAATATAATGTTAAGCTATTAATGATCCACGAGATCTCGGTTAAGAAACAATGACTTTTATTGATTCGTTGGATATTGCATAACTTTTTGCACACATCGATCTATCGATATGTCGATGACGTATCAATATGAATTATTTTTAAACTCGTTGTGATTTTTGTTTGTTCTGTGGCCTTGTCCTTTACGTACTTGTCGTGATTCAATACGACTATTATTGTTGTTGTGCGCGGATTAAGTTGTTATAATTGTGAATAAAACTATTTTAATTGTTGTGCGGATTTGATTTATGCATATTGACTATTATTTATAGTATTGTTACAGTAGTATACAATTAAATAAATATGGGTATTGGAAATTTTACCGGTAGCCCAATTTAGTTTTATGTCGGCCCCTTCTGTAGTTAATAATTAGTATATACTAAGTTATTAAACATTTTGAAAAAAAAGTCAATTATGAGTCAATAGTCGTCAATTAAGATCAACCATCGTCGCTAGATTTATACATAGCATAGTTAAAATTGATCTAAAGATACTGTTCTTTTTAAATTAAAATGAAACTTCATGAATCATATTTTGACTAGCTAACAATTCATGAACCTAACTAAGTTATTGAATAGTTCCGAACTAAAGGCAGTAAAAATTACAAATTTGTTTCATGTTGAATTGGAAACATGTTACAACTTAAAACAATTTTTCTATGCATAATATTTTTTTTATATATTCCTTCCCAGCTTCTAAGAATCATTTAAAATTCAATTCATATTCAATTAAAATGATTTCTAATTTTAGTTTGTACAATTTTATCGATTTATTAGAATCGATTCACCGGTTAAACGATATGTATAGACTTAATGAAATTATTATGTAGTCAAGCACGTTTCTCATTTCGCTCTATCGTCTATCGCCAAGACAAATAATTCAAATTCACCGGCAGTCATGTATGTATACATTAATTTACTAGTAACATTTTTTTGGCAGTCTACCAAGAAAACTTAATTGCATAATTTATAATATTTAAACAATATTTTATTTTTTGTGTTTTTCGCGTATCCTAGAAATAATCTTCTAGACTATAGAATAAGGAAGCAACTAAAAAAAATCAATAAAAGTAGTTTTAAATTTATAATGCAGTTTTATACTCTGATTTATATTAAAATTTTGGTCGTCTGTTTACTTACAGTCAAAGCAGTGAAAATCGTCGAAGTTCAATTGAAAGTGATGGTGAGGATGTACCACCGCCCATGTTAATGCGACACATTTCAAATGATGAATATCCATCGACACCAAGCCAATTTCGAAAGACAGCTAATGTAAGTACATATAAAATAAAAACTTTTATGTTTTTATATAATACCATCATAGACATAAAGGAAATTAAATATCTAACATGTCTTTTTTCTAACTATTACATTTTTAGCAAACAGACAATAGAAGCACAATAAGACATATAATATCGAGTATAATAGCAAGTGAAAAAATTTATGTTGAATGTTTAAATAAGATGGTGAAATATATGAAAGCGATAAATGCAACGTTAACAACGTCGCAACCTGTGATAACCGAAGAAGATTATAAGACGATATTTTTTAAAATTGAAGAACTCTATAAAGTTCATATGGATTTTTTAAATCAACTTATTATTCAGTCGTCATCGGAAAATGATTTGTGTGTAGGAAATGCATTCAAACAATTGGTATGTATTTATGTTTTATGCTATTGTTTAAAAAAAAAGTATTACTATTTAAATATTTCATAATTGATTCGTGTGTCAGTGGGGGGTTTATTGATTTTATGTTGTAACACTGTAAAACAATAAATTGATCACGTTTATTTGGTTATTGACTGCTATTTTTATGTAGTGTTTTATATTAGTTATATTTTATTAAACTATTATGTAAAAATAATTCAATAATTAAACTACCCGTTTTCTCTTGCGCATCCAGACATTTTTTAATTATTCTGGTTATTTTGCTTTAATTGAAATTTGCTGGTGTTTACTTCCTGATAGTAACTACAATGAGTGACATTTTAACCTGAGATCTTTACTTGTGTGTGGTTTATCTTTTTCTGTAGCATTTTTATTTGTATGATATAAACCAACAGATTTGCATAGTGATCTGTATAACATCATACATTTTTGAATAAGTAATTTATCTAAAATTCAATTTTTATTTTTTTACAGGCCGAAAACATTCATTTATACGGAGCATACTTACATAATTACGGCCGAGCAATCGATACAGTGAAAAAATGTGGTGCCAGTAATTCTCAGTTCAAAGAAATCGTATCGAATATTGTATTAAATTCTCAAAATGAACAATCCCTATCACTAGAAGATCTTCTTCACAAACCAGTGGCTCGGGTACAAAAAAACGCCTTAGTATTACAAGATTTATTGAATGAAACGCAAGAATCGCATCCCGACTTTCAATCCCTAAAAGACGCGCAAAAAATAATGCGAACATTTTTATCGGAATTTAATTTTATACACACGAAGAGTATGTTTCCGGTAAGTGGTTCATCTTTTCATATATTTATACATCCAATGTACTTATTTTGATTTTGTTTTCATGCAGTCTGACGACAAAACTCTTCGACGTCTTGTTAAAAATTCATTTATTGTGGAACTGGCTGATGGACATCGTAAACTTCGGCATTTATTTTTATTTAACGATGTAATAGCTTGTGCCAAATACAAAGCAGCTGGTCGTAATCATGGATTTGAATTCGAGCTGAAATGGTTTATTCCGGTGAAGGATATACTAATAGAAGATTCTCAAGTGGAAATTAAAGAGTCCAGCCCTGTAAATATATTACTGTTAAAATCACAAGTATGTACAAATTATAACTTACTGTACAAATCCTTAAATTTATTTAAATTTTTTAATAAATTTTATAGGCGTGCACAGTACGTGATCAAATACTGTTAGAAGAGAAGGATGATAAAAAAATAAAAATAAACGGATCTTCACGAACCGGTGATAAACATAGAAAAAAATTAGCTGATTTAGAGGGTCAATTAGTATTAGCGTCACCAAATTTAGTATTTAAATTAAAGAATAATGCCACCGGAAAAATTATGACATTTTTCTTAAGCTCCGACTTCGAACGGACCCAATGGATCGATTCAATCGAAAGTCTCAAGGAATCATGTAATCTACCCGGTCAAAATAGTATTACAATAATGGAACTACAAGCATGGATTGTGGCATGTCAACATTTAATTCAAACCGAAATGGGTTCGTATTTGTTACGTAATAGTCGCGATGAAAGTTTACTAGTCGGTGATCTACATTTGACACTACAAGATGTTGATGGTTTTGATCATCCGGTCGATTCATTTATATGCATCGAAGTTGATTCGTATGGTCATTATTTCCGTAAGGCGAAAACAAAACTCGTGTGTCGCAATAATACCCCAATGTGGAATGAATCGTTTGTTATAGAGCTCGAAGGTAGCCAGAATTTACGTATACTATTGTACGAAACAACAACACATTCTCAAATTTTACGAGCGAAACATGTATTACAGGTTTGTTGTGTTGACGATGTTTTTATCGCTGTAATACAGAAAATTTATGTTCTATTTTTTTTTTTTAATTCTAGTTAAGCCGCAAATGGTTATCGGAAACTACGGCGAAAAAAACAATTAATCTAACTGATAAATTAGTTTTAAATATAATATTGAAATTTGTTCCGGGAGAGGTGACATTGAGACGAGTACCTACATCAAAACCAGGTGCATTATTTGGAGCTAAAATGCATCAAGTTTTAAAGTGAGTAAATTAAACCGAAAATTATGAAATATGAAATTGAAAAATAATTATTTTATTAGACGAGAAAAACGTGAAACTCCATTTATAATATGCGCTTGTATTCGCGAGGTGGAACGGCGCGGCATGAGTGAAGTAGGAATATATCGTGTTAGTGGTTCAGCGTCAGATTTAGCCAAATTAAAAAAATCATTTGAATCGAGTAAGTATAATTATTTTACGATTTAAAATAATTCGTTTTATAAAAAAATATATATATACAAATATTTGCTAGATTCATACGAAGCTGAACAACTATTAAAAGAGGTTGATATACATTCCGTGACTGGCATTTTAAAGTCATATTTAAGAGAATTACCCGAGGCACTATTCACCGATGCGCTCTATCCAAGTTTCTTTGAAACATTCAACAAAGGTAGTAATTTATCGAGTGAACAATTGAGAATTGAACAGTTACAAACAGTATTTAGTAGGCTTCCTGATTCGAATCAATTAACAATAAATTTGATTTTGGATCATTTAGTGAGGTACGATAAATATGATTTATAGGCGAATTTCAAAACTAATTTCATTAAACTGTAACAATTTTAGGATAAACAAACAAGAATTAGAAAATAAAATGTCACTGCACAATTTAGCGATGGTATTTGGGCCAACACTGCTCAGACCTGGACCACAAGCTGCAAAACAAAAGGATATCTTAGAATCTAGTACGGTCGATGTAATGGCCCAAGCCGGCATATTATATTGTTTTTTACAATCAAGATACAACAATAAGTTATAATAAGTTTATAAAGTTGTAATCAATTCAGTTTATGACTTTATGAAAAAGAAAACTACTTTTACTACTATAATTATTACATTTACATATTATTATTAAGTTAAGTATATTTTTGTGTTTATTGTTTTGTTTTTATTTTTTGTTTTTGTTCTGTTTTCCTTTACTTTCGTGTATTATTACTGCAAATTATTATAATATTATCTTAAATATACATAAACAATTATATAATTATTGAAAATATTACAGATATTATTAAAATTATAATTTATATATATATATATATATATATATATATATATATATATATATATATATATATATATATATATATATATATATATATATATATATATATATATATATATATATATATATATATATATATATATATATATATATATATATATATATATATATATATATATATATATATATATATATATATATATATATATATATATATATATATATATATATATAACATTTATTTATTTATCATATATTTTATTATGATATACTAAAACAATCAAACAAATTAATCACAAAATTTACAAAGTTATCAGTGTGCTGCAAATTTAAATTCCAAACAAAATCAAAATAAGACAAATATTTTATTGTCTTCCAAGAAATACAATTTCCATTCCATTTTATTTAATTAACCTAAAAAAATAATTAATATTAATTATGTATTTAATTAAATAAATAACTTTGTAATGCATACAAAACAATTAATTTTTGTATACAAATTTACAATAAAATAAATGTAGTTTGTCGCGACCATTGCTAGATGGTGTTAGTGTTATCAACCAGCGTGTAGATTTTCACGAAATGTTAGAATTTACGCGTAATTCATAGTTTAATTTAAAATCAACTACATTTAAAGTATGGATTCCATTCTAACAATTTAGTAAATTGATAACTTTCAGATAACACTCATAGTCATACGAGGATCGAGTAAAACGAATGGACAACGAATAGTATAGCAATGGTTAATATTTTGAATTAACTCAGTTAATCTCCAATAGTAAAAGGAACTCACTCATGATAATTGTAAATATGAGATAAGCAGACGGCCTATTTTAACTTAAATGTGCAGAAATGTTAAGCACCATCTACGATTTTAACAAACACGACATCTATGTTATCTACATAACTACTAATTATATACACCGTCATTTTTGCTCAGTTTCTAGTATGGACACAGAGACAGGTATGGATTGATTTAAAATTCAAATTCGTCTAATTTTTGTTTGGTTCCCCATTACAATACTTAGAAATTATTACTTTTTTCTAATTATTTATAATAACATTTATTATTACCATCAATTGATACAAAATTGCATAAAAAATTACTTTTATTCTTTTTTTGCAGAATGCAATAAAATATTTAGAACATTTTTTACGGTTTTAGTAAGTCCACAGTTTGATCACTTTATCTTTGCCACCTGACGCAACTCGTGAACCATCCGGTGACCAATCGACGCCAAATACTTCGTCAGCGTGTCCAGGCAAATCTTGTAGCAGTTTCTTATTTTTTACTGACCAAACTTTAATTGTGGAATCTTTACTTCCGCTTACAAAAAGACGTGAATCGGCCGACCATGCGATTGTATATACTGCTTGTACATGTCCGCGGAATGTAGCTATAAATACACCATCGTGTGATTTCCATAGTCGAATTGATTTATCAAATGAAGCAGACGCTATTAATCTGTGAAACAGAATAAAATGTTAAAATTTTCATTTTGAATTATACTACTGATCACTTACTTTGTATCTGGCGAATATTTAACATCGTTTACAACATTTTGATGACCGGTCATTCGGGTCAAACATTTATTAGAGTCTGACTTCCATAAAAATAGTGTAAAGTCGTCGGAACACGAGACGAAACCTTCGACACCATTTGGACATACTTGTTGATATCGTTCGAGTGCGACTTGCTGTAATTCACCTTTCGATTTAGTAGTCTGTTTATGCTTATCCATAACCGGATGAAATGGTCCTGTACGAAGTACGTAATCAGTTGACAATGTTAAATTATTCACCCAATGTGCATGTCCTGTTAAATTTCGACAAAGTACACCATCTTCAGCACGCCACACTTTAATAGTTCGATCTTTTGATGATGTATAGATAAGTCCATTACCACCCCATCGAACAGCCGTTACTGAACTTGCATGTCCCGTAAGTACCATAGAACACGAATTAGTTATAGTATCCCATATTCTAACTTCTGAATCATTTGCCGCACTTGCGAGTCGACGACAATCTGGATTCATATGATACGGTTCCCAACTAAGACAATTCACCCAACTTTTATGTCCGACCATTGGTTTTCCGATTAGCGTACCGTTTTCTGGATTCCAAATCCGTACTTCACCTGTTTTATCAGAACTTGCGATTTTTGTACTATCCGGTGCCCAAGATACACACAGTACCCATTGCCGGTGTCCTTGGCAAGTAAAATGTGGAGTTTCTGTATTTAAGTCCCATAGTCGAAGTGTTGTATCACCTGATCCACTAGCCAAATGCATTCCATTCGGACTAAAACTTAACGATACGACCGCTTCAGCATGACCGGGCATTGAGCTGGTACAACGTGTAACCGCTCGCACTTTAAACACCGCCTGTGGTTGATATACAATATCGAGTACATTTTCTGTATCAATTGTTTTGAAATCGATAGCCTTTTGTAAGTTATCCTTAATTTCAAGTTCATTATGAAAAAACAGATAGTTATTGTTCTCCTCATTTTCTAAAACTGCATTACAAATGAGTGTTAATTGCTCCACTGTCACATTGATGGGCAAATTTAATGCGTTCGTTGTTGTTTCACCAGTATCCGATACAAAACGGGCTTGAATTGTATGGATGTCCTTTTCATTTGCGTCGGTTATCATTTTTATTATTTGATTATTTAGAGAATTTCATAAAATTTTTAGCTAACTCACAAAATGTCACAACACAACCGCACATGCTTTTGTGTTAACTCGTATTTGACAGATAGGGTGGGCAACGTGAAGAATTTATATTTTAAAAAATTGTACTAGATTATTTTGATGTTGTGAAAGTGACCAGACGTATATCGGTAAAAATTTGTCGCTGGTTATCTATATGTATATATTTTCAATCAAAAACTGCGCATTTAAATTCTAAAGAATATTGGGCCATTAACCAGAAACAGCAGCTAACTTAAAAAATGTATAATATAAAAAATAACTTCCATGTCATATAAATCCAGTTCAAATGCAATCGTAAAACGCCCTAACTAAAAATCGAACAAATAATTTAAATTTTTCTTATGTTGGCTATTTTCAAAACACCGTCTGCGATCAACGCAAACTTCATTCAAATTATCCTATCATATTTTTGTGGTTGACATATTTTTCTACATTTTGCTAAAGAAATTATTTTGTGTAATAATTATTTTTCTACTTCTTGTGTGTGAAAATAGAAAATTATTAAAATAAAAACAATTTATTTTTTATACTGTAAATAAAACATTTATATAGTTTATGAATAGTTAGATTATTAAATATACGTAGTAAATACGTGATTTGTGTTGTGGTGTAGACGACGAGGAGGAACATTTTATTACCAAATTCTCAAAATAAAAACAAAAATTTTGGTTTGTGGTGAACCTTTTTGTGCCAATAAATTTGTTCGTATGGCGACATTAAAACAAATAATAACTTTTGGAATTTTACCTAATTATATATATTATTTAGGTATTTGCGTATTAAATAATTAAATAACTGTATACAATAAAACTAGTGAAATGTGGTGGATATGATTGTATGACAACAACAAAACTAAAACAATAAATGTTTGCCATGGAAAGTGAAAATTTGTGAGATCGAAAATTTGTCGCTAAACAATTCATTAATAATTAATAATATAAAACAGAATAAAATAAAATTGTATGGAATGAATATCGAAAGTGTGGTAAATAAGTTTAAAATGGCTAAAGACTATGACTATCTGTTAAAAGTGTTACTGGTTGGGGATAGTGATGTAGGTAAACATGAGATACTGTCTGGCCTCGAGGATGGATCATCCGAAAGTCCATTTTGTAGTGGTAGTGCTTATAAAACAACAACGATATTGTTGGATGGGAAACGGGTTAAACTGCAATTGTGGGATACATCGGGTCAGGGTCGTTTTTGTACTATAATTAGGTCGTATTCTAGAGGTGCTCAGGGCATTATTCTAGTCTATGATATTACAAATAAATGGAGTTTCGACGGTATTGGACGGTGGTTAAAGGAGGTCGAAGAGGTAAGTGGTTTTATTTTAACATTTTATGTGACAAACAGCAACCAAAATTCTAGTATTTACTCAAGGCAAGGCAGATTCGCTTTTGTTAATCTTTACGCATACTTCAGATGGATACATTTATCATATATCCTATCAGTTTGACATTAAACTTTCCACAAATTCTTTTACTAATAGTAGTGGTTCAGAACCATGTACATATACTGTAGTTTCGTGAATTTAGGTAAAGTTCAA
This sequence comes from Tipula confusa, assembly GCA_963556175.1. NCBI lineage: Eukaryota > Metazoa > Arthropoda > Insecta > Diptera > Tipulidae > Tipula > Tipula confusa. The sequence goes on along the minus strand of OY744477.1, from coordinate 167,006,831 downwards.
CTATCCACATCTTGTATTTCAGGTATACTTGCCTTACGTTTCAAGAAATAGGTCTGTGTATAGCAACTTGGAGTCATCGGAGTTACACCATACATTCAGATTGGCAATCATTCACTCAAAATGCTAAATCTATCGTTGCATAGCTTTCAGAAAATCACTTCTTTAGCAGAGGAAATTGTAGGTGACTACCGAAAAAAATTTCGCCATAATTCTTCACATGCTTCTTTTTAAAAAATAATTTGATGTAGGTCAGTTGTTCCTAGCCATAGGGAACATTCGCCTGTGACGTAATTCGTCAGAAGCTTATTGAATATACTTCAGTTCAAAAATAAATAAGTATGATGAAATTTCATTGAATAAAAGTTAAATACGATACAATTTAGTAGGTAGCAGAGTTCGCTGTTGGCGATTGAAGCTTTTCGAAGTAAAGAACGAAGTGGCTTCTTATACTTATTGTCTAGAACTATTATTAATCATACACTTAATTCTTATCGATTCTAAAAAATTTACAGATAAATACATTAAAATACAAACAAATTTAAGATACATTCTGGCAACATACATATTATGCCAGATTAATTTTTTTACCAGTAAAGACAGATTTTTACATTTTAAGTTTAATAAAAGCTTAAATTGTAAAATCAGTATAAATTCTTTGGCACTTACGATTGTCTGAGACAATCAACATTCCTCAAAGTCTACTCTTAAACTTGTTGATAACTTTGTAACATTTTTATGCTACTAAACACATATGAGAGTAGCTATATAGACTTCGTCTGGGTTTTTGTTTGTTTTTTGGGTGGTAGTACAACAAACGATTTCTTATATTCATTCAGTACTATTCGTATCTAAATTTTATGTAATTTTGTGCAATTGAAATTTATATCACCTCTAAAAAAATGTTGTTGCTTGTATACTAGACAGAAAATTACATATTAATGCAATAATGTCTGGAAATTATTTATTAAAACTTATATCGATTTAGCGCCAGTATAATAAAGTTTGATGACAATTATTTATTTATATTGTTGACTTGTGAACTAAGAACTACTATTATTGTAGTTTAATAAATATTTTAGCTTTTTACTCGTTCTTGTTACAATTTTAGCTTTTAATTTATGCGGTGATACTATTAGACTTGTGACTTGTCTATTATATTACTGGTTTTTCGTTAATCTATTTAGATATTACAGTTGTTTAATATTTCTTTAAATCCTTTTTAGGTTGTTAGTAGTTTCTAAAGTTCTTCCTGATATTAACAAAATACTTTTTGCAATTTTCCAGGTTCTAATGAATTTCTTCCAAATATTCTTAAGTATGCATTTTGACAAATTCCTTTCATGTTCTAATCTCCTTCAAATAAAATACAAACGTAGGGACACTCTTGTAAAAAAATGAAGACTTAGATAATAATTTAGTGCACTGAAATTTTGTCCATATTTCCTTGTTCTATCTTGATCATTTAACTTTTTTCACTATGCAGAATAACAAGTTCTTGTATCACATTAAACTCATAATCAACTATGGCGATGTGTGGCTTATGCTGGAGAAAACTCTCATTTTATCTGAAAATGTTTCTGCAATAGGTAACTAAGATTTTTACTTACAAAAAGGGTAAAATATATGAAATGTAATTGATTTTGTAGTATGTACAAAGTACAAGGTTTTGTATTACTTTAAAGTTTTAAATGTAAGTTTTTTAATTTTCTTAATTCGCCACTGTCTAGTCGCATTATATTATGGTTTGGTCACAGCTTACAATTTTGCAAATTCGAAGGTTTGTAATTTTATTTCCAAAAATCTTTGTACTTTCGATACTCTCTTTCAAATTTAAACTTAATTTAAAGTTTGGCTAGAAAAAGTAATTTACAAAAAGTTGTAAGTGTACGGTGTACACTTACAGTGTAGATAAAGTGTACATTATTAAGCGGTCTGCCAATGGCTTTATTCTTGAATCATTCTACAGAAGAAACTAATAAGATGTATTTAAATCTTAAGCTAAATTACTACATTTTTAAGTCTTAACTTATGTTAGAACTTATTATTTGTGTTCACAATTTAAATAATTTACAGGTTCATCAATCAGAGTGGATCGGCTCTTCTCAGTCGTCTACATCGTGGCTGTTTTAGTATATCCATCGCGAATTCGTTTGAACGAATTTCTAGTTTTGAGCAATATTTGGAACTTGGTTTCTTTAACAGTTTTGATTCCAAGGTTGTCATGTATGCTATTATTTCGGATATACATGGAAAGTAATACTGTGTATAATTTATATTGTGTACATTGCAGGAGTTCTCTATTTGAAGCTCTGGTACTATTTGTAGACTGGTGTATCCCCATAACTGAATATCATAGGTTTATATGGGCTTGATTAATGTTTTGTGCAGTAACACTTTATTATCTAATAACATTGCTTCCATTTCAAACTTATTTTCAGATGTAAACTTAGGTATTTTACTTTGGTTTGTTGGGTAATATTAACACCGTTAAATTCCACTGCTAAACAGGTGCTTTTGTTTAGCATGATTGTGACTTGACTTGATATTTTGTGTTTTCTTTTATTTGCCATGTCTTTAGCTAATCTTCGATGTTGCTTGATTGAATTTGCAGTTCCCTTAATGCAGTTAGTGGCAGCATCATCAGTAAATGTTGATATTCTTACTGTGTCAGTAACATGTAAATCGACGTTATACAATAAGTATAAAACCTCTATACCAATAAGTATACTATCGTTTAAGCAAGTAGTTACATCATTTTGTTTAACCATTTGTTGTCACTGTAGAAGGAGTTCCGCAGAACTGAGCTAAAATGCTTTGAGAGGTGTTCTTTAACTCTGTAGATCAGTCCATCATGCCAAACTTGGTCTAAGGCCAAGAAGACAGCAGAGCCATATTGCTTTTCTTTGAAGGTATGTTTGATTGCATTTACAATTCTATGCACTTGCTCTTTGGTGCCATGTTGATTTCGGAACCCAAATTAATCGTCTGGTATAATTTGCCTTGGCTATAATTCTGGTTTCAGTTTTTGTTAATAGTATCTTGTGTGTCATTTTTCCAAGGTATATGAATCATTGTGATTAGAGGTATCTTACATTTTTGTGGAATATGGCTAGTTCGCATGATCGCGTTGAAATCAAAGTTATTGATGTCTTTATCTGGTAATTCCCTTATCATTTATAAGAAATAAGGTTATAGCCTGGTTCCTTTTTTGGATTGATAGTATTCTTGAACTTTCTTCCAATTAAACTTTAATCCATAAATTTTAAAGTATTTCTTATGTGGGAAGCCTGTTTCAGATATTGATGCCGTTTACATTCTAAATAGCTATTTTTAGGGCATTCACTTTTGATTTTTTACCACTATCTGCATCAGTGTGATGATATTCGGCATCATTAGATCTATTTCATCATCATTAGATCTGTTTCCATTTTGAACGTTAGTGTAAATAACTTCTGGTCGCACTTTTGGTTTATCCGATGAATGCTCTGCAACGAAGTTTCAGTTTTATTTTTATTGCATTGTTTGGAATTGTGGTGTTCATCACATATAACACAAACATCGTTTAAAGTGCAATATAGGCTTTAGAGTGGCCGTAATATTTGCACTTAATACACTGTATTGCCCAATTCGTTTCCTGGGTTCCTCTATACTAATTCTTCTATGTAGAAGATATTTTAAGTCAAATATAGGACTTCACCCTTTGATTTTCTTACCCTCTGGTTCCAATTCCAGATGAAACAATGGCTAAGACTTTTTCTCCCAATTTATCATATATGTGATATATTAGGTATGAAAGCCTTTAGCAGCAAGACCACTTTGTTCTAGGAAGCTTTTTTTCATTTGATCATTATGACCAATCATTTTTAACTCTTTAGTTGGTATGTATAGTAATGTGTACCGACTTGGTAGACATGTTTAAATAATACGCTGTAGGCATCAATATTGAGCGGTTGTCCTTTTGTTTCTTTCATTAGATGAAGTACAAGTCATTATTTTCCAATGAACTCCTTATACTGTAATTAAACAAAATACCATTAAAAACATTATGTTTCAAGGCAAAACGACCACAACTATTGTGTTACACTTGACAGCTGTCTATCCTCTGTAGTTTCTAAAACGTAATACATTTGACTACTGCAATCTTCACGATAAAAGAAAACTCACTAAGAATTTTTATTTTAATCGTAAAGCGGTGACAGACAGATTAAACTAAAATAAATTGGTTAAAAAGACTGAAACAAACATCTGGGTTATTAATAAATTGAATATGCACTAAACACACATGTTTTTAAACTGATTAAAGTTTTATAGTTTTAACGAATCAAAAATCACCCCGCGTCTAAATCTAGACACTGAATTAATTTAGCCACAAGACATTATTTATTTGTTTTGTTTAAAAACATTTTTTGTTAGAATATTTCTACCAAACCCTTCGACTTTAGTTGAAAAGAAAATATAGTGAATCTCCCCCAAGATAAGAAATATTCCATAAATAAAGCTACTCGCATAGATTATACTAAATCGTGTAGTTATTTGATAGTATGAGTGATGCCCTGACGAAAAATGTATTCATTATGTAATGGATTAGTCCAGTGATGTACATTACATTTGAAAATTAAAATACTTGATTCATGCGGCCATATGCCAAACGATTAAAAATAGGACAATTTTCCAAGAAAATTCATTTGAAAAATGATTTCATGATCGTATATATATATATATATATATATATTATTAGTCAACTATAAAAAAACATAAACTATAAAATAGGAATATATAACATTCATTTTGGTGTTTATAAAAAAACTACGTGAAGCTACACGCACATTGAGTCATTTCGAACTAGTCCATTCACATCGGTACAATTTGAAATATTTGGAAAAATGATTTTGTTAGTTATGTTAAAATGGTGTTCAATTTATACCAAAATTAATCAATTTATTATCTCAATATTGATATTCTCGTTCGCTTGCTAAATTTACTTTGCATATTATAATGATAACAAATTTATTTTTATTACAGTGGCAAATAAAAATATTCCGATAGTATAATATATGGACAATAACAAATAATTTGTCTATTTTTATCTATTGCATGTCTCCATATTATCTTGTATTTTAATAAATAATTTTCATTTGAAATATTTAATCAATCGATAATTCCCGTTTATATATGGGATACATGTACATGATATGATTTCGTTGTTTATTTATAGAAAGTATATATTGAAACTGTATCACGTGTTTTTTAAAAGACTGCGGAAATGTTACAGATTTAATGATGATTTGATAAAGATACTCGTATATGATTTTTTTTATGTTATTGATTGTCTAACATTTCTTTTGGGAAATATGTTCTATAGAGTCTGGTGTACAAAATATCTTAGGGAACTCATATTTTTATTGCAATTTATTTTTGTTCTTATTATAGGCATATTTAAAATCACTTTTCAAATCATCATTTTTCTGAAACTAAAATAGATTTTCTTTTGGAATAGCTTTAGGAAAGATCTGTATTTTATCATAAGATGTTGTTGGCCTTTTTACTTCAAAAAATTTAAAATAGTCAATGGTTACAGAGCTTAAGGAGTACAACCTTGATTTTCTGAGTCCTTTTTAAATCTTTTCTGTCTTTAAGTGCTTGATTAAATCAAGTTTTGAACAAAGGTGGACATGTTGGCCGTTCCACTTTAGATTTTCGTTCTTAATTTTCCAGTATTGTAATATATTTCTCCATTCAGCGGTTGCAATAAGCAAATCGGTAAACATATCTTAGAAGTTTTCTTCTTTAAAAGTACGTTTCAGTACGTTCTACGTACTGTTAAATTTTGCGGTACTCACTATAATTATCGGATGCCTTTTAAGAAACAGTTCAAACCGGCCAGGTCTGCCAGGTACTCCATTTTATAATGAATTTAATCGTTTCAGGAAACCCCATTTCTCCCATGCTGACAACCAATTTAACTGCTAATTTCCCTTCCTCTTAGTTTAAGATGGTTCTTTTTTTAACGAAGTTTTGCCGGACACTTTGTCTTATACTGTAGATTTTAAAATATCAAATTGGCGTAGGTTGGCTTTTATAGTTTTACAGCTTCATTTGCTTTAAAAAGCGACTAGGTAGTTCGTCCAACTTCTCTTGATAACTAAATTTAATACATAAAAATATTTACTTGGCAAATAAAATAAATTATAAATTAGTACCTAAACAAGTTTACAAACACTTCCTGATCCTCATATTAGACAACTGTTAACGAATGATAGTTTCTAAATAATATATTTGCTACTTCATTTTAAAATTGTAGCATAATTTTGAGTAGATGATGTTTGAAGTAAATGACGGCAATTCTGTGGATAGCATAAATGTCTATCGTTTAATTACCATAGTGATAATTTCATTAAAAGATTACGCAACAGTTACAATCCTTATGATAGCTTGAAAAAGATATGTATATAACAGATTTAACTGTCCATTTTTTTATTGATTGCCATATTGTTCTTTATTTGTTCATATTGTTCTTCTGTAAAACTTGTTTACTGATCTAAACAAAGCAACATATCTGGATAGATAAGAGGAAAAGTAATATCATTGTTTACCTAATCACGAAAAAAACTTTTTCAAAAGTAATCTGTTGTTCTTTTAATTTTCTAAAAGCTTCCTGGTTTCAATGATTTTTTTTTGGTTTTATAATTAAAGTCTCTAGATTACTAATTTGTAATTGTCTCAGACAATTTATCATAACATATAACTAGGTTACCGTTGTCCAGCATAAAGTATTATTGATCCCATTTATGTGCATCCACAAGTAAATACCTTTTGCTTGTCACTGGCTTATACTTTCATAGGTTGATAGTGCTTTAAGTGGCAAAAGTAATTCATTTGCAAAAATTACTAAAATATTATGTTGATTGTTATTTGATTGAATCTGTTTAAAGTTTTTTCCAATATTATATGCATCTTAAAATCTTAGATTACTAAGATATTTTTATTAAGCTAAGATTACTTTTTTTGTGTTTTTAATCCATGCAATAGTTTCTGGGCCAATGCTCTTCCAACTCTTTCGCGGTTAATTTAACCTCTAACGTTAAACCGTCGATATTCTTTACTGGGATGGACAATTAATTATTCTGCCCATGGATTCTGCACTCAAACAGGCCAACATAGTTGTATTCATCGTCATCACTGATCACAATCAAGTTGTAAAAAAACCCTTTTACATCAACATCAGTTGGGGTTCAACTCAGGACCTCCCGATACAAGTATCGAAGCTTTAACCACTGCGCCAATTGATCGATCAGATTACCTTATTTTGCATTTAATCTGTTACCGGTCATATAGCAATTGTTGCTATACAATTTAGTTGCAGCCGAAAATTTGTAAGATTGTTTTATTGTCAGCAGATTAATGCTAATAAATCAAAGCTTGTTTTGACCAGACAATTCATTATAATTGTGTCCAAATTATATTTAAAGGTGTAAGTTTTCATCGAATGGAAAACCCCTTCAATACAACGATAATAGATAATAGTGTTTTCTATTCACTTTTAAATCCGGATGTAAAAGTATTTTATTTTCTAAAAATCGAACTTATTTTCACTATTATTAATGAAATTGTATAAATATCATTAGTCACTCATTACGATACAAAATGATAAATTGAAACATTTTTTTCGTTAGTCTGCACAATTTTGATGCAAAACGTATTAAAATTTTAATGATATGTTTTATGTATAGAATTTCAACATTTTCAAGAAAATATCAAGATGAAGGAATATTTTTGTGAAATGTGAAGAATTTAGGATTACAAAAAAAAACAAGTAATACGATGATGATGAAGGTTAAACATGTACTGGTTTCTTTTCACTTATTTATGAAAATATGATTCATGTGACCCCTAATTAACCTTTTATTAAAACATCATACAGCTTACGTCCATTTACCATTTACGCATTGTCCAATTTGCTCACCATTAAGTATCTAGAACATGAGTCTTACATTTTTCACTTTAACGCTTAAACTAAAAGATATATCTATTCTTTTTACCAATAAATTGAATCTTGTTTTCTTATTAATAACTGATCCCATTCGAATTTCAGTTCAGTGGACAAACTTTCAATTCGTATCTTAGTCCCTATTACCTCTCAGCCAAAATCAGCGGATCAACAGTAATTTTTACTTACAACATCTAACAAAAATTATTACCTTACCGCGTCCCTAAAGAGACATTTTGAACCACTTGTTACGAAATGTCTGTGTACGTTTACAAACAACTCGGTCTCGTTTGCAAGTTACAATTTAATTTCTTTAAAACCAGTTGATCGATAAATCACATGTAAAATTAGCGATATCGTCTAGTTAAAAACTAGCCCAAATTAAATATATTAGGTTTCTAAAAATATATCAAATACCCAATATCCCTAATATCCTAATTTAAAATTAAATATCATCATTTGTAAGATATCCATCATGTCCAATTCAAAACACACGCAAAGCAAAACCATCGCTTTTACATAATCATTATAAATGATTATTTTATTTTCCGAATTTCGAAAAGAAAATCTTTTACATAACAAAGACAAATTGTAACAAATAAGAACACAACTTCAATAACAAAAATATAATAAGAGTAGGAGCAATATATCTTGAATAATCATTTTATGCTAATTATATGGCATGACATTATGTTCAAGGTTATATCCGTTTTTTATCTAATGTACACATGTAGCCTAGTAATATTTCAATTAAGAATAATAATTATTATATTTCATAATAATTTCATAATTTATATGATGAATACATAAATTATGTAGATTATATGCGATTCTTAGTTATACAGGGTGAGCCGACGAAGACAACATGAAACCAGGAATATCGTTTGTGTGTTCAAAATATAATTATGAAATATAACACCTCTCAATAAATATGATTCCCATTTTCCTTCTGCCTCTTATGACATATGTAATTTCAAGTTGAATGATATTTTAGCTTCTTAGTAGTCTCACTTGAAGCAAAATGTCTAGGATTATTGGTTTATTAATTTTTCTTTAGATTTCCCTCAAGTGCCAGAATATTAGTTTTCATCCTATGCATCGTTGTATGGCGAATTGGCGGGTAACACCACAGACATTAATAAAAATATATGGCCCATCGAAATATTTTGAATATAGGTTTTAATAATTCCATTACGCTGTTCTGTTAAAAAATGTATTACTCATTTTACACTTTATATAAAGTGAACATCTATAACATATAGCGATACATGTGAGTAATTAAATATAGACATCCTACATTAATATAAAAATACTCGTACATCAACGATTATAATATATGTAATTTATTCCGAAAACCTAAGATTATAATGTTGGAATATCAAGTAGCATATCTATTAGCATATTATATGTATATGCGTCGATTTGATCGCGCTATTGTTTTGAGAATTAAAAAAAAAAGTCTTACAGGTTATATGTGCATATGTTTCATAATTCATTGCCATGTAAATCACTTGTTAGGCATAGATCGCTCACACTAATTTTGGTTTTATGATTTCGATCTTTTTGGTTTTGAAAAAATTGGTATCAACTCCTTATCGAGTAATGCCACAATAAGACTATAAGAATTCTTTTAATGGAAGTCGATTTTATAATTAGACGAATAAAGATAAATTTCATAATAAATGTATGTCTAACATAATCATAATACCAATAAATTATGTAAATTATCTGAAAAATTATGTAAATAATTTTCAATAACCAATGAGCTTTATTTTTTTGGATTCCAAACGCACATTTATGTAGGACGTCTGTCCCAGAGATAATCATGCAATTGTCATTGGTTGTATTTATTTCACTGAGGCCCTAGTATTTTCACGTGGAAATGTTTCATTCTCTTCTCTACTTGTGCTAGCATTGATGTTAATGTTAGAGTTCGGTATTCCAATTACCGATTTTCGTGTAGATAGCCAAGGGTCGATATTTGGTTTCCAGGGCTGCTATAGATAAGGTATACTGGAATACCGGGTGGAGATGCGTATTTCATTATTGTTTGTACTTTTCATTATTGGTAATCAACCAAATTTGTATTAATATCGTTTATATGGTAGCTTGACGCAATTGCTCGACTTCGAGACTTGGTCGGAAAAATTAAATTGAAAGTATTTGTTGTTATTAGTATAAATAAGATTAAAGGTTATTCCACTATTTATATATTACAAATAGATTATCGGTCCTTAATTTATTTACTCAAGCAAAAATCATTTTGTCACCCTAAAAATATTAATAGTATTTATCGGATTCCACTCGAATAAAGACTTAACGAGCTTGAAACAAATGTGAAAACTACTCAATGGTATTAATTAAACAGTAATGAAAACATTTTTCAAGGCTTCTCAGAATTTATCTGCTTTGTATATAAGTATTTAAAAAAAATTTTTTTGATAACACAAAAATATCTTACTGAAAATGGTTTATTTATAAAAAGCCCCCCGCGTCTGGTATACCACTTACTTAAAGTTATCCAAGGTTACTTAAAGAACTAAATAAATGGAATTTTAATGTAAATAATAAAAGTAATTTTTTATTTAAATTTAATTTATTTATTGGTAAATGCATGCATAACAAAACATAAATAGATTGATATTTATTACGAATATAATATAGTTTTCTGCCTATTGTTCAGTTTTGAAATAATTACTTTTCGAGTGCAAAACCAAATTAATTTTACTTTACAAGTTTACAATACAGTTCAACGATTGAATGATTACATTTATAATTGTAGCATTAATCGAAATTATTCACACACAACCATCTAGCGTGTATTTATGTATAAAGTGTTAAAATTGAAAATATTTGCATTAGAATTTCGTATAAAATTTGAAATCTGTCGAATTAACGTACATTTGTCATGGAATGAATTAAAAATAAATTAATTCTCGTATCCATAGGCTTCGAATATATTTGAAAATTTGTATTTACACTCAGCCTAATATTATGTAAAATACACGAAAAACGTTTTTTAGGATGAACCAAGATGACGAAGTTTATTCTTAAAAAAATATTTTATATTTTAAACGTAAATTAATTCATTATAAAACAATATCATTGTAATTTTATCGAATATTTGTGTGTGTGTAACTAAAAGCAGCTGACCACTGAAAAACTACATTTTATAAATTTGTGTTGATCCAATATAATTTATTTACTCTTGCAATCATAATTTTGTTTAAACTGTGCAAATAATTTCATTTTAAATCAACAAGCACAATTTTTGGCAGATACTGAGTGTTCAAAAAGATCTGCGATGGCCAATATCTTTAAATAAGTCAGATGATGTTAAACCAATAGCCTTAGTTTATCTTCTGCTGTCAGGTTACCTCTGTTTGGTAATAGCAAAATTATATTTAGTTTTTTATTTATTAAAAATTCAATTAAATATTCTTGAATTTTAATAAAATATATAAAAATGTTGTCAGAAGCAATTGTAACTGTTTGCTCGTCACTTATGCACCAGATGTCTTTAATTTTTAGTTTGGTTTTATTTTCCAGTATTCCAGTAATACTTACAACTTTTAGCCTCAATCCCGCACATCTATGATACTATGATTTTATAATACATAATAATTCGGCATGAAACCTAACTAAATGTTTCAAACTGGCAATTTAATCGATTGTGTCTCATACAATTTTAAATAACTGATAATGTATGAATTCCCAGAATAATTGTATATCAACTACATAATATACATATGTCGAATTAAATATATTAAAAAATAATAATACAAATGTTAATAATTTGCATTTCAATATGAAAAAAAAATAAAAATTTACATATATAAAATAATCTGAATGAATTAAAATAAATTGATGTGCCATGTATGCTAGAATAAATTGTCTCGATCTCGTATAAGTGTTTATTGCTCTTTTGGTTGGAATCTAAATTCAAAATCATTTCGAAGCTAATAATAAAATAAAACTTGGATAGGAATTTTAAAATTTGCTAAATATTTGAATAACAACTTTTTTCTTTAGTTGTGAAATTCAATGACCAAATTTGATACCTTATATATAAGAATATGGCGCAATTTATTATTTATCAATAGTTTGTTGATCGATAAATTATATTTTAGAGAGTGTACAAAAAATACGATTCATTCGATTTGTTCTATGTGCTATTGTAAGCAAGAGTTTTTGGGTTTGTTTTTCTTACCTATAACCATATTGATTATGGTAGCACTGATAACCGGAGTGTTCAGTATCTCCCATAGAGCCTATACTATTATTATATTACTATTGAATTCCCTAGTTCCATTGCTTTCTGATTTGCGCTAGCTTCATTTATAAGGTTTAAGCAGCTATAGCTTGAAATGTACAATATTTAATAGAAGTTTGATTGAATTGACCGATATGTCAATCGAAAACCTCTTAAATTATGTAGACCTGATTTGTTAAGCATTTAAAATAATTGAATTCGCAATTAACAATAAATTAGTATTTTTTTTTTTTAATTAATTAAAATTATAAAGCCAGTTAATATTAAAAAAATATGTAATCTCATCGCATATTTTTAAAGAATTAATCCGTAGAACGTCATTTTTACCCTTACAAGAACTCTGATTAAAAACTCATTTTTAAAGTGGTTTTAAAATGATCAGAGTGAAGATTCGCAAATTTTTAACTAAATTTTATAGCTTAACAAATCAATAAATAATTTTAGTCATCGAACCTCACGAATTCAATGCACGAATTGCACTTAAGACCATTAGTTCATCAACACAATCAAATATAGGTAACAATCAAGCATATAGGTATCCAAATGAATGAGCCTCTTGTTGAGGCGAAAACACTTTCTTTAGATGAGCTGTGAGTGCTCAATAGCGCGATTAAATTTCCACTTCAATACAGGAGATTTAGATTGTTGCCATTTCCTTTTTATTCTTCGCATTTCTTAAATAAGTTTCTGGTTGTCACGAGGCAGTTAATGTACATTCTCAGAATGTAGTAATCACGCTGTGCAAGGATTTTATTACCCAACTGGTTAAAAGAATCAATGAACTGTAGTTTATATTGTGATTTTGAGGACGTTATACTGCACAGTTTGTCATCCGAATGGATGGCTTACGGTCATAATTTAAAACCCTTTAATTTCGAAATAGTTCTGATATTGGTAAAGAGTGTTTTACATATTTCGTTGATGTCAATATTGTGCTGGATGGCAAGAAAACAATCACGATTAGTGCATATTGTGACCATACGATGGAACTAGTTAGTGTTGCTTTGGTCATATCGCTTAAACTTCAAAATTTAGTAGGTAATCAGCGGCAGGAACAATTCAGATTAAAAGCCAAGAAATATGAAAGGTTGACACAAATGGTTGTTAGCTCTCGGTTGTTCTTGGCCAAGATTGTTGCACAAAACCGGTTGTCTCGTAGCAACTGACCTGCAGCATATTAATATCAGAAATTATTTCAAAATTTCTGATAATTTGGCTCCCTAAACCAACCATTTATTCAGATCAATTTTCAAAATTTTAAAATTTAATCAGATGCGATCTGATTAAATTTCTTACTAGAAAAATCGAATGTACAATATTTCAATTGCCCCAAAACTAAGCAATTATTACTGATATCAAGGACATTTCAAGTTTTGCGTGCTTCTGTATTAGATTATTAATTTTTAGCTCATGTTGCATTAAGTTAAAGATTAAACAATTTTCGAAAATTGTAATTCCAACAAAATTAAAGATTTATTTAAAAAATCCACCTTGTGTTAATTAAAAATAATTTTATGTAGAAATATACGTTTAATTATAATAATTTTAAATTTGTTTATCATCATCTTGTGGCAAACAATTATTTTAAAAAACAAAATTTTATTCACACATTTAACAGAACTTCACATATTCCATCGAGAAATTAAATACAAAAAAATGTTAAATTAATTAAAGAAAATTTGTTAACATATATTTACTTTTCACACACATACAATTTTAATCAATTAGCACGTCTTAGAAAAATTTAATTATTTAGGCGTGCTTTGATAAATTATATTTGAAGGCTGGCTGTATATAATAGCGCACATTAAGAATACGACATAATGATGTCGTTATATCAATTTATTTTATTTACTATATATACATATATATGTTCAGTAAGGATGAAATAAATAATTTTGGAGAACCCCTTTTTTGTTGCCGTAAAATATGAGAGAATATTTCAATAAATTTCACATCCGTCGTATATTGGCTGTAGAATAAAATCTGAATATTATGATATGAGGTCATTTTATAGGTATACTGATAAAAATTTAGAAAATTCAACCAGAAAGCACTATCTTCAATTTCCTCTTCTCAACAAAATTCTTACAAAAGTACATTTTGTAATATTCTCAAAACCTCACCATTTTTTTTAATTCATTTAATGTTCATAAACATTGCAAAGAGACTCACCTACGCAGAAGTTCTTGAGGTAAAATTGACTGGCTACGAAATTCGTTTTCAGTGCTAATTTAAATGTTAAATACAAGTAGGTAAGTACCTATCTTTTATCTATAACATTTACATAGATGAAATTTTTGGGAAAAATATTTTAACTACCAAAGTTTAAATATTTTTTATACTTCGAGATGTATTAGCTGAGTACGTCTCGTCCCAATCGGACCACTGCTAAATATGTAAATATTTTATGGCAAAAGCCTTACATAGTTTTGGTTAATCGAAATGTGTTTAACTAGCAAAAATACTGCTTATAAAATATAGTCTCGCCAAGTTCAAAAATCATTATGACTAATATTATCTAAATTGGTTTAGAATTTAGAATTTGTTTACTAATTCTTATAAAGACACAATCTTCCGGCCTACACATACATTTTTTTATTTTGTGAATAAACTTCCTAATAATTTTATTATATGCAAAGACGTTCATAAATTAATTAACACGTTCGTTTTCAAAATAAGCATTGTAAAGATTTAACTCTTATTGATAATCTCATGTTCAATAATTGTCCGTCGTATTAGTTTCTTAGACCAATGTGTAGTAGTGATTCATATAAATTTGGTTTCTTAATTTTTTAAACAAGATGTGCACAAGGTACATTATGTTTTAACAAGTTAAATATGATGATCGTTAAAATAATTCGATTTCTTATTGCTCATTGGTTTTAAGACTCTGTTTTTGTTCGATCAAATTATAAAAAAAAAAATATTTGCTTTTGTGTCCTTTGTATGATCGATGTGTGTGGTGCATAACACATCGACCATTTCATATTCATTTCATAATCCATTGATGTGTAATCTTTATTAAGATACCTATACACTTTTTGTTCCTTATATATTTTTGTAACAATTTTCTTTTATCTATAACTTGCTTTCATGTTTCGATCTATTCTTATGTACTTTCGTCGTAAGATTTTCTTTTATTTTCTGATTGGTACGATAATACTTATTAGGGATTTTATACTAGTCGAGTTGAAATAGGTTGTAACCTAACTTTGTTTAAGGTTGTTTAATATTTTTTTAACCTTAGTTAAATAAAAACTCTTTCAAGGTGGATTTAAAGAAGATTATACTTTGCACGTTTTTCGACTTAACAATGGATTTAGTGTTATCATTTGTCGTAATTTTATAATTTATAAGAACAATGGTAAAAGATTACTAGCCATCACAAAATTACAGTTTTCATCATTATACTACATTACATCTAGCTAAATTTTCTTAATTTATTGAGTTGCTTTACTAGTCTTCATATATAGAATTATGTTTGCTCATATGTTGAGATGTATTGATTCAGGTATCAATCATATCAATCGATCGACTTAAGTATTTTATTGAACTGTTGGATTCCTATTCGAAGCTTAATAGATCAATTCAGGCCCATTTAAAATTTTATAATGTATAACACAGGCATTCTTTGGTGAAAATGTTTTAATTGACAATTTTTATATTAATTAAGATAGTTCTAGACATTTTAAAATTTTTAATTGACTTCAAATTGAAATTAAAAAGTGGTGTCCGATTAACTTTTGCCAATGGTCAAACCAATATTATATTGATAGTTTTAACTAAATTTTAATTATTTTATTTTTATTTTTAATTACAGCACGCGCCCGGTGTTCCAAAAGTATTGGTTGGCAATAGGTTACATTTAGCATTTAAAAGACAAGTAGCAGCTAAACAAGCCGAATTATATGCATCAAGGCATAAAATGGCCTGTTTTGAAATATCCCCATTATGTGATTTTAATATAAGAGAATCATTTTGTGAATTAGCACGAATGGCATTACATCGAAATGGTATGGAACGTATTTGGAGGACAAATAAAGGTAATATCTTATTATAATATTAAATATATGTAGGCTAGGCGACGAAATTTAATTTAAATGAGCAGATAATTAGATTGATAATTGGATTTTTCTTTGAATTTATGATTCCCAAACAATAATAAAAATAAAATATTTCGTTGAAATCGAAACTTATATTTCATATGTAGTATATAATAGTATGTAGTTATAAAGATACAGAAAGATATATATATATATATATATATATATATATATATATATATATATATATATATATATATCAATATATATATATATATATATATATATATATATATATATATATATATATATATATATATATATATATATATATATATATATTTATATATATATATATATATATATATATATATATATATATATATATATATATTTATATATATATATATATATATATATATATATATATATATATATATATATATATATATATATATATATATATACGTATGGTGATGTTTTTGTATACACCATATGTTATACACTTAACAGCTTGAATATTTCACTGAAAACATATTTTAAATTCTGCTGTTGAATGCTGAGTTAAAAGACAGTAGTGAAAAGACCTAAAGTAGAAATTGGATTGACATGACAGTGAATATTTATGTATTTATTCAACAATAAAAGACATCAGGGTCTTATAATCTTTTTAACTAAATTAACTAAAAGAATTTATGTTGAATATTTTGCAGTAATTTTTTGTATTTAGGAAATTAATTACAATTTTAATTAATAAAATTGCATTTCGAAACTGACAAATTGAAGTAACTTTTCAAACTAAACTAATTATGAAATGTTATGAAAATTAAATTCGAAATTAAAATTTGATTTGTAGAAAATGTTTTTCTTATAAAATGTATATTGGGTTTGTGAATAAGGCGCATAAAGTATTAAATATTACTTAAAATTTAGTGAAATTTGATTTAATACCAAATTGAATTATTGTAGAATTTGTTTTACTATTTGAAACTGATTTATAGTAAAATATTTCCAAATTTTTAATAATTTTACCTTTTTATCGAAAACTGATCAGAGTCTGAAAAAATGCTGGTTTATTTTTAAGATAATGTAAATATAAATTATACCAAATTAAGTTAACTCTAAAACTTGTTGTTATTTAGAAAGTTAAAGTTTTAATAAAAGTTGGTACATATTTAAGTTTTTAAACTTAAAATCGACGAACCCAAAATATAAATACTAAATGATTCCTGGTGTGCAACACAATTATAAAATCAACAATCTCTAAGAAAATATGGAGGGTTAGGTCGGGTTCTGAACTGGAATAAATATCAAATTGAAAATTGTTTAAAGGTTCGTAAAACTTCATTTGTAAACATCTGAACCTAATGACCTTTCAGAATAATAAACAGTTACTTTACACAGAACAATAATCCTTTATAATAATAAATCAACTTGCGCGCAAGGAAATGGCAATTGTTAATTTTATTTAATGTCACGGTTTGTAGTAGTATTTATTGTCTAATCTCGATTAAAAAATCTTAATAGCTTAATAATATTAACAACAAATAATAATACAAAGAATGAATATGAATAATCTAAAGACAACCACACAATATAATTTATAATAAAAACCTGTGCACTACAATATCCAAATTATTTTGATTTTTTAATTTTCGTATCACATTCCATATAAGCGGCGCGGCCGTTCACAAGGTCATCCATATTTTGCTTTTATTTTTTAAAATATTCTTTAATATGTGGTTTGTTTTGTTTAAATTTATACTAACAAATTATTAGAAATTGGTTTAGAATTTACATATTTAGATTAGGTTTCTATAAAATCGTACGATAGTACGATACTTGGAACAGTGAGACAAGAAGTTTGATTCTAATTAGTTATGTCAGAAGTAATTAATGGAATTTCGTGACAAGTTAACTTGTTGATATTTAATTATCGCAATGTTTTAGCTGGGGTACTAGTACGGACTATAAATGATTGGTCAATTTTAAATGTATAGTAACCAATAGTTTAGAAAGTTGAAAAAATAAAACATTTTCACCTTTAGGTCTGTATGTATTTAACTAAATGGTATCTCATTAATGCATAAACTTTCTTAAATATTGTGATTTTAAGTAACATCATTTTATAAAACTTAATCGCAAAAATAATTCAAATTCGATTTTAACGTTTTTTTTTTTAAATTAAATAAAATCAAACTACGTCTATTTAATTTTATATTGAAATTAAAATTTCAATAGTTTTTGTTTTCAAAATAATTAATTCTAATTTAGTTCAAATAGTTTTGAAATAATTATTTAGAATTATTATTGAGATAATTATTAATTAAAAGCACTTCAAAATTATCAACTAATAGTTATTGAATATTTGTGTATGTTAAACCATTGTATACAATTTACTGTCAACTCTTATAAATTAAACATCGTGGAATTATCTAGTTAAAGATTGTGCCAAACAGAAAACTTAGATATCAGTACTGATTAAATAATTTTGTATGTATGAAACAAACATGATTTTCCGATCCATTATCAAAATCATTAAGCAACAAAAGCCGCAAAATGTTAACAATAATTATGGGCAATAAGCTAATGCATAATAATTAAACTGTTTGCAATCCCTTAAATTTAGTTAAATTGCTTTTTAAATTAGTGTTAAATTGCACTTGTCATCAGTCGTAAAGCGATGATTAAGATATTTGCTTATCATGCCGTGATATCGAGTTCAATTTTCGCCATTGACCATAAATTAATTAATAAAAGTAATTTCCGACTCTTAAAAAATTATACATTTGATATTTAAGCTAGTTCAGAACCAGAACTAATCCGCCATATTCTCATAGATATTGCTGATTTTATAATTGTGGGCATCTCCTACTACTTATAACACTAGCCTTCTTTTCTTCTTTCTTTGAGATCAGATCAAATTATAGGATGTTAGTTTCAATGGATTTAAACAAACGGATTTTAGAGAAAATGGATTTTGAATTTCCGTATATCTTTACCAACCTATTTTATCCGTTAACGATGTCATACATAGTCGACCATCTAGACTATGTGCTTAGAAAGTATGTAAAAATGTATCGAGTTGATTTTTCACTTAATGTTTTTTCCCTAGTAAGCTACCGGTAATTTTTTAAGATAATTTGTATCTTTTGATTCAACAAATAAATACAAGTCAGTTCAAACCATAATATATTAGAAAAAAAAATTACGGTAAGGAACGAATGAATCCATACGGATGAGTGAGAGGGTTACGTTTATTAAGTAAAACGACAGCGGCCAACTATAATAGACTGTCCCTCTGTAAAAATAATTTATTACTATGTGGGTACGATTCTCAGTCAATGGAAATGGGTTCGATATCGCTTCTAGCTTACAAAGTACTACTGTGTTTAGTGATGTATATAATTGTTAGCAGGTTAATTCATCCGTCGTACATCTATACAAATAAAAGAGATTGAATAACCTAAAATATTGCAGTTGCTGGATGTATTAAAATGAACCGTTCTAATAAATTTAAATTAGTGTTCTTTGGAAATAATACTTTCAGGCGTATGTTAAATTTTATTTAGTATCAATTAGTATATAATTTAAAAAAATAATGTTATCAATTGTACTTTTTTATTTCAGTTCTATCACTACAGGAGCTATGCTGTCGGACAATAGTAAGACGTACAAGTGTATATGCAATAGATACGTTACCATTACCACCATCAGTAAAATCTCATTTAAAATCGTATGCCCTAACTTCATCCCAATGTATAAATACATTTAATAATAGTTCTAAGAATCGTAGATGTAAGACACCAACACAAATTAAAAATAGCACAAGAAATAGTTGTTGTATATCATGATTTATATAGCGTAAATGGATGGAATTTTGAGCTACTAAGGTACAACAACAATTTATTTAAAAAAAAATAATAATAATTTAATAAATAATTATAATAATTATATATTATATTATTGTGTTATAAATATTTTAATTTATTTAATTTTAATTTAACTTTTAAGTTTTATTGTTTAGAAAAAAAAAAGTTTTGGTTGGTTTTTAAGTATAAAACAATATTTCTCTATTCTTAATTTAATAAACTAACTAATTAATATTCTATCGATACGTTTTATATATTTGTATTTTTTATACTCTGTGTGGTTTGATGAACATTTGATTTAAATTTAAAGCGAAGTAATTTACGCGATATAGCGGTGAATATTTTTTATTTTGGCCCGTCCCCCGAATGGCTTTGTCAGATCAGTCATCAAATGACAATTCTAAAATTAAAAGATTTTATACTTTTTTAAAATAAAATTTTCGATTTTAACTCTAGCAGGAAATATCGATTTCGGTCATAGAAATTTAAAGTCTTTATATAATTTTGTACAATTTTCGTATAAATAATAAAATATATACATATGATTATGTGTAAAGTTCATCGGCTTCTCAAGCCCTTTACAATATTTAGTCTGTCCACGCGACATATTTTTAATTTTATTAATCCGATTACAATAATGCGATTTGACTTATAACACGTTATATATAAATTAATTAATTTAACTAAATAAAATCGTAAAAAGTCCTGAAGGTGCTTGAATTTATATTTTTATTATGTATTATATTTTGAACAACAGGCAATCAACTAAATTTACACATATTTATAGAAAAATGCTGGTTGACATGCACGATATACACACATTCTAGATAAAATTTATGTTCTGTTGATAAACCATTTTGAAAACTACCTTTTATTATTCCCTGTAGAATTATACGCTATATAGAATTGACAGCTTTCAGGGAAACCGATTTGGTTTAGTTTTATATAAAATAGGAATGTTATTTAAGGGATTAATAAATTTATGGACTTTTGATGATTATAATTTAAATATTAGTTCATTGCATTAAAAGCTGGTTAAAGTCGCTGTAAAATAAAATAGCTTAAATATCAAGTAACTGATTGGTTAAAGTCAAAATAAAGTTTCAACCGGGGTCTATTTTCATAATATATTCTCTTAAATGTTCTCTTTAAATGATTTAATCACGAGTTTTAGTTGGCATTTGGTTGGTTTACTAGCTAACCACAATCTTTGGTTTCGGTATTGTTTGAAATTTTGTTTACTTTTTGCAGGTGTCTTACGAATCGTCAGGAATTCAGATTAAAGTTTTGACCTTTCGGATTCTTTAAAAAATGTACGGAATCAGAGTGATGTATTGGCTATTTGTTTATGTGAACATCTTCAAAGGCGGGAAGTTAAGGAACCAGACCAAAATTCCGTTATTTATGATTTTTTTCGGTTTTGGAGTGCTATCACGGAAAGTCATCATAAATTGTGTGATCCAAATTCCAGTAATTCATTTAAATTTATATGTTCAAACATTCAAATGCTTCCGGACCTGAAAAATTAATTTTTGTTTAAGTGCAGTTTTTTTGGAATAGGATTTTCGGTTAGATAAATGCCTAATAGGAGAGAGTTTATTGTATTAAATGTTGTTCTTAATATATGGTTTTGGATTAGGTTTATTAAGTGGATATCAATTCTATCGGAATTGAATTGAATTCCTCTGCAGGGTCCTAAGCATCTCCTCCCGAAAATTCTTATATTCTTGTTTCTGCGGCAAATTTTAAGCCAAATTTGGCATCCTTAAGTGAGTATTGGCCTAATTAAAGCTTTGTATCATATTTCTTTTACGTGTTCCCTTTATGTGTTTTGCATAAAATAATAATTATGCACATCCCGAACTGGAAACTTGAGTTTCGTAGAAGTTTCTTCAATGTGATCTCACCTATCATATTTAACAATTTACCGCTTAAAATAAGAAAGTTTGGTAGCTTCTCTGTTTTCTCCAAAGCACTAAAACAATATCTATGTACATGTATATTGTGTATTTCTGCTCTAATGTTGGTATTTAAAGTTAAACGACTGTCTACTATTGCTATATCTAAGAAGCTGTTGGCCGTCAGAAATGTGGGTGCATCTGATTTATAAAGTTGAGCTTGATAAATATAATGTTGTTGTTGCCATCGATTTAGTATGATTCCTTTATTGGTCTCGTTACCCCATGATGTGTGTCTCGCGTTTCAGCCGCTATAATGTAATGATTGTTAACATTTGCTAGATCCAATTCTTCGAATATCTGCTCCATTCCACCTCAAATTTACTATCGTTCAGTATATTATTTGTACCGGAAGAATACATCGATATAATAAATAATTTTTGTGTGTTTTATTAGGTGTATGTGTTTGTATTATTGTGGTTCCTATTCCAATGTTATTTTGCAATTTGTTAATTTTTTTTGCTTATACGAGTATCTAAAAATATTTTTCGCCAAAATTGCTGTCCCTTCACTCTGTTTCTTATCATCTCGATCTTACCTAATGAAATCATAATCTTTGAATTCTATGTAGTGATTTGGCTTTAGTTTTGTTTCATTTATCATTCAAATGTCTGAGTCGTGCTTATTGAGGCAGTTTAATAAATTTTTTCGTCTGGTAATGCTGACGATTGAGTTAACATTCAATGCAATAATTTTTCGTTTTTATCACAATTTGCTAAGAATCCTTAATAGCTGAGCTATTTACTCACTTTGCTGTTGAATAACTAATGCCATGTTATCTAACCTTGTAAATAGTTTTTTTATTGTTTTTTGTTCATTATTGGTATCTTCCTATACCTCAGCATATTATGAGCCATATTGTGGATTTACTTTTGTTGGTTAAAATAGATTTGGTTGTCTAGATTTGGTTGTAGATTTTGGTTGTCACATGGTATGTGACTTTTTTTGGCATTTCATCTTAACCAAATATTTGGCTTTAATCTTTGCAATGTAGAATCATCAAAAACCCATCGTGTGACAAATACAAGATAAATAAATGAGTTAAAATACTATGTTCGATGGCAAATGAATACAAAAATTTAAACATTCGAAAATAATAAAATATTTTTTCCGTTTATATTCGCTAAGGTTTCGACTTTTATCTTTCGGTGATATAGGACTAAGCAAAAACAAACCAATTTTTTGTAATCTAAACTTTTTGAAATTTTACGAATACAATTCATTTTGATGATAAAAATTTTTATTTTAAGAATATATAATTCGGTCGGTACTCAACTAACTACTGACAATTGAAGGGTTGATAGTACTATGATTACTTATCGAACACGTAGAAATGTCTAGTCAAAATTATTTATGAATTACATTGATATTAAATTTCACCCAGCCGATATTGATCGCGGCCTAATATATAACCATATTTTTTATGAATGAGTGTAAAAAGAAAAAAATCTTGTAAACATTTAAAAGAAAAAATTGTACTAAGAAATTAATTTTATTTAATAATCAACCAAATATTAATAATAAAAAATAATTAATTTTGTTACAAAAACAATGATTTAATTAAATTTTGTACCGTAAAATTATTAATTTGTTTCGTTATCGAGCCACGGGCATCCAAAATATTTGGAAGACAAATTTTAAAGGATAAATAACTATCAAATATTTTGTAATAATTTTATTTTTTATTTTCTATATACACAATTAATATATATATATATATATATATATATATATATATATATATATATATATATATATATATATATATATATATATATATATATATATATATATAAATTTATATATATATATATATATATATATATATATATATATATATATATATATATATATATATATATATATATATATATATATATATATAATATATATATATATATATATATATATATATATATATATATATATATATATATATAAATATTATATATATATATATATATATATATATATATATATATATATATATATATATATATATATATATATATATATATATATATATATATATATATATATATATATATATTCTTACTATTTTATAAGAAATAAAATTTTGTATTTTTCTTGGTATACAAAAAAAAAATTATATAATGTTCATTTCTTTTTTTAATAATAATTAATTAATGTACTTATTTATGAATTTGTTTCGTTTTTTATTAAACAAAAAATTCGATTAAAAACAAACAATCTATGAGGAAATTGATTTCCCAAAAATAAATAAAAATAAAGCAATTTAATTAATTAATTCCGTTGTTAATTATTTATACAGATTTTTTTGAGTATTCTTTTATATATATATATATATATATATATATATATATATATATATATATATATATATATATATATATATATATATATATATTTTGTTTAAAAATCGGAAATAAAATTTTAGAAAATTTTTTAATTTTTGTAATTGATTAAAAAATATTAAAACTAAGTTGTTTTATTATGGGATGTATCGATTTAAACTAGGTTAATATTTTATTGAGAACAATAGACATACGATTTAGAAAATTATCTGTTTTAAGGGAGTGATCATATCAAAGTTTCATATCCATTACAAAACGATTACATATGAAATTTTTTATTGTTTTTGTCATTACCAACTAACTTATTTATTAAAAAAAAAATTATTAAAAATGAAGAATAGAAGGCAACAAAAACAAAAAATGCAAATATAAATTTATACAAAATAAAATAAAGGGCCAAGAAACAATAAATAAAATAAATACACGAAATAACCACACTTCGCATAAAATAGTAGCTTTACGTCTTAAGTTGTATACAGATATTGTTTTAGGGCTTTGGAGAAAACAGAGAAGCTACCAGACTTTCTTATTTTAACCGGTAAATTGTTAAATATGATAGGCGAGGTCACATTGAAGAAACTTCTACTCAATAAACTCAAGTTTCCAGTTCGGGATGTGCTTACTGAATTGAGAGCTTCATTGAGGACTGTAGTCGGGTTAGTTGATAAAATTATTTCCGTTAATTATTTATAAAAGATCTTTAAGGCCTTCACTACAAACAAGGAATGAAGTGGCAATATGTCCAGTTCTTGAAATTTGGGCGAAGATAGAGACAGCGGTCTTTGACAATACATTAACCTGACAATATATTTCTGTCGGAAAAGCTAGGAATTTGTAAGAGTATTGCAGACACACCACCCCAACATAAAAGCAAAAAAAAAACCTAAACTTTTTTTTTAAACTAATAACAGTTAGGATGTCAAGCTTTCCTTGCAGGTCTTTCAATTTAAAATAGCGTCAATCAAAACTTCTAAGTATTTGATTTTGTTTACCACACTAGCATTTAAGCAGCTAAACGAGGTGCAGACTCTATCACTGCTAAGGCCATTTAAGAAAATTACATTAGGCAAACTCAAACTTTCCCCAAATTGTATTATTTTATATATCACTTATTTTGTTTTATCACTTAGAAATGAACTTGCGAGCTTTAAACCAAATTGCTAGATAATCTAGATCATGTTTCATACCAGAATTTTTAACTGTTTTACTTTAACCAATGTAGACAAACGCGAAGTCATCTACAAACGCAGTAAGGGCTCCAGCAAAAGGGAGTTTGAAAATATCATTAACGTGGCTGTGAATTGGGAACAGCTTTAGATCACTCATCAAATTTGATGAAGGGAAATAACATAGTTATAATTTTAGTAAAATGTATGACCACTGTAAAATTGTACCACTAAAAATTTCGCCACAGTCGATTTGATGACCGATTCTACAGGATAGATCATACATCAATTCAAATTCAGCAGATAAGATTCTAAATAACCAAGCAGCCTTTTTGAATTTCTTCTCATGCTACAAATGTTTTGAGAAACAAAATTAAATTTATTTAATGAACTAGCCCCATAGTCACAACAATATAATGTTTATGTAACACAACAAACGAAACGAAATTAACTGAATAACACAATAATAATAAATACAAGTCCATTTGTAAGTTATTGGCAATAAACACGATAGTGTAATTTCATCTTTACTTGCCATAATAAAATATAACAATTTTTAATATCTTGCATATCGCAATATAAAACAAATAAAATCTATTGTAGTGTTAAAACAAATCGAGAAAAGTAACGAAATTAAAATAACAAATAAAATAAAACTAATAATTGCACGTAGATATTCAATCCAAAAAATCCCGTAGTGTAATACGACCGCTATATGCTATAATAAAATAGACATTTGCAACTTTCCCCTAACTTCACACAATAATAAATATAGAAAAAAATTTGGACGTTAAAAAAATAATTTAAGTTTAAAATCAAATAAAATCAATAATAATTAATTACCTTAGTGAAATTGGAGAAAACTAAATAAAATATAAGTTTTACAAAACAAATAAATAAATATGAATGAGCAATCTGTGCTGATGAAGTCTATGTTGTTCCAGCTGGATGATAAGCCTCCAGAGATATTAGGCCAATTGCATCACTGAAAGCACGAGCTGCAGAACATTTCGGTGATAATTTTTAAAGTATTTGGTTAAAAGTCGAAGCAAAAACTTCAACTGATGCTGTGAAAGTTAATTACGCAACAATGATTTTATAAAGTTTTCGATTACGGGAAATAAAATCAGCTGGAAAAATTTAACAAATTGGAACCAAACAACGAAATGTAATAATTTACTGTTAGAATATTTAATTTTAAACTGGAATCGAAAACTACCTAAGCGGTAACTATAGTTCATACTGAAAGGTAAATAGTTTTGCTTATGTATAAATCAATTTAATTAATGAAAAAATAAAATTAATAGTTTAAGATGAATGGATGGATTGATCATCACAATATTTAGAATTTCCTGACTGAGTCAACATCCAAACAAAATAAGCGATACATACTACAAGCTGTTCCAAAACAACGATAATTCGTTTACACAATAACATGCTGCTTAAGTACCAAACAAAAGATGGGAGTGTTATAGAAATTATTGTGTTATGTAGCACTGTGGTAGAACGGTCTGATACATGATTAAAATAGTATCTGATCTGGAAATAATATACTATGTAACTTTATTTTTAGATTAAAAATGGTATTTGGTAAAGATTTCGAAATGTAGCAAATAATAAGGGAATAATGTGAAGATGATGGTTAAACTACTACCAGACTAACATTTAAGCAAGTAGAAAATGATAAGATTATATTTGATGTTGATATCAAAAGGTTTTTATTAAAGTATGATACATCAAAGTCGAACCACTGGTTCGTGTTTTATTGTACAAATTATGCATAATCATAATTCTTTAGGCTAACTAACCCCTTTACTGATTTTAATGCATGGAAATAATTTGTGAAAATGAACCAAAATTTGACAACAGTATTTCTGCTGGTACACAGAGCTTTTAATGAAAATATCACTCATCAAAATTGGACACACATCAAAACCGGATCACTATTGCTCAATATATAACCATAAGGATTATTCTAATGTAAGCTTGGCTTCAAATGTGCGTAACTAACTGTATACTTCTTTGATAGGAAGTCATTGGTACTGGAATAAGTAAGTGGAGGTTATGTCATCATTCATTAAAAAGTATCAATCCCTCAAGGCTAGAAAATAATCCAACACATAAATATATTGAACGTGGCCGTTATCTGGCCCAGTTCGCTTAGTATTTCCTTAAATTAAACAAAAAATCACGATACAATAATATATTTACACATAAAAAATGACTTACCTTCCATTGACCAATCCTTCACAGCTAAGTCCCTTTTATTACAAATTGTATAATTAAGGATGCTATAAATCAAGCTGGAAATGTCCGATGTTATGCAGATGAATTATGTAGTGCACAAATTTTTTACAGATATTAATTTTACAGGTGAAATGAGAATATTGTCGACGCTGCAAATGGTAAGAACAATTTTATTTGGGTTGTGTGGGACGATAGGTGAGTATATGGGTATTAACTGGCATTTAAAACAAATTATTAGTCTTGTGCAACAACAATAACCGATGTATTATAATTTTTAATAATAAAAATAAAGGCAGCATAAATATTGAATAAGTCAAGCATAATGTATAAGGTTGATGGCCGAGAGGTAAAATTGGTGTGTATTTCTCACACTAATTGAAAGTTCTTTGGTTCGAATCGCGGGCAAAGTTCATTTTTAAGCTTGCAAAATATTCAGAAATTCTGTTTTTTAAGAGTGCCAGTAAAAATGACGTACTTGACATTCAAAATAAAAAAAAAAAAACGTTACCCATGGCGAGCATCGAACCACTGAACGTCAAATTGTATTCATGGATATTACAAAAAAATGTCATCCGGTGGCAGCATCATACTTTATCTTCCAATTTATTGAAAAAATGGCAGCATAAATATCAAATTAGTTAACCATTTTGAATAACTTTGGTGGTCGAGTGGTAAAGTTGGTGGTATATCACCATCAGTAAGTTCTTTGGTTCGAATCCGGTTCGAGTACATTTTAAAATGTCTTAATATCCCTGAAGTTCATTTTTTTTAGGGACCAGTTAAAATGACGTCATTCCCAATGCAAATCTACAATAAAAAAAAAAAAATAAACATTACCCATGGTCAGGATCGAACCACTGACCATATGGTCTAGTTGTATATATAAATTGTATAGTTGCATGGTTATAGCGAATTATATAAAAAAAATTTTGTCTATGCTTCTTTCAATCCTGGTTGCCTGGTAAAAATTTCAAAAAAAAGTGAAAAATCGAAAATGTTGCTTGTATAGCGCAATGATATTTTTTTGCATCTTACCTTGTCATATGGCATAGTAAGATGCAAAAAAATATCATTGCGCTATACAAGCAACATTTTCGATTTTTCACTTTTTTTTGAAATTTTTACCAGGCAACCAGGATTGAAAGAAGCATAGACAAAATTTTTTTTATATAATTCGCTATAACCATGCAACTATACAATTTATATATACAACTAGACCATATGGTCAGTGGTTCGATCCTGACCATGGGTAATGTTTTTTTTTTTTTATTGTAGATTTGCATTGGGGATGACGTCATTTTAACTGGTCCCTAAAAAAAATGAACTTCAGGGAAATTTAGACATTTTAAAATGTACTCGATCCGGATTCGAACCAAGAACTTACTGTTGGTGATATACCACCAACTTTACCACTCGACCACCAACGTTACTCATATTGGTTAACTAATTTGATATTTATGCTGCCATTTTTTCAATAAACTGGAAGATAAAGGTTGATACTGCCACCGGGCGATATTTTTTTGTAGTTTTTTTTATTTTAAATTGGAATTTATATAGTTTGGCCACACCCATTATTTAATGGAAATATTTTTACGTAAATGAGATAACATTAACCTTAACTTCGGTGGTTCGATGCTCGCCATGGGTAACGTTTTTTTTGTTGATTTGGAATGTCCAATACGTCATTTTAACTGGCACCCCTAAAAAAATCCGAATTTCTATATTTTTTGCAATTTTAAAAATGAGAACTTTCACCGCGATTCGAACTAAAGAATTTATGGTTCGTGTGATATGCACACACCAACTTTACCTCTCGGCCACCAACCTTATTTGTTTCATACGACTGATTTAATATTTTATGCTGTCTTTTTTCGGAAGATTGAATGGTTTAACATGATCCGACGCGATACTTTTATTTGGAATTAATTACGTCATTTAAATGACTTTAATTTCCTTTAGGAATATTATAAGTAGAAATATTTTAAAATGAAGAAAATGGAATAAAAGAAAACTATGTTTTTATTTTAATTTATAATTAATTTTTCGTTTTTTGTTGTTTTTTTTTAATTTTTTTTATTGATTTAACATTCATTTTTTCTGTCACGAATAATTTTGGTTTTGTTGTTACTAAATAGTTTGTTTATTGTTTAACTACAGATTTATTATTTTGTTGTTTAATGGATATGATTAATGTTTCCCTCTTTCATTTTAATTAAAAATAAATATTAAAATTAAAAACGTTTAATTTAATTCGAAAAATATAATAATAATTAAACGCCCAAAGAGAGATTTGAAATTAAATTAAAAATCGACCAATATTTTGTAAACCTCTATGACTAGGTGCATACTTTTTTGCGGGCAGTGGATTGCTGTGTACCAATTATATTTCCAAATCCAAAATTAATTTTGTTAATATATTTATATATGTTTTGTAAATTAATTAATCATCTTAAAATTAAGAAAATTTACAATTTTACACGTTTTATTTATCATTGTTGCGAATTAATTAATAATTAATTAAAAATAAAAATATAAATCATAAAAAATAATTTAGTTTTTATTAAATTTAATCAAAATTTTTTATTTTGTATTAATTAAATGCAATCATCATCTGTCCGACATAAATTTATATTTTTAATTTTTTTTAATATAATTTTTTAAAATTATTTTTTTGTGTTATAGAAGGATACATATACCATGCTTTTTTAAACGTTTTTGTTTTTTTTTTTTTAAATATTTTTCTTAAAATAAATAATAAATAATCCAAATACACGTTTTGTTTTTGATTATTTAATTAATATTTTGTAATTATACATCATGTGTTGCAATATACATACATACATAAATGTATTTTGTTATGTTTATAAATTATAAAATAAATTATTAATAATATAATTTTTTTATTTATTTATTGGGTGTTTTTGTGTTTGAGTGTTTGTCAAATATAATTATTATAATTAAATTAAAAATTTTAAATTTATTTATATAAACAATAAATATATAATTTCTTTTTATGTTATTTTTTAAATATATAATTGTACAAGAAGCAACATTTTTTATATAATATATATCATATATATTTATTAATAATAATTAATTATAATAATTTTATCGATTAATTTTTAATTCCATATTTTAATTAACTATCTTAGTTTTGTTTGTTTATATAATTTGTTGTTGTTTTTTTTTTACTTAAAAACTAAAATTATAAAGAAGCTGCATATTTATTTATTTTATTAATAATAATATTTTTACAATGTTTTTTTTTTTTTTTTTTATAAAATAATTGATAATTTTTTTGGATGTTTTTTCAGTTTTTCATTTAAGTTACATAGTTATATAATTTTAATTCTTACTATAATATATATATATATATATATATATATATATATATATATATATATATATATATATATATATATACATATATATATATATATATATATATATATATATATATATATATATATATATATATATATATATATATATATATATATATATATATATATATATATATATATATCCATATATTTATAATTAATAATATTTTATATGCAAATTTATTCTAAATTATTTATTTTATGTTATATAAATATAGTATACAACAAATATAATTATTTACTGTTAAAATTAATTTTTGGTTTACTAAAATTTGTTTTGCCCAATTAAATATATAAATAATTATTGTTTAAGTTAAATTACAAAATATTAAATAAATATGTACAGTTGTTATATATTATAAATATTATATATATATATATATATATATATATATATATATATATATATATATATATATATATATATATATATATTTATATATATATATATATATATATATATATATATATATATATATATATATATATATATTCATATGTGTATAATTAATTAAATAAGAATTTTTATATTTTTAAGTTTATTTTTTAAGTTTTATTAATTTTATTTAGTGATTGTTTTTTTTTTTTTTTTGTTTCTTTTATAATATATTTAGTTACAGAGAAGACTTTTTGTTGTTTTTTAATTTTTTAATTTGAGTTTGTTTAGTTATAAGAGAAGCGGGATTACTTTTATATATGATTAAAGAATTTCTCGATTATGAGTCGTTCCGTATTTTCGAAGAAAAATAAAATACGATTATTTTGAAATTTATAATTAATTAGCAATCGAACTCGATTACAGAAATCAAGGACTTGTCCCATCCCATTCGCTGGACTTAAAACATTTTAAAGTTGGTATTAATTTTAGCCTAAAAATGTATTAATAACTTTTAATAACCCATAATGCATTCATATGTCCAAAACCCGTCGGTTTCCTTGTTATTGTACTCGATGCCAGTGATGACGTACTGCTGGATACATATCTATACTTAAATACTAAACACTAGTTAAATTAATATTTAACTGTAAATTCAGTAATTGTTATGTTAATATTAGGCTAAATAAATTTAAACTTAAATCATGCACAACAATTTGAATAACCAAATATCTAACTGAATTTTATAAAAAGTTTTCACCTAAGTGTATTTAGTCGATTTAAAATTTTAAGTTGACTAAACTAACCATCATCTCGTTTACGTTATTAAATTCATTCATATCAATTTAATTTTAGACTAAATTCTGTCTAATATAAATTAACTTTAGGTGAGATTTAATTTAAATTATTTGTCCAACAGTAAAATTGTTGATGGAAAGTTCAAGTTCAGTACTAACCAACTTATAAGGAAAGTTGTATCAATTTTATTGTCGAGACATTAGATTTAAATTAATTAAATTTAGATTACGAATTCGATTGTATCTATATGTATGTAAATAATTAATAAATTTAATAAAAATAATAAATGTATTTGTATATGCAGTAAATAAATAATTAAAAACAGTCAAAATAAAATAAAAGACATAAAAAATAAATAACAGATTAACTATTCGTTTTTGTTTATTTTTTCTATTTTTATAATAATTAATTAATTATTTAGTTAAAAATAATAATATTAATAATAATACTTTGGTTTTGTATTTTTTTTAAAAATTTTTGTTTAACATAATTTAAATATTAATCAAGGTTATAAATATACAGTCCTTACGAAAAATGTTCGTGCTTAGCATAAATTTAGTAAATCGCTCGAGTAAATTTAAAGTTTTGTCCTAAAATTTAACTTACACAGAAAATTGAGTTTTTTGTTATTTTTAATCTTAATTAATTTTAAATAACAAATAAATAATTTTTTTGTTTAGGTTAAATTTTGGATCAACACTTTAAATTTACGCTAAGCACAAACATTTTTCGTAAGGACTGTAAATATATATGTATGTATATATATATATATATATATATATATATATATATATATATATATATATATATATATATATATATATATATATATATATATATATATATATATATATATATATATATATATATATATATATATATATATATATATATATATATATATATATATATATATATATATATATATACATATATTTAAATAAATAATGATGAATGATTTTTGCGGATGATGAACAAAAAGCTTTGAGGTAGATTTTCTGTAGTAAGCGAAATAATTTAATTTTTAAATATTAATTAATTTTAAATTTATTGAAAGTTTTAAGACGAACTTTATATTATACTCGGAAGACTGTCTTATTTGATAAAGAACATTTTTTTTATTTTTTTAAAGAGCTTTCATTCATCATAAATTATTATTTATATTTTATTAAGTCTTTGCGTTTTATGCTGTCTACCATAACTAAAAGTAATCATTAAATTACGACTTGATTTTCGTATGTGTTTGTATGTGAGTGTAAGTATAATGTAAGGTGTGTAAATAAATTAATTGATTTAATAATTAAATGCGACAGTTATTTAGTGAACGTGAATAGTTTTTATTTTTAGGAGCGAGATTATTCTAAAAAAAATAGGAAAATGTAATTTTTAATTTAATAAATTTAATAAATATGTATATATAAATATATATATATATATATATATATATATATATATATATATATATATATATATATATATATATATTATATATATATATATATATATATATATATATATATATATATATATATATATATATATTTATATATATATATATATATATATATATATATATATATATATATATATATATATATATATTTATATATATATATATATATATATATATATATATATATATATATATATATATATATATATATATATATATATATATATATATATATATATATATTTATATATACAAAGACTGCTCCATTTAAAAGGAAACGTGCTGAAATTACGTTCAAAATGTTTATTGTACACGATAAAGCTGTGATTTATATAGGTACGTAGATGTGGAATGCATTTTTACATGTTTAAATGGAGTACCAATTGTAGTTGTAGTTAACAGAACTAAACTATATCTTACTTATTGACTTACTAATGTTAGAATCATCATTTGTATAGCGAACGTAATCAGTTTCGAAATTCGATATTTTTGGAATAGTTTTTAATTTTTAATATAAACTAAGACGGAATTGAACCCAGTATCTTTCGGTCCAAAACGTTACGACAGTAGTAAGAGCATAAAGTAAATGTCCACCTCTACAAATAGTTTTTTGTGAAGAGATGTAACCAAGATTTACATTAAACAATAAATTGTGACATTCGAATAATTTAGGATCATATTGTAAGCTGAAATATCGACCGAAATTTGAAACAACCAACAAATACCACTGACTAGACTTATTTATTACACTGACTAGCTT
Organism: Tipula confusa; assembly: GCA_963556175.1. Classification (NCBI taxonomy): domain Eukaryota; kingdom Metazoa; phylum Arthropoda; class Insecta; order Diptera; family Tipulidae; genus Tipula; species Tipula confusa. Next base: position 166,972,176 of record OY744477.1, on the reverse strand, counting down.
GTATAAAACCAAACTTCTATGGTTAGATGTCGTAAAAAAAGAACTAGAGATCAATACAATTATTACTAGAGTTGAACGATTTATTTTGGTAATCGAATTTGATGCAAAAGATTTTGAAATTTTCAAAAAATGTTGGTATTTTTGAACTAGTGAAACTGGTGAAAGATTGCCGAAGGAGCATTTACTCTCTTGTTTAATGAATATTCTAGGTATAGTTTCAAATTTAAAGACAAATTGGATAACAAAACTATATTGAATGATATGATAGTTTTGGGATCTACGGGAGTTCACGTGTGTTGGAAAGTCAAAAAGTCGACTAATTTGTATTGTTCGATTCCCTAGATTTCATTGTGCTCAGTAATTTTTAAAGAACAGAGACAATTAAACGTTGAGTTACTTTAAGACTAAAAATTATTTCCTTTTAACTGAAGCTAAATTTATATATATATATATATATATATATATATATATATATATATATATATATATATATATATATATATATATATATATATATATATATATATATATATATATATATATATATATATATATATATATATATATATATATATATATATATATATATATATATATATATATATATCAAAAAGTGCATGTCCTACGAAAAAACTTCGATATTAAAGTTTAAGTTAAGTTTTTCTGCGAAGTATGGAATTATTGCATTTATACATCTTTGTAACACGATTAAATTAAGAAATCACGAGGAAAAACGACTTTTAATGTAGATACCGAGATAAACATAATCTCTGTAGTAGATCATATACATAAGAAGTTTGCCGTAAGTAAAGCATGCACTAGCATTAGAAGTGCTTAAGACACAGATTCCATTCATTAAAATTTAACGAGTAAATAGCCTAACTTGTATTTGAACGATTGTATCATAATGAAGACCAACAAATGTAGTCACGTGTACCGAGTTTTATATCGTCAACCCTCCTCGTATTCTAATTCGATTGGAAAAATGTATCGATGAATATCTCTAAAAATACGTCACTCCAGTCGAAAACTTAAAATGTTCACATAGTAAAAAGTTGGTGAATATCGTATTCGTCAACGTATTTCTAGAATACAAGCCCATATACTTAAACGTGACACATGCTTTTTTATCATTTTTGAGTTAGCAATGCTATCTTTCTGAAATATAAAGTACACCACCATCTCGAAAGAGTAACGTAGCATGTTCAAAACGCAATGTTAAACGAATAGAGTGTTCTTGCCTATTTCGGTGTAGTAACACATTTGAAGACTTAGACAGGTAAAATATTCATGACGCGTTTTGGAGACTCGACGATTGATCTAAAATCTACAGGCATTTCATTTGGTTGTCGCCCGGAGTGTGTCAATTGCTCGCGGGTCGTTGCTTTTCGCACTGCGAAAAATCTTGAAAATTAACGAAACACGTATCTGTGAGCAATGCCGAAATAATCTTCGAACTCAAGGCCAACATTGTCACAGAAATTCGAACGCTGCAGCCACAAACTATGAGAAATGTTATGGAAAATGCTCTAAAACGAGCTTATCATTGCCAAGCCGGGTGTCATTAGTGACATTATTTTTCATGCTTTTTTTACATTCGCAGTTTCGAAATTTTCAATTTCGGTTTAAAATAAAACTGTGAGTTTGATTAAAAGTTCCTTTAGAATTTAAAATTAAACAAAAGGCCTTTACGTTTACGATGATTAAACTTTAAATTGAATTATCTCGATATGAGGTTTATGTCGTTTGAAATACTTAAGTACGATGACGAAATGTTAACGTTGCCTTATTATTTTCTTTGTAGGACATGTAATGTTTGAAATATTTATCGATTATATATATATATATATATATATATATATATATATATATATATATATATATATATATATATATATACATATATATATATATATATATATATATATATATATATATATATATATATATATATATATATATATATATATATATATATATATATTTATATATATATATATATATATATTTTTATACATATATATATATATATATATATATATATATATATATATATATATATATATATATATATATATATATATATATATATATATATATATATATATATATATATACGAATTTTTTTAGCATGTTTAATATAATTTATACTTATGATTATAGCATTTTATATAAAATGTTTTTAAAGCTACATTTCTTTAATTAATTAATTTAATTTAATTTAGTTTTATGCTCGTGTTATAAAGGTTTTCTTTTTTACTTTTTGGGATGACTAGATAATTTGTTAGTTAATTTATATATATATATATATATATATATATATATATATATATATAAATATATATATATATATATATATATATATATATATATATATATATATATATATATATATATATATATATATATATATATATATATATATATATATATTTAAATATATATATATATATATATATATATATATATATATATATATATATATATATATATATATATATATATAATAAAATAATATTTTTAATAGTAATTACAAAAAAAAAAATTTAATTAATAATAAATAATTAAATATATATATAATATTTTAATTAGTTTTTAATTTAATTTTCTGATCACTGCAAAGTCGGATTTTAGTTTAGTTTTACTTATTTGACTTGTGCTAATATATTATTTATTTAATAAAAATTATTATAATTTTTATTATGCAAAAACAAAAATTACGATGTAATTATTATTTTTTGTTTTGTGCAACATTCAACATAATATTTTCTTCTATTTATAACCAACCGCACTATATAATATTTATACGATCGAAATTTGTTGTTGGTCCTTAGCGGTTAATTTAAATTAGGCATATGATTCGCTTAATTGTTCGAAGAAATATTCAAAATTAGGATCATTTATTCCGGGAATAGATGATGGGCTGCTTGGAGGTTGTGCAACACTCCTGTATTGTTGTTGAAATGTTGATAATATATCGCGTATCTTTGCAATGATCTCTTGAACTCAGGCATTTGATTCCTGAAAATACATAGACATAATAAATGGATGAGTTTTAGTGGTTTTCCGGTGGTATGTTGATTATGAGCACAATATTATTTCTTTTTTTTTTTTTTTTTTTTTTTTTTTTTTTAATTATGATTATGTGTTTGTTTTTTAAGTAATCGTTCATCTTAATAGTAGTGTTGTCAATGAGAAATGCTAAATACATTTAATTTGTTTTATATTAATTTTAGTTACGAGTAAATTTAAGTTTTGGCATTAGTTTATTTTTCAGATTACCAAACTGAGGTAATCGACTAGATTTAAGAAAATTCATTTCAATGAAAAACTTTGAAAATTTTGTTAATTTTGTAACACCATTTCCACTTATTTCCAACGGAAACCGTTTATTGGGAAATATTTTATGTGCTAATCTAGTTTATTGGGACAATAAAATTTCCATAAAAATTGAAATATTGAGCTATAATATGGTTGCCAAGTCGAAACATTTATTCGTTTCTCGTTTACAACACTGAAATAAAAATTGAACGATCACATGCGGCTAAGGAAGGCGATCATATTTATGAAAAATAAAAATATAAGTTAAATAAACATAAAAGAACTACATACAATATACATAGATACATACATAATTTATAGAAAAGTAGTAAAGTTAAGTAAAATTAATAGTTATAGGTAATAAAGCTTTTTGATTTTGGTTATTGTATATGTGTTTAAACATAATTTGTAGCAATTGTGTTTTTTTTTTAAATAAATTAAAAAATATTTTGCTTACTTAAATTTACAAACAGTACAGGTGCGTTAATTTTAGTGAAACTATTTTTTTTTTTTTTTTGATTTAATTAATTTATGAATGCAAATCAACAACAGATTTCAATAAAAATGATAATAAATAATTTATTTTAAATAAATTTTACTATGATTGTTATTGTTATCATTATCATGATTATCATTAGTAGTAGTAGTAGTAGTGGTAGTGGTATTATCATTATTTATATTTGTATTAGTAACAGTTAATTGTTCAGACAATCCTTTTTTTCTACGATTGTTGCGTCTCACCTTTAAATTATCAAAATAATGCATAATTTGTTCGTAATCCATATCCAAATCGTCTAAGCCAAGACTTTCATTTGGACCATTTGCAGATGGTGTTGTTGTTGTTGCATCGGCTAAATCACTATCCGGACTACTTGTTGAAAACATTGGATTTTCAACAACGGTAGCCCGTTTTACTTGTAATTGTTTATTATTTGGTAGATTTTTATTGTCGCCGACACCTGGTGGCGTTATAAAACCGCCATTATCGTCTGAATTCGATGATGAATCGGACGTATTTGTTGTAAAATTTTGATGTGACGACGACAGTTGTGATTTATTATTAGATGCATAATTATTTTTATTACGTAACTGCACTTCAGAGCCTCCTAACCCAATGCCAGAATCAAGCATAGAACTAGAAATAGAAGACCTGTCATTTTTATCATTTTGATGTGCACCCAATACATCTTTCTTTGGATTAATATATTTTGTCCCTCTTTTTGGTGTGTCCGTATCAAATTGGAATGCATTTTTTTGTTGTTGTGCAGCACTTTCGACCAGTTTTTCGGCCATATGCAATTCTGTATTATGATTATCGATGTTATAATGTAAATTATTATGATTATTTTGCGTTGGCGATACGTAGGCTAATGGTGGTGGTTTTGGATTACGAGTCGGTGGCACCTGATTTATAAGACGTGGTGAATAGCCCGAATTCGGTGCGTTTACATTAAAAAGGGCTGCATTTATTTGTTGCTGAGTCAAATTTAAATTATGCAAATTTGTTGAAACTTGAGACGCCTGTGATGTGGGCTGTGATTGTACATGCTGTTGTGGTTGAATTTGAGCTGAAACTGCAGCGACTAATGGTTCCGGGATGCCAATTGATCGACGATTTAATTGACCATTGCTACTGGTACGTTGATGATGTTTACTGTGATGATGGTGTCGTTTTTGTGGTTGAACAATTGATTCTGGAATCGACTAAACAAATGTATAAAAAAATATGTTGATTGTTGAAGGTGCTAAACAAAATACTTACACGATTAGAATTTCCATTATTATTACTAATATTACTAATATTATGGCTATTATTATAGTTACTATTATTATTATTATTATTATTATTTGGATTTACATTAGCTGTGACACCAATATTACGATGCGGTGGTACGGGTGGCCGATATTCAATATTACTTTGCTCGCTCAATGGTACTGCATGTGGTGGTAATGGTGGTGGAACATCTTCATCGCTGTTAAAATATAAAAAATAAATTTAATATAACATAAACTATAATCCTGTATTTACCCATTTTTGCTACGTCGATGTTCCTTTTTGGTATATGTTGACGTATCAATCGGATAGCCAGATTCCGATTGTGATGGTAGCTGAATGTGATTAGGATTATCAAAACTCGTTGCTTGTACAATCGCATCGTCTGGATCAGAATAATTTACATTCAACGGATTATTTGTGATTCGTATACGCGAATCTCTTTGGTTATCTGGCAATACATTTCCATTTGCATCCTGTCCAATTGATCGATCCATTGTTGATCGTCCAAGCCACACCCAATCATGAGCGTTGGTCGTCGATTCACGCATTCGTTTTGGTTCACGTAATAGTCCGAATGCAGTTGAATATGATCCTTCTTTATTACCATTACCATCAGCTGCCAGCTCGATAGGAAGTGGTCGGAATTTAGAAGCGTACACAATACACGATATAACAAATACAACGATGGCAAAACAGAATGCAGTTAGTAAAACATACATTCCGATTTCGAGTGACGACATATCATGATTGTTCGAGTAGTCTTTGTGATTAACATTTAACGGTGTTAGCCCACCGCGATGCTGTCGAGCTTGTACGGTTGGTTCATGATTTGAATCATCTTTAAGCGGGATTCCAATTAATATGTCGGCCAAATCATATAAATCACGACCACCTTTTCGTTCCCGCCCTAGTATTCCATCGTTTTGAACAGTATCGGGTCGATTTGGATTTTCCGTTGTACTAAAATCGACTTGAACCGAAGCGAGTGCACTGGCTAGTGGACCTGGAGCTAATTTTGGTCCATTCTTCGGTAGTGGCACATTACGTCGTAATCGACATTCCTCCGATAATAAGAGTGTAACTCTAAGCAAATCTCCATTTCCTTCACCTACTGCAATCACTCGAGGATGATGAGAAGCTAACATTGGTGCGAATGCGACAACTTCGGTGTCTAAGCTTTCGACCAGTAAAAAATAATCATCTACTGAAATATCTCGGAGTGGCGTCCGTGCACCATCCGAAAATTCTAAATCAATATCAAGTAATCCTTCTTGATATTGAGCAGTTAATCGTCGCGTAACGGTCGTTTCGGCAATATATCCATTTTCTATCGTACTATCGGATGTAATATTTAATTGCAGTCCAGAAACTACCCGAACTATAAGTCGTGTTATATTCACTTTATCACTACCAACTCGGATTTCTTTGGAACCAATAACACGACCTGTTATTGGTGAAAGTACCTGCACGTCGGTACGTCCCATCGCTCGCCCTTGTAGCGTCCGTCCACGAAGCGTTGCAATTTTTGGATCGGCTACCCGCAAAAGCGGTTGAACTAAGTCCGTTACACGTAATCCAGTTCGCCGGGATATCAAATAACTTACTCGACCCGAATCCTAAATAAATATATATTTAATTGGTTTAGAAACCATCACATTTGCGATTGTAAATTATTTAATCATACCTGGTCGACAGCTAAAAATCTTGCATACACTTCGACCGGGCTCTGTTGATATCGTGCTCGGCACACCGAACGATCTGAGCCAATAAAATTTTTACCATAATCATCGGTATGATGATTCCAACTATACGCCCGTTTACGACGATTCATTTTCCCTTGAGCATTGTGTTCATCTGGAATTTTCCAACCCTTAATTTGTGACAGCCGAAAATCGCTGACTGAAACTTCAAGTGGAAATTCTGGCATCCATACAATAAATTTTGCACGTCCACTATATGATCCATATTTTACAACGACTGACGCATTGGACGAACCTCGCCCTTCTGATCCATCAACATATACTGAACTACATGATGATGATACCTTGTAGGGTTGAATTGAAAAATTAAAAACAAAAAATTAAAGTTAGCTTTAAACTTTTTGTTTAATTTTACGATTTTGAAATGTAAAAAAATAAAAATCTATATCAAAATAATAATTAAATGTTTGGTTTGTATAATTAGAGTTTTATTTTCATTATTATTGTAATGTTTGGTTAAATGGTTAAATGGTTTCCTCGCTGGTCCTATATCAACCATTTGTCCATTTGACACATTAAAAGTTAAAACTTTAAGCTATCAATTTTAAAAGAAAAACTTTGATGATCCTTTGTTATATTTATATACACCACTATTTTTCCACACCACCTATCAAATCTATATTTATACTAATATCTAAAAAGAAAAGCACAACAATAAAATACCATTTTTTCGATTTCCACTTATTTACCCACAAATTTTAATGTCATCTAATACTTTTTCGATCAAATTCAAAAAATTCTTTAATGTCTCATCTGGGTAAAATTAGACCAAGAAAAAAAGGGAAATATGCAGAAAATACAAAACAAACATTCAAGTCGTTTGATGAAATTTTTCTTATATAAACGTATGTCTATATGCTGTTATACATAAATGTCTATCTAGGTTTTACGTCTTTGTAGAAAATTAAAAAGAAAGTTGTAACTTTATATATATGTGTACACAAAAAGGAGTGGTAAGCTTCATGGTATAGTACGGATAAATAAAACAAAACTTTTTATAACAAAACCTTAGCTAGTAACTTTTTATTTTCTGTGGTACAGTATTTCTAATTATCGACTACGACTATAGTTTTACCATTCAAAATCATTTGTGTTGCTTCTTAGTACAAAAAGATACTTTTTATGAATACATTTTTTTTTGATTGGTTTTAGTAACGCTTGGGTAGTGTTTCTGAAAGTATCAAAATATATATTCAAATATTTACGATGTTACCTTATAAGATTCATCGTTTTTCATAATAAATTTCTTATTGACAACAACATAAGTGTCTCTCATTTGACAACAACAAATGTATATTAATTACTACTGTTGACCTGTTTTTAAAATTTATGGATTAAGAGCCGATTTTTTTAAGGATTGTCCGACACTTCGGTTTCAATTTCACTATCAAAAGTGCATTGTTAGTGCTTTCTATTTTATTATATTTTTTATTTGTTCGAATGGTTTTACAATGGTGCAACAAAACTGAATAAAATTACAATTTATAAGTGATAATGTAAACATGAGGGGCCTTTTTCCCCAAAAATGACTTCTTCGAACAACGAATACCGAACACAATCTAAAACACACGAGAACCAATTTTATGTAGAAAATATAAATATTGCAAGTTCAAGTATAAACCAAATAAGTAAGTTCAACACAGCCCTAAGAAAATAGCTATGCTAGTAAATAAAAGTGCTTCTTCCACAGAATTAATTATACCGCCGTTTAATAAAAATCAAAACAGCGGAGAAAAATTGAATCATCAGCAAATTTAGAATTGCTAAACGGAAACAATAGTAATGCTCTCAGTGCGACAAACTCTAGTGACCGTAGTCAGTGTGAAAATAAAATAGTGCAAACTAGAAAACGGAGTCCGAGATCTGCCCAGTTTGCTAACAGGAGCAAAGTGACATGGATTGAACTAGGTGTTAACCAAATACCTCTTGGCAACCGATTTTCTAGTTGACCTCAATTCAACACCGAAATTGAAAACTGAGAAACCGCCTCCGGTTTATGGAAAGGAAGCGTCTAGTAATGAACTGGTTAACAGAATCGCAACATTATCAGATTCTAAATTGTGTATTAATCGGCTCAAGAGAGGTAATATAAACGAAACAAAGATTCAAACCTTCGAAATCGATGACTTCAGAGCCATAGTTAAACATTTTGACGAAGTTGGTAAAAGATATTACACATACCAGCTAAAAAGTCAAAAAGGTCTGACTGTTGAGTTAAAAGGAATTAAAAGCTGCATAGATGTTAGTAACATACAAGCTGCATTTGCTGCGGAAGGTTTCCATGCCAAATCTATTGGTAATATAGTAAATCGTGAGAAGAAACCTCAACCAATGTTCCGTTTGGAACTAGACCCGCAGAGGAAGAATGGTACTGAGTTTAAAAGATTTATAATTTAAAATATTTGCTTCATCGCAAAATATTAATTGAAGAACCTAAGAATAACCTGGTTCAGACCAGTTCAATGCATAAAGAGCCAAGAATACGAACACACGAAAGCATACTGAACCTTAAATTATGTTTGTGTTTTGTGGTGAACTTCACGACTCCAAACAGTGTGATAAATCAAGCCCATCTGTGAAACGTTGCAGTAACTGCGGTGAAAAACACACGGCAAATTACAGGGGTTGCGCAGTGTATCTGGACTTAAAATAAACTCTAAAATGAGAACTGAGCAACGAATGCTCAATATGCAATTTAATCAGTGCAATAATGCAAATATCCTAAAAGGTAACAAACCGAAACTCAAAGTTCATTTGAATGAAAATGACCTAAACATCCATACCACGGTAAATAAATTAACCGAGACCATCCAAAGTGCTATGATGATGGTGGAAAGACAAATGAGCATGATGATGCAAAATATGAATACGCTTATGCAAATTATAGTTAAAATAACAAATGGCAGTTCTAAAAATAGCTATTTAGAATGCGAACAGGATTTCGCAACATAAAGCTGAGGGACAAACTTTTCTAATCGAACAAAATATAGACATTATGTTAATATCCGAAACACATTTCACAAAACAATTTTTTTAAATATTACCGTGGCTATTCTAAGTACATGGTGGTACTGCAGTTCTAATAAAAATATGATTAAAGCATTACGAGCTCCAGAAATATGCTAAACTTCACATCTAAGCTACAAATATCTGTTTGGAAGTCGATGACCTCAATTCAACACCGAAATTGAAAACTGAGAAACCGCCTCCGGTTTATGGAAAGGAAGCGTCTAGTAATGAACTGGTTAACAGAATCGCAACATTATCAGATTCTAAATTGTGTATTAATCGGCTCAAGAGAGGTAATATAAACGAAATAAAGATTCAAACCTTCGAAATCGATGACTTCAGAGCCATAGTTAAACATTTTGACGAAGTTGGTAAAAGATATTACACATACCAGCTAAAAAGTCAAAAAGGTCTGACTGTTGAGTTAAAAGGAATTAAAAGCTGCATAGATGTTAGTGACATACAAGCTGCATTTGCTGCGGAAGGTTTCCATGCCAAATCTATTGGTAATATAGTAAATCGTGAGAAGAAACCTCAACCAATGTTCCGTTTGGAACTAGACCCGCAGAGGAAGAATGGTACTGAGTTTAAAAGATTTATAATTTAAAATATTTGCTTCATCGCAAAATATTAATTGAAGAACCTAAGAATAACCTGGTTCAGACCAGTTCAATGCATAAAGAGCCAAGAATACGAACACACGAAAGCATACTGAACCTTAAATTATGTTTGTGTTTTGTGGTGAACTTCACGACTCCAAACAGTGTGATAAATCAAGCCCATCTGTGAAACGTTGCAGTAACTGCGGTGAAAAACACACGGCAAATTACAGGGGTTGCGCAGTGTATCTGGACTTAAAATAAACTCTAAAATGAGAACTGAGCAACGAATGCTCAATATGCAATTTAATCAGTGCAATAATGCAAATATCCTAAAAGGTAACAAACCGAAACTCAAAGTTCATTTGAATGAAAATGACCTAAACATCCATACCACGGTAAATAAATTAACCGAGACCATCCAAAGTGCTATGATGATGGTGGAAAGACAAATGAGCATGATGATGCAAAATATGAATACGCTTATGCAAATTATAGTTAAAATAACAAATGGCAGTTCTAAAAATAGCTATTTAGAATGCGAACAGGATTTCGCAACATAAAGCTGAGGTACAAACTTTTCTAATCGAACAAAATATAGACATTATGTTAATATCTGAAACACATTTCACAAAACAATTTTTTTAAATATTACCGTGGCTATTCTAAGTACATGGTGGTACTGCAGTTCTAATAAAAATATGATTAAAGCATTACGAGCTCCAGAAATATGCTAAACTTCACATCTAAGCTACAAATATCTGTTTGGAAGTCGATGACCTCAATTCAACACCGAAATTGAAAACTGAGAAACCGCCTCCGGTTTATGGAAAGGAAGCGTCTAGTAATGAACTGGTTAACAGAATCGCAACATTATCAGATTCTAAATTGTGTATTAATCGGCTCAAGAGAGGTAATATAAACGAAATAAAGATTCAAACCTTCGAAATCGATGACTTCAGAGCCATAGTTAAACATTTTGACGAAGTTGGTAAAAGATATTACACATACCAGCTAAAAAGTCAAAAAGGTCTGACTGTTGAGTTAAAAGGAATTAAAAGCTGCATAGATGTTAGTGACATACAAGCTGCATTTGCTGCGGAAGGTTTCCATGCCAAATCTATTGGTAATATAGTAAATCGTGAGAAGAAACCTCAACCAATGTTCCGTTTGGAACTAGACCCGCAGAGGAAGAATGGTACTGAGTTTAAAAGATTTATAATTTAAAATATTTGCTTCATCGCAAAATATTAATTGAAGAACCTAAGAATAACCTGGTTCAGACCAGTTCAATGCATAAAGAGCCAAGAATACGAACACACGAAAGCATACTGAACCTTAAATTATGTTTGTGTTTTGTGGTGAACTTCACGACTCCAAACAGTGTGATAAATCAAGCCCATCTGTGAAACGTTGCAGTAACTGCGGTGAAAAACACACGGCAAATTACAGGGGTTGCGCAGTGTATCTGGACTTAAAATAAACTCTAAAATGAGAACTGAGCAACGAATGCTCAATATGCAATTTAATCAGTGCAATAATGCAAATATCCTAAAAGGTAACAAACCGAAACTCAAAGTTCATTTGAATGAAAATGACCTAAACATCCATACCACGGTAAATAAATTAACCGAGACCATCCAAAGTGCTATGATGATGGTGGAAAGACAAATGAGCATGATGATGCAAAATATGAATACGCTTATGCAAATTATAGTTAAAATAACAAATGGCAGTTCTAAAAATAGCTATTTAGAATGCGAACAGGATTTCGCAACATAAAGCTGAGGTACAAACTTTTCTAATCGAACAAAATATAGACATTATGTTAATATCTGAAACACATTTCACAAAACAATTTTTTTAAATATTACCGTGGCTATTCTAAGTACATGGTGGTACTGCAGTTCTAATAAAAATATGATTAAAGCATTACGAGCTCCAGAAATATGCTAAACTTCACATCTAAGCTACAAATATCTGTTTGGAAGTCGATGACCTCAATTCAACACCGAAATTGAAAACTGAGAAACCGCCTCCGGTTTATGGAAAGGAAGCGTCTAGTAATGAACTGGTTAACAGAATCGCAACATTATCAGATTCTAAATTGTGTATTAATCGGCTCAAGAGAGGTAATATAAACGAAATAAAGATTCAAACCTTCGAAATCGATGACTTCAGAGCCATAGTTAAACATTTTGACGAAGTTGGTAAAAGATATTACACATACCAGCTAAAAAGTCAAAAAGGTCTGACTGTTGAGTTAAAAGGAATTAAAAGCTGCATAGATGTTAGTGACATACAAGCTGCATTTGCTGCGGAAGGTTTCCATGCCAAATCTATTGGTAATATAGTAAATCGTGAGAAGAAACCTCAACCAATGTTCCGTTTGGAACTAGACCCGCAGAGGAAGAATGGTACTGAGTTTAAAAGATTTATAATTTAAAATATTTGCTTCATCGCAAAATATTAATTGAAGAACCTAAGAATAACCTGGTTCAGACCAGTTCAATGCATAAAGAGCCAAGAATACGAACACACGAAAGCATACTGAACCTTAAATTATGTTTGTGTTTTGTGGTGAACTTCACGACTCCAAACAGTGTGATAAATCAAGCCCATCTGTGAAACGTTGCAGTAACTGCGGTGAAAAACACACGGCAAATTACAGGGGTTGCGCAGTGTATCTGGACTTAAAATAAACTCTAAAATGAGAACTGAGCAACGAATGCTCAATATGCAATTTAATCAGTGCAATAATGCAAATATCCTAAAAGGTAACAAACCGAAACTCAAAGTTCATTTGAATGAAAATGACCTAAACATCCATACCACGGTAAATAAATTAACCGAGACCATCCAAAGTGCTATGATGATGGTGGAAAGACAAATGAGCATGATGATGCAAAATATGAATACGCTTATGCAAATTATAGTTAAAATAACAAATGGCAGTTCTAAAAATAGCTATTTAGAATGCGAACAGGATTTCGCAACATAAAGCTGAGGTACAAACTTTTCTAATCGAACAAAATATAGACATTATGTTAATATCTGAAACACATTTCACAAAACAATTTTTTTAAATATTACCGTGGCTATTCTAAGTACATGGTGGTACTGCAGTTCTAATAAAAATATGATTAAAGCATTACGAGCTCCAGAAATATGCTAAACTTCACATCTAAGCTACAAATATCTGTTTGGAAGTCGATGACCTCAATTCAACACCGAAATTGAAAACTGAGAAACCGCCTCCGGTTTATGGAAAGGAAGCGTCTAGTAATGAACTGGTTAACAGAATCGCAACATTATCAGATTCTAAATTGTGTATTAATCGGCTCAAGAGAGGTAATATAAACGAAATAAAGATTCAAACCTTCGAAATCGATGACTTCAGAGCCATAGTTAAACATTTTGACGAAGTTGGTAAAAGATATTACACATACCAGCTAAAAAGTCAAAAAGGTCTGACTGTTGAGTTAAAAGGAATTAAAAGCTGCATAGATGTTAGTGACATACAAGCTGCATTTGCTGCGGAAGGTTTCCATGCCAAATCTATTGGTAATATAGTAAATCGTGAGAAGAAACCTCAACCAATGTTCCGTTTGGAACTAGACCCGCAGAGGAAGAATGGTACTGAGTTTAAAAGATTTATAATTTAAAATATTTGCTTCATCGCAAAATATTAATTGAAGAACCTAAGAATAACCTGGTTCAGACCAGTTCAATGCATAAAGAGCCAAGAATACGAACACACGAAAGCATACTGAACCTTAAATTATGTTTGTGTTTTGTGGTGAACTTCACGACTCCAAACAGTGTGATAAATCAAGCCCATCTGTGAAACGTTGCAGTAACTGCGGTGAAAAACACACGGCAAATTACAGGGGTTGCGCAGTGTATCTGGACTTAAAATAAACTCTAAAATGAGAACTGAGCAACGAATGCTCAATATGCAATTTAATCAGTGCAATAATGCAAATATCCTAAAAGGTAACAAACCGAAACTCAAAGTTCATTTGAATGAAAATGACCTAAACATCCATACCACGGTAAATAAATTAACCGAGACCATCCAAAGTGCTATGATGATGGTGGAAAGACAAATGAGCATGATGATGCAAAATATGAATACGCTTATGCAAATTATAGTTAAAATAACAAATGGCAGTTCTAAAAATAGCTATTTAGAATGCGAACAGGATTTCGCAACATAAAGCTGAGGTACAAACCTTTCTAATCGAACAAAATATAGACATTATGTTAATATCCGAAACACATTTCACAAAACAATTTTTTTAAATATTACCGCGGCTATTCTGTTTATGACACCAAACATACGGATGGAAAAGAACATTGTGGTACTGCAGTTCTAATAAAAATAAGATTAAATCATTACGAGCTCCAGAAATATGCTGAACTTCACATCCAAGCTACAAATATCTGTTTGGAAGGATGGTCTGGGAAATTTATAATATCGGCTGTCTATACTGTCCACCGAAACACGCAATTAAACAACAGCAATTTTTCGATTAAGTTAATCAGTTGGGAATCAAATTTTTGAGATGCTTAACATGTGCAATGAGGTTCGAGGTTGACGTTATCCAAGGGCAAGCAAGTCTACGAAGCAATAAACGAAACCAATCTAGATTATTTACTATCTGGACATCCCACATATTGGCCTACAGATAGGAAGAAAATTCCTGATTTAATAGATTTCTGTTTAATACGAAGAATAGCACGCACCAATGCTCAAGTCGAAGACTGTTATGATTTATTATCATCAGATCACTATCCAATAATAGGAACACTAAGTACCCAAACATTTAAAACTGAACCACCTCAACGTTTAACAAACAAACTAACGAAATGGGTTCTCTATAGAAACGTAGTATATGTAAATTACCATTTGGATGTCTCACTTCGCACACCAGAAGACATTGACGCTGCAATAGCAAGTAATGAAAATGGTAGCAAAAAAGGCTACCCCGGAAAACACAAATTCAGAAAATAATAATAAGCTATGATATCTTTGCCAATCTCCTTTGCATAAATGGAAATTAAATAAAGCTATAAAAGTTCTGAGAGAAGCACTACGGGAAGAATAAAATTTAGGAATACAGAATTACCTAAGTGAAATCGCAGCAACAGAAAAAACAGATTACTCACTATGGAGGACAACAAGAAATTTAAAATGGACCGAGCTACCGAATCCACTGATAATGAAACCAGATGGCTACTGGGCCAGAAGTGAAAAGTCTACCGCTTTCTCTGTCCATCTACAAAAAGTGTTCACCCTTAACGAATAAAAAAATTACTGCGTATACTACCACAGTTTACGAGGGACGAGTCGAACCCAAACCCATTAAAATTTAAATCGAAATGGGTCAAAACAGTTATCAAAAACAGTACAAATCTTAAGAAAGCTCCAGGACATGATCAAATAACGGGAAAAACGAGATGTGTGTACTTTTCCCAAAAATTGAAAATTTCTCAAATTATCATGATTCCTAAGTCAGGTAAAGACTAAACTCAACTCTCGTCGTACAGGCCAATAAGTCACAATTCATCAGTAAACAAATGTCAAATATCTTCATCTTGATGGAAGATTGACATGAAAAAAAAAAAAAAATTGAAACAAAACGCAATCAACTATTTAAAAATAAAATTCTCCAAAATGTACTGGCTGATTGGAAGAACATCGAAACTCTAGCCTGCAAGGCTCTACTATATACAAAGCGATCCATATGGACATATGGTATTTAACTATGGGGCTCAACGATAGTGCATCCAATATAGATATTGTATACAAAGAACACAAGCAAATATACATTACAAATGCTCCATGGTATATCCGAAACGTCAACATCCTTAGAGACCTAGGAATCAAAACTGTTAAAGAAACAATAAAATTATGCAGTTGAAAATATCAACTGAAACTGGAATCACACCCTAACGAATTAGCTAGAGATCCAATAAGGCACCCGCAATTCAAACGGCTTTCTTGTTAGTTTCGTACAAAGAGAGATTCAAGAATAAAGCCACTGGTAATAGCTACATAAAAAAAGAGCAGAAACTTGATGAAAAAGATGAAATCCTCGTCGATGTAGAGAAAAATTCGGCATTAGATAGAACCGCTTTATTATTTTATTACTGTTTAAGAGCCGACAATAGTTGCAATATTAAACCTAAAAGTACAAACAACTGCATTTAAACTAAACTTATGACTGTCAAATGCGAAAATGAAACCTTGACAATCGGAAAAAAATAATATAGTGTTAATTAGGAGTAACCAATCGTATAGCGATATTAATAAATAGAAATTAAATAATTAAGTATGTAAAAAATGTTTGTTGGGCTCACATACAGCGTTCATACAAGTGGTTAAAAAATAAGTGGTCCTTAAATGAAAAAAATAACTTAATGGTTTCATCAGGCTCAAGCCAGAGCAAATCACATTTACAGATAATTTTTAGTGTTAACGTAAAGACTTTTACCATCTACATTATCATCATAAATCTTTCAGTTATGTAACCAAAAAAATGTAATGACTTATATAATATATCCAAAATAATAACTTTAACAATTACAATTAAAATTTATAACATAATTGTCACAGCAACACACAAGCAATATGGTATTACTCACATTTTATGTATCGATCGGCTGGTTTACTGGAGTATTCGAGTTAGAGAACGAGAAAATGTGAAAAATTCATTTCATTTTTCTAATTCATTTAAGATTTAATCGATTAGAAATTATTTCAGTTTTTATTATACTTTTTTTTATGTTATAAAGCAAATTTACTAAACAATTAAATACGTACGTATACGTAGTTCAAATGACTAATCATATATTATCGCATTTATGTGATGTGCGACGCGTAACTTATGTGTAATTACATAGGAAAACATGTTCGTTTGATCTTTAAATCACTTTATTGCATTTTAATTTTACTTTTATACTATAATAGGTACTCGATTTAGTAATGTGATAATGATTAATGTAATTTATAAGTAATTTTACGCTCTTTAAATCTCATTTCAAATGTGTTATCGAATAAAAAAAGTTCAATTTATTAATTTGATTGATTTTAGTGTTCTTAAAAAGCTTCCGAAAATTAATTTGATTTTGTTCAAAAATATATCTTTCCTATAGATATAGACCTAACATATGTTTTTGGTGTATCGATTACTCACATATACTGTAAAATAATATTAAAAATTTAAGTAAATTCGATCGATATATACTTGGATATATATAAATTTATATATATATATATATATATATATATATATATATATATATATATATATATATATATATATATATATATATATATATATATATATATATATATTTATATATATATACATATGGTATCGTATACAATATATTTATAAGGTATATATTTTTGACGTATCAAGTAAAAGTCTCAAGTATAAACATTTGTTAATATTTAAATAATTGTAGCAATACATAGAAACATTATGAAAATTGTAGTTCAAAATTTAAGCTGTCTAGGGCCACACCTAGCTATCGAAAAATTATAGATAAAATAAGAATACCAATCGCATAATGGCAACTATGAAAATCTACTTCAGACTATAATTTTATTATACATATTTTTTGTTAATTAATTAAAAAAATAAAAAAGTTGTAAATTTAATTCACAGTCTTAAAAAAAACAAGTTTTTCGCGCTTTTCTTAGAGAAAATACTGAAATAATGGTTATCAAAAGTATCCAACACTTAATCTTCAATCGATATATAATTGACAAATTTTGAAGACGTTCTTCTATCATTGATATAACTTTTTAATTTTGAAAAAGATCGTTACCTTGATTGTCAATGCTTTATGTAGTTTGTATGTTTCGGAATGTTGTTTGAAGATTGCTTTCAGTTATATATTCCAAAATACTTTACAGTGTACTATTTTCTTGAGACATTGATACATTTTAATGAATTTCATTTCTTAAAATATTTCCAATCCATCGATATACGGTTTTTTTTCTTTCAGAACCATAGTAAGTCTAATCTGTAAAGCTTTGCAATGTGCTTATAACGATGAATCAGATAAATCATTAACATTGCATAAAAAGTCAAAATATTGTAAATCTTTCAGTAATCGAGGATGTATAGTTTGATCCAATATACAAAAATAAATATTAGTTGTATAAAAGATTTCGGTTTTCTTCAACATCTTCTATTTTTAATTGAAGGAAAATTAGGCTCTACATTGGAGAGTTCATTAGCAACAAAACAAGCTTTGAAATATTGTGTCTTGTCATTTAGAGCATCATACATTTCAGTAATTGGATATATATATATATATATATATATATATATATATATATATATATATATATATATATATATATATATATATATATATATATATATATATATATATATACATCCATATAACTTTTTTGTAGCCCATTATGCTTGCCTCACATGTTTGCTCCATTAATAAAATCACTGAACTTTTCATCTGTTGCATTTGTAATTGGATAATAACAATAATTGATAAAAGTGCAATTTAAAGGAACCCATAGTTTTGAAAATCTGTTCTAATTACTATTTTTGAGAAAATAATGTGATAAGTTTGAAGCCGCTCAATATTTTTAATTTATTAAACATTTTTTATAATTATTACTAGGTAGCTTTGCTGCTGCCCTTTTTGACTAGTCGCCCGTGTGATAGCGGCATTGGCTATATGCTGACAAAACTTACAAATACTATATACTTTAAAAAAAGCTATTAATTCAAATTTCTGTTGTTTAAAAGTTCATTTGAACAATTTATCACCAAAAAAATTCGTCGTTAATACAAAAATTAAAGATTAATAATGAGCTACCTGTAAAAAAATTTATTATAGTGACTGTAAACGTCTCTTCCCGCATCTCTAAAGATACGTTGTACTTCACGAATTGTCTAAAAACGTTTAGGTGATCAGCCCAATTTACACACAATTCGGCCACCGATAAATCGGCCATGGATAAAATTATTTAATTATTTTATATAA
Source organism: Tipula confusa (assembly GCA_963556175.1). Classification (NCBI taxonomy): domain Eukaryota; kingdom Metazoa; phylum Arthropoda; class Insecta; order Diptera; family Tipulidae; genus Tipula; species Tipula confusa. The sequence continues at coordinate 166,952,680 of OY744477.1, read as the reverse complement.
TTATTGTATATCTATTTGTTCAAAGAGCACTGAACTCGGGAATATGTTCCGGATATAGTTAACTATTTAGACTCGCTATTAATATAATAAATGAATTTGTTATCAGGCAAAAGATAATTATTATTGCTATTAAAGTTTAGTCAATGAGATTAGTCAAACTATAATTAATCCGCAGACACAAAGAACTTACATGGTCACTTCAAGATAGTTTCGAGTTCATTATTCGGGTTTTTTCAAGAAAGGATCGGGTTTGATATTATGTCAAGTTTTTTTTTAATAGCAGTAATGCTTCACTTTTAATTGAATTAATCAACTGTGAGTTATTCTTGGGCCATAACAAAATATTTTTCAGATCGCAGTTAAGATTCATTACGATATCATTGAAATTTTCAAAAATCACTACAAATATATATACCTGCAAACAATTTAGAAATGCATGAATAATCGTAACCAAACGTAACGAACTGCTTACGATTACTCCAATAAGAATGTATTAAATTTATAGCAGAATTAGGTAAATTATACATAAATAAAGCTTCTGAATCAACTGTGTATTAGTAATACTAATGTCTTTAAACTAAGTTAAATAATCTTACTCAATAGTTAAGAAGAGAACGAAATCCAAAAAGTAAATCATGAGTCAATCAGTAACTTTCTAAGAAAATTAAGTAATGACAGCAGTGTTGATTATTCACTTTGGAAAACTAACAAAAAAATGTAAATACCAAAATCCAGATTCCTCCAATAAGGATAGAAGATGAAAAATGGGCTCGAAATAACGAAGATAAAGTTCAAAGTGTTGCTGAACACCTCGAAAAATAGTCCAACCATATGATGATTGAGCCTTGAAATCTCAAATAATAACGGTGGAATTTGAGAAAGAAAGTGAAGAAAACCTATTAACTTCAGCAAAAGATGTTATGTGTGAGATACAATTTAATATGAATTCGATAAAAGCTCCTGCGGTTTTGATCTTATTACTGCAGACATTTTAAAAGACCGACCAAGGACAGCACTAGTTAAGCTCACTAACCTTATAAATGCAGAATTTAGAATCAAATGCCTTAACAATCGGCTAACACTGAAATACATAAATGGACTAAAAGATAGCGGATTAAACTAAATGAAAATTAGTTCACATAAATTTCGACAACAAACGAATTGAACATATACTGGTGTCATAATAAACTGAGATATACTACCACCATATGCGAACACCGCTAAGTGTCTTGGCATGGGTCTGCGAGATGCTAAACTTAGACGAAAAGTATACACATCAATAAAATAATTGAAGAACTTAAACTAAAAGATAGAAAAATGCATTGGCTGATAGGCCGATTTTCTTCTCTATACTCTACTATACTTTAGCAAATATTGAAACTAATATGAACTTATGGTATCCAACTTTGGGATTGTACTAAAACGAGCCACATTAAGATCATTCGTTTTGAGCATGTTTAATGTTAGGAGAAACAACCACTTGCTGGTTTAAATTCATAACAACGAAGTGGTTTAAACAATAACTTACCAGAAACTGTGAAACGCCAATGTCATAGTTTAATTTATCTTAGTGAATTAAGTCAGAATCAAATTGCTCATTATTCCAGGCGACCAGATCTTAAATAAATTCAATTTATTTAAAATAAAAAATAAAATTATAAAGTCTTTGAAAAATCCAAAGAAACCAGACTAGGTAACGAATTCTTGTGTAATACCATAAATCATTAGCAATGTTGCACTAGTGTCGATTTAGTACTATAAGACCTAGTTTAAAACTTGACTGAAATTTACATAGAAAGTCAACCCGTTTAAAGTGTTCCTGAATCTGCATAATTTTTTCATAACCTATATCAATTTGGTAACAAATAACAAATATCACTAATGTCCGAGACGACATCTTTTTTAGGTACAGGAATGATAGAAGCCACGTTCCATAAATTCAGGAAAACTGGTTTTGTCAAACACTGGTTTACGATAAATGTCACGTATGGCAGGAAAAGATTTATAAATAATTTTAGTACCATATAAATTCATCGAAAAAATGAAATACAGGGCTGCTGAAAACATTGCAACAAAGTAAAATACTATATTATTCTCATTTGTGATTGAAATAAATTTACTTTTGTTCGATATTTCGAAAAGGCATGTCACCATGTGAGCCTGCGGAATGCGCTACCAATTTCGGTGAATAACTTGCACTTAACATGATCGAAACTTTGGTATTTGCCTGTCCGAAACTTTATTTTTCATACATTTTTGGTTCATACGGCACCATGTTCACTGATAACTTTGATTATTGTCAAGCTTTGGGGAATCAAACTTATCAATAAAATTATTACTATTATTTCCATATACCGGTTACAAAAAATAAATTTGATTGATTTATATGGTGTCGGTCCATATAAATATAAAGAGTAGAAGTATTATAGGATTTATTTTTTTAATAAAATTAATAAAATTGATGAGAAATATGCAAGAAGGTCACATCAATCATGGATCATTTATAAGTAACAGATTTGATGCAACTTTTTAATGAATGGATTTTACGTTGGTTGATCTATCAGTTCACAAATCACTGGTTCTTAGAGTTAAGCAAATCCAAACAAAAAAAGGAAAACCATTCGTCCGTCAAGTCAATCTGTTATGGTAAAATTTACACTAATATTTTATGGGAGAATACTATCAATACAAATAATATTAGCATGCTCATTAAAACTCTAAGAGAAATAGTATTGCACAGGAAACCGGAATCCCTAAAACATAGGATAAATAAGTAGACGAATGCTTCAACAAATACTTTGCAAGGAAATAAGAGGGGAATTTAATATAACAAATCATTTCAAAACTCTACTTTATAGATTTTCAATATTTTGATCATGATTATTTAGGAACCTGTCATTGAATCAGAAGTCAAAGCAATAGTTAATTAATTAAATATTGATGCCGCCACCGGATTAGACAATTTCCTATGAAATCCGTTAAAAATAACTTTATTGCACCTGTTCTTACGGAAATTATGAAATAACACAGTTTTTCTCAATGCTTTAAAATTACAAAAATGTATAAATACTTAGACAATGCCTTGGTCAAGTTATAAAACAAATGACAGATCCAAAAACAGTAATTGTCTCCTTAAAAGCAAGTTAATAATTCGTCGATAGGTGGTTTAAACAAATAACGATTTGTATCATGGTGGTCCTCAAAGTAAAATTCTTGGGCCTTGGCTAAAGCACTGAACGCTCGTAACAAAATTTTGTTTTATTAAACATTTCTAAAGACGTAATAATATATACCTATATACAATAAGACAAGCGTTACTTTTGCAATATATGATCGGCATTTGTTGTTATGCCAATACTAAATATTTTAAACAGTATAATATGTTGTAAAATAAATTCTATGGTATGAAATGCTATATGTCATATTTTTGTTGTTGTTGACAATCATCAAAAGATTAATTTAGTCTGCATTGCAAAAATATTATATTGAATAATAAATTTAGTCGCCCAAAACATTAAGCTTCATTATGTATATCATCATCACCCAGTTTTTTGTGTTACTATTGTCGTGTACATAAATAAAATTATTTTGTCGTAAACATATATAAAAAAAAAAATTGTGTACATACTTTTTTATGTTTCAAAAGAATTTATTGTTAAAATTCTATAAATTTTAACAACAATTTTTCTTCACGCCTCGCTTTCGTCGTACACAATTTTATACAAAATTCGTGAAACAACAGATTATATGTGTACTCGAACTCGTACTGTTGTTAAAACTTTATAGGTTCCAAATAATCGATTTCAATATGCATAATATTTTATTTTTACTGATGGATACAAAACCAAGGTATATATTTAGAATAAACAACAACAAATTAAGCATAAGGATTATTGGAGCAAAAATATAAGGAGTAAAATTAATGGTAACTCACGGTGAATATAAAGGTAGTAACAACCTTATATGTTCAGGATTGTACATACATATATAGATACCATATAAACTTTTCACCCTTATACATAGTACACTTCATACATATTTATTCATCGCGCTTTTCTTACGTTACTTTCTTGTGTGTTTAAAATTTATTATATTCTTTTATATACATGCTATATAAGTATATGTATTCAGCCCAACATTGAATTTTGTCTCAAGTGTAAAACCGATATATACAGCGCTTGTGCCTACACACAACTTTCCAAACTAAATTAAATATTTTCTTATTTTCTCGTGAAATGAAATTTTCGTCTACGTTTCGTTCTGTTTTATTTCGTTATTTTTGTATAGTTTTCCTTCATTGGAAAATGTTTATGTCTTTTTTTCAGTGTTAGCTATTGATTTTTACAACCATATTTGGTTCATATAAATATAGGGTGTTTTACAACGTACGAACATGTGGCTCATTGCGATTTATGTATTTTGTTTTCCTGAACTTTAATACGATAAAATAGCCCAAATTCATCGTTCACCTCAGATGCCTTATAAACTTGGAAACATTGTAATTGAATAATTTTAACAAAAATATCCAACTTGTATCTTCAAACGCTTGAAAAATATATCAGCCAAATTATGGTATAGGCATAGGCGTGGAGATAGTTTTTAACGATGATTATAAAAACAATAATAATCATAATTAAAAAAAAAAACTAGTGATGTGAACATTAACCCACCTTTTAACATCTTCCCATCCATTTGTGAGGGTATGTCGTGTTGCCTTAACATTCCACGCCTTATTATTCTGTTTAGAACTATAGAGAAAGGTCCGTACTAGACAATTTTTCACAGGTGCTGTGATATTTGTAAAAAGCTTAAACAGCTGAAATAGTGATGGTTACGATACTTACTATAGTTACCATCAAACACATTTAAAATAATGGGATCAACAGATCAACAACATCAATGTTGCATACAAGACTTTTTTTCGAAATAGTACAAAAAACAAAATTTTGAGATCTAATTTGAAAAAGGTAATCTTTCAGCCGAAGATTACTGTACTTTGCCAACCATCACAACTTCGTTTGCTCTGTTACAGGGCCAGCAGCAACCATTTTTAGTCTCAGAAATCGCACGCAAGCTATATAATAAACGAGCGTTCCGTATAGTTATTATAAAATGACCGCACGACAAATCGACATTTTTTTAGAAGAATATGAAGCTTGGACTTCATTTTCTGATTTATTTTGGTCGTCAGTGACGTGATTATTTAATTTGAGTTCAATATTGAAAATAATTAAATTTTAAATTTTAAGACGGTTTAGCTAACGGGTGAACCATTGAATTATATCAGATGCTTAGGAAAAACTGTTTAAACGGTACAATAAGACGGTTCTCGTGCGTAATTTACTAATGGACAACAATCCATACTTTGATCAACAATCCGCCATAAATGGTTCACCTACATTACTTCGTCAGATAAATGATATACTTCTGATAAGATTTTCAGAGGGATACATTTCTAATACATTTATTATTACCAATAGTGGACGAAGGCACACGTATATAGAGTGGACACACTGAATGTTGAATCAATAATTTCAATCAATTCATAAGTTTTTTGAATTCCTTAATGACCGATTTTATACCAAGGAAAGCTCGTTGTGTGATGTAAAGAAAAATTGAAGCAAAGGTTCTAGTGCAGTGAAGCTGTTGGATTTACGAACCAAAATGATTTAATCTCAATTCTGTATGATTATGCTCCGAAAGCACGCTATTGTATTTACATACGATGTGGAGAATGTACCAACAGTCGAAGATTATTTAATTGGATCAAAACTATCAAAGAATATTCCGCAGAGAAAGACAGTTAACGGAAAAGATAAAAATATTCAACCTATATATAATCACGAATACATATGGAACATCACGCGAATATATCATGCTAATATAGTCGTCTTCAAAATAAGTCTCCAGAATAGAAATTATGGCTCAGGAAATTAGACTGGGACGATCCAATCTGTCGCATATAATGCTAATCATAATATTGTGTATGCATATATAAAAAAAGATATTATTCTTTGTAGAAAAATAAAAACAGGAGCACCATAATAATTTATTACCAGGAAAAATATTTATATAATTTTATTATTTTTAACCATTGTAAGATGACAGTTTTAGAAGACGGTATGAAGTTCAATTTTTCTGCTGTTGCAATTTTAATCCGTATCTTTGTAATTTTTCACGAGTATATGTTGTAAAAACTTATACTAGTACTTAAATATAAGAGGTATTTCAAAAAGCTTTCATATATACTTTACAGTGTGAAAACAACAACAAACGTTTTAATGTATATTTTAACAAATTATTTGTTAAACAGCGCAAATAATGTGACAATGATTTTCATAAATTGTTGCATTTCTTTTTTTTTTAAACATACGAGCAACAACGGATGGTATTGCAAAAATATTTACTGCAGTATAAAAGCTATATATTTATATGAATATATATTTATAAATGTTATACAGGGTGTAACATTAAAGTTGTCTCTATGAGTGATTCAGTTATACATTTACAAGTCTAAATATAATTTAAATTCGAGTCATATAAATTTCTTGGTTATATATTAGAAATGTTATATATTGTTATAAATGGTTTTATATTGTTGGTATACCCTTTCAACATATAGATACTAAAATGAGGATAACGATTAATATTTCAAATATTTTATAGTGTTTTGTATGTTGTGAGATATTGTGTTATATTCTATGTTTTTACAATATATGGATACGAGCATATATATAAGGATTGTTAGCGTTTATTCTACTTATTTTTCGTGTAACTATATGTATATGCAGCATTAATATTTTATATTAATTTGGCATGTTATGCTAAAATTTTTGACGTTTAAGATGTATAAAAAATTTATAGTTTTACTATGAAATATTTAACACCTATATAATATGTATATTATATATATATATATATATATATATATATATATATATATATATATATATATATATATATATATATATATATATATATAATATTATTAATATTAATAATATTACACAAAATATAAATATAAGTATTAATACATATTTTAAAGTTAATACATATACTATACATTTCGATTTAGGTTTGGGAAAACTGTTCAATTATGAATTGTGTCAAACAAATTGGCCTATTCTAATAGCTGAATTGAAGCCCGAAGAACTCTGAATTCTATAGCTGGACAACTATGTAACTGGCGCATGTTGTAAAAGAAAGAAGCTATAGCCACTAAATTGGGTAATTATTTTATCCGATATGATCCAAAAGAAGAATGTGCTGGAAGGTTTCAACTAATGAAAGATTTTTCAATGATAATTTAGCATTGCAAAAATTAATGTGAAAGTCGACGATTGCAGGTATGTATGTTTTGCCTCATGATCACATTTTGCATATGGGTACCAGTGAAAAATTTATAATTCTGAAATTTTATTTTATTACATATCATATTACATTTAAATTATATGCAATATTATTTAGAAGTTTCAAATGCAATTTGAATAAAGTTTGAATTTAGTTTGATTCAAGATTTTTCATTTTGTTATGTCCCTATGATGAGTTAATTTTATTCGGCCAACTAGCATTTTATATATGAATAAAATAAGGTTCACTAAATTGAGCATGTATTCCAATCATCTGCTTGTTATCATATTATCTTTTTTATATGTACACAACAAACATATTATATTTTAACTACAATGAAAATTCAATTTTCTTTATGTCGTGTCCCAATTATGAAATTCTATTATTATGACTGGGCACAATTTTCCCTCATGATTATACAATTTTCGAACTTAATGTTGTATCCACATATAATATATATTATTGTATTTAAACTTACAACAATAATTTTGTAGGAAAAGTGATTTTGTAAATTTTGTTCAATCACTCCTCCGTATTATCGGAAAAATAATAACGGAAACGGAAAAAAAATAAAAAAATTTATATAAAATCAGAAAGTTGATTCTTCGTTAAGCTCCTCGAAGCTTAGAATATCTTTTATGCTATTTCATTCTTGTTTTTATGTTTAATATTAATAAATACATTGTTTTCATAAAATGTGTATGTTTATGTAGGACGTAATATCAACCAAACCCTATCATAATAAAATAGTTTTTATTGTTTTAATTTTTAGTACTTTCTTTCTTTTGGTTTATGGATACGACTAAATAATATAATTAATAATGTCATCATTATTAATTATTTTACCAAGTTTATTATCCTCTTGAAGCCTACATACATACATATATATTATAAGTACACAAATTAAAACATATTATTTGGTTTGTTTGTTTATAAATTGTATACGTAACAAACATGCTTATTAAAATCGAGTTATCAATTTTGTGAAATACTCAGTATACTCATCCAGGCTGGGTTTTAATTTACATTAAAAAAACAAAACAAAATTTTTACTTATATATATATATATATATATATATATATATATATATATATATATATATATATATATATTTATACTATATACATATAATACTGGACACCCTTTTCATTTACCTAATAATTTTCCGTCATTATGTCATATCAAATATGAATGAACCGAAAAAATGAAAATTATGTCTCTTCCAGGAATAATTATACCAAAACAAAAAAATAAAAATAAAAAATCCGGTAACATTTTAATATCAAATATTTACGCAATGTCAAATGTCCTCTTATTTTATGGTGCATATATTTTTTATTATCCCACCATACATCGTCCCGCTCAAATCACACCATTTTAAATTATCACAAAAAATTAAATACTTTTTTGGATGGAAAGGTTTAATTTAAATGGGTAATCATTTGCGCTTATTTTTATATATTAATTACAAAATAATAATTTATTAAAAATGTATAAAGAATTTAACTTGCTTTTAGTTTAAAATGTTTTATTTTTAATTTAATCACAGGAGCTTATTTATTTTAAATTGAAACTCAAAAGTGCAAATAGTTTTAAGAATATTTATGTATGAATTTTGTTACCTTAAATTTTTTAATATAATTCTGACGATTTAGCGATCAAAATTGGTTTTATATTATCTGATTATTTTGAAAAAATCTTCATATACTCTAAAGCTTATAATGTGCATTTGTATATCTACCTTCAAGATCTTAGCATAATCATCAGCTACATTAAAGTTAAATTTGCTTAATTATATCTACCACACAACTTTAATAATAAAATGCAATGTTTGTTGGTTTTTATTTTATCTTAATTGCAAATCTTGTAGAACATCCAAATAAAATCTAGAATAAGTAACATGTAATTTAAAAATGCTAATTTATTCAGCATCATCTATAAAGACCACAGACCAAAGCGAAAGATACTCGTACATACACTATAACGTAACGTAATACTTCCATTCGGTAAAAAAAAAAATAATATTCAGTTTTGAATTCTGTTTTGTAACATTAGGTTTAGTTTACATTTTATTTAATTAAATTTTCCGTGTTGAATTTCAAATAGTAAGCAGGATATAAAATTGGGTTGATTGAAAAACGTTCCTAAAAAAAGCTTTAATGTTTATGTGTATAACTTTAACTATATTATAGTTTATTTTGGTTATATGCGAGAACTTTTTGCTAATTGATGTTTGATGTTTCTGATTTAATTTTGCAGAATTTAATATAATATTTAGTGAGCTTTTAACTATATATAGTATATACAGTATTTTTTACACCATTTGCAATATAAATAATTGTTATGTAACCGATTTTATCATTTTAGATATTTTAGTTTTGAAATTTGCTTTGCTAAAATTAGCAAAATTAATTTTTATTGTATAACCTAATATTTAAATATTGTATGAAGTGATTAGTAAATTTTATAATATTTTGACAACTGGTTTTAAAATATGTATTCTGATGAAACAGTATATCATTTGAAATATCAAGAGCCTTGGCTTGGTTCACAGGAAATTAGTATATATTTGAATAATTTATTTATTTATTAAAATTGACATTTTTTTCAGATAAGACAAAAGACAAAATACTAAAGACTATAAAATTTACTCTTATACTTACGTTGAGTTCAAAATTTTAAATCGTTTGTTAATTAAATAATTATAATAATTTTTTGTTTAATATCGAATCTAATATCTTAAGAAATTTTGAGTTTTATCTACTCTAAACGTATGAAACACGGATTGACCTTACTTAACTAAATAAATAATTGATAACAATAAAACCATTATATACCATTTTTATTTATAGAAAATTCGAAATACTTATCAATGTGGCTATTACAAAATATTTTAAACTCTTACAAATTCAGAAAAGTTAATGTTGGGTTAAACTTGGGTAGAACTAGTTCAATAAATAAATATAATCAACCACAATTAATATTAGCAAAATCAACTATTGACAAAAAAACATGATTTTACGACATTTTAATTTGTAAAATTTTCGGAATCGATATAAGCACTTATCAATGTGGCCACATTACAATAAATCACAAACTGTTTGACACTAATAAATATTGACTATTAAATAATTAAACAACTATTAAATAATTGACAACAACAACTATCGACAACAACAACAATTGACAGTAACAAAAACGTTATACACTATTTTAATTTATAGAAAATTTAGAATACTTATCAATATGGCCGTTACAAAATATTTTAAACTCTTACAAATTCAGAAAGATTAATGTTGGGTAGAACTAGTCCAATAACTTAATATAATCAACACATAAAATATTAGCACAATCAACTATTAACAATAAAACACGATTTTACGGCATTTTAATTTGTAAAATTTTCGGAATTGATATAGATGAGTATATATTTATCAATGTAGCCATTACAAAAAATTACAAACTGTTTGACAACAACAACAACTATTGAATATTAAATAATTAAACAACTATTAGATAATTGACAACAATAACAACTATGGACAACAAGAACTATTGACAACAACAAGAACAACTATTGACTAGAAAAACTATTGACAACAACAACAATTGACAACAACAAAACCATTATACACCGTTTTAATTTATAGAAAATTCGGATTACTTATCAATGTAGCTATTACGAAATATTTTAAACTCTTACAAATTCCGAAAAATTAATGTTGGGTTAAACTTGGGTAGAACTAGTTCAATAAATAAATATAATCAACCACAATTAATATTAGCAAAATCAACTATTGACAAAGAAACATGATTTTACGCCATTTTTATTTGTAAAATATTCGGAATCGATATAAGCACTTATCAATGTGGCCGCATTACAATCAATCACAAATTGTTTGATACCAACGACTATTGACTATTAAATAATTAAACAACTATTAAATAATTGACAACAACAACTATTGACAACAACAACAACTACTGAGAACAAAAACTACTGACAATAACAATAGTTAACAACCAGAAAACCATTATACATCATTTTATTTATAGAAAATTCAGAATACTTATCAATGTGGCCAATTCAAAAAACTACTGACCACAACAACTATTGCCTAATAAATTATTAAATAATTGACGACAACAACAACAACTATTTAAAACAACAACAACTACAATAACTATTGACAACGACAACAAAACCCATTATACACCATTTTAATTTATAGTAAATTCGGAAGACTTATCAATGTGGCCATTGCCATTATACAGAATATTTTAAATTCTTTCAAATTCAGAAAGATTATTGTTGGTTAGAACTAGTCCAGTAAATAAATGTAATCGACTTTTAAACAACATCAGTTTACGCCATTTTAATTAGAAAAATATTTGGAACTGATAGGAGTCCTTATGAATGTTATCATTACAGAAAATTACAAACTGTTTATTAAATAAGTAAACTTTTGAATAATTGGCAGGAACAACAACTATATTGGCTACAACAACTATTGACAACAACAACTTTAAGACTATAACAGCAATTAACAACAAAACAAATATACGCAAAACTATATATATTTGTTTTGTGGAAGATTTTTTATGAAAGTTTGCAACTATTAGGCCAGAATAAAAGCGAACTCTGTCGTTATATCTCCTATCGCTTTAGCTAGATGAGTAGACGAAGGTGAGAGCCGCCCACATAACCGTTTAATTTCAGTTTGAATCTAAGAATTGTCCTAGAAGTTTGAAAAACCACATTTATTAGACTCATATTTAAATCAGGTAGTCGTAATGAAATTTCTAATTATATCGCGGCATTGCAATACTTTTTGTTACTCCAATGTTTTTTTAAAGGGTCTGTTTAGTAATTTACAATTGTTTTGCAGTTGAACAATGAAATGTTTTTTATTTTACACAGACTTAAGCAAAGTCAAACATGGTACTAAAAGGCTATATGTTAATATTTAACTAATCGAACAATGTTTGCTGGAAACCATCTTAAGAGCTGTTACTATCATTTAAAATATGAATCTGTTGTCTTGATTCCTAACTGTGTAATACATTCTGAAATAATTGAGGGTATTCAGAAAAAGTTTATTTTTTATGTCGTGATATAACTTGCCCAAGATATTATAGTCCATTTTTGGTGGAGCCTTTATTTATTCTATGTTTCAGTTTAATCATTGCCACCAATAGCATACTAGTTTTTATCTGATAAGTTCTGGTATATAGAAACAGTTCTCAATTGCTTGCAACAGCTAAATATTATGATAAGAGCTTTGATTATAATTTATCCAGAGACATTTTCGAAAAATTAATTACTATATGAGTTAATTAATTATTTATAAAGTAAGAAGATCTTAAAAAGATTAATTAAGACATTTTGAAAAATTTAAATTAAAACTTAAATCCGATTTTGGTTATTGAATAAGTAGGTTTATCACCCACAAAAACAGTTTAATTCATTGACTAATTAATTATTTTGAAATTTAAAATTATCAATTATTGAATTGAAAAATTTAAATTTCCCAAAAACAAAATATACAATTTCCTACTATTAATTATATTTTGAAAAAATCATATAAAAATGTATTTTAACGATTCGTAAAATATACAATTTTTTATTTATATTTTATGTATACAATAAATATAAAATAAATTATTAGCTTGATTTACAAAATATTTTTTTTCCATTTTATTATTGATTTATTTATTTAATATCATTAAGTGATGAATGATTTTTCATATTTAATTTAAAAACAAAATTGGTATACTGTTGTGGACCAATAGCAGAGAATCGTACAAGTATTTATATAATGTACTTAAAAGAGGAAAAATGAAAACCACTTGGAAAACGAATGAATATCTGAGGATGATATTTTCATTATCAATTTATAATTGGAAATTTGATTTCATTCATTAAATACAGACTTACTTAATACTAAAAGAAAATCAACACACACATACACATAATATAATCTAGTTGAACTTTCCTATTTTGGCAAAGGTCATGTACGTAAGTAATTATATAAAATAAAATTGTTTGTCCTAAATCTAAATTAAACTGAAAATTAGAATACGCCCAAAAATGATAAAAACAAAACCGAACAAAAAGTTCAAGTACCATTAAGAAAAGATAAAAGTTTTATATATTGTATGTATATACTATATGTGCACTCAATAGTTCTAACTTTTCAACACAAATTTTTCTTCTCTTTGATCTGTTCGTTTTATATATGTACTATATGACTATATATATATATATATATATATATATGATGATAATGATGAAAATAAAACCAACATGTATAGGTATGTTAGAAATAAACCTGGTTGTATATTACATAAAACAAAAAAATAAAAAAAGTAAAAAAAACTTACCTTAATAACACTTTCATCTTCTGCTTGACATGAACTTTGTAATGTTACATCAGATACACGACCAGATTGTGAAACAATAAACACTTTCATTGCTTGTGATACTTGACGCCCGGTTAACACGGCTGTATTCATTAACTCCCAATTCTATATTGGCAAAAGAAAATTTAACAACAACATCGTAATATTACATAGCTGATAACAAAACCCACCTTTGATATTGGTAACACGGCTTGAATGTCATCTTTTTGAATTTCTAATTTAGCAATTAACCTTCGTCGCGATTCTTCCGGGGGCCCGCCCGTACTTTCGATCGATGTGTCTTTTAATTTTGGCCCATCGTGTACATAACTGACAGACCATACAATTCGTCCACCATCCCAATGATCTTTGGTATCGTTACCAATTTCAAGTAACCATGAAAATACTTCAGTAATTCTGTTTTTGACAAAATATAAATGAATAAGGAAAATATATGAAAAATTTAGTATTTACATTTTTATTTTTAGGAAAAATAATTTTATTTATTTGTTTATTTATTATTTTAAAAACAAGCTCAAAAATAATATATTTTATTTAAGTGAAATTCATTTTAATTGGGAAAAACTAATTATGGTAATGGTTACACTTTTTTGTTGTAAGCCTATTGATTTTTTTCTTTGGAAAATTGTTATTCCGTCAACCAGGTTGCCGTGGGGAGAATTATTTATTTATTTTTGTATACATGTTTAATGAAATTAGGTCGTTTTATCATAAATTATTATTTACAATTTTTTAAGATGTTTCTAATGTATTTCTTTTTAATTAATGGAAATTTGATGAAATAATTTCATTTGCCAACATATACGACTTTAGCATTTGTTTTAAAATGTTTAGTAAATTTTAAGTAAATGGAAAATTATTTTTAAAACTTTTTTTTTAAGTGGAAGAAAGGAGATGCTATTTTTTAATTAAATTATTTTTTAGGCAACTCGATAAAAGAGATTGATGAACAAAATTTCAAGACTTAATTAAATTATAAATAAGTAAGATTGGCAAAATATAATTTAAAAATATTGTTTAATATTTAAAAAAAATTAAAATATTTAAAAATTAAGTTTTGGTATTCACAACTTTCAAATTAAAGAATTTAAATTAATAATCATAAATATTCGTTATAAAAAGGATACAAGACTATAATACCGCAATTGAAAAAGTACCAAGATTTCAACCACATTCAAAAATATCGTGGCACATTTATTCTTTACTCTTATATTAATTTGCAATATTACAGCTAATATATTAAGAAAAAGAGCTATTCGAAGCAGGATGCATAAACAACGATAAACAACTAATTCTATTCAGAAACATATTGGTTAAATGGAAACATATAATTCCATTTCCACATATTGGTTTCCTATGGCTAAACTAAGGGGATGTCTTCTGCTGCTAACCTGTTATCATGACTCTCAGCACAATAACAATTAGAAAAACACATAATAATTGGAACACAATGGTAATAATAGGAAAACTTGCCTAAGTAACAAAGAATAAAACTGTCTGAAGACCATAAACTAATTGAAGAGCAAATAAATTTACAAGTATCAATTAAAATCCCGATACAGGGAAGTACCAACTTGAGTTACTGAACAGTACTATTTCATGCTGCAAGGATAATTTCTCCAAATAATTACACTGATTCTCGTAGAAACCAAAATAATCCTCTTGAAGTCAGAGAGTTATAGTTAGCGAGAAACGGGAGGCATGAATAGCCTGGCAAAAAACAGGTGAAAATAACAACAAACTTTTATTTTCTAACATTAGCCAAAAGTGACATATGCAGAAAGCTTATTTATTGGCGGTTTACCTAGAAGAAACATTTCAGTTATTACCTAAGCAAACAGCTGATGAAAATATAATAGCGAAATCGATAATCATAACATACGACCTGTAACATTATGGAAAAAAGGCTCCATGATATGATATAATTACTGACCAAAATGTAAAGTACTTTAAAAAATGGTTCAAATAATAATTCATTAGCTCATAGAGGTTTACCTACGCTGCTAACAAATTCTGAAATCTCATAAATCGCAGATCAACATTTCCGTGTAAAATATAACGGAGAAATAAAAAATAAAAAAATAAAAAAAATCAACAGCATTGCGGGACAAAGGTGACCCTTTATTGGGCCGCAGTAGAACTTAATGCAAAGCCGGTCCTCTATTTAAATACAGCTAATTATCTCAGCATAACCGCCGATTGCAAGCTAAGATGAAAGGAGTAGGTTAACAAAAAATTGAATTGAACATCAAATATGGAAAAATGTATTGGCTGAATTTAGAGCTTCCAATTCATAATAAATTGCTATTATAACGACCAACTTTTTTTAAAGTATAGACCTAATGGCATTCAAATTTCAATCATTCTGACAATAGATATTTAAAAACAACATTTAATCAGAATCGAAATTTTGTAACTTAATTCGTTGATTTAAGTAGAACCAAGCATTTTAAACTGAAATTCAGTTTTAAATTTAAAATGTATAGAAAATATGAAGGTATAAATTAGCCTTATTATGAGTCTTTTATTAAAATACTAATTTTATTAAAATATGTACTTTTGTGGTAGTGTTAATATTTAACTCAGCAATCAAACCCACATTTTATCCAAACACAATTGTTCAATTAAGAAAGTTTTCCATCTATAATCTACATTCCATCCACTAATCGTTTATTCAAAAAGCATAAAATTATGATTATATCGCTTTAATTGCGATGAGCGTATACCACAAAATATAAAAAGTTTAAATGATTTTTTTCCGCAATCATCTAAGAAATGTTCGAAAATTTTGTTTCTATTCCACCATTTGCTATATATACTATATGTTTTATTTATTTTCAAACTTTTTTTTGTTGTTTCTCGTTTTTCGCGTTTATGATTATTTATTAAATTAATTTTTTCATATTTTTCATTTTTCGTTCGCATTTAAGAAAATGAACAGAATCAAAAATATGAACGAGTACATATAGAAAAAGCATAGCGTGTAAATATTAAAATATCGTAGCACATTAGAATAAACATTATAGGGACTAAAATTAAAGCCAAAGAAGAAAAATTAGGATACTTAAAGAAATTGTCGAAGGAATTTAAAAGAAAAAACAAAAACAAACTTAAAAATACAAATTTATCTTTATATTAAGACGATGGTTAAAAAATAAAAAATAAAATAAGTCGACACTAATGGCATAAATTAGAAAACAAAAATAAATATTATACTTACTTATTTGAATTATTATCATCATTCTCTTTTCCCGTACTATCTGGGTCTTGATCTTTTCGAAATGCTGTCACACGTGCCACCGTGTGTTTTGCATTTTCTTTTTCAACACTGATGTTCCAATCAGCCGACGATGCCGTTGCTCCCAAAATTTTCATACCAGCTTTCACACGAGCTCTGTAACGATAAATCAATAAATGCTATTTTAACTTATTAATGTTAATTAAATTTTGTAATTAAATATTCTATTATACAAATTTGGGATGAAAGACGAATGGAAAAACCATAGCGCATATACGAGTATTTAATATAATTTATAATTGAATTATAAATATACTTACGATGTATACTAATTGATATTTAATCGAATAAAAAAAACGATGTACAAGAAAGTCAATCATACAGACATTTTTAACAAATTTATTTTCATCACAATGGAGTGATGAGAAAATTTTTAAAATATGTTTTTTTTCTTTTTCCTACAATCAAATGTGCAAATGATTAAATTAATTTTTTTATGATCTCTAAATGTTTTATGGTTCAAAAATTCTAAATTTTTAAATCGAAATGGTTTTTGATTATTTTAAAATTATTTAATAGTATATTATTACGCTTCTGATGGTACCATATGTCATTCAATTATTTTAATTGGATGTGGGAGAACTTAAGAATTCAATTAGTTGTTATTAGTTAATTTAAAACATGCTTATGGTGCAATATATAATTCGACCTAGATCGTGTTAGAAATATTTTATGTGAACTAAACATACTTCGTTTAGGCAAACACAGATTTTTTTTTTGTATTATTGATAATTTGGAATAAAGCAAATGCAGCTTTTTC
Organism: Tipula confusa; assembly: GCA_963556175.1. NCBI lineage: Eukaryota > Metazoa > Arthropoda > Insecta > Diptera > Tipulidae > Tipula > Tipula confusa. The sequence goes on along the minus strand of OY744477.1, from coordinate 166,934,848 downwards.
AAATCAGAAACTAGCATTGTAAAAACTATTACGGATATAGAAGCCGAGAAATTAATTAATTCAGTTAATCTTTAACATATTACATGAAATTTAGGCACAACTTAATGATTATACGATAGTAACATACATTTTGGAACATATCTTTTTGTGAAGCAGTGGGTCAATTTACTATATACTTTTTTGTGCGACGGCGACAATATACATTTGTTAATGGTTATAACAGTGACAGTAACTATATAATTTCGGGAGTACCGCAAGGTTGAATTCCGGGATCATACTTCTGTAGTATATGTTATAAATGATATTTTTAATTTGCGGCTAAGTGGAACTCTGCAAATGAATGTGAATGTTGCAGCAATTGTTATAAAGCATCACATCATAAAGAAATATTGCACTTAATGTCGATTGATTTGTTTATTATTGAACAATGGAACAATTATTGACATCAAATCAATTATCATTAAATTTAAGTAAAACTTGTTATATACTTTTTTATAATAAGATGCGATTAACCAACAATAATTTAACTACTTTGATGTAAACGGAGTTCTTATGAAAAAAAATTAAAATATTTGGATTTTTAAATGAAATCTAAACTCCAAGACAGTTGTTAATATTATTGAAATTAAAAAAACTAATAGATCCTATTAGAAACTTGATTATGAACATATGTCAACAGTCATCTTTCATATATGCCACATATTTGGTTGTCGTCAACAAAATGTATGTTGTATGTATTATTAGTGCTGCATAACAAATGTATTAAAATTATTTGAAAACTTCCCCGCCTTACAATGTATGATAATACATTTAAAAAGTCATGACCTTCGATCATTGTTACATTCTCATGCAGTCGTTACTATAGATTTTGCAATGACAAATGTATTCTAGCTGGGCTTTGTTGAAGGAAATAAGCTGCCATTTTAAATTAAACATAATATTATTATTATTATTATTTTTTAAAGAAAAGCTTAAACATTCTTTGTTTGAGCTATGGAAATCAATAATCTTAGAAGTGAGTAATTTTAATTCACCGATTGTATAATGATGGTAAGGGTGTTGGCTTAAACACACCGAGGTATACCGAGTACGCTCCAACTTAGTGTTAAATCGTTTGTTGTAAGAGAAAGACTTTGTAAGAGATCTCAGTAATGGATCAACTTTGGCCTGTAATATGCTGTTGATTTGAATTGAATTGTATGTTCACTAATTTAAAAAAAAAATTGCAGGCCATTTTTGCTAATTTTATGTTGCTATAAATGTGAGTGCTATGCCAATCGTACAGTTGATGCTATCAACTATATTTTAGTTAAATATGAAAAATAAAAATGATAAAATAAAAAAATACCAAAGGGTAGAAGAATGAATGATCAGGTTTTGATTACGTTTTTACGGTTTTGTCAATGAAGCAGTGACAGAAACCCTTCTTGGACAAAGGTAAATCGAAATTCGAATTTTCGAAGTAGATGGTTGTTAATACCATCACTCACATGTTGAAAATCAAAATTTGGAATATGCAACCAACAACTTTTGTGGTTTACTATATCTGCAATTTAGAATTTGCATTATCCGTTTCAGCAATCACTGATTGTTTACTGGAAAAATTGTAGAGAAAACAGTAGCGTTGTAAGCTGGAGCTGTATTTATGTTTTTAAATTCAGAACCAGTTACAAGATTATTAGATATAGCTTAACTCACTTATCAGCGGTTACATTAGTTGTTGAGCAGGTTTAAACACAGCAGCACACACAAGCTTTATGTTTATAATAAATTTAATTTTAAATTTAGGTATATATAGGATTGGTATGTTAGGTAATTACATCTTAATTCTAGAAACATATATGCGAAATATAAAAAGAATAGTCAAATTCCAACTAACCGTATTTTTAGGGTGTCCATTCTCTAATTTTTACAACATTTAACTGAGCAAAAAACCATAATCTAACAATTTAAAAAAAAATTCTTTTTAAAATATACAATATTAAGAATAAATTTGATATTTAAAATTTCAACAAAAATTCCTAAATTTTTAGCTTTCGAAAATTATTAAAAAATTTAGAACAATGTGCAAAGGAAGATTAAAAATTAAAACTATTAAAAAATTGGTCGAAATGTATAATACTAAAATATTTCTAATCCATAAAACAAAAAAATGTAAAAACATTAATCATAATTATGATAATCAATTATGCAAATAAAACATTTGCGGTAAATATTTTAGTATATTAAAATATAATATTATATTTCATCAATCAAAATATAAAATGAAAAATTGGTATACATATTTCCAATCAAAACAGCATTAATTATACATTTTGGTGATCAGTAAATTAAAAATGGGGAAAAATATGCAAAACTTACACATATGCACATACAATTATACATAAAGCATCATCATTAATAATTCGTTTTTGTTTAAATTAAATTGAATTGTTAATTCCATATATTGATAATTACGTAATTATGATTATTTGTTTATCATAATTTATTAATGAAAATTCTTATCTCCGTACATAATATTAATTAGGACATAAATTAATAATTACATATTATATATAATGGTAGTAAATTTGCCATAATTATGACGCGACATTTAGTTACACGCACATGCCAGTGGTTTAGGATTCATTGTAACATAAAAAACAGTTTCACACCGCACCGCATTCACACTATGTCATAAGTTTTTCAAAACTTTTATGTTAATTAGTTTTACATTTTTATTACAATTTTCCAAAAAAATATATAAAAAATAAAATTGAACAAATATTTTGTTTATATATAGTTGTATATAAAAGACTTTAAATTTGACTAAAACACGTTGTAATTTTTTTTTTCGTAAAAAAGTAATTTAAAATACGACAACAAGAGCGGTGCGAAAGCTGAAAAATGAAAAGAAAATATGAAAATTTAATTGGATTTTGTCTACTGTTTTGATTTAAATGAAAACTTTTTTTTTTAAATATAATTTTCAATTAATTTATTCATAACTACGGTGTATGTGTCTATTTAATAGAAGTAAATTAATTAAAAATTATTTCTATGAAAGGATCTAGCACTTTTAATCTTTCATCATCAGAATTATACATACTTGAGAATAATTTGTAAATAAATTATGATTTTAAGAGTTTTTTTAACTGTATGAGGTGTGTTGATAGTTTATATTGGGGTTAGTACTTGATGGAAAACTTAATTAATTTAGTTTGTCGAGAAAGTCGTATTGTAAAATAAAAAATCTAAACTAGTTCTTTTTTAATGTTAATGAAGGACTTTGTAATTATAGAAATACAAAAATTTAGTTGGTCAGTTTAGATGATATATATATATATATATATATATATATATATATATATATATATATATATATATATATATATACGTTCGAAAAATATATCACCGGTTTCAGTACCGGTAGTTCTCAGATGAAAACTTAATATTAACTATTAAGCCCTAATTTTGTATATCATATACGTTGTTTGTTTAAAGGGGTTGCCATACCAATAAACGACCCAAATCTCGCATATAATATAATAAAGCATTTATTTGCTTCATTACTTAATCTTGTAAAAATTTAATAATATTTTCTTAAAATAGTCTTAAACGAATGAAAATCATAAATTATCTTCCTAAATGGATTATAATATAGTAAAAAGCATAAAAGCTTATTTTTTAATACTAACTTTAACATCTTTTTGTTATAACGAAACAAAAGCATAACAAAACCCTCAAATCATAAATTATTTATTAACATAACTATTGTTTATGTAAAGCATAACAACATAACTGAAAAGTGCATGAATCAATAAAACCAACATATAAATTTTTAGCTCTTCGCATAATACAACATATTTAATTATATGAAACATAAAATATATATGTTTATATAGATACCGAAATAATAGTTGAAGGTGACTGAACTTTAACCATTATGTTACTGATGCTGTCTTTTATTATTATTATTATTATTATGATGATTTCTTATCTCGATATGAAATGAAGACGAAAGTAAAGTTCGATTTATTATTTTTTTTATGTGTAACATGAAACTTGTTGTGATGGCAACGTAACAGGTATACATGGAGCTTATTTTTTTATTTTATTTTAATGATTGATCAATATTTGAATTAACATTAGAAATGAAATTCGATGGAATTCTTGAAATTAAATATGGTTATAATATGCTGTGGGGATAATAAAATATTTCGTGTTGGTTACATATCGGATGTATAAATTTAATTGAGTTATGTGTATATGCTAGATTGCTATTTGATATTTAAATGTTTATATATTACACTTTTTCTGTGGTTTAAATTATGTAAGAGTTAAATATATTAAAGTAAATAAATTTAGAGATTTAAAAAACTGTAGCATTAATATATTTATATTGACTACAGGCTACTTCGCTTATTTCATCATTTGGGTTATGGTCAAATTTAAATTATATCAAATTAATTAATTAAAATCGAGCAGTTTAAACATTTATAGTCTAAATAAGCCAAACTTAAAGGATCTTAATCGAATAATTATATATGTTAATAAGACAATTTTAGTTGTAATCAGACTACTAAATCATAAACTAAGGTATAGTCAATTTATTTAAGATTTAATATATAAATAAATAAATAATATATAAAAAATATATTTATTTATTTATTATTTATTTATTTAATAAATAATAAATAAATATATTTTTTATAAAAACAATTAGTATAATTAAGTCAAACATCAACAACGTTTCACGTCATATTGTTGACCTTTCATACTGAGCTTAATCCAACAAACGATTGGCCATTGCTGGGAACAAACTTAGGATCGCCACGTGTCGTATATAGTGCTGATTAAGGTATTTGCTTATACCTTAACCAGCAGTATATACGACCAGACGTCAAACATATACGATACCTATAATTTAAATATAATCACTCAATTTAATCTAGTATTACACAATTATGTGTTATACAAGCTGATGTAGACAATAACGTGAATAAAAGCCCTTAATATATTATGGATAAATTCGTAGAATTAAAAGTTATAACGATAAAAATTGCATAATACGAGAAAATACACATTCTGATATAAGTATAGTTATATAAGAAAAGAATAACAAAGCTAAATGTATTCTAGAATATAATTTATGTTAATTTTTTAACATACATATAGTTATACAAGATGTTTGTTAGAACGATAGCTGTAATGTATTTACTTTGGTTTAATGTGCAAATTTCAATGATGTTTTAACCAAATGACACAATTATGTGACAGCACATGAAATTCATATTGTAAACACAATTTCTATAGAGAATATCTATCCAAGAAGGCATGCCATAATCAAAATGAATTAGACATAATTTAATTGTAAGAAGTAGATTATTTTTTAGTATTTCGTTCATTTCGTTCGCTCTCTATAGATATATAAAATTAACTGAAAATGAGCTTTTTTTATTTTGTTACAAGAAATGCATATATATATATATATATATATATATATATATATATATATATATATATATATATATATATATATATATATATATATATATATATAATACAAGCGCGCATGCAAGTCTAACAAATTACATTATTTTAAAATTAATAATAAAAACTAAATAAATAGAATGTGCAAAACTTTGGTTTGAAAATGAAAATACACATAAATAAAATTAAAAAAAACCTCTTGAAAAATAAAAAAAATACGAGTCTAGTAGAAAAAGCTTTAGAAAAGTTTGTTTTTTTTGTAATTTTATCAGTATGCAGTATTTACATAATAATAACCATGTATAGGTAGTGGAAATAAAGTTTGATAGTATATAGTAATAATAACATCGAAAGAGCAAACTTTTGTAATAATAGCAATAATAGTAACTGGAAACATGACGAGAATTATTGTGGTGCTCATGAGAGAAGAAAATAAGAAACACTTTTTAATATGTGTTTTCTACTATACAGGAATACCTCATAGTACGTGGATGTATAACAAAAGTTCTAATTGTGTACTATACTTTTTAATAAGTAACATTAACTTTAAAATTTTAAAATTACTTTTGTCTTGTACAGAAAAAGTTATAAATACATGGTTAAATATTCTAAAAGCTTAATAGAGCTGAACATAACATATTTATGACTATATACCATTAGTAAATAGCCCTTATTGCTAGTTGATAATTTTTCTTATTATTATAGCGGAGTTTATGATTGACAAAAGTTCCGTAAATCACGCTTTATCAAGTATTTCTGTAATTATATACCACATTTATGTTTTTACACTTATACGGCTCTTCACAATAATTGCAGTTTTTTTAAAGCACACGATAAAGTTATACACATTTTATGCTGGAAAACTTGTGAAAATTTTCATTGTTCTACTTTATTTTTTTCCTACTACTCCTCATTGTCTATGTACACTATACACATTACATATAGGAATCATATATAGTTTAAATTTTTGTTTGTAATTTTTTGTTCAGAATTATATTGCAAGCTATCTATCCATCCATCTATTATATCACAAAACTATAAAAGTTTTTCGAAACATAAATATAATGTTTTGAAATAAAATTGCATTTCGTTAATCAAAAAAATAAAAAAGGGAAAAGAAGAATAATTATAAATTGCATGCCGATAGAATAATTTATATTTCGACTATAAGTAAATGAAGTTTAGAGCAAGTATGAGTGGTCTAAAATGTATTTTTTGTAAATTTAATTACTGTAATGCTGTTTATTGGCTATAATTATTACAATTTTAGCTTGACTAAAAACCCTTTGCAGATAAATTTAAATTTATTAATACAAACAATTTTGAAGAAAAGTCTAGTAATTAGAAAAACTAAGCGCTAGTAAAAAACAAACGTAAATAAATAATATTTTATTTATTGTTGTTTCGAAAGTACTATATTGGTGAACTCTTTGATTAATGTATGTAATTTGTTATTATGACGAAAAGCACATATAGAAGCAAATAATTAAATTAAACTAAAATCAATTGCTTCCATTAAGCAATAAAATCTTTTAAATTGTTTCATAACAATTTTCCTATGTTACAAACGCCATCTTGTCGATGGGCTTATTTATGTTGAATAAGCAACAAAAGTTGAGGCTTATTTTAAATACTGTTTTCAATCTTGTCCTTTTTAATCTAGTGGAATTACATACAAAAGAGTAATACCAGTGAATATATATATATATTATATATATATATATATATATATATAATATATATATAATATATATATATATATATATATTTAATATAAATATTTATATATATATATATATATATATATATAATATATATATATTATATATATATATATATATATATATATATATATATATATATATTATATATATATATATATATATATATATATAATATATAATTATATAATATATATATTATATATATATATATATATATATATATATATATATATATATATATATATATATATATATATATATATATATATATATATATATATATATATATTCAATCATTACAATATCCCACTTTCCATTATGCAAATAACAATAATCT
>OY744477.1:166886461-166927115 GCA_963556175.1 Tipula confusa | reverse complement strand
TATATATATATATATATATATATATATATATATATATATATATATATATATATATATATATATATATATATATATATATATATATATATATATATATATATATATATATATATATATATATATATATATATATATATATATATATATATTGTATAGTATAAGGAAGGATACATTATACAAAACTGATCATATCTACCATAGCTACCAACTATGTAAAAATCATTATTACAATTACCCTCAAGTTATATGTGTTGTTAATTTACCAACTTTTTGGAATGGATAGCCACAATATTTTTTACGAGGTCAAAATGTAAATTTTCTGACAATTTGTTTTTGTTCCCTGCTAAATGCTTTCAGATCGTAAAATATTTTTGTTGCGTTGTATTTTGGTTAGTTTTTAAAAATCCAACAGGCATACCAATATATATGTATTTATATTTACATAAAATGGCGTCCCTCAGTTGGTATTTTTGTTATGTAATTTTTCAGATATTTTTTTTAGATTACTATTCTTGTTTGTCATTTTGTTGTGTATCGTGTAAATTATTATCAGTTCAATGTAAATGGCTTTGTTGTATTAAATTGGAAACTCATATTGCTTTTCTTTAAAAGTGTTAATGGGAAATTAATATAACTCGTACATAAATTTTTTGTCAAATTTGTTTGAAATACGTATTCGAATTACGATTAATTATGATCTAATTCAAACTTTAAAAATCGTTTGTATTGCTAACTCATTAGTCACAAGTACATACTGCAATCAATCATTGCGAGTTTTAGTGCTCTTAAATATTAAGATTATACATATTTCAGTATAACATTTGAATATTGAAGACAAATTAACTAATTATTTCTGGAATACTAATGGAATTTTATTTATAAGAATTTATATATTAATGCTACACGTGAATAGCTTAAATGTTAACATTCGAATAAAATCTGCCGAGAATTGCTTAAAAAGCCATATACACAGTTAAAAATCTTCTGTTAAAATGGAATAGAAGCCTTGTATTAAATTGTATACAATACAATATTCTATTATAATTTAATGCAAACCACCGATAAACAATTGTTTAATACAATACTATTAAAACATATTGATATTGTATTAAATATTTGTGTTAAAAATGACTGCAGCGGTAAATCCATTATTTTACTCTTATTTTTACTCAATTTGACTCTCATCGACAGTTATCATAAGCAAAAAAAAAGAGAATATGTACTTTTTTATATAATATGTATAGGATAGCTATATATTTTTTGTTTCGTTTCTCGATCGGTAAATTTTTATATTCTTGACTTAATACAAAATTATCCTGAATATTTCAATTATATTTGTGTAACGTTTAGTGCAGATCCATTTTTAAATGATATTTTTTGTTTTTTTTTTTTTGTTTTATTTTAATCAAGAGAAGAGTAAAGATATTTAGGTTTGTGATAAAAAATAAAATATAATATGTGGCCGTGAATCGTTTTATTTATTTTAATTTAATCGTAATTTTTTGTTTGTTATTTTTGTATTAAATAAAAATGGCCGATTTAAATAAATTAGAATTTATTAAAAAGTGAAAATACTTAATTAAACTAATTAAAATTATTAAACATAGTGATAGCGAGTTTAAATATAAAGATTTCGTAATTTCAGGTAAGTCGCACGTTAAATTTATTAGTTTTTATTATGTAATATTAGAAGTATTAGTTTTAATATGTAATATTGGAAGTATTAGTTTATATTATACTAAGGTCACATGACAGTTTCTAGTGATTTTATTGGCTTATTTACTTAATAGAATTAGTATTAAAATTTAACACTTAATATTTAATTAAAAAATAATTTATTAAATAATAATTATATAAAATTTTGATATTATAGTTCTTACTAAATATACTAACTTAAGTTTTTTTCAAACTTCAATATTTTAGATGACACATCTCATTTTGTGGATTGCGAAGAAACGCTTGTTCCAGCCCATATGTTTATAGAAATAATAAAACGATGAGTATAATCCATAATTTCACCTGAATTAAAAGAACCTACATCAGCTTTACAAAGGAGTGGTATTAATAATTCTTCAAAATTAATAGAAACAAGTCGCCAACTTATAATAATAATTTGATTAATTTTAATTTTTAATCAAATAAAACAATAAAAATGTATTAAAAACAATGATATCTATTGAAAAATAAAAACCAGTTTTATAAAAATACAATACAATATTGCATTATTTCTTTTAAATAGAGGCTGCATTTGAATATAATGGTTCCATCCATTATACTAATACAATGGTGGCACCATTGAAAGTTAATAGAAACAAAAACACACATTTTAATAGATCTTGTTTTAAAAAAAACTAATGGTGCCTGTATTAAAATCTAATAATTCAAAATTGATATTTTTTAATACAACTTGCATTAAAAAAATGTAATGATTTTCTTCTATTAAAATGTAATAGAAAATTGCGTTGGACTTATATACAATAGAAGTAGTATTGTATTTTCGTAATTTTTTTTTACTGTGTATATATATATATATATATAGATATTAAAAAAGAGCAAATAAAACTTTCATTTATAAGTATATAGAGAAGAAGTTTCATGTTGTCAAGAGGCATTTCCTAATGAAATTTAAAAGTATTGCTGAATTTGATTCAAATTCAATACGAGCTACGACTCTTAAATGTGTTTATACGGTTTGTAACTGATTTAAGTGCTACCCACACAATGATTTTCTTTTAAAATGTTCAGAATATAGATAAAATGTTACCCCAATTTTTTATAAGACTCTCGTCATTTCAAATTATAATATGATAAGTAGCCTTTCTTATTTTTAACATAGCCTATCCGTATTATACCCAAAAACCATAAAACAATAGAAAAATAAGCGGAAAATGTTTTTCATCTTCTACACAAAAAATAAAAATAAAATAAAAAATATACATGTAAAAATAAAAATTTTGCGCGCGACAAAATGTACATATTATAAAAAAAAATACACCACACCGCAGGTTTCGTCGTATACGGAGAGTCTGGGTCTGATAATTTATTGTTCCGTCTTTTCCATAAAACGTAAAAAAAAATGTAAACCATGAAATTTTGAAAACAAAATGGTTTGACAGTAATATGGTTTAAGTGTTAATTGAAAATTCACAGAAAAAGGCAGCGCAATACCAGCAGCAACAGTTTGTTACGTTAATTTATTCTTTTGGTTGCGAAAAAAACAACAACTACAAATTGACGAAAGATGATGGTGATGATGATTGTTTATTTTATTTTAATACTGCGGTTTAATAATTACGAGCTGTTTTTTTTTCTTATTTTTTATTTTTAAATGCTTCAATGAAAGCTTTTGCTTAATGTGATAATTTTGAAGAAAAATTGTAACCACTAGAATTATTATTTGTTAATTAGTTTTTTAATGGTTTTTAGAAATTATGTTTGAAAAAATATTAAAATTGTTTTATAAATTTTGGTGAACAATATTGTCTAATTTTATATAATATTAAAAATTGAGTGTTTCGTGATTAAAAAATTTGGTTTAGTTGCTTCTATTTAATCTATCAAATTATTACAAGTTTGGTAATAGCTTACAATTTATACTATATTAGATTTTAATTCTTCATTAAGCCAAGTGTCCACTATAGAGTTTTTTCGGTAGAGCGTAGAGTGTAGTCTCTACAAGTAGTGTGTACACTATAGAGCGTCTCTACGACTCTACCGTTTTCTGTAGAGTAGCCGTAGAGAAATTTTAAGTAGAGCTCTACTATGCGCTCTACAAACTTATACACTGTAGACCTATTTTTCTTTACGGTAGAGCGCTCGGCTACTACTATATTTTATTTTCGGACATTTTATTTTCAAAAAATAAAAATAAAAAATCAAATTAAAATGAGTTTTCGCCAAAAATAAGCTGCTAGTGCCGTTATTTTTTTACTTGAAGAAAAAAACAAGAAAAATAGAAAGTGTTGAAAGCGCGAGTAGATCGCGAAAAGTAAGCAAAATGCCAAATTTTATCGTGGAACAATGAATGAAATTAAGAAAAAAGTTACAAACACCTATGATAATTTTCTACGTATGTCATATAGTAATTTCTATATGTTACTGCAACTGGTTATTCCGATCGTTCAAACGAAAATACGCACTTACGAAAATCTTCAGACAAAATATTGCTTTGCCAAACTAATCAAATGAGGTCGAAAAGATAATTCTACAAAGTGTCCCCTTCGAATATGAAGTGCTCAAGTAAAATTAGTGACGCAAGAATATTCAGGAAGTTTGAATTGAGTTACGAACAGTACCTGACCTGTAATTATACAAGGTACATTTGCAAAATAGAAATTTGAATTCATAGACGATTCCTTACCTCAATTAGAGATTAGACCAACTAAAACCTAATTTAAAGAGAACTGCTAAAAAAGGAACCATTGTTTGACAACATTTAAAGACAACAGTTTGTGCCTTTTATCAGTAGTTGTAAGGGGCTCTAAGACAGAAATTCACACTTGAAAGTAATAGTTTTGTGCGGGACCTAGCTATTAAAGCTCGAAATCCAACTAGGATATCGTGTATCCTTATCAGACTAGGATTTCGTGCTTGGAGTCTTTTTAGATAAAAGAATAAATATTGTGCCCAACCACAATATTTTAAACATTTCAACAATATTGAAAGCGAATGACCATCGAAATGCAAATAGAAATGTCGTTAAATATTAAATTGCCAATGCACCTATACATTTACTTTCTCTACTGTAGAGCAAAAAACTTTATCAAGCATGCTAGATAGAGTGCAGAGCTAATGTAGAGCTCTTCAAAACCTAAAACAGTAGCGTGTACACTGTAGAGTTTTTTACGCAATAGAATTCTCACGTAGAGTGCGTGTAGAGCTCTACAGGGTGTATACACTACTCTACGCGAGAGTTTTCTCTACCTCTACGTAAAAACCTCTATAGTGGATACGCGGCTTTAGTAATTTTTTCTGGCAATATTTCAGTTCTGAAAAAATATCTAAATTAACGAAACTAACTGGACATAAAAATTTCCCATCTTTTAAATAGTTATATATATATATATTTATATATATATATATATATATATATATATATATATATATATATATATATATATATATATATATATATATATATATATATATTTACATTTCGTATAAGTATAAGCAAAGTTAAAACTATAAATTTTAAAAAGTTAGATTAAAACGTTAAACCAAACAAAATGGAAAAAAAGTTACAACACATTTTTAAATGAAAATCTTGCACCAACACATAAAATCGTTATTTAATGTGAAACACCGAAGCCATACATATATATTTAACCAACATATAGAATACTAGCATAATTGCTTATCATCAATTTTAATTTGACACTGATTTATGTATATATATATATATATATATATATATATATATATATATATATATATATATATATATATATATATATATATATATATATATATATATATATATATATATATAAATATATATATATATATATATATATATATATATATATTTTTATATATATATATATATATATATATATATATATATATATATATATATATATATATATATATATATATATATATATATAAATATATGAACATATATGAACATTTTTGTTTTCGGTTTATTGGCTTGATTTTACGTACACCGTAACGTGTAATGGTAAATTGTAAGAAATTTAACGGCCTTGGAAAATGACAATCAAATTTAAAAATTAAGATTTTCAAATAATTTAGTAATGTATATAACATCAAATTAATTAATTGTCAGCCTCTGCCGTACCGGAACACATTTAAATTATTTATACATTCGAGCAATACTTATATGTATATGTAATATTTGGATATAAAAAAGAAAAGTTTAGAGTATTATGCTTTTTGTATGAATTTAATTTACTTGAAAATTTACTTCTGTACACACAATATATCATAAATTAGATTCCATGTATACACACAATAAGCATATATTTACATATTTTTTTTTGTTGTTTTTTAAGTAATTATTTATATGGTCTTGCTTCTAAATTAGTCTTAAGAAAATTGTATGTATATATAAATATATATGTGTATATGTATATATATATATATATATATATATATATATATATATATATATATATATATATATATATATATATATATATATATATATATATATATATATATAATATTTATAAAAGTTTTTCTCTTAAATGCAAACTACAATTTATACGTGTGTTAAACTTTTTAACGTTTACACTCAAAACCAATGTAAATGAAAAATTTCATAAAAAAATGTTTTTTTTTGACATTTTTACATTTTTGTTCAAACTTTTTGGATTTTAATTTTGGTTAAGTGAAGCTCAAGAATAAATAAAACGACTTTTCAGACTTTATGAGTATTTTAATGTTATGCAAATTTTTTATCGTAGTTTTTGTACTTGTAACAGTTTATGAAAATTATAGTGATTGTGAATTTACACTACATAGAATGTCTAATTAATTCATTTAAAACTTTGATATAGTTTAAGCTCTTACAACAAAAAAAAAAATTATAAAAAGAACCAAGAATTATGCATTCATCATACTCTTTAAAAATAATTTTATTTCTTAATAAAAACACTATAAGTCAATATCTCAGTTTTAAGATGATCTTGCTTAGATTAAAATGTAAATAAATGTAGTGTTCTTTTTTTTATTTGTTAATCCTCACTACACAACATTTTGCTGCCGAAACCAAGGATTTTTTTTGAAATTTTAACGTCAGAAGTTTTGGTATAAAAGAAAAATACTAAAAACCATGGCATCATTATATGGCGCGTGTTAAATATTAGGACATCAAGCATAACACTTATGCTTATCAATGCAAGGATCTACGACTCTCATATAACGAGTCGCAATTCTTAGAAAGACTAAGGTGATTACTAGGTATATCTTGAAAGTTATCTTAAAAGGAGATGCGGCAAATCTGTTACATAATTTATCCTTTAATGAAACAAATTACTTAAAAGCGTGAAATAATCAGTTTTAAATTAAGCAATTCCGGAATCACTTTATGTAATATAATATCCATTGCCATTTAAAGGAACTTCAGAAATCCTTAGTGAGTCATATTACGCGTCGAAACGTTTAACATCAACGGAAAAGAAATGCCTTTAAAAAATAAGGAGAATATCTGTCCTTATATATCCTTATAAAATATTTTCTCTAATTTTCTTTATGACGATAAGTCCCATTAAACAAGTCAAGTATTGCTCCGAAACGAGTCGTTATTGGTGGGTTCAACAATTTTCAGATGAATAAATTAACACAGAAGGAGAAATAAATTGAATGATACTGTACAACACTACCGCTTAAATGCTGTTACTTATGGGAAGTCCAGTGCGATTTTGGCAATTACGACACTGCGCCAATTACCAGGTGATTAATGATTATATATATATAAAATACCTCAAAGCGGTTATAATATTGTAACGAGATTTTTATGTTAATGGTAGCTTACTGGATGCGATGATGTTCATCAAGCAAAATAAATTTTCCAAAATACGTTGAAGTAATTATTGCTGAAGAAGAAACCTACTGAATTACAATAAAATTATACTAATCCAAAACGTAAGGACTATCGAAAGCTTCCGGAATATTTAAATATTTGAATTTCTTTAACAGTCGTCTTGATAAAATTGCAATATAAAATAGCAAGATTGGGATGATAAGACACTACCGCACTGTTGGACAAATAACAATTCCTATAAAGTTGCAGCCTGCAAATAAAATGAACTCTTATTTTGAATTTACATATTTTACGACACATCAGAAATTTCTTATCTATAAATTTAAAAAAGAACAAATTTTAATTGCAACAAAAAATAAGTCGCTGCAATTAAACAGATGTCTTTACCGAACCTCTAATTATGTGATCTTTTTCTTTCTTCTTGATTAGAATAATACATTAAAAAATCACTATAGCCAAGAAATAATGGACAATGATCGAGGCTACCAAGAAATAATGAACAATGATCGATTTTAATATAATCCAACGATTAAGATTAACTCAATTTTGCTATTACTTTTAGACTTAAACAACTGCTTTGTTTCATAAGATTCTAGGAGGAAGCTAATTTAGCTATTTTAAACTGCAAAGTCTGGAACTTCGATGATTTAAGGTTTGGTTTCGGGTGCAGATTCTCGCACACAAATATATTGGGTTCGAGTTCGGGTTAAAAAAAATCGCAGTTGGCGTTATCATTTTCACCGCTTTCCGTAGCTACCATCAAACCATTTTCTTTATGGCCTTCAAGATTTCTTCCAACACGTCTTGGTCATTTTAGTCATTCAATGAACTATAAAATATTCTAGAAACATCCATAATTTCTCCAATTGTTTGTCAATCTATTTGTACTGATTTTAAATTTTTATTTTTTTGTTTATTTTTGAAAACAAAAATTAACTTGAACTCAAACCCGAATTTTGATCAGGTTCAGGTTCGGCTTCACAAAATTATGAAAAAATCTCTGAACCGGAACATATTCATAATCGGGTTCGGTTCGAAACTCTGTTTTAAAATAGTGGCGAGTTGGTTATATTCAGATTTGAAAAATGAAAGTTATGTAGTTTTAATTTTGAAATAAAATTTTTAAACTGATTTATTTTTAGTTTACATTTTTATTTTGTTCATTAAACCATAATTACATAAAATCATTGAAAAAAATTTAAGTATTTCAATTACGTTGCCTTAATTATGAAATTAAAAATTGTCAACATTTAAAACATAATTGTTAAACTGTCAGAAATTGTATCAATTAATTTTCAAAGTAAAATATGACTATACGGATTATGTGAATATGTGAACTAAGAATTAAGTTAGTGGTAATGAGATTAAAATCATATTATCTACAAAAAGTTTATCACAATTCACAATCAAAAAAATAAATCTTTTTCCAATCAAAAATTATTTTTATTATGTGTATTCCAAACTACGAGTAAAACATAAGTAAAACACGAGCGTAAGAAAATCTAATCAAATTTTTATTTTTCCCTCTTGATTTGGCCACCACAAATATATATATATATATATATATATATATATATATATATATATATATATATATATATATATATATATATTTATATATATATATATATATATATATATATATATATATATATATATATATATATATATATATATATATATATATATATATATATATTTAAAGATAATCCATGGCAACAACGAAACCAATATTTATGGGTTAAATTATATTACATTATATATTTCACAAAATTAATCTTGTGTTTATATATGAGACATACCCACAAACTCGAAGAAAATCTATATCGATATTACATTTTTTGATTTAAGACAACTTAAATACGAAATATTATGTATATAGTAGAATCGATATACGGGGATGCGTGTTTGGGAAAATTTTTTAATTTTTCAGCGTCTCCATTTAATAATAATCATTGAAGAATGTTGACATCGATGAAGGAAAAATATTCATGAATATCTAGCCAATTTAACAAATTTTTTGTTTGTTTTTCTTTTTTGTTTGACCATAACTGAATACGTTATTAGGTGTTTTGGTAAAAGAGTCACGTTGTATATATTTATTCGTTTTCTTTTTCATTTGTATCTATACAAGAGCATAACGTATTTGTTTTTTTTTTTTTGGTAAAATTAGGCTGATTAATGACTAACAAAATGGGGACCTAATAAGTGTGCAGGGAACATTTCAATGGGTTTTTAATAAAAATATTTTACAAGAATATTTTAAGAATATTTTACATGGTCAAGATGAAGTTACGATTACTATTTTCTACTCAATTTTCAAATCTCATTTAGAAATTAGTAAATGTTGCTTTTTTATTAAAGATTTGAAAAATTACAAAGCCTCTTTATTTATCAGAAAGCATCGTTTATATCTAATGTTTTCCAATAAAGCTCTTATGGTTTCATTAAAATAATATTACACCGCATGCTTTAGATAAAATTTAACATTCTATAAAATAAATATAAATCATTCAAAAAGTTCTACAATTTTCCAAGATATTTTTTATTTGGTTTTGTGTGTATTTTAATGTTTAAAAACTCAAAAAAAAAAAAAAAAAAAAAAAAACGCATTTAAAATAAAATACGCAGCCTGTTGTAGCATATGTAAGAAATTTTTCGAATTTACCAATTTTTTCATTTCGAAATGGTAAAATAGAAAACTAAAACGTACATGTGTATTATGGGCAAAAGCGTGAACATATTTTGATGCGGTATATTGTATTTATACATTTTTTTTTTGCTGGAAAATGAGTTTTTCGTTTTATTGCCATTATGTATTGAAAATAAAAATATAGTATGTGTGTTTGCAGATTCGATTGATCCAAAATTGTTTAACATTTTGCATTTGATACAAAATTTCATTGTTTGAAAATTATATTAATAAAAAATTATTTCTATTGAATGCATTGGAATGTACATTTTATAATGTTAAGCTACACAGTAATTCGGAATATGTGCATTTATCAAAAAGAAAATTAGCTTTTTCAAATGAAGCAAGTATTTCATTATATAATAACACTTTTAATGTAGTTGGATAATTAATTAGCACGGATATATGAGTAACTAAACTTGAAGCAATTTAAAATAAAAAATTAGATACCTATAATATAAATATACGACACTTTATATACGATAAAATGGCGCTTCTTTATATGTAACAAAATGATAAAAAAAATTGTGTAAAGTTTCAATTTGCAACACACCAGAGTATAATAAATTAATATAAAAATAATTGAGCTAGTTTTGAGCAAATTAGAAATGTTTATAATAAAACAGAAACTATTATTTTAATTTTCTAAAACAACAACATAAAAATTTTTATGTACTTTACATATTTTATGTGTCATCTGCATTATCATTAGGTAGAACACATAAATATGAATAAATAAAATATAAATCATTCATTCTAATTAGGCATTAATATATGTGTACATAATATGTATAGACAACGTAAATATGTTGGAAAAATAAACTAACATTTTCGATTATATACTTCATGTTTGCACAAATTTCATAAATATGTTGTTCCCCCCTTTTTACATTTCATCCGTGCACCCTAAATGTTTATGTTGACATTCTTACGAATTTCTTATGATTTTTGATTTGTCATAAAAACATATATCGTTATTAAAAATTTTTTTACCCTTAAATTGTTTTTAAAAAATGTTTCCCTACATATATGTATGTGTGTGCACATAAAAAAATCATTTTAAATTCAATTTATTTTGACAGTTATTATCCTAAAGAGATTAATTAGAATTAAAAGCTTTTGATTTGTATAAAGGTTGTTTAAAAGGTAAGACATGTATAACATAAAGAATTGGCATCAAAACTAATTTTTTTTAAACATAAGACGGTCAAAAAATAAAAGGATCTCAATTTTTAATGTAATCTCTTTTTCGAAGATATAATTGAAAAACGGAAAAAACTATTTCTATAATTTCAAAGACAAGATGAAAACAAACACACAACAAAGTCTATACATATCCTATATATAAAGGAATGAGCTTTACCAATTTCCTTCGTTGTTTTGGAGATTAGATTTTTTTTGTTTGGTTTTTATTTTTCTGCTGCTGTTGTAAATTCAAGTGGGATAAATCTTTTCTAATCAGTAACATAACAATATGAACAGACATTTTCCATTTTCACTGTTTTATTTTTAAATGTGAGGATGTTTTATTTGTATGTATAGGTCCTCGTATGTATATGATATACATAAATCTTTATTGAATTTTTGCCGATTATACTGATTGGATTGCATTTTTGGGGGTATTTGGGATTAGTTTAGTTGGACAGATATATGATCTATATGGCTTTGCTTTTGATGTATTTAAAATGTAATAGGATTCGTTTCAATAGAATTCAAAAGGTGACTAGTTTGGATTAATTTATAAATGAATTTAAAAGCTTTCGGTTGAAATAAGGTGAACGCGGTAAAAAGTATAAAATTTTATTAATTATTTTATAATTTGGACATTTTGAATTTAATCATTTATTTTAACCATATCTACAAGGGTATTTTAATTTATATTGACCTACAAATTTCTATTCCTGAACTTTTAAAATTAAAAATTAATTGTTAAACACCATGCATAAAAACTTAAATACATATATGACTAAATAAATATGAATATATGACTGCATGTACTGACATGGACGATGGTTCGGCCCAAGGATTCTGCACTCCCACTGAGGGTCATAGTTGTGTTCTTCGTCATCACCGATCGTTATCAGGTGATGAAAAATCCCTTTTGCAATCCTCCCTCGTTGGGATTCGAATCCGGTAATTCCCGTCTCAAACACCTCAGATTTAACCACTGTGCCAATTGCTCGGTATTTATAACATTTCTGATTAAAGCTTTTCGAACGTATCAATGTTCAACTGTATGATAATTATATGTTTAACATCAATGTTTATGCCCTTCAAATTACATTCAAATTATATATCGATACCATTTTGGATTATATATATATATATATATATATATATATATATATATATATATATATATATATATATATATATATATATATATATATTCGATTTCCTTCATTACATCCTAGTACCATATATTATATTTCCGAACAGAATCGATAAAAAAGAAAAATCGGAAGTAAATTTTTAACAAACATTTTCTCTTTTCTGATAAATTGATGATTAATCTTTGAATATTGAGCAGACATCATCATTATCATCATGAGGGCAAAATTGTAAATGTAATAAATTTCCATTTCAAATTGCTAAAAGGGAATAATATGCGTCGTACATAATATGAAGGAGGAATAAGTTTATGATCTTCGACTTTAAGAAATTCTTAAAAATGTAAAGCAGAATAATTTTATGTAACCCAAATTTTTTTTCAATAAGGATTGGAGGAGAACCTCAACATTTAGTGAAAAATAATTTATACCTCTATTTGCTAATCGAGAAAGAAAATCGATATTTTGTGTGTAAGGAAAATGGGCTGAATATCTATATATACGAATAAAATGTCATTTAAATTAAAATGGGGTTAACACAAATATGTCGGGTAAAATAATAGTATTTTTTTTTTACTTTCGTGCTTGATGTGGGTGTGCGGTGGTGTCACATGAAATATACATGAAAATTCCATCGTTAATTAAAATCATTTTTGTCTTTTTCGCCTTAGTATATACCGTGAACATCATATATTACAATGAGTATATCATTATTAATATTTTAATCAAAATCATTTTAGACAATATATATATATATATATATATATATATATATATATATATATATATATATATATATATATATATATATATATATATATATATTATATATATATATATATATATATATATATATATATATATATATATATATATATATATATATATATATATATATATATATATATATATATATATATATATATATATATATATATATATATATATATATATATAATCTTGTGTTGTATGTGATATGAAAATCTTGCTATTTTTTTTAAATATAATAATATAAAAACAAAAGATGAAATTAAGAAGAAAATCAACAGAACAAAATATATTTTATAAATTTATTTATTTCGTACATTTTCTTTGGAAGACAACACAACACAAGAATAAACAATACCAAGAAAGCGAAATTAATTTTTTATTTCAAAGATATTTTTGTTGTTGCTATGTTACTGTGTTGTGTCTTCTTAAAATTCAGCTCCTTGAATTACGCATACAAAATTTATGTATGTATCTAGAGATCGAGAGCTAGAGGTTTGGTTTTGTGTCGTTTCCTTAAAGAAATAATAAATAAATACCATGACCGTTAATAAATGACTTATATTATTTTTTGTTGCTCGTATCTTCTTTATTTGCTGGAATATAGACAATTTTATGTTTTATTTGTTTAAGAATGTTATTATAATCTTAGATATATATATATATATATATATATATATATATATATATATATATATATATATATATATATATATATATATATATATATATATATATATATATATATATATATATATATATATATATATATATATATATATATATATATATATATAGCCGTGTTCAAAAGGAAGGATGCGGCATTGCCGATGATGATCAAAGCTCAATGGTTTGAGTATTTCATAGTCAAAATGTTATGGCGTTATGGTTTTATTTTTAATTATGATGCACACAAAATTAAAACTAGTACATCTTTTGTAAATGAGCTTTTAATCGATATTATTATACATGAACTTTTAACTTAAAAATACCTTGTGTTAGTTAGCAATTATAAGCTGCATAGGTCTACTTAATAGAATCATTATCATACTGAACCTAATAATTAAAAATTAATTTATGGGTTTTAAGTTCTTCAACTACCGTAAGCTTTGTATACCAATATTATTTGTGTTATATGACATGTTACAAAAATCTTATTTATTTAACTTATAAGATATTAACATTTTAAAGCTTTTCTTTAATAGTATTGCAATTATCTATGCACAAAAGAATAAATTTCACCAAATAATTGGTGTACGATGGAAATTAATTAACTAAATTATTACAAATTCACACATTCAAAATGAATTTTAGAATATGTCCATTTGATGCTACACAATGTCTATATTTACTGAGATTCAATGAAATTTTTATTTAAGGGTACATTTTTTATTCTTTCACCCTATAAAATAGGGATATTTTTTTTTTAAAGTGACTGTACATATACAAGTGTATATTACTCGAGTATACACCGTGAAACATGGAATACGATATTATGCTTCTTAACTATATATACAAAAAGGGTCCGAGAAATTTGTTAACATTTTTTCCAAATAATAATCTTATCCTTATATTATATAAAATATACTACAAAGGGTGAATAGTTGAGGTTAAAATTTGAACTTTTAATCATAATTCACATCGCTGTGTAAATGACCGACTTTGATAATCGTATATCACATCAAAATGTATGTGTATATGTGTACATAATTGTCACTACGAGTATGTATGTACATATGAAAATTTACATAACTTTATGATGTGCCGTGACAACTTTTTTAAATATTTCAAAAGATAATTATTATGTTAATTTTTTGTTGCTGTATACGAGAAAATTTGAATAATTTTCCTTATATATTGTCAAAAGCTGATTTAATTATGTTCCAACAGAATAAAATATTATCTTATGGGTTTAACAAGCAGTACATATAAACATGCACACATAATAGAGTATAAAATAAATTGTGGCCTATTTTATGTATATACTATTATGTATATAAAGACTACTGGACGAGTGTAATTTTAAATAGCTTAACTAATGTGTATAGTTAGCTGACCCACAATTTTCGCAACCTCCGAATAAATAGTCATAGACAAAAAATTTATCAATATTTACACATAGAAATGTTTCTATTTAAACAGGCTTACAGAACCTACTACTTCATTAAAATAATTAAACAACAAAATGGTTTTTGAAATATTATTTTATTATCTTTATTGTTAAATCTTTAATTATTCAAAATTGATAAATACATTTTTTTAATTATTTTTAATTAACAAAACATTTAACATTGCCATACAGAATATTACATTACCATCCATAGAAATAGTCGAATCAATAAATTATATCACTTAAATTCGACTTCATCGTTTCTGTCAACTAAAAATGTCACCAGAAAAATGTCTAAACTCATTTATCAATTTGAATACTTACGAACAGATTCTGTCATTTACTGCAACGCAAATAAACAAAATTTAATTTAATTTCATTGTGCATTTTGTATATTTGATGGAAAAACATGTTTTTCATGGTATTGGAAAATACAGGTTTTAATAGTAGTTTTTCGGGAAATTGTTGCAATAAATTAGTTCGATAATTAACCTACATAAAAATTCATGTTTTTTGTATTGTAAGCAATTTGTTAATGTTGTTTGTAAATGTGTATACTTGACAACTGCCATTGTTAGTTATTAAAATTTATGAATTTCAAGCTGTATAATTTATGGCATGATGTTTTGTATTAAAGGCCACGATTTATCCATAGGAAGAAGTCACGATGATCTTGGATATTTAAATAGACACGTGGCCATACAAAATGCAACATAAGGTCATTATCAATATATATACATCAAGACGAGAGGGTTCACCGCATATACTTCAATTAAAGACAGTTTTTTTACTATAACCGCCCTTATATTCGATGAAATATAGAAAATCTACCCTAAACATGTTTTTATCATTTTTTGTAGTTTTTATGTTATTTGTGCAGATTATATAGTGCATGACGTCAAAATCTAGGATACACATTTTTTATTTTGATAAATGACTTTTTACCGAAATTTTTTTTATTGTAAAATAAAAATCGTACGCCATTGAAATACATACTTATAGAGAATTAATTTTAGACGCACACAACAACAAAAAAATGTATGAGGGTTAATATTAAGAACTATAACAAAATTGTTTAGATGATTTGGCAGACATCAATAGCGATTATGCATAGAACATATATATATATGTATATATATATATATATATATATATATATATATATATATATATATATATATATATATATATATATATATATATATATAGTTACAACAAAAACAGGGTACATAATATTTAGAAATATTGTCACCCTAAAACATCGAAATCACAAATTCAGTGAGATTATTATAAAATTCACTTGTTGGATTTCAGATGTACGGACAAAAATTAGGTTTTATTTTATCTACGAGTAATCTCAAATTTAATTTTTATTTTTATCGTATTTATCAAACACAAATGATTTGGCAGTTTGTGCTAATGCTTTTGTACAACTAACAAAATTACTTATCATTCGAAAAAAGTTACAAATATATATTGGCTGGATATACAAACTAAAATTAGTGAGCCGATTATTTTTTTCTGTTCGCACAAACTTGGATAATTTATTAGAACTATTTTTGAGATTAATCTTGATTAGATTTCTCTATATTATTAATTAATACGTATTTAGGTTCACTAAACTGTTAAATAATTCTATACCATACTAGTTTTTTTCACATATCGTAAACAATTATCTAATTAATCTTTAATTTTTTTATAGTATAATCTCGGCCACAAACTGGAGAAAATATTCTGCACTGAGTTCTGGTATTGTTCTTTTTTCTGTACTAAAACGTGTTGCCTAATTTACTATGTACAGTGCATAATTTGTTGGCATAAAACTAATTTTAAATTAATAATAATATTCTGCCTGTTTAAATTTCTTGGAATCACATATGAAGTTTTTACTCTAAGGCCACACTCTTCCCCTATACTTTAGAATGCTTGATTTGGTTAGAAAACCACCAATAATATAAACAAATCTTTACTTTATCATTATTATTTGATGATGTCTGGCCACTTGTCTCTCATCAAAAGTTGAATAATATAAACAAATCATATATTTCTATACAAGCGTAAATGAGTATAGAATATAGCTACTGAGATGCTGATATTAAGGTTAAGGTATATAAATAATAAAAATAAGAGACTCTAGAAACCAGAATAAAAATGTGAAGAGGTGCTTAACGAAACAACGAAATGTGCTCATAGATGGATAAAAATAAACAATGCTGTGAAATAAATGAGACATACGTATATACTAGCCAAAGGGTTTGCAATTTTATATTTTTATTTTGTTTGATTTGATTTGTTTGTTTGTTTAATTTGGTTTTGGCTGACTGTATGTATATAACATAAAATATTCACGCGAACCGACATAAACCAATTTTTTTATAAATGTGTAAAGATGATGATGAAGATAAAACCCGGGGTATCACTTATAGACAAGAAAGCATTATATATATATATATATCACATCATTTTTTTCCTTTTTATTATATATATATATATATATATATATATATATATATATATATATATATATATATATATATATATATAATTTAACAAAGTTGATTTTTATTGGATATGTTTTTTTGGTGTGTATACCAGAAGGATTACATTTTCTGTTTGAGATTTTATATTATACTAAAACTTGCGATGAAAAACTAATAATACTAATAATCCATATATATAGTAAGTATATATAACAGTGGAGAAAATAAAACATATTATACGCCTGCCGGCTTTTCCAGATCAAAAAGTTAGATTGAAAAAATCTTATATTAATAAGACGAACGTACAGCATAAAATGTTCAACAATATATTACATGTATATAAAAATATACGCATAGCATAGAACACACAAGTTGAATCAGAGCGTATCTTAAACTTTATTTTTACTTATTTTTTTATTATTATTTATTTAATAAAAGAATAAACAAACTATACAGCAAAAATATATACATAATAATAAGAATAATATTAAAAACGACTGGAACATTTTTGTTTAAGAGTTTTAGATGGTTATAGAAGTTTGTACCTTATCGTGTGTATATATCGTGTATATATATATCTATCTATATATATATATATATATATATATATATATATATATATATATATATATATATATATATATATATATAAATATATATATAATATCTTATTTATATATTTTAAATATTTTCGCAATATGTATAAAGATCCTTAAATATTAATAATAAACATTAATTAAGTTTGGAAACTATATGACAGTTATACACATACTGTAAATAGCTGGTGTTAACTTAAATTTTTAAAAAATGCATAAACTGTCAAACTACATTTATGGCAAACCACAAATTAAGCATTATATATTATATTTCTAAGCTCATAATTTTTAACACTTAATATTTTTAGATTTTTAAATTTTCGAACAAACAATTAAATATAAAAGCTTTCATTTTGATTTTGAGCACAAAATCATAGTATTTTAGAAACGTACCATAAATGAAAAATTAAAATGAGTAAACAGTACAAACCTAACTAAAGTATTATCTTGTTATCGAGACAGATATTAATAATTTTAAAATTATTAAAATTATTAAAATTTTTAACTTTAAATATATTTGAAAAGCATGAGCTTTTATTGAACATTTTATGTGCGAAATTAAATACATCATAGAACAAGAAAACTTGTAATTTAAATTTACAAGAAAGTTATAGTATTTAAAAAATAATTAATTTTGAGTTCCAATAATGAAACTGGATAAAAAGAACTTTTAATTATGTATGTTCCTATTATGTAAGGTACTATCTCTGTAGTAACGAATCGTCCAAACACATAGTCTAAATTCAATTAATGAACATCAAATATAACAACTTCACACTTTCACTCATTATTTTCGAGTTTCCGATGGCCTCGAAATGGAGAACGCTTTTCGTCAAAAAGATATTTTTTCTGTATTTCGTATTTCATGTGTGGGCGGCTCGTTTATTCATTCCATTTAATCATAAATTTACCATATTTTTGTCTTATACATATGATTTATGTTTTATTATAGTCAAATTTATATTATAAAAAAAAATTCATAAAAAAAGGATAATCTCTTGTCTATTTAGTTTCAACTATGAAAATGAATTGAGGTCTAGGATACACTATATTTTAAATGGGAATGGATGAATGGAGAAGCATTTTAATAAAATATTTTTTTGGTAAGTATGCTTTATGTGTGCTAAAAAGATTTTTTATTTTACTTTTTCATTGCTAAACATTTTGATATGCAAATCATTATGTATATAAGAATAAAAATGTGTTTTCTCATTCAACAAAATCGAAAAATGGTTGTTTTTCCAATGTAATATACGGAATGAAGTGGAAGAATGTAATAATGGTATTATTACGATATTAAATGTTTTTGTTGCCGGATGGATGCATAAGTGCTTATTATATAGTCATTTTAATAACTAGGGATGTAAATAGAAGGAGGCTATATATATATATATATATATATATATATATATATATATATATATATATATATATATATATATATATATATATATATATATATATCATATTATATTATATATATATATATATATATATATATATATATATATATATATATATATATATTATTTTTTGTACATACTCACACACTATAGATCTGGAGCCCCATTTAGCTATAGACAATTTGATAAAATATCAATAAACCCTATAGTAGTTTTGTAAAGCATTAGTTAAAAACAACCAGTGTGATATTGAGATTGTATATTGTGGAGTGTGGCACTATTTAAAGATGTAACTCGATGGTTCCGTGAAAGGTAGTTGTAACAAACTCTGTTATTCTGAATGAACTTTCTCCTTACATGTGTAGCCAATGACTTAAACTCTTCACATCTAGTCAAATGATGTTGTTGATTACAATAAGTGCACTGAGGTAATTCAAACTTAGTTACATTAGATTGGGTGCTTCGATAGGTTGATGCACCTTTGGATCCTTGGACCCACAAAGGTGGGTCTAACATTTCTATTTCATCGCATTCTTTTTCCAGAAACTTCTTAAACTCGTGAACTGTAGGAAATTTCTTTTCTGATGCCAATTTCGCCCATGCAACTTTTGTCCCCTTGTCTGATTTTTCGAGCATCCAATGGATTAGCCAAGGGTCGCGCGTTTGAGCTTCATCTCATAACGCCTCTAAATCTATTTAGCCTCTATTTAACAACGTAGAAATAATACATTTTTTTTATCATACCGTTCTGTAATTTTAACCCATGCCTCTTGGTAATTAGCGTCTGTGACATTTATATGTCGAATTAATGTCGCCGCTTCTCCTTTGAGCAATCCTTTAAGGTATTGGAACTTCTGTACATTTGCCAAATAACCTTTATTATGCATAGATGACTCAAATAAATAGTGGAAAGCTGGAAATTCTGCATAATTTCCTCCATACTGTGGTATGTTTAGTTTCGGTAATCGAATATCACAGATATTGTTGTTGGGTGTTCTTGAACTCGTAGACAAAGTTTCCAAGTAACCATGTTGTTGGTCCCCAAAAGCCAGCATAGAAATATCTAAATTACTAAATGGCTAAGTAAATGGCCAGCAATTCTTTATTGAAGGTCGAATACTTGACTTCAATTATTATAAGTTTCTTTGAAAAGAACGCTAATGGTTCCATCTTAGTAGATTTTGTAAACAAATAGATTGATGCAGTCTCAAAAGTTGGTCCAATTTTTATAACAGGCGATAACTTCTTTTGTAAATCTTTAATAGGTGAACTCACGACAGATTTAAAAGTTACTTAACAAATATACCAATACCAGAAGTAATCGTCAGTGTGGCTTCTTGAACGGGTGGAGGTCAAATTTTTGTTGGAAAATTTGTATAGTTACATTTGGTAGATAAACTTAGTTAGCTTTGGTTAGCATGTCAATAATAATATTATTTTTTTATGAAAATTTATTATTTTACAGAAAAATTTAGCTCAATCATTACGTTTATGCTGTAGTCTATACGAGAATACATGTAATTTATTACATTTCTTTAAAAAAATAAATAAAAAAATAAATATTATCATTGTGTGTATGAAACATATTACTCATTGAGACACAAATTTTACGTATATACTAGATATTTATTAAATGTTGCCATAAAAACTACTCTACTCGATACTTTTGTAACATTTCCCCTACATTTACATTTCTCCTTTTGATTTTGCTAACAAAATTATGTTTGAAAAGTAGGCGAACTCATTCACTCGTCCAACGAAACTATACATAATTATTTTGTCTCGTTCTGGTTCTCCAACATAAATTTGTTATACAACAATTTTTCATAATGAAATATAGACTTTAGAAATATTTCGTCTGCTTTTGAATAATTTGCTATTAATAATTATGAAGCTTATAAAACAAAAAAATTACATTTTAGTGATTTGAAACGAAAAAGCGTCCCTTAAAGTTCTCTATAGCTAAAGCTATTTAAAAATATAAGCTTTTTAAGCAATAATTTGTAATAGTTATAACTGTATCTAAAAAGGATAAAAGCGTAAATGTTAAGTTCCATACACTCTTTAGATAAGTGAATATATACATTATATATATATATATATATATATATATATATATATATATATATATATATATATATATATATATATATATATATATATAAATATAATATAAGTATATACATATATAATATTTACCATACAGTTATATCCTAAGTTGCTTTTAGGGAGACTCAGGTCATCGCTTAAATGAAAACAATTAGCAACTAAAGATATAAGAATGGCCACCTTGGGTATTAAGAACTTTAATTACGATTAGGTAAACTTTTCTAAGAGTTTTTTATATGTTTAAATAAATCAAAGATATAGGTTATTAGAATTTTTGAAAATTGGATTTTCTTTTAACAAACCACAGTTATTTTATTTTTTTATGTTATGTTATTAAATTAGTGTTATAATTACTTTAGTTAAGTACATAATGAACTTACTTTATTAACTATTTTACGAGACTTTTTTTACCACTTGTTACGAATTATATGCACTACTATTTAGTTTGACATTAAGCAAGAACTTACCTATAAACAGAAAAAAACATATATTTTTTTTTGGTAGACGAAAAGAAGATTTAAAATATACATATATACATCTTTGAATCTAACATCCTTCACATTGTTCAAATAACTAAATTTAAAATCATCAAACTTTCCATAGTGCATATTATTTTTAACGTTTATGTTATTTTTGTTTGTTAGTTTTCAGTCGCCCCATAATTTTCTAGCTCTGTAGAAATACACAACAACAAATCACCATCTAGAATCTTACTAAAGATCGTACATAATCATTATAGTTTATGTATATAGTATAGTAGAATGTATAGTAGTTTGATTATTGTGTTGTTTTCTTTACCACACAGTAACAATGTTGTAAAAATTGGTTTTTTAAAAGAAAAACTATTACAGCACAAAAAAAAATATTTGTTTTTGCTTCGTGTTGTTATACTATACATATTATATATATATAGTTGAAAATTTATTCGATAGGGAGGGTAAAATAACCCCGGTCGTACAAATAATTTCTTTATATATAAATTGAATTTTCTTTATAAACAACGAAACGAAACGGAACGGAACAAGCACAAGACGAGAAAATTGTGAATAAATAACAAAAATAAAACAGAAAACATAATTTTTTTTTGCTGTTGCTAAAAATGTAAAGTATTGAATAATAATGAGCTACATGTAATATTGTTTAGTTCTTGATGTTGTTATGTATTTACATAATATTTTAAAGGGATTAGTTTGCTTCTTGTATTTTGCCATTATTGTAGTTTGTATAAATAAATATAGATAGACGTAAAAAGAAATTCCCTATACATACAAATAAATCTCGGGAAAATTATTTAGGTCGCGCCAAAGCATCCAACAACACTAAAACGAGTAAAAATCCCATTATGTTCCTTTACTATGGTTTTGAACTTTTGTTGTTATGTAACATTTTAATCGATACTTTCCGGGATAGAGATATATGCCTATATCTGAATTCATATATATATATATATATATATATATATATATATATATATATATATATATAATATTAATATATATATATATATATATATATATATATATATATATATATATATGCATATATGCATATATATCAAATATCTAGTGGAAATAGAGCGGACAAAAACAACTGACAAATACACAATTTCTGCGAATATGGTTTATAGTAAAGGTATCCTCGTCTTATATGACGCATTTTTACGTATATTTGGATTAATCGCGGAATACAATGTTTCGCGTTTATTTACACATTTACACCTACCTTTAGATTTGCACGGTATTCGATTTACACGATTCGTAAAATCAAAAAAAAGGTCTATTTTTTTTGATAGGATTGAATTTTCATATTTTTTCTATTAATTATCTAAAACGCACTCATAGAAAAACAAAACGCAAATCACAATAAATCTTATTTTTTAATCACAAATTCTGATAATAAGCGAGCTTTGAAATTTCAAAGATCTTTAAAAGCTGATCTTTATCAATATGATCTTTTCGAGTTAAATGGCCGAGGTAAATGAACGTTGATGTTTAATTTAATAAAATCAAACAAAAAAAGTTCGAAAATGAAGAGTTGTAATAACCTGACTGTTTTATTATTTTCTTTACTTATTAATTTATGAATTTCCTACACTCAACATTTATTGGAACCAATCCTCCCGTTTTGCATAAAATCTTTGCCTCGTATTACACTGTGTGTGGAAACATATTTACGATTTTTCTTTGTATTATTTGCCTCGGTTTACTTGATTTAAAGTGTAGGTGAACTTATCTTATACAATTTTATATGAAAGCTAAGTCTCGTTTTACACGGTTTCGATTTGTCGTTTAACGTCTCTACCGTGTAAATCAAGGGATGAGTATATTATATATATATATATATATATATATATATATATATATATATATATATATATATATATATATATATATATATATATATATATATATATATATATATATATATATATATATATATATATATATATATATATATATATATATATATATATCCATTATTTACATATATTTTGGATGTTGTTAAAGAATTAAGAATGATCGGATTACATAAAAAGAAATTTTATTATGTATTTAATTTATTGTTTTATGTGAACAACATGTTTTTTTTATGAATGTACATAATTTAATTTCAACGAATATGTTGTAAATTAGCATTTAAATAAAATAAATTTAAGTACACCAAGTTCTCAAACTATGTACTTTTAAGCTGTACTAATTTAATGACTTCATAATATAATTGATTGTAAGCTATAATGCTATACAAATGCTTATGTTATATATATCCGTATGGCAAAAATAGTGAAATGATGATGGATTTTGGAATCATACTTGTTTATAAAAAAGTAACCCATCTACATGGACACACTCATAATCCTAAAGTCAAAATGACAAAGTGCCAATTTTAATGGAGTAGTATCCAAAAGTGTACAAATTGTGTGGAGAATGAATTCAATATGAATCCAAATAAAGACTGCGCAACGATGTCGCGCAATCTTTTGACAAAATTAGGTATTAAAGACTTAATTAGGAAATCTATACTAATGGAGTTTGCTAAAATACTAAAATTATATTTTAAATATAGATTCCTCGGAATTGAATAAATGAAACTTTTCCTGACTTGAAAGCAATAAAAACAGGTCAAACAGGGAAACGTTAAGATTATATAAGGATTTCAGAATATGCGGAACTAAGAACAATCGTTATGCACAATGCACTACGTCATGCACTACGGAACATAAATCTAGAAAAATGGATACATTTTAACAGGATCAAATCAGAAGCATAAAAATCGTATTAGTCCAGGAGACCATAGATTGTAATAAAAGAAATACAAATAATTTATTCAAACAAAAAAAATTGTAAATAGAAATTATAAATTTAAAGCTTTGAAATAAACTTATCAAAGTTACATATAAATGAGAAAAAAATTTGAAAATTCGAATATCAGAAATACAATAAAAAAAGTCGAATGATTGTTATTGGCAAGTGTAATGTTATTGTTGTTGTCAATCAAACGTTGATTTTTAATATTAATGGTTTATTTCCATTTTTAGATCACCTAAATTAGGATCAAAATGTCGAAACTGACACCTTTCTAATTTAAGGGTGTTTTTTCCCGATTTTATCAAATACACATATTGATTTAGACATTTTCTACACTCAAATAATAATCGATTTCATTTTAAGTTGGTATTATATGAGCTTACCTTTTACAAATCAACAAAAAATACGAAAGTTAATATGATTTTCTATAAGAAACTTGTACTTTTTAGAAAATATGTAAACTATGATGTATTAAGGAAGTAAATTAAGAAAAAAAAACACTCTGACCAGTAAACAGAAAATATGTATGATCACAAACAAATAAAACTACATTTTGACTTCACTTGTGTTGAAAATAACAAAAAATGATAAATCTTTATATATTCAAAAATATTCACTTTTATAGCCATTTCCAGCCCCGAATTGTATTTCATTTCGTCTCTCGAGGATCCATCATTTCTTTTTCAATAAAATGAATATTATTTTGTAAGTGTTATCATTTCGAGAACAGAATTTTAATTTTATCCACAAAAAAAAAATACAAAAATCTTAAGAAAATCGTATATATCTAATAATCGTATACATCTTTGGTATATGTCTTTAAGCAAAAAAAAAAAAATGCTGATTGTTTGCGAACAAAAAATCTTGAATATAAAGAAATCTAAACGATATCTTAGAGATTAGTATAATTTAGGTATAAAATAACCACCTTACCTAGAAATCAATATAATATTATATAACAAATAATTATTGAAAAAAAAAAAAAAAATCGATTGGTTCGAGATTACCCTCGTTGAGGAAATTTTTTTTATTTTTCAATAACGGAAATAATTTAACTTTACCTTTTTCTTTACTGTGTGTGTTATACAATAATAAAGAATGGAAAAAGTCAATCTCAAAATTTGAAATGAAAAAAGTTTTTTTGTAGAGCGCGCAAAAAGAAGATCAGTTCAACCCCCAACACTAATGTCTTAAAGATTTTTCGAGTAAAAAAATCTATACACAAACTTTTAAAAGTTTCATTTGGAAATAAATAAAATAAAATCTTTAAATTATTATTCCATCGAATTTTCACTTACACTATGCGAGATTTTCAGCGCGCGCCTTCTTTTTATACTTTTATATGTTTTATAAAAAAAACTTTTGATAAATTAAGCTGAGGAATTTAAATTGAAAAGTAACTTGGTTTTTTAATATATACATATATATATATATATATATATATATATATATATATATATATATATATATATATATATATATATATATATATATAAACATAACGTAAAAAAATTATACAAATCCGACGCAAATGAAGGTCAAAAAATTATTTCATAATTACATACATATAGTGAACTTTTCTTACATGCATATTTTACTAAATAAACATTGCGTGTATAATTTAAATAATAACACAACATAAAAATTAAATAATCGATCCGAATATTATATATACATATTCCCTTAAAATATATAAACAACCAATAAATTAGAACACACAATAATATCAAACATATTTACCATAAGTGTTTCTATGTATCGTATTTTTATGATACCAACAATTGTAGTTAGAATTAGTGTCGCCTAAATAATCGATGAACAAAACTAGAATTTTCATTAAACGCGCGCGCTAACTATATAACAAAGTTATTTTGTGTGCTAGATTGATCGGTAGATTGCGTGCAAAATAGAAACAAACACATAAAGTTGGTTGTTTTGTTTATATATAAAAAAATAATAATTAAGAAAATGTTTTTGTGTACGCCAATGGAAAGGTTAATTGGATGCTTTAAGGATGTTATTTTTGTATTCATAAAAATAGCAAGCAATACCAATTTGTGGGTGGAATGTATAGTTTAAATAGAAATGTTAATTATTTAAATTAAATGTTATTGTTGAAAATTAACCCGATATGACGGATTTATAAAGAGGTCATTTATAAAGAGGTAATTTATAACAATATGGTGGCTTTGTCATAACATACATGGTTTTTTGGAGACAGTATTTTTAAAGTCATTTTTTGACTTCGAAATTAATTTTTCAAATTGTTTTGAAATCAAATTGATCTTTAAATTCTAATTTAATCTATAATATGACTTTACTCTTTATTAACCCCAATAACAGTAATTTTGTTTTAAAACTGCGAGTAACAAAAAAACAATACCATTACAATTCTAAAATAGTTTTTGGTCGCAATAAATTAGTTTTGGTATAATTTTTTACAATTCGTCTTTATTGCTGTATACTATATTATCAATCAAAATATATAAAAGAGTTTGCGAAATAATTTAAAACATAAAATTAAACTATTTAATATAAAAATGTATGTGTAGGTACGTTATTTCTTTGAAAAACTATTCAGATAAATCATCAAAATCCCGAAGAAACGATTTAATATTTTAATAATAAAAAAGAAGAACAATAAATATGTGGAAAAAACTAATACTATTTTTTTTGTTTGATTTATTTTCCACCTAACCCGAACTCGCATATTATTTACTCCCGCACCCCAACCCCTCTCACTCTTGAGAATTATGATTTATTCATAATATATTTTATTTATTTATTATACAAAATATCTTCGATGTATAAATTCATAAGACTTATATAATAATTCTTTTATATTTAAAAAAAAAATTGTATAATTTTTTGATTTATAAGACGTAATGTCAAAAGTTTTTCTTTAGAATATTTATGTAGGTATTAGTTTTTGGTTTTTGAAAAATATGTTCGTTTACTTAAGATTTGATTTAGTAGACATTTTGTATATCATGTAAGGTTAGGAATTTGTTCAGTTTCTATAGATATTTTATTTTACACAGACAAAAAAATTAATTGTTTCTACCCTAAAATCCTAAAATGGAGCGAATTTTAATTTTCATTTAATATGTATTATAATTTTTTTATTGTTATTTTGCTGCCAATGGCTTTATTTTTGAATGTTTCTTTATACAAAACTAACAAGAAGTGTGAACTCTTAAAAACCTAAATATGTTTTCTTAAGTCTCAACCAATGCTGATATGCATTAATTTATATGCATTATTATTATTAATTTAATTGATTATTTCACTCTATTTTTGAGTTTGTCAGGTTATTAAATGCGAACTTTGGACTTGGTAAGAGAAGAACACTTAAACCGTCATGATATTCTAAAATATATAAGGTTTAGCTAAATTTTATTCTACAAAAAGTACTAAACAAAAAAAAAATATGTTACTTTAATTAATGAAATTAATTTAAAATAATCAATTAGTTATAATATTTTTAAACATTTTTGTGCGACATTGTTTTAAAAATTTAGCTTGCACAAATATACTTTAGGATATGGCTGTATGTATAGTATACATATAAATATATATATATGTATATGTATATATATATATATATATATATATATATATATATATATATATATATATATATATATATATATATATATATATATATATATATATATATATATATATATATATATATATATATATATATATATATATATATATATTATATATATATATATATATATATATATATATATATATATATATATATATATTCAGATAAATATAAATATAAATATATATATATATATATATATATATATATATATATATATATATATATATATATATATATATATATATATATATATATATATATATTTATGCAACTTTTGTGAAACCATTAACAAGAAAATTAAGTTTGCTATAATAACAAAACGAATTACTTAACCTGCAAGAAGAACATCATGCAATTGCTGATTTAGTATACACAGCAAAAGCTATTAGTAAAAAAAAATCCTGAATCGCATAGACTATTATTTACTTTTGATTTACAAAAATGTCTATTATCACCAAAACTAACCACGAATGTTGCATTGTAAAAACGATTATTGTGTATATCTTCAATTTAATTATCCAGGTTGAAGCATCAAATCAGTTGTTTAATTACTTATGGCATGAAGAAATAGCTAATCGTGGCGGGAACGAAATAGCTTCTTGTCTTTATTTGCATTTGAAATCTATGCCTTCAACAATCAAAACCATCACTTTTATAGTGACTGCGATATGGGCAAAACAAAAATATTTTTATTCCTGCAATGTTTCGTTTTTTTCTACAAACTATAAAGGAAATAATATAACACAAATTGATCACACGTTTTTAATCGTTGGTCATACGCTTATGGAATGTGATGTAATACATGCTACGATTGCCATGAATAAAAACATATTCATGGCGTTTAAAAACATATTCATGGCGTTCTAAATGTGCTGCTGGAAATCTATTTACTTAGTCTCAAGTGCGTTGGATAATATTTTGAGTATCAATACCGTATTTTACATTTCAATAATTCGTTGGACCAAAATAAACCATTCAAAATGTATAATATAAAGCGGAGGAATTTCTAAAATTTCAAGAACTGAATTAAAGTTTTCCCATAATTTACCAAATTTAATCAATTCTAAGAAGAAAAAAAATGTAATTTAGACATGTTACCTTTAGTTACCACAATACCACGTTTTTTGCAAAAACTTGCATACAATGATATAGTGTAAAATGGGCGCATTTAGGTCCGCCAACTATTGGCAACATGTTCAGTAAAATCAACATGTTGAGTACTGAATGCAGCCGATACATTTGATATAACTGTTGAGTTAAATGTAATTTTTTCCATCGGTGTTCGTATTGTGATATATTACGTAGCGTATATTTATAAAGTGACAAAAAAATTATGGCACTTTATGTTGGGAAGTTGCATAATCAATTATGATATCGATAGGTAGCGGTATCTATGATGGCGGATCTGAATGCAACCAATGATTACGATTTGGATATATTTGATGAAGTCGACGAAGAATAAAATTATTAAATTCTAATTTAAATAATTTGCATTTTTTACTTATTTTAAATATTTACAAATCGAAATAATTTAATAATAATGTTTGACAATTAAAAAAGAGAAACAACTAAAATTGTTTATAAATTTATAAATTGTTAAAATGAGGTAGGTGTGCTTGTTTCTAACAATAAACGGTTTTAATATATGTATTTAAAAAGGAAAAACAAATTATTTTTGATAGTATGGCGAAATTATCACAAAATTAAACTTTGCCGACGAATGTTGCATTGTAAAAACGATTATTGTGTATATCTTCAATTTAATTATCCAGGTTGAAGCATCAAATCAGTTGTTTAATTACTTATGGCATGAAGAAATAGCTAATCGTGGCGGGAACGAAATAGCTTCTTGTCTTTATTTGCATTTGAAATCTATGCCTTCAACAATCAAAACCATCACTTTTATAGTGACTGCGATATGGGCAAAACAAAAATATTTTTATTCCTGCAATGTTTCGTTTTTTTCTACAAACTATAAAGGAAATAATATAACACAAATTGATCACACGTTTTTAATCGTTGGTCATACGCTTATGGAATGTGATGTAATACATGCTACGATTGCCATGAATAAAAACATATTCATGGCGTTTAAAAACATATTCATGGCGTTCTAAATGTGCTGCTGGAAATCTATTTACTTAGTCTCAAGTGCGTTGGATAATATTTTGAGTATCAATACCGTATTTTACATTTCAATAATTCGTTGGACCAAAATAAACCATTCAAAATGTATAATATAAAGCGGAGGAATTTCTAAAATTTCAAGAACTGAATTAAAGTTTTCCCATAATTTACCAAATTTAATCAATTCTAAGAAGAAAAAAAATGTAATTTAGACATGTTACCTTTAGTTACCACAATACCACGTTTTTTGCAAAAACTTGCATACAATGATATAGTGTAAAATGGGCGCATTTAGGTCCGCCAACTA
The DNA here is from genome assembly GCA_963556175.1 of Tipula confusa. Classification (NCBI taxonomy): domain Eukaryota; kingdom Metazoa; phylum Arthropoda; class Insecta; order Diptera; family Tipulidae; genus Tipula; species Tipula confusa. The sequence continues at coordinate 166,895,762 of OY744477.1, read as the reverse complement.
TTGGCAACATGTTCAGTAAAATCAACATGTTGAGTACTGAATGCAGCCGATACATTTGATATAACTGTTGAGTTAAATGTAATTTTTTCCATCGGTGTTCGTATTGTGATATATTACGTAGCGTATATTTATAAAGTGACAAAAAAATTATGGCACTTTATGTTGGGAAGTTGCATAATCAATTATGATATCGATAGGTAGCGGTATCTATGATGGCGGATCTGAATGCAACCAATGATTACGATTTGGATATATTTGATGAAGTCGACGAAGAATAAAATTATTAAATTCTAATTTAAATAATTTGCATTTTTTACTTATTTTAAATATTTACAAATCGAAATAATTTAATAATAATGTTTGACAATTAAAAAAGAGAAACAACTAAAATTGTTTATAAATTTATAAATTGTTAAAATGAGGTAGGTGTGCTTGTTTCTAACAATAAACGGTTTTAATATATGTATTTAAAAAGGAAAAACAAATTATTTTTGATAGTATGGCGAAATTATCACAAAATTAAACTTTGTCGACTAATGAATGTTTTGGTATTGCATCTTAATTAGATATTTATGTTTAACAGAAGCGAAAACATCGTTAAAACGTCCTCCTCAAAAGTTAGCAAAACTCAGTTATCACCTACAAATTATTGAATATTATTGATGCTGGACCCTGACCAAGTTATGCCCTATAATTTTAGGAAAAAGGATCTGTGGTAACAATTAATATGTACGTTTTTCAGTTCCATCAACAAATTTAAAACACGATTTAAGTGCGTGCTAGTTAAAAGATCTACACAATCATTTTCTAAGTAAACTAATTTAGAAAATTTTATATAGTTATATTAATTTAGTTTTAAATATTTTGTCTTTTTATTGTTTGTCTTTTTAATTAAGTTGTAAAATATTTTTTTATATTTTGTACATGTACAAAAAAAAGCATAATTTTTGTACTTAAAATGTAAATATTTGTATATATACATATATATATATATATATATATATATATATATATATATATATATATATATATATATATATATATATATATATATATAAATATATATATATATATATATATATATATATATATATATATATATATATATATATATATATATATAAAATATATAAATGTACATATATATTATATTAATTTTGATGAAAATTTAAATATTTATATTTCTGAAGTTTTATAAAATGTATTTTTCCTAAAGATATTATTTATGTGATCAAGTCACTATGATAACATTTTTATTTCATTGTGTCCTTTTTATATTAAGAGAAGTTGCAACAAAACATAAAATACAAGAAAACTCATAATTTCCACCCTTGATTTTATGTCTGCGTACTAAAAAAATAAATGTAATTTAACATAATTTAATATACGTACAACTATGCTGATGTAGTATAGGAATGACGTTGATAATATATATATATATATATATATATATATATATATATATATATATATATATATATATATATATATATATATATATATATATATATATTATATATATATATATATATATATATATATATATATATATATATATATATAACTAAAATAAGAATAATAGAAATAGTAGTAGTAGTAGTAATAACAGTGAATAGCAAAAGTATCTGCAGGCGTAATACCAAAAAGTTTTTTTCAGTTGCTTTTCTTGTATACACGATATTTTATACACCGAACTTTTATATCTTTGTTCTCAACAACATGAAACTACAGTAACCAAATAAAAAAAAAAGAAAATGGAAAATTCAAATGTTCATGCATTGACTGTAAAAAAATACAAAATATTATGTAAATTACTTAAAAGTTTTTTTGGTGTGTATAGTATTTTAGCGGTAAGCAAACAAAAATTCTACAAAATAGCTACTGGCCAAACAATTGCGGTCGAGTATTTTTTTTTTTTTGAAATTTGTGATTATAACCTATACATCAGTGACATTTAACTTTTGTGCGCAACAGTTGTGAACACAACATATTTTCTACCCAATTTCATTACTGTAATTATTAAAACTTTATTTTTAAATAACCCAAAAAATATTATTCGTAAAAATGTATATTATAATCACGCGGACTTTTAAAATACAAAAATAATATTATTAAAATCTTTACAGTACATTTAATTACTATCGTAACAATGGGAAAATTTTGTAACATGGAAATAGCAAAACATTTACTTAATTTTTTTAAGGAAATTTCCGATATTTATATATATATATATATATATATATATATATATATATATATATATATATATAGATAGATATATATATATATTTATATGCATATCGAAGCATAACAAAATATTATTTTTCTGTGTTATCTGAAAAATTCAGATAAATAGAAAGAACAATTTCCTTTTTTATTACAATTTTCCAACTCATATTACTTTAAAATGTTATTATTATTATTATACATATTTGACAAGTTTTATTGAATTTCTGTGAAATATATTTCTGTATATATTGGTTAACACCAGTAGATCGACTTAGGTACATAGGTTGTGCCATAAATACATATCACCATCATACGAGTTTATATATTGAAATGTTAAATTAAAATTCTAGAGACACCCTCTATATATATATATAAATGTTTCCTTGTATATAAATCCATTTTATGTTTGTTTAGCATTTGAAAATATTTTTAAAAAGACAAGCATATCGATATGATATGTGAAAATGGAAATTAATGTTATTTTTTATTTGAAAACTTATCTTACGTGTATGTATGGCTTATATATATATATATATATATATATATATATATATATATATATATATATATATATATATATATATATATATATATATATATATATATATATATAAATAAATATATATATATATATATATATATATATATATATATATATATATATTTATATATATATATTTATATATATATATATATATATATATATATATATATATATATATATATATATAAATATATATGATTCGTTCGTTTCATCCACCATTTTGATTTTTCATTAGAGAAATTGAGACAATTGTTTGTTTAGCTTGGGACATGTCTTCCTAAAAATAAACTTTGAAGTTTATTTTTAATGGCCATCATTATTGTATAAACTATATTAAAATTTAAAAAATCAAAAATTGTAGGAACATAAAAATTTCTTGGAAATGAACTTAATTCAGTTTAAATTTGAATCCAAAATTGTATAATGGGTTAATTGAATTTTACAAAGATTGTAAAGCTTTTTTAAGGAAAATCTGATATTCCCAATACTTCAAATTTATGTTAAATTTTAGGGTTTTAAAAAATGAAAAACCAATAAACTAGATAAATTACTTAATTTGAAATAATTATTTTTTTAATAGAATGGAAACTTAATTAAAAAACGAATATCAATTTAATTTCGATTTATGTTTTCGAATTAATATTTTCGAAGAAGTTCTGAGCTGTTGAACCAATTTATTGAGAAAATATGAAAAGGCCGATATTTTTATTATTTTATCGTTGTTGTTTTTTATTCATTGTGTTTACAAAATACTTAAAATAATTTTGAAATTTATGGCCATTATTTGGTGTGCTTTTTAAGTTTAACAAATTTAAAACTAATTTTAATACATTTTTTTTATTTTAAATATGATAAATGATCATTCATCAAATCACAAGTTGTAGGAAAAGAAAATTTAAATGCAAAAATTCATAGAATCATAGATTCATAGAATAATTTCTAAATATGGATTTAGGGATTTTAAGACATTTTAATTTAAGAAAATCAAAAAACTACAAAACTTTAAAATACTGTCTAAAGAAATTAGAATTCAAACATTATTGATAGTTTTACATAAAAAAATTCAAATGCGATTTCAAATATGATATTTAATGAAGCATTTGCATGCCTTCTAGTATACACATAGACCACGAGTATATATAATATTTCGGTTATGTAAAACACGTACGTTTGAGTACGCGACTGTTATAAAATCTATTCGATTATTCACATGTGCAGGCGTTTATATGAACGTTTTGTCGACCGAAAAGTAGAAAATGGATATTTTTCATATTTTCAAATAAAAAGCAATGTATAACTAGAAGAAAATCAAGTTTCATCGAACAACATTCATCATTTATCATTCTTACCGCACCTTATGTATAACGCTACAGTATTTAATATTTAAAATCCTACATAACATAATTTCTTATCGATTTATAACAATGCACCAAAAAAAAAATGTATATATAAACTCCCGCATACTATTCCCATTATGTTACATATGTTAACTTTGTCGATTGAACAAACGATAAATTATTTATTAAATTAATAGAAATACATATAAGAAAAAATATTCGACACTAATAAGTACTATATTGAAAATGTTGCGGTTCTAGGATTGAACAAAACGATAAAACATCTATGTTGTAATTGCATATTCGAGAGTAGAGAGGAACTATAATTTATGTCTCGAGGTATATAAATTAAAATTTATAAATTTATAAAGAATATGTTTATAAACCACCCATATACTACATAAACTACCAATTCTGCAAATATTAAAATATCTATAAAATTAAAATTTTATCGAATTAATCAAAATCGACTAAAAAGGAATATTTTTAAAACAATTTAATTTAAATAGGATTAGAAAATTGTGATTATTAAGAAAAATATTTTATTGAATTAAAATCTGCTTTACTTCTATAAACTCTTGTATTATATATAGCTAACCCCAAAGAATTTTTGATAACTCTTGCATATACATATTTAGGTTAATCCTTTTGAACAAAATATTATTTGGTTTTCAGCTATGTATATTTGGTATAATAAGGATAATATATATATATATATATATATATATATATATATATATATATATATATATATATATATATATATATATATATATATATATATATATATATATATATATATATATATATATATATATATATATATATAATTTGGTATCAACTTCTTACATGTGCGGACTACAATTATGACCCTTTCGGTTAAAATTGTTTTTTTTTTTTTTTTGTAAAAATTCTTCGGTTTTTTTTTATTTTGTTTTTGTTTTTTTGCGCTGTTGTTGGATAGAAATATTTAATTTTATATATTATATATTCGTTTATATATATAAATAATATATGTATACATATGATGAGGGCATTACTAGGATTTTGGATTTGGCGTATATACAATTTTGTTAAGATATTTAAATTATTTTTTATTTACGTCGGGGCACAATTTCCTTTGATGCGGGTGCAAATTTTATGAAAATGTATTTTTATATTATATATATATATATATATATATATATATATATATATATATATATATATATATATATACATATATACATATATACATATATACATATATAGATATATACATATATAAATATATCCAGGTATATACATAACTTAAGAACTTGACTTGTATTGCCAAAACGAATATTAAGGTTTAGTGCTAAAATAAATTAACAATATATATATAAAATATTTGCATGAAATATAAAAAGCTCCAAACAACACAAAAGTTATAAAATTAATACTGTTTTAGCTAGTGTTGTTTGCAAGCTTCTATCAACTGCATTAATTCAAAAATATAATTTTCAAATAGGCATATTTTAAAGCTTAATTTGGTTTGCTTGATATGCTATAATCTACCTAGTATACGTTTGTGTAAGAACACATTTTATTCCGCTATCTAATACCTTACGTAATGTGATTATTTCAGAACATCAATTTTTAAATAGTAATGTTTGTTAAATATTAAAGCTATATGATTGAAGAACGATCAGAAAATTTACAAATCACATGGCAAATAGGACAAATGCAATATGTAGGTTTGAATTTTTTTTTTCTTTTAAAATAAATTTGATATTCAATGGACTTGGCAACAAATTATTATTTTACAATTTTTCATAACAGTAAAAGCATGACGATAGCATTTTTATTAGAATATTTACAATTTTTGATTGAATTTAATTCTGCTTTAATTACTGAAAAATATTTAAATCTTAAACTAGTGTTTTCAACCAACAATAATTGTAGGATAATTTTAATCGTTACGGTGCTGTTTTGAACTACTGAGAGATATTAAGATAATAATGTAGAAAAAGATGATGTGCACATAAAGTCATCATTAATTTAAAATACATTTAAATTTTCCATTTAATTTATTTTGCAAACAAAATGGAAATTCAATCTTATTGAAATTTAATCTTTAATGGTTTTAAAAATTTTTTCTTGTTATATTAACAAATCATTAAATATCAATTGAGAATATATAAAGTTAAACAAAAAACCAAGTAATACACAAAATTTATTGGCAAATATCCAACTCTGTAATTATAAAAAAAATAATAATAGAAAAGATTAACAATATCATCTTTATAGAATTTTGCATTATTTGCTGAAAATAAACAAAATGAAAATAAATGGTTTTTATTGTACATATAACCAAAAACCCGATTTTCTTCGAAGTTGTGCATTTAATTTATATTGATATGCGTGTATATATATATATATATATATATATATATATATATATATATATATATATATATATATATATATATATATATATATATAATTGTAAATTTAACCATTTACAAAACAATTTGAATACATAATTGCAAAATATAATCTATAAGTACATATCATGGTCTAATATAAATATTCTATATGGTATATATATATATATATATATATATATATATATATATATATATATATATACATATACATATATATATATATATATATATATATATATATATATATATATATATATAAATAAATATATATATATATATATATATATATATATATACATATATATAAATATATATATATATATATATATATATATATATATATATATATATATATATATATATATATATATATATATATATATAAAGAGTATATAAAGAGAGAAAGAGAGATATTTATATTTAATTAATAAAGAAATAATAAAACTAAATATATTGGTTAAATATGTTAAACGACATACATAACAAAGTTCTACATAACAACGTACGAATTATATTTTAACAATCACATAATAAAACATTATACATATATATGATAATGATAAACTATAAAACACAAATATGTAACTCAAAAAGCTTATGCCCCTTTCGCCTTAAAGATTTATAACGAAAGAATATTAAAATTGATAAAGATACGACTTCGCATACAAATTTAGTTTAGATATAAAGTATATATAATATATATATATATATATATATATATATATATATATATATATATATATATATATATATATATATATATATATATATATATATATATATATATATTTATACAAAAAATATCCCTTCCTGAATTTAGTCATGTAAAAATACATAATTTTTTTAAAATTCATTATAAATTTTCAATAAAAATCAATTATCTTTATGCATGACGTCACAATATGCCAATATTACTCAAATAATCTTATTTTATATATCGTGTATTGGGGCCCATTTATAACCCATTACGAAATGCTATGGTTGAGCATAAAAACATTTTAGGAGATATAATATAGTTTAGGGTGGGACGACAAAATATATTCAGTTTTAACAGGAATTCACAGAATATATATATATATATATATATATATATATATATATATATATATATATATATATATATATATATATTATATTTATATATATATATATATATATATATATATATATATATATATATATATATATATATATATATATATATATATATATATAATATATAAACCTATACATATAGTTTTTTTACACAGAACATTAATTTCGACATCTTTGATCAAACAACTCTTAAATTTTATTTTACTCCTACACTAACTTTACTCCTGCTTCGGTTATATAGAAAAGATATTCCACAAACGCTGTGTCCTTAAAAAATTGTTTTATCTTTTTTTCCTAAAACTTAATAGGTCAAACTTTATTTTTAATGTTAAATTTTTTTTTATAAAACTTTTCGTTTTTATTTTTGTTCTGTTACGATCAGCATATATAAAAAAAAGTTTCGAATATGTCTATTTGCTTATATTTTTGTGCTTTTACTGTATATAGAGCTTATGTAATAATTTGTTTCGTCTTAACATAAAATGAAACTTATTTTCCGTAACTTTATATAGTGTTATGTGTTGTGAACGGGAATAAACAAAATGGAGAATCCTAAAAATCTGTAGTATAAGCTTTTTAAACTCCCCTCTCGTTTATATAAAGTATACAGTAATTATCGTTGTATATTTTAGATGCCCGGAAAATATATTCATGATATAACATAATTAAAAATATTAGTTCACACTTTATTGAATACAAATGTATAGCAAATTATTTGTATAAGGATAACTATTTTAAGATCACAATTTAACAGTTGCGATAGATTTCAAACTACTGAACCGTAAATGCAAAAACACATATTTTTACACAAAAGGTTTAAATGAACACTTTAAAAATATGCAATTTAACAAACTTCTATCAGGAAACTTAAAGGCTTTATCAATTGTCAACTTGTTAACTGTGTCCGCTTATAAGAACCAAACTAACTTGGAAAAGCTTAAGTAAAACATAAGAAAGAAATTAAAGAATAGTGTACAATTTAGGAAAAATCTGGTAGTGTTGCATCGTATTAATTGAAAAACAATTTGTAAAAATAACTTAGAAGAATAAAACATAAAACTTTGATAAAAACAAACAAAAAAGCTTCTAATAAATCTTTTGTAAATTTTCTACGGAAAATATTAATTTAGGTAATAAGAATTTCATATTCAAACTTGTGGAAAACCTACGCAAAGTTAGTATAAAAAAAAACTAACCACGATTACCTATACAATTTTTAAATCTTAGCTAAAAATAGAAAAGATGGTAAAAGTGGAGCTTCATTTCTAGAAATCTATGGTGAAACGCAGTAATTATATTTTTTGGTAATTATATTGCTTGGGGATAGCCCAGAGAATCTAAATTTCTCTAAAGCAAGTAATATAATGTATTTTTCCTGTTTAAAAATGTATTTAAATTTTATAAAATTTTGAATAAATCCCATTTATTCATTAAAGTGATGACTGGTTTATGTATTCATTAATTTTGAGTAAAATGAAAAAATGTATCAACGTCAAAACCATAATTACAGTCCGTAATGATTATTTAATTTATTTGAAATAAATAATAATCTTAAACTAACTTTTTTCTTATACCAATCTATATCTGAACACGTCTAGGTTTTGTAGAATTAAAATGAAATTCCCATCTGTTAAGCAAATCCCAAAATGATATTTACCTAGAAATATAAGAAAAAATATAAATGTCTA
>OY744477.1:166883382-166886261 GCA_963556175.1 Tipula confusa | reverse complement strand
AATATATAAATATATAAATATATAAATATATAAATATATAAATATATAAATATATAAATATATAAATATATAAATATATAAATATATAAATATATAAATATATAAATATATAATATATAAATATATAAATATATAAATATATAAATATATAAATATATAAATATATAAATATATAAATATATAAATATATAAATATATAAATATATAAATATATAAATATATAAATATATAAATATATAAATATATAAATATATAAATATATAAATATATAAATATATAAATATATAAATATATAAATATATAAATATATAAATATATAAATATATAATATATAAATATATAAATATATAAATATATAAATATATAAATATATAAATATATAAATATATAAATATATAAATATATAAATATATAAATATATAAATATATAAATATATAAATATATAAATATATAAATATATAAATATATAAATATATAAATATATAAATATATAAATATATAAATATATAAATATATAAATATATAAATATATAAATATATAAATATATAAATATATAAATATATAAATATATAAATATATAAATATATAAATATATAAATATATAAATATATAAATATATAAATATATAAATATATAAATATATAAATATATAAATATATAAATATATAAATATATAAATATATAAATATATAAATATATAAATATATAAATATATAAATATATAAATATATAAATATATAAATATATAAATATATAAATATATAAATATATAAATATATAAATATATAAATATATAAATATATAAATATATAAATATATAAATATATAAATATATAAATATATAAATATATAAATATATAAATATATAAATATATAAATATATAAATATATAAATATATAAATATATAAATATATAAATATATAAATATATAAATATATAAATATATAAATATATAAATATATAAATATATAAATATATAAATATATAAATATATAAATATATAAATATATAAATATATAAATATATAAATATATAAATATATAAATATATAAATATATAAATATATAAATATATAAATATATAAATATATAAATATATAAATATATAAATATATAAATATATAAATATATAAATATATAAATATATAAATATATAAATATATAAATATATAAATATATAAATATATAAATATATAAATATATAAATATATAATATATAAATATATAAATATATAAATATATAAATATATAAATATATAAATATATAAATATATAAATATATAAATATATAAATATATAAATATATAAATATATAAATATATAAATATATAAATATATAAATATATAAATATATAAATATATAAATATATAAATATATAAATATATAAATATATAAATATATAAATATATAAATATATAAATATATAAATATATAAATATATAAATATATAAATATATAAATATATAAATATATAAATATATAAATATATAAATATATAAATATATAAATATATAAATATATAAATATATAAATATATAATATATAAATATATAAATATATAAATATATAAATATATAAATATATAAATATATAAATATATAAATATATAAATATATAAATATATAAATATATAAATATATAAATATATAAATATATAAATATATAAATATATAAATATATAAATATATAAATATATAAATATATAAATATATAAATATATAAATATATAAATATATAAATATATAAATATATAAATATATAAATATATAAATATATAAATATATAAATATATAAATATATAAATATATAAATATATAAATATATAAATATATAAATATATAAATATATAAATATATAAATATATAAATATATAAATATATAAATATATAAATATATAAATATATAAATATATAAATATATAAATATATAAATATATAAATATATAAATATATAAATATATAAATATATAAATATATAAATATATAAATATATAAATATATAAATATATAAATATATAAATATATAAATATATAAATATATAAATATATAAATATATAAATATATAAATATATAAATATATAAATATATAAATATATAAATATATAAATATATAAATATATAAATATATAAATATATAAATATATAAATATATAAATATATAAATATATAAATATATAAATATATAAATATATAAATATATAAATATATAAATATATAAATATATAAATATATAAATATATAAATATATAAATATATAAATATATAAATATATAAATATATAAATATATAAATATATAAATATATAAATATATAAATATATAAATATATAAATATATAAATATATAAATATATAAATATATAAATATATAAATATATAAATATATAAATATATAAATATATAAATATATAAATATATAAATATATAAATATATAAATATATAAATATATAAATATATAAATATATAAATATATAAATATATAAATATATAAATATATAAATATATAAATATATAAATATATAAATATATAAATATATAAATATATAAATATATAAATATATAAATATATAAATATATAAATATATAAATATATAAATATATAAATATATAAATATATAAATATATAAATATATAAATATATAAATATATAAATATATAAATATATAAATATATAAATATATAAATATATAAATATATAAATATATAAATATATAAATATATAAATATATAAATATATAAATATATAAATATATAAATATATAAATATATAAATATATAAATATATAAATATATAAATATATAAATATATAAATATATAAATATATAAATATATAAATATATAAATATATAAATATATAAATATATAAATATATAAAT
>OY744477.1:166713382-166880882 GCA_963556175.1 Tipula confusa | reverse complement strand
TATTCATCCATTTGTAATTTACCAAAATTTGGAAGGCAAATTACTTCACCACACCTTCATTATAATATCGGATTGTCTTCACCACGATACTGTAGCGGTTCACTTATTCATTGAAAAATTGATGCAGTTCTTGAAAACTAAAATATCAAGTTTATCTAAAATTTATTATATTACCGATGGCGCAGTGACGCATTATAAAAATAAGAAGAATTTTAAGAACATCTTAAAACACAAAGAGGATTTTGGAGTTGATTGTGAATGGCATTTCCATGCAACAGCTCATGGAAAAGGTCCATGTGATGGAGTAGGAGGTACCATCAAAAGAATGGCATCCAGAGCTAGTCTCACAATGGAATACAGCAGCACAATAACCAATGCAGATGAATTATTTGAATGGGCTAAAACGCTTAAGACAGATATTAATTTTGGATTTTGTTCAGACGCTGAACATAAATCCAAGCAAATCAAACTTGCAACTAGGTTTGAAGATTTAAAAACAGTAAAAGGAACTCACGGTTTCCATGCAGTTATTCCAACAGAGGATGGCTATTTGAATTGTAAAAAATATTCTAATTCTGACGATTATGTTAAATTTAAATTGTAATTTTTAATTTGAATAAGATTTAATGTAAAACAATAAAATAAAATTATCAAAAGAATTTGGGTTTGAAATTTTAAATATATGCAATGTAATTTCAATAATAAATATTAATAATTTAACTAAACTATCCTTTTTGTAAACAATTTCAAAACACTGAGAAATATCCACTGAAATACAGTTTTTCCATATAAAAATGAAATACTGCTTTTACTAAAACGCATTTTGCAAGAAAACAAAAAATTACGGTATTTTAGTTTTTTGATATGTTGTAAAATATAAGTTGTCAAAAACTTTAAATAAAAAAAAAAAAAAAAAAAAAAAATAGGTTTTTGAGAAAATTTAAAGAGAACATTTTGGCGGGAAATTTAGAGAAGAAGGAATTAAACAACATACTAATTTTATATTTTTTTAGAAATCCTTATTAACTTACCTCTAAAATGAACCCAAAATCATAATTATCAGACAATTATTTTTTATTTTATTGCGATAAATACAATACCATGATTATAATTTTTCTCAAATTTTGACACCCTGTATCTTTAACAACAACAACAACCAAAAAAAATTAAGTGTCTCAAAATGTTTGTTTTAATCAAGGCTACACATTCAAAACATAAAAATCATAAAATTCAAACATGACTTACAAAAATTTGTGATTTCACGTATTTTTCGCCATATATATATATATATATATATATATATATATATATATGCATACATATAATATATAAAATGTAATAATATGACAATATGATCAAATCAGTAACCTATTTACGTCAACATTATTGCAAATGTGCTATGCAACAAAATCATTCAATCTTATTGACTACCCTGTCACCTATATTAAAATTATTTTTATTTTGTAAATCCACTCTTCATACAACAACAAAACATAATTACATAACATAATTCCATATTTTGTGCAGCGGACAGATGAAAGTCAAACCGGGTGAACCTCATATTTGGTACACATTCATAATTCTATGCGTTTGGGCATACAATTTGGAATAAAACGAAATCATCCGTTTTTTTATATTGCGCTCCTTGGCTATGCGGCCAATAAAAGCGTGACATACCATAAACATATAACTGTATATAACATAAACAAACCTGCTACAATAGAGCTATATTGTTTGAGCAGATGGCAATTACTGCTCACAGATGGAAACGTTTGACATTTAAGTATCTATAATATTACTCAAGAATGTCTAAAAATTACACATCCGTAATAGTCAAATAAAGTTGGAACCTTAGTAATTTCCAGCAAAAGTTAATTGAATTGTTTTAAAGATTATATGTGTTTATGAATAAATAAAAATAATTAAACAAAAAAGTACAGCCGCTATACTCAGAGTACCAAACAACGTTTATCATCCGTCCATATACCATCTTAAATGCGTATCGAGCCGAACGATTCCACAAACTCCCCAGCTTACGGCCACTGGTAGCTGTTGTGTGGAGGCCAGTGAAGAAGGCCTACCACACCACAGCCGCCAGCTACCGTGCGCTGTGGAGTTTGCGGAATCGCTATCGACTCGATATGCCCAAGATGGATTTGAAACGATGATTCGATGATTTAATACTATAGTATAACCTGCAGACTGCACTGAAACACGTACAATTTTTTTTCTATATATATTTAACAAGAGTGCATTAGTAGTTCTAGCGAATTACAAGTCAAAATAAAAAAATGAAAAAAAAAAAATGTATAACTTTCGGTATGTACGCAAAATTTAAATCACTACAGGTAAATTACATGAATAGAAAAATTAAATACTACAATATTAATATACTACTACCACAGAATTTGATTTTGGGTGGAATAGAAACGCAATATATATATATCAAACATGTGATTGTATCTATATGCGATTAGGTAAAAACAAAAAATTACAATTACATTTAAATGTGACCTCGAACAAGACGATTCGTATGAAAAATTGATATAATACACCTTTCCCTCGCTTAACGAAAATCTAATTAATTTTAATGAAATTTCGCTATTACGATTTACGTAATAAAATTGCGATTTACGAAATTTTTTTACATACATATTTTACCGAATATTTTTCCCATATTTTTCCTATATTTTTGAATTTCATTTTACGAAATTTCGTTTTACGAAATTTTAATAATTTACGAACTTTACGTGAACGCATTAATTTTGTTAAGCGAGGGATAGGTGTAAAAGCATTATCATCACCGATATACAGGTTATTTTATGCAAAATAACAAAACCAACCAATTGTATAAACGCAATAGTGTTGGTTTTGAAAATAAAAATAAAATTTACAACCATAATCATCACAATAGCTGAGTGTATTAAAATGCAGAACTGGTTTCCACAAAATATGAATATTATGATCGAGTAATGTACACCATTATGTTAAAAGTCTATACACTTGTACACGATATAATGTCATAAACTTTATTGGGTTTGAATTACGACTGTACAAACTATACAAAAAATACAAAAAAAAAAAGAAATAAAATTAGTTGGTCGCCGGAAACATCACTGTAAGGATGTATTTTTGTGAAATTGAAATTAATAATCATTTTTTTTAATTTGCATCTGACAAATTTTAGAAGTGGGATTATTACTCGTGTGTAATTATTTCCGAGAATAATCAGTAAAACTTCGTTGATTTTGTAAAAAAAAAAATCGTATAAAATTCCAAGAATTAACAAAACTGATTCTGTATATTATACTGCCGTGTCCGCTCCATTTCCATTTGACTTGCTCCCGTGAGATTTTGAATAATTTACTTCTGACTTGCATTGATAAGGCAATTGAATGGGACATATCTAATAGGCTAGAATTTTATTCAATTACAAAAAACCAAGTCAATATTTAAATTTCATAAGATGCTGTAATTTTTATTTTACTCCATCAGAAGTCCTTAAACCATATATAAGGCTTATTTAGGCCCATTATGGAATTTAACTCGTTTATCTTATAAGTGGGACTCCAAAATCCCGCATTTTCATGTTCTCGATAGAATTTAAAATTGACCTGTTGATAAATTTAAAAAAATATTACATTATCGACTCATAAGAGCACAAAAGCAAAGTAGGTGCTTAATTGCTATTTTACAAATATTATTTTGGTCACTATTCTTCCGAAATTAAATCTCTAATATAAGTGGAATTTGCCAGCAAAGTTACCAATTATTTTACCAAATGTAGAACAAACCATTTCAAATCGTCTAATTATTTCCTAGAGTTACCTCTAGTTAAATAGATTCGTCGATCTATCAGACAATATTTATGACAATATTTAATATCAGGTTGTTTAAGAGGAACCTAAACAATTTCTTGAAGAAACAAGAACTCCGAAATTAAGAAATCAATGTTCTATTATTACTTGTAATTTGTTCTCGGTCAGAGTTTTATGTATAGTTTTTTCTGACCAAAATTGGTTTTAGTCTTTTCATTGTAATTTTATATACGTTGGATTCCTAAAATCAAAATCAATGCATTACAGAAGTCTGAGAAAATAAGAATTAAAAATTATAGTTTGAAGTTAAATAAATTGAGTTTATGATTAAATAGCGCGACAAATTAAATTTTTAGGTGTAGAAAATTATCAGCTCCACAAAGCATCTATCGTGGCGAAAAAAAAACTTTGCTAATATAAAAAAAAAAAATTGTATAGCACAACTCTTTATATACAATATTAAACATAATACAATGATTTTTTGCAAAAAATAAAATCAATAGTATATTTGAGTA
Source organism: Tipula confusa (assembly GCA_963556175.1). Lineage (NCBI taxonomy): Eukaryota > Metazoa > Arthropoda > Insecta > Diptera > Tipulidae > Tipula > Tipula confusa. The sequence continues at coordinate 166,876,549 of OY744477.1, read as the reverse complement.
AATTTACTTAGGAATTTTTGGAAAATTTAAAGTACATTTTTAATGCCGTAATAAAGACGGACTGGGGATTTTGTGATTCCAAAACAAGTTTAGGTAAAACAAATCAAAACTCATACCTTCTCTGAAAATTGTTTAAAGAATTAAAATAGATCATTAAACCGTTCTGATTTAGAGAATTACAATAAAATAATGAACTGTCAGATAGGTCCATAAAGTTGTATCTTAAACATTTGTAACTGCCTATAGAATAAAAAATGTCCTGTTCTGCAGCATTTTTGGACATTGCCCAAGTTTTCAATAAAGTTTGACATAGGGATCTTATTAATCAAATAATTCTGTGTGCCTAAGTCCGCCTTTTTTGACTAAACTACAGACCAAACTTTTCGAGCATTTTATCTTATCCAAACGTGCTCATATTTCAGAAGCCATGACTTTAAACACTCCAGTCTTAACCATATAGTTGATGTCATCTATTACATTAACTGAGCGTAATGTGCCATCGAAAGGTTTAGACTGCAATTTAGTCGAGAAAAACGGGCTCAAGCACACAGTATAAGAATACAACAAATGACATGATTTTACGCAATAAATTAAAAATGCTTAATCTTTTATATATATATATATATCTATATATATATATATATATATATATATATATATATATATATATATATATATATATATATATATAAATTTATATATATATATATATATATATATATATATATATATATATATATATATATATATATATATATATATATATATATAATATTGATATGTTGATTGATTGATTGATTTAGAATGTACGATCAAGCATTAAGCAGAGAAAGGAAAGGCACGTCAGTAATGACGGAATTGGTCCAGTTTCCCAGTAGCCAATATATTAACTACTGTTAGTATAAGACAATCACAGTTTTATTGAACTGCTCTGCATTCTGTCATCTCTTATCAGCAACTATAGTGTGCCACCATTCATCTGTAATCTGCATAGGTTCCCTGAAAACAAAATCTATTAATGAAGTAATCGCTCTTAGCCATAGGCTGTAAGAAAATTAATTAATTTCAATCTGAAATTATAAATTAATTAATTATAATATTATAAAAATATAATTCTGCAATCCATATGCTGCAATAATTTGGATTAGTATATAATATTATATATATATATATATATATATATATATATATATATATATATATATTTATATATATATTACACATACATATAAATATATACATAAATATACCTAATATATAAATCATACATAATATATAAAATATAATAATATAACCATATAATGATCAAATCAGTAACCTACTTACGTCAACATTATTGCAATTGTGCTATGCAACAAAATAATTCAATCTTATTGACTACCCTGTCACCTATATTAAAATTATTTTTATTTAGTAAATCCACTCTTCATACAACAACAAAACATAATTTCATATTTTGTGCAGCGGACAAATGAAAGTCAAACCAGGTGACTCTTCATATTTCATATTTGGTGCATATTCATATTTTTTTGTGTTTGGGCAATATACAAATCGAAATAAAATGAAATCATCCGTTTTTTTATATTGCGCTCATTGCGGCTATGGCGATAAAACCGTGACAGTCAAAAATGCAAATTTATAGCATAAACATATAAGATGAGATGTTTGAGCAGATGGCAATTACTGGTCACAGATGAAAACGTTCGACATTTAAGTATCTATATAAGAATACTCAAAAAAGTCTAAAAATAACACACCCGTAATAGTCAAATAAAGTTAGTAATTTCCAGCAAAAGTTAAGTGAATTGTTTTAAAGATTATATGTATATGAATTAATTAAACAAAAAGTACATCCTGACAGGGCGTATACCCACTAGTAGCAAACAACGAGTATCATCGTCCAATAATACCATCTTAAATGCATATCGAGCCGAAAACGACTCCGCAAACTCCACAACTTACGGCCACTGGTAGCTGTTGTGTGGTGTGCCAGTAATGAAGGCACTACCACACCACAGCCGCCAGCTACCGTGCGCTGTGGAATTTGCGGAATCGCTATCGACTCGATATGCCCAAGATGGATTTGAAACGATGATTCGATGATTTGATACTATAGTATAGCCTGCAGTCTGCACTGAAATACGTACAATTTTTTTTCTATATATATTTAACAAGAGTGTCACGGTAGTTCTAGCGAATTTTAAAAATTTTCATAAAAAATATAAAAAAAATGTATAACTTTCGGTATGTACGCAAAATTTAAATCACTATACATATAAATCGCATGAATACAAAATTAAATACTACAATATTAATACTACTACCACCGAAACAGATATGATGAGAAAAAAAAGATATTAATTGCTTTAGGGTGGAATCGAAACGCAATATATATTTATATGTATATCAAAAATAAAACAAAAATAATTGTAGATGAACGTAAACATTACAATTACATTTAAATTTGAACAAGACCGGTTGTGTGAAAAATTGAAATCCGATAATAATGATACACCGAGCAAATATAATACACCCATCCCTCGCTTAACGAAAACTCAATACTAATTTAAACGAAAACGAATTTAAACAAAATTTCGCTAATTAATTTAAAAATTAAACCAAAATTATAGTTTACGTAATAAAATTCTGATTTACGAAATTATTTTACATACATATTTTACCTTTTTGAACTTCATTTTACGAAATTTTAATTAACGAACTTTTCGTGAACGAATTAATTTAGTTAAGCGAGTGATAGGTGTAAAAGCATTATCATCACCAATAAACAGGTTATTGTGCAAAATAACAAAATTATAACAATTGTATATACGCAATAGTGTTGGTTTTGAAAATAATAAAATGTAATACCATAACATCGTAACAGCTAAGTGTATTAAAAGTCAGAACTGGTTTCCACAAAATATGAATATTATGATCGAGTATTGTGCACCATTATGTTAAAAGTCTATACACTTGTACACGATATAATGTTATAAACTTTATTGGGTATCATAAACTTTATCCCGACTATGCATTTAAAAATACAAAAAAAAAGAAATAGAATTAGTTGGTAGCCGGAAACATCACTGTACGGACGTATTTGAGTGAATTTGTGTAATTTTTTCGGAGAATAATCAGTGAAAGTTCGTTGATTTTGTAGAAAAAAATCGTATAAAATGCCAAGAATTAACGAAACTGATTCTGAAACACTGGTAGCACTCAAAAGTATACAAGCAGATTTTTGATTATTTTTACTGATGATATACTGCAGTGTCTGCTCTATTTCCATTTGACTTGCTCCCGTGAGATTTTTAATAATTCACTTCTGACTTGCATTGATAAGGCAATTCAATGGGCCATATCCAATAGGCTAGAATTTTGAAATGCTGTAATTTTTATTTTACTCCATCAGAAGTCCTTAAATCATATATAAGGCTTATTTAGGCCCATTATGGGATTTAACTCGTTTATCTTATAGATGAAGTTTCAAAATCCCGCATTTTCATGGTCTCGATAGAATTTAAAATTGACCTGTTTATAAGTATGATAAACTAAAAAAATATTGCATTATCTATCGACTCATTAGAGCACAAAAGTAAAGTAGGTGCTTTATTGCTATTTTACAAAAATTATTTTTGTCACTGTTCTTCCAAAATTAAATCTCTAATATCAGTGGCATTTGCCAGCAAAGCTACCATTAATTTTACCAAATATAGAACAAACCATTTCAAATCGTCTAATCATTCTCTAGGGTTACCTCTATTTAGAATCAAATAGATTCGTAGATCTATCAGACAATATTTGAATATCAGGTTGTTTAAGAGGAACCTAAACACCTTCTTGAAGAAACAAGAGGTCCGTATTACTTGTAATATGTTCTCGGTCAGAGTTTAATGTAGTTTTCTCTGACCAAAGTTGGTTTAAATCTTTTCATTGTAATCTGAGAAGTCTGAGAAAATAAGAATTAAAAATTATAGTTTGAAGTTAAATAAATTGAGTTTATGATTAAATAGCTCGACAAATTGAAATTTAGGTGTAGAAAATTATCAGCTCCACAAAGCATCTATCGTGGCGAGAAAAAAAACTTTGCTAATATAAAAAAAAAATTGTATAGCACAACTCTTTATATACAATATTAAACATAATACAATGATGTTTTGCAAAAAATAAAATCAAAAAGTATATTTGAGTAAATTTACTTAGGAATTGTTGGAAAATTTAAAGTACATTTTTAATGCCGTAATAAAGACGGACTGGGAATTTTGTGATTCCAAAACAAGTTTAGGTAAAACAAATCAAAACTCATACCTTCTCTCAAAATTGTTTAAAGAATTAAAACAAAAACGTGTTGACTTATCTAAGCAAATATAAACTTTAATTAGCACGCCGGCATAGGGCGCTCATATCTAAGTAAGTTTTTTATTTATAATTACTCCTTGGTTAGTAACAATTTATAACAAATGTGATTTTATCAATACACAAACTTCTGCACATAATCAATGCTATGTTTAGATTAAGATACGTTCCAAGGCAGTAGAAGGTAGTAGAAGTGATTTAGACCAATATCTCTACTTCCTACTATATCGAAGATATTTGAAAAACTACTTCTGAAGAGACTAAACCCTATAATAGAGGATAATGATCTTATACCTGCTTATTAGTTTGGATTCAGAGAAAAACATTCGACCCTAGAGCAAGTTCACAGATATTATAGATCGTTCTCTTGAAACGAAAAAGATATGTTCAAGCCTCTTCTTGAGGCATGAACATATCTTTTTCGTTTCTAGAGTACGTTCTTTCAATATCAATTTATTATAAATAAAAGGCGGTGGATCACAAATGTATAATGTTAACAAGAGCATATATAAGCATATATACAGTGAAACCCGCTTTTAACGTACCTGGTTTACAACGTACACCCTCTCAATAAAGTACAATTGTTTTATCCCGTATAAAAATGTATATATCAGTTGGATTTAACGTACTCCGCTTATAAGGTTATAACGTACATCGATTTAATCCTTCTAGTACATTCCTATGTAAACTCATCATGGCTATCTATAACGTACCAAAAGCGTAGCACACGCTGATATATAAAAAAATAATTAAACTTTTCGATTTGGTGTTAGTAACATTTAAAACCATAAAACAAAAATTTGAATTTTTTCGTTACTATGACAATGTCAAGCCTACGTATTTGAAAAATTCGGCTTTTATTACAGAAGGTTTTGTTTCAGTCAGTTATTAAGTAAATGTTACGTAGAATAGTTGATTTAATCTAGTGATTCTCGATTTATTTACACATAAGTAAGCTTTCATTTTTTTAGTAATATTTTGCTACATAATTATATTTGCCTAACATATAATATTTTACATAAACTAATTAAAATAATTATGGAAAATTCATATCTTTTCAAACAAAGTTAAACATATTAACTAAAGTGGATAAAAACACAGAAGTAGGGGAGCTTTATGGGCTGTCGAAAACAACAATTCCGTTGATTGTACAAAATAGAGCGAAAACCGAACAAGCCAAAAATAAAAAAAATTAAATATGGTAAACATCAAAATGTTGAGGAAGCAGTTCTTAAATGGTTAAAATTTATGCGATCTAAAAATATAGCCGTTAGTGGACCTCTTCTCAAAGAAAAAACAAAAGAGTTCGCAAATAAACTAGACGTTCCAGATTTTACTGCAAGCAATGGTTGGATGGACAGATTTAAAAATCTTCACGAGATTCTCTTTAGAGATATAGTTGGTAAAAAAGTAGTTGCTCCTGTATGTGACAATTGGATTAAAAATAGAATACCGTTAATTCTAAAAGATTACGATACTTATGAAAAATGGTTTTAATCTCGACGAAACGGTGGTTTTATAAAATACTTCCTAGCAAAACGTTGGCTTTTCGAAATGAACCATGTGCGGGTGGAAAGCACAGTAAAGAGGATAACCATACTTGTTGGAGCAAACGCTGACGGTTCGGATAATCTGCCACTGTTAATGATTGGAGAAGCAAAAAAGCCTAAATGTTTTAAAAATATCAAAAAGCTGCTTTTGAAATATTCTTCAAATTCTAAGGCCTAGATGACTTCAAACTTATGGGAGGATTATTTACTGGCCATTGATAGACAAAATACAAAAGAAAAACGATAGGTTTTATTTATAGTCGACAACTGCACATTACATACCAATGTTCTGCATTTAAAATCAATAAAGTTAATTTTTATGCCACCCAATATCACTACACCTTGCTAGCCGATGTGATAAAAAATTTAAAACATTTCTATCGAGAATTTTTACTTAAAAAAAATGTTTAATGGTTTGGAACACACGCCTAAATCCAACTACAAAGATATGAAAATTACCCATCCCTGATAAATTTCAATGGCATGAACTTTAATATAAACATTGTGGGAAAAAGAGAAGGAGACTACCATTATTAATTGCTTCAAAAAATCAGGGATTTCTTCAACAGAATCAACAATCATCGATGATGGGCCAAGTGACTCATTGATTGACTTGTGGGTAGTGTAATTCACACTTTCAGGAGTCGTTACTTAACGCAGTCGATATTCAGCACTTCTTAAATATCGACCATTGTATTGCTACCAGTGCTGCTCACTTATAAGAAGGAATTATTAAGAAGATTTTCTGATGAGGAAGCGATTAAAAGCGAGCCTCAGATGCCTACAAATAAAGATATTAGTGATGCTTTTAAATGTTTGGAAACATACTTATGCCATTCTGAAGGAACCAAAGAAGAAATAAAAATATTACCCTTATTTATATTTATATATATATATATATATATATATATATATATATATATATATATATATATATATATATATACACGTATACATATATACTTATCTATATATACATAAACATATACATATATATATATACACACACACACATATACATATATATATATATATATATATATATATATATATATATATATATATATATATATATATATATATATTTATATATATATATATATATATATATATATATATATAAATATATATATATATATATATATATATATATATATATATATATATATATATATATAAATTTACCCATTGTTTTATATCGAAACGCAACCGACATCATTCCTATTATCATAACATAGGTCCTAAATTTATGAACATATCATTTAATAACTAAAAATGATGTGATTTTTGGGTATTTATGGCAGCCGGAAAAATATCAAACAATTTACGATTTCCTGTCTCTTACGAAATTTTCAAGTTCAATAAATTCATGTTTTCATTTATATTATATAATAGAGTATACTCATTTATAATAAAGAATTTTGAGGATCTATATCCAAAATTAAATTATTTGATGAATTAAATTAATTCTATTTACTTTTAACATTTTATGCTTGAGTAACATAACTTTTGTGATAATGGACAATGTAAATCTATGATTTTTAATATTTTATTGTTACTTTTTAATTTAAAAATTACAATATTTTAAAAACTACATTTGCTTTATTGTTTTCAGCATATGTGTTACAGTTGTAGTCTTAAATGTACATTTTCGATCACCACAAACGCACACAATGGCACCATGGGTCCGAACCGTGTTTATAAATCAATTACCGAAATTTTTAGTTATGAGACAATTTTTTGAAAAAATATCAAGAAATACATTTGTCTGTTTTTCGATCAGAGCACTAGGTAACAAAGAAACAACTTTATATATTACAAAGTATTAAAAGTTTTAAAGTGTGATTTTTATTTAAATTTAACAGAGTGAATGCTCTCTACCAAGTCAAGGCATATAAGAAAATCGTCCTGAAAATATTTGATAAATTGAGCAATGTTTTGGAACCATATATTCAAAATAATCTAGTATGGTAGAAGAACTCACTGTGGAACATAAAGTTTATTTTTATTGACTACACTGATTAATGATAGTAATTTACAATGGATTTTAAAGTTGTTTGTAGTGATCTACAATTAATTTAGTTTCTATAAATTGAACCGATAAGGTGGTTGGCAAGAACCATTTATCAATGGTTCTTGCCAACCACCAATGGCAAATAAGAGCAAGAACCATTTATCATACATTGTTCTACTACTACTGTTTTATTATTTTTAATAATATTATCATATTTCTACTAATAAAGCATTGAATTAACTCTTATCTTGTTTAACACATTTTTAAGTTTTTCTATTTGATAGATTTCCAAATTAAAATATAAGGACAGGAAAATTTATTAGTAAAAACAACTGATTTTTTTTATATAATCTGCCCTTAAAGTTTTTAAAAAGAATGTAAACGATTGAGTTTTTAAAATAATTATAGAAATAAGTGTGCTAAATATAAGTATGCTAAATATAAGTATGCTATATAACTATGTTATTTTTAATTATAATTTCTATAATTTTTAATCGTAAGTTTAATCATATAGTTTTTACTACATTATTGTTAGACTGTAAGAGATATATATATATATATATATATATATATATATATATATATATATATAAATATATATAATATATATATATATATATATATATATATATATATATATATATATATATATATATATTTATATATATATATATATATATATATATATATATATATATATATTTATATATATATATATAATATATATATATATATATATATATATATATATATATATATATATATATATATATATATAAGCAATAGACAGACGTTAAGTGTTTTTAATGTATCAAAACTAGATATAGGTGCGGTTGTTTTTGTTCTTTTTCTTCTAATTTACTTAAATTAATTGAATGAAAAGTTTAAACCTATATATTGTGTTTATTTTAACTGATAAGACAAAATGTTGTTCAATGAACTTAATGCCGCGTGCGCGATTTAAATATATTTATACAAGAACGAAGATGTCAATTAATAAGAAAAAACTAAATATTATCTCGGTATATATAAGTAATTTGACGCCACATTTTCACTTTACCAAATTAGATATGTACAGAATAGAGAGTTGGGTTATCTCCCAAACTAGCAATAAAATATAATTTTTTATATTACTATAGAATTTTTATTTTAATCATAAAATAATATAATATTTTTGTATTAAAGTGAAAAAGAAAAAATCCAAAAGCACCATCATCGTATAGCTTTGTTTATTTTGTTCTTTACGATTTTTTTTATTATTTATATATATATAGTAAGACAACAATGAAGCCAGTAAGTAATAAGAAAAATATATATTTTCTTTGGGTAAATACAGAAAATATAAAATAAGATTATTGAACTTTTGGTAATTTAATGTCTGTCTGTGTGTGGTGCAAGTAGTCCTCTATATATTAAAAAAAATAGCAAAAGTAACAAATCATTTCAATGTCAACAAAGAAATATCCCCCAAAAAAATTATTAACAACTCATAAATTAAACGTTTTGAAAAAAAAAGAACATTCCTTAAATTCTGTTCTAATTTTATTTTATGTTTATACAAATCCACTCATAGAATTTTTAATACAAAAAAAAAAAAAAAAAAACAATTCTCATAAGAATTTTGAATATTCATACTTTTGCTCTGGAAATTATACAAAACCATATTTATTTATATACATAAATATACTGTACATAACCACTTGTTGGATTCAATTAAAAACAACAAACATTTTTTTTATCACATTCCAATCTTAATACAGTCGAGTACTTCAATAGTAAAAAATTAAAAGCAGAAATTTTATTTTAATTAAATCTTTGTACATAATTTAATTTTCTATAATTTACGAAATTTTATATATGAATTTTATGTTATAGAATTCATTTGGTGCAGTTAAAATATATAAAAATGATATTGCACTGATATCTTTTGAAATACATACTTTACTCTTCTTTTGTATGTGCAATGAAATAAAATCCAATATACTGATAAATACCATACGATAACAAACAGACAAGTGGGAAAATTCTATTAACAATTGGTTTAAGTATTTCATATAAAGCTGTGTTAAATGAACTGGATTTTTATGTTAGCTTATTATTTTTAATTTGTCTTAGAAAATTATGGTTGCTCTTATGTCATAACAGTAGGATAAAGTTTAAAAATATTTATATTTTTGTATTTAATTTTTTTTTAGCTTGCGAAACAACATCTAAAACTAAGGTATATAAAATACATTTATACCTGTTAAAATTTTATGTAGCATTATTTTTAAATTGTTAAAAAAAACAAGACCGTCAATTGTAACAATCTGATAAAAGATTTTAAGACGGCTAAGGATAATGCACTTTTTATACTTATTTTAGATATAATATGAGTTGATAAAGATCTGCAACATCGATGTTTCTTGACAACTGTACATTAGAGTACAGTCTAAAATTAGAGTTAAACTAATCAATATCTTAATAAAAGGAAATATTTTTGGATAATCAAAAGCCTCAGATTAAAAAATTCTCTTAAATTCCTTTAATTCACATATTTCAAAAATGTTTTAGCAAATATTTAAAATTTTAAAATTTATATTAACCAGAAAATTAAGGGTTTACGATGTTCAAACTTAAAATTAGTTGAAATGTGCAGTTGTATAAGGCGTTATATATAGTCAAATTATTTTCTAAATATAATTAAACAAACTCATTTATCATTGATATTCGATTTATCATTACATATTTTTTAAAACCTAACAAAAAACATTAAAAAGTGATAAATGTATCAAAAATTAAAAATTTTTTAGTTTCTTAAGATCTCTCAGACACAATACAATAAACATGCGAAGAAACAAAACAACAACTACCAAAAATTCGTTATCACTCGAAAATACACTTAATCATTTTTTAAACAAGCCTATATTACTTGACACTTTATATATATATATATATATATATATATATATATATATATATATATATATATATATATATATATATATATATATATAATATGTATATACATTATATCTATCCACGAGTAGACATAAAAATATATAAATATACGTAAGTCATAAGGATATGTCAACTAAGAAAATAAATTAAAAGATTAGAGGCATGTAAAAAAAAATTGGATTTAATTAAACTTATGTAATGGAAAAAAATACTAAAAAATTATTGACTGTCATGTTTTTTATTATTATGTTATTATATTTTTTTTATAGGTTTTATCAACCACTTTAATAATTTTGATTTATGAGAAAGATTTATACTATAAATAGACGTACAACGTTATTAAATCCAATTTCAAAGAAGAACAATGTGTTTACATGCTGTAAACAATTTAATCGATCAAATTTCGATTTTAACAATAATTTTGTTATATTTTATTAAAAACCCTATGATCGATGAAAGAAAACGTAAAAAATAAAATCGAAAAATTGGAATTTATTTATAATTGGTGGCGTCTATCGAAAATATATAATATTAAGTATTCACATAATTATTGATTAATTTTTATTTATATGGACGGCATTACGTCTACGTTATTTTGTTTAGCATTGTGTTCTGAGATATTAGTTTAGTTTAAATCCACAACCTCCCAAATTAATGAACGATTGTTTATTAGTACAAATAAAAAAAATGTAGACGCCAAACATACACAAAACAAAATAGTAAATTGGTAAACTTATAATATTCAACAGACGCCAATTTTAAGACTATACATAATTTTATATATTTTTAGTTAGCTCAAAAAAAACAAAAACAAGACAAGCAACTTTTTTTTTATTGCTGCAGTACCTAAATTGTTCGTGGATGAAATTCTTGGAAATTATCTTTTATTAAAGTACATATTAATTTTATTAGTTACGTTTAAAAAGCTCGCAAATTAAAACAATTTAGAAATACAATTTAGTATTTAGATTAAAAAAATTTCAAAACATTTTTTTATTTTTGTTTTATTACGACTAGTGATATTATTATACATTTAATGGAATTAAGCCTTAAAGAATAATCATAGTTATAAATGATTCCTCAGTAAGTATCTTGCACTGCTGTTATTCTGTCATCTAGGTCACGTTTGGTTCTTTGCAACCTTCTTGCTCAACTCTCAGATTAACAAAGTTTACACATGTTGATTTAGTTTCATTCAGTTTAATACGGCATTTTTTTGTCTAATTGCATATTTTGTTTGTGGCTCTCTGCAGTTTGTTGATAGAGTCAGTTATGTTTTGAGCTGACGCTAATATAGCAGTATCATCAGCAAATGTTACTATAGTTGCATCAATATTGGGCAGATAAAGAATGGGCCCATGGACACTACCTTGGGGTATTCCTGCTGGTATTCTCTTTAATACAGAGTATTTATTCTCATACTTTACTCGAAATATACGATTTCAATAGCTCATAAATTTGTTTCGGCAGATCTCGATGCAGATTGAATAATACAAAGGTGTAAATCTGGGTTTACATTATGTATAATCACTTTTTCATTTTATTTAAAAACATATTTATTTATTTCATTTTTATTTTTATTAAATTTAATTTCAAGCATCGGAACAGAGGAAAATTGCTATATGCAATACATTAAAAATACGTTGTACTACTGTATATATATAGACTAAACTAATTTAAATAATTACAAAGCAGCTTAACTAAATTTTAAACTTTGTTAAAATTTATTCAAATCTTATCGATTTTCTGTATCCTTTCTTTTTCTAAAACACGCCTATAAAGTATAGTATTATAACAAGGAAGCGAAAAAAAAAATTCGTTTGCATACAACAAAGTTTTTCCATCAATATTTTACACATTTCCTTCCTTTACATAAACTATTACAGTAAAGGGAAAGAATGTTATTTTGTTCAGTTTTTTTTGGACTAAAGGTAAACCTAACCGCATTATACACAACACATCACAACATCATTTTTATAGAATTTTTCGTCATTAAAAGTTTCTTATTTCATTTTGGTTGTTGTTGGTTTCTAATTTCTATTATTTTTTGTTATTTTTTTGGTATGGGTGTGCTAAATTACTAAACATAAATCATAAGGATATATGAATTTTCTTTCACGTGAAAATGTGAAATGTATATAGCACATAGCTACGACGTATATAATGTATATAAAAATGAAGGAAAATGTTATTATATTATAGAAGTTTGTGTATATATATATATATATATATATATATATATATATATATATATATATATATATATATATATATATATATATATAACGGAATGGGATTTGGGTTTATACATATATGTATATTAGGACTTGTTTCATGTGAAAACATATATTTTATGTACGTATATTGTATATCAAAAGTAAATTGAGAGCGTCGAAAAGAGGGTGAGTTGTTGATCCAAAAACATGTATAAAATGAAATGTATATCTTTAAGATGATGCTATATTATATAAATATTCATTAGATGCCAGCAAATATATAGATTGTATAATTTACATGTTATAAAATTAAATTTAAAAAACAACACATTATATTCTGGTTATTATTCTGGAAAAACATTTTCACCAAACACATGCTATATTGCGTCGTACGTGACACGTGAAAATAAGAAAAAAAACATTCAAGATATTTTCTAAAACATATATATGAGACTTCAGATTATTAATCAAAAAATGTATGTTTATAAATAATTAGAACATCCAAATTAGAAAACATTTTTGAGTCACTTTTATCATTATTCAATTAATAGAGTATAATTGGCGGATGACCACCACATCACTTACTTTTGAAAGATTTTTTTATATTTATGTATTCTTCTGGCTGAAAACTTTATGTTTCTTAGTCGACCAAAATTGTTAACATTTAAAATGCATATAAAACATCAATTTTGCTTAGTATTTCCCTATAACAATTATTTACGTGATTTGTTTATATTTAAAAACAAAATACATAAATTTAGTTCATGTAAAATAAAATCCATGCATTGTCTAAGCAATTTAAAAAAATCATTTGTGGTAACAAAATTAAAACCAAGGCAAAAACTGAATTAGAAAAAGACAATATATTGTTTAAAAAATTAAGTTTTTTTGAGTGTCTTCTAATGTAAGTGTAAATAATATTTTAAAAATAAATTAGTTTATGAGTTAAATTTTATTTTTAATAAACTTTTTACATCACAAAAACCAATAAGAGTTTATTAAATAAGAGCAATTAAGTCTATATATATTGTGTTTAGAGCGATAAATTTGTATTGAAACAGATTGAATTGAAAAAAAATAAATTAATAAAAATAAATATACAGAACGAAAATTGGAAACCAAAATTTTATTTAAATTTAGTAAAAAATAAAAAAAAAAAGTTTTCTCGTTTTAATTAATTTTCACCTGACAAAGGGCGGAATGTTACCATAGCGGAACAAAAGACTTTTTAATTGTGGTTTCATTTCGTTCTTGTCGTCTAATTTACAGATATATTAATTATGTATTAGAATTAAAAACATTTTCTTAGTACGTATAACGAGCAAAAGAAAATTTATTTTTTAATTTAACCATAATATACAATCCAATTATTTATTTTACCAATTTGTATTCTCATCTTTTATCAAACATTTTTCGTGTACTTTTGGAATTTCGAAATAATTTTTTTTTTATAAAAATGTCAATTTTATGTAACAAGCATAGCATTTCAATGTATTTTTTATGATAATATGTATTGCAATAATGATGCCAATACGTGCTTATTTCAATTCATTTATATGTATAACATTTTTATTGTATTTTTTTTTTAATTTTCTATTTATCATGTCCATATGAATGTTGGGTACGATTATAGTTGTCTTACACACAAAATTCTATTTGAAGGAATTTCTATATTATATATATATATATATATATATATATGTATATATATATATATATATATATATATATATATATATATATATATATATATATGTATATATATATATATATATATATATATATATATATATATATATATATATATATATATATATTCTATATATATATATAAATACATATATATATATATATATATATATATATATATATATATATATATATATATATATATATATATATATATATATAAATACATAATATAAATACATAATATATATATATATATATATATATATTAATATATATATATATATATTATTAATTCATATATATATATATATATATATATATATATATATATATATATATATATATATATATATATATAAGTTGAACAATTTATAAAATTAATATATAGAGAACCTAGTGGATTATAGTACCAAATGTACAAATGATGTTAGAAAAATGAACGTGAGCAATTTCAGTTAAATTTACTCTTTAAACATTTCTTGCTTTTATTTTAATTTTTATTTGTCTTCAATATGTTCACCAAAACTTTAAATTGTACATCTATTCGATTTTTGTTAACTTTCAAAAGTTTCATTACAACGTAAGTATAATGTTTCAATTTTATTCCAACCTAAATCAAAGTTAACTGTAAAATGTTAGCTAAATGTTAAAATAGATTTTAATTATAATCAAACTTACAACAAATCCACAATTTGTGTTAGTTGTTCTTTTCAATCATAATAATGCAATAAGTAAATTGAATTTTAGTATTATTTTTTATTTTATTAAAATAATCTTACAGAGTCAAAAAGTTAAATTTTAAGTGAATAATTTTAATGTTGTGGGTGTTAAATTGATATTCCACTCAATAAGCTAATTAAAGCAAACATTTATATAACTTAAATTTCAAAACAACTTTAATTGTTGATATAATTGTTGATTGAATAAACTAATTTTCGGCATAAAAGACCTTCACCAAAATATTGTGCTTATGATTCGAAAGTCGATTTATGTTGAAACTCAAGATAACTAATAAAATATCACTCAAAGTTAATTATCTCGCTAATCACTAAGAAAATCCGAGCGTTTTTGTGCTTTAAGCTTAATTTTATAAATTAAGAACAAATCTTAGTAAATTAATCTAACCGCACGCATCACCAAAAATAATAAAAAGTATGGATAAACTATATATAATTAACTAATTTATTAAGCATCGCACATACAACATATAATGTTAATCTACCTTTTAAATAATATGTGTATTATTTAATGAGTTAAAATATATCGAGTAATGAATCAAAAATGGTTGTGTCTTAATAGCATACCACAGAAAATTGATACTGTATAGAGATCACCGACCACAACATTAAGGTATATACATATACATTGTTTTCTCTGGTTTTCCCTCTCAATATTATAACGAATGAACATCGCACCCAAGACGCTCGATAAAAATATAATTAATTGTCGATTAAGATGGTAATTATTACTTATACCAGAGTGTAGTAAAGAATTTTTTTTATGAGCTTTTTTAATTTTTTTATTTTCTAAATTGATGTCGACTACCCACACAAAAAAATAAACAATCCAAATTGCCAAACACAAATAAAAACGTATTAATTACAATTTGTATAGTGATTAATTATACAAAATAATTAAGAAATGGCTTTTTATATTTTTTTCACTGGTTTCTTGACTGCGTTTTAGTTGAAGTGAATGCGTCACATTTCTGTTTAATATGATCAACCGCAAAATTTATAAAAAAACCTAAATAAATATATTTTGTGTCGATAATCAAATCATCAATTTTATTTATTAACATCGAACATTTTACTTTGATCTAAAGTAAACGATTGTTTATGGAATTTTGGTTTTAGACGATGAAGAAACGGGTGGTTGTTAAATTTGATAAAGCAAAAAATACATCAATTGAGCAGGAGGTTCACAATTAATTATATATATATATATATATATATATATATATATATATATATATATATATATATATATATATATATATATATATATATATATATATAAGACCAAAATCGAGCACATTGACTTTATAGATCAAATAGTTAATCACCCTTTTAAATCGTCTACAAATTTTTTAATATTTTGATTAATGTTAAAAAAATTAAAATCTTGTTACAAAAATCTTTTTACAAAAAAAAAAAATACATTTCAATTAAATTTTATTCTATCATTTGCAAATCATTATTTTTCAATCAATCGCAAATTGCATAATTGTTCCTGTGTTATAATTAATCATAAATGAGTTATAAAATATAGATTTGAATGAAAATTGAAAAAATAAATTGCCAGACAATTATTTTATTTATTTATTTTTTTAACATTCGAAATTGGAAATAAAAAATTATTAGACAAAATAAAATTGGGTATATAAATAAAATTACATTTTGTAATCAGCAACTCAACATCAACATCATCATCATCATTATTGTCGACTTTTCAAAAATGAAATATAAGCAGTACATAAATATTGATTTGAAACGGTGTAAGATTAATTGGATTAGATTTTTTATTTTTGAAAGGAGTGCTAAATAGAGCTAATTTGTTTTTTATGAAAAGTTAAAAATTATTTTAAACGAGTTATGCAATTATAGAGTTTACCAAACAGAAAAAGCATATTTTAAAGACGGTTTGTATATTTATAAAAAAAAATTAAATACCAAACGAAATGTAACTAAATTAATTAAATTTTTTTTATATAACTTAAACTGTTTTGTGTTATTAGACTATAAAAAGTAAAAACAATTCAAAAAATAAATAAACCTTGTACTTTCATTCAGTATTAGCTCCTTAAAAAAAATCATTAAATGATTTTACATCTATGAGACATTACCATCAATATACCGAACCTTTTTCAAGGCACATCCATAAATTTAGTGAAAAAAGTTTACAAGACTCAGTTTTATGTATAAACAAATTAGAGTTTTTCAAAATCTTCAATATAAAAGAAGCACAGTTTATTTAATTTCAATTTAATAGTTATTTAATATGTATTGAATAATTATTAAATTTAAAGAATAATTTTAAAATTACTACTATCTTATATAGGGTCTTAAAATTTGTACCTGACTTCTTAGTTAGTCGAGCAAAATAGATATCTCTACAAAACTGTTCAAATATCATATCGAATCATAATTGTTTAATGATTATTTTTAAGTGTTAAAATAGTGTGCGTTTTTAACAAAAAAAGTTAGCTTTTAATTATTTTAGCATTTATACTCAAAATGAACAGTGTATTATCTTCTACATATCTTTTAATTTTTCTTTTAATCGAATAAATAAAAATTTGTAAAAAGCTCATGTAGATCAAGATCAAGAACATGTAGATCTATTAAGCCATAATTTAAATAATGAACTATTAAAGAGCTTTATTTAATAAATAAATGGTTTATCTAATTATTTCAGCCATTAAAAACTAAGCTATTGGTAAATAATACTAACATAAAATATGTTAGTTTACCAAATTGTTGTGCCATTTTGTGAGTTATAGTATTACTTAGATAAATATACATTCAAATTATTGGTATTTGATAATTGAATAATGGTTAATCAATAAGTAATAAATCCAAAATGTTCGAGTTTTAAAATATTCACTATATAGCAATAAGAACATCTAAAAACCATACTGTATCTTTATTTAATAATCAAAACGTGATGATTTAATTAAATTACCCAAACCAGTTCACCGGCCACACATTTTATTCTAAACTACATACACCCAATTTTATTTTATAATGTTTTTAATAAAATAAAGTCATAAATCATTTTCTAAAAATATTCTTAAGATGTTTAATAATTTTTTTTATATAAATAATGTAATAACAAAAATTATTTATTAGAGAAAGTTAATTTCTTTTCGAAGAGTATACATGCATGTATATATATATATATATATATATATATATATATATATATATATATATATATATAAATATATATATATATATATATATATATATATATATATATATATATATATATATATATATATATATATATATATATATATATATATATATATCGTTTATGAAAATATTTGTAGTAGGAATTCAAAGTGTATAATGGTATTTTGTATATTATATCTATACATCGATATATTCATCTAAAAAATAAATTATAAATGCAGAAGATATATATGTTACATAAAATATAGAGTAAACTTTAAATAGCCAAATTATATAATTAAGTTTATATGATAAAAATAACATTTTGTTAAAAATTATCTTAATAACCAAATTGATACTGTTAAAATAATTTAATTTAATATAAATTCTTGAAATTATTATTTTTTACTTTAAACTCTTTGAAGTTATTATATTATAAACTTGACACGATTTCAAATAAGCTCAAAAACAATTTACAATAATTTCTGTACTTACAAGTTTCCCTAAATTATGGTAAGTGACTTACCTGAAAATAAATAAAATAGTTAAAATTTAAAAAAAAAAATGTACGTAAAGTTATCAGACCACATAGAAATGCTCAGATTGTCCATCTAATAGTTATTTATTTATACAAAGATTTAAATATCTTATTTTTAAATCGTTGCTACATTAAGAAGAATATGGAAATAAAGGCATTTATCAAGAAGATCGTGATCGTAGTTGCAACACGGCCAAAAAAGACGATACTTTAATTGTTCAAACCTTTTATCAGCAGCAACGAAAGAAACAAGGAACTTAGTATGAAGTATTCAAGTGTCACTATTAATCAACAATTGCTGAAATCACTATAAGCTAAATACAAGTTTGCCGCCATAGTACACCATAAAACAATTTAACGTGTTGTTTTTTTAAACCAAATTAAATGGTGTGCTAATTTATTGAACACCACTATATGCGATAATATGTAAATTAATCGTAAAAATATTTATGTAAACCTTTGCGACTAATGACAGATATACTTTAATTCGAGTGATAAATATTATAATTGAAAATAAAAACAATAAGCATTATACCTACTCTGTATTGCTAAAAAGTTTCAAAAACGGCAAGTTATAGTTAAGTTTTTTAAATGTAGAAAATGGATTTAAATCTGGCATATATATATATATATATATATATATATATATATGCCAGATTTAAAGCTGCAAGACCTATTTCACTTCTATATGTTAAAACCCACAGTCGTCGTTCTTCATAAATCCCCCATCAAAGCTTATAACAAACGAATTCACATTAAATAGCTTTTTATTAAAACTTTCCAAATTTATTTTCAAATTGGTTTCCAAAGAAAACAATAAAACAAAAACGGCTTTTTCACATGCAATCCTTGTTACAAAATACCAGGTGCTTAAGGCAAATGCGTGTTGGAAAAAATCACTTTTATGCTGTTGCTACTTAGTTTTTCTAAACAAATTTAGGAATAAAATAATTGTAGCATCTAAATATATATATATATATATATATATATATATATATATATATATATATATATATATATATATATTTATTTATTTTTTTTGTATCAACACATACATACATAGATGTAAACATTGCTAAAACATTTTTGGTGTTTTGCGTAATTTACGAAAATTAATATTATTTTGTTTACCTTTTTACATCCTATACAGAACTATACCCAAAAAAACACTTTATCCAATTTTCTCAATTTTTCGAGCGCACACAAGTACAAAAAAAATTGTCATTAATTTTCTGATAACAAATGTATTTTTATACATTTAGACAATTTTCTCTGATAAACGATAATACAATTCTTTACACTTATCGTCATAAACGAAACCGTTCTAATGTTATCTGATTTACTTATTACTTTACATATACATATATACGACATGTATGAGTATAGTGTTCCTTTTTTTACCATTTGTGAAAAATCGATTTGAATTTTCCAAGAAAAGTAATTTATAACTTAATTTAAAAGTTTGTATATTAGAAATTGGAATTTTGGGTGTAACATTTTTTTTTTTAGATGGAGCACCTACATAAGAAACACATATAGAATATAGAGTCAATTGAATATTATCGATCACTATCAGATTTCACAACATTTTTTTGTTGCTTAAATTTTTATAAAAACATACACTAAACTATAGACATTTATGGTATATAAAATACGTAAACCGTATGCATTATATGTCGTATGACATATGTTTGTAGGTATATATATGTATACATGTATATTATTTGGATTTTTAAAGAACTAGTAAAAAATTTAGTAAAACTGTAAATTTTTATATTATTGGTATTTTATGTCTAAAGGACTAATTTTACTAATTTATATTACAATTTTAAGCTTCTATCGTTTTCTCTATACCAAAGCACACATACATGACAACTAAAACTTTATTTTAATACCAGTCCTCTTTTGTAAAAGGTACCTAATCACTGAGATGTGTACTTCTTGCTTAAATAGATGTTTTAGTTTCAGGTAAATTTATATATGTACCAAATTTTGTTAAATCACTTTAAACAATTTCAACAAATTTACCGTATATTTTTGAATATATTTTTGAGTTAAATCTTTAAAAATTGTGATAAATGTTTGATAATTATCACGTTTTTAAATCTGTGCTTGACCAAACTAGTTTAATTATTAAAATAATAAATTCCTGGAAACGCTAATTCACTAATTTTGATTATAGAATCTAATTAAGATATACAACTTTTATCTTAAAGATTCAAAACTAAATATTTTTTCTGTTCGTTTATAATGTGAAGCATTGCTGATTGATGACCACATATCATTCTATATTCGAATAAACTAAGATGACTAATCACTAATTTGTACGACAATAATAAACTAACATTATTTTACTACGAAATGTATAAAGAAATCGATGAAAGAAAAGCGTGCAAGGAGGAAGAGAATTTGAAACCGAAACAAGTGTTCTTCATATAATAATATTCTTTTTAGTTTTAAATAAGATCTTTTTAATGAAACACACACGCGTTAACTTTTCAACAACAAAATAATATGTTTGAAAAATTAAAGAAAATAATTATGTAATATAATTAGAGTTCATTGAGATACATATTTGTAGATTTGTCAACCTTCTGTTTTATATGCGGAAAGAATTTTATACACTATAAAATATATTATTAGAGTATTACATTAATAGCTTAAAATATAAAAAAATTGTTAAAATTTATATGAGAAATATTGCAGATTAATTTAAATATAAATTTTCCTAAATAAATGCGCTCATAATTTTGCTGATGATTTACTATCTTAGACCATTTTAAGATGGGTTTGAAAAAAAGAGCCATTTACAAAAAATGTTATATAATAATTCAAACTTTTTACCTCTAATTGCAATTATCAATAAGTTGTTGACCGAAAATAAGAATTTTTTTTTTGATAATATTAATTTGAGAAAGAATCTAAATTAAAAAGTTTTCTTAATAAGAGTTTTTTATTTTATTTTAATTTTACAAATCAGTGAACTGTCTTAAAAAAATAATAAGCTTATAATTAAATGTAAAATCACATTAAAGTCGTAGCATTAAAATATCATGACTGACAATTTTATGATTTTTTATCTTTATTTGTACATTAAATCGAACAATTTTTATAATTTAATTCTACTTCAATTTTAGCTTGGACATAAGCTTGTTAGATTTTTTTATATTTCTGTGTTATAAAAATAATTTTGCTGGTTCGATTAATATTTAATTTTGGATTAGCAACTTACGAAAGTTTTATATATATAATTTTCTTTTTAAATTTTGTTACTCGGTGACCACCATCTTTGAAAACTAAATAAGTCAATATCATGAAATAATAATTTGTATAGACGAGGTATTCAAGTTTTTATATACCTTATATTGTAATATTATGCTTGGATTTCAAATATAATGATTAAGGTTGGAATCACAAATTTTAAAAAATTAACATTTAAAATGATTTTAATGCTGTTAATTATATGTTTGCATATGCATCTACTATTTTGAAATTTAGTTTCTTATAATTTCCCCACATTTTTTACCATTCTCACGGCATGATTCATACTCAAGTATCAGTTAAGTTAGGCAGTGGAATAACTAATCAAATTAAAATAAAATAATATCGATTCAATAATATTAGTAGCCACAATACTGGAATTTTACTAAAACATACAAACTACTGGGTAAATACTATACACATACTTCCCCAAACATCGATTATGATATAAGAATCTTACAAAATTTAAACAATTTCAATTATCAAGCAATAAATTTCATTATATTAAGCTGTATATATAAGTAATATAATTTTGATACATACAACATTTAAGGCATGTAACAAATATAAAATATTCAACAAAAAAAGTCTAGACGTTGTTATATAAATTCAATGAATATATAAAAAAAGTAAAAACGAACGATCGAAAAACTTAAACGTCCATTACAATCAATTTCTGTTTTTTTGCCTTCAAACAACAATTTTTTTAGTGTAGCTCTTTAAAAAAAATTTAATTAAATTATTTTAATAGTTTCACAAAATATTATTAACATTGATGTAAAAAACGTTTTTTTTTCAAATTAAACAAATTACTATTTATATACTTGACGAGAATATGTATGTATATATATTGTGCATAGGCTGACGCCAATCCTTTTTATTAATTAATAAAACAAATTTAATTAATTTTCATATGTTCACGCATTTTCATATATATAATAAACGAATAAAGTTTAACTAATTTTATTTATCTGTTAATTAAATATTTAAACCATTTAAATGTTTACGAAGTACGAAACTATTTATTTGAAATTATAAAAAAATAAATTAAGTTTTAATAGCAAAACAAAAGAAAATTTTATAATTTTTTTGAACGAGACATTAATTAAGTTATATATTTTAAGTTTCAGAATTATAATTTTAATATATAATTGTATATATATTTTTGTTTATTCGCTATTATTGAAAAACATATTACATGATTATCGAAAGAAATATATAAAAAATATCTAAATTTTTGATCATTATTCAATTTTAATTTAAATAAGATTGTTGGGTTGTAAAAACATATAATTTGTTACCCTGATATATATTAAACTGCAAAAAAAGTTGCATCCTATAAATTAAGCTCGTTCAACGAGAATACGTCTTGCCAATTAAATAACTTTTGGCATAATTGTAACACGTGTTGCATGAGTCGCACATTAATTAGTATCTTCAAACACCATATAAAGCTTAATCACTTCAAATAAACTAACCAAAGTAATCACTAGGTTCTTATGTCATTACAGCAAGCAACTGACTGAGAACGTAAATCAGTTTGTGTCTTGAGTAATTTGTCAAGCAAAACGTTGCAAAGGTAAGTTTCACGATGTGCTACAAAAGCTAACTATATATTTATATATATATATATATATATATATATATATATATATATATATATATATATATTTATATATATATATATATATATATATATATATATATATATATATATATATATATAATATATATTTATATTATATATATATATATATATATATATATATATATATATATATATATATAATATATATTTATATTATATATATATATATATATATATATATATATATATATATATATATATATAAATTATAAATATATATACAGAATGTCCATATAAAAAATGTATAAATATACAAAAATGTATACACACTTTAATACCTCATTCTAACTAATATAATTTGTTTTTTTAGAGTAAAACCTATTTATAATCATGTCGGAGATTAGACTAGACTTTGTAAAACGTAAATTTATTTTAAACTGCTACCTTAAGTTTGAAAACATAGTGGAAGTGCAGACAGTGTAGAAGGAAATTTCATATAGATCCTACAAGACTCACCATTACTCGCATCAGAGATAAATTTAAATATAAAAGAGACGGGACTATTCAAGATGTCCACAAGCAGCGTTCAGGGAGACCACGGACATCCACAAGCACCGCAAGAGAAGAAGAACTGCTTGAAACATATCGCGAAACTTCAAGAAAATCTGTTCGCCAAGCAGCCCGTGAAGTAGCAGTTTCAAAATCAAGTGTCCATCGCATTTTGAAGCTCGTACGATGGAAGTTATATTCCAAGATTAATTCACGCCCTCAATGAAGACGATTTTGATCAGAGCGTAGAGTTTTGTGAATGGTTTTTGACGAAATGTGCAGAGGACCTAGAGTTTTCACATAAAATTATTTGGAGTGATGAGGCTTCATTTAAATTAAACGGCTCGATCAACCGCCACAATTGCAGCTACTGGGCACCAGAGATACGTCACGTTACAGAGAAACATAATTTAAATTTACCAGGAGTTACAATGTGATGTGGATTGTCAGAGCGGGGTTTAATTGGGCCTTTCTTATTTTGATAACACTGTGAATGGTGCAGTTTGGGAAAATGGCATGCCAGGTATTCTTGAACAGTTTGGGGATGGCACAGACTTTTATTTTCACCAAGATGGAGTACCTCCTCACTACCATTGTGATGTGAGAGCTTACCTAAATGAAAAATTGGCAAACAAATGGATTGGACGAAGAGGTGCTATCGAATGGCCCCCGCGCTCTCCAGACCTCAAGCCATTAGATTTTTTTTTGTGGGGACTTATCAAAGATAAGGTTTATTTATCAAAACCGGCAAAGGCGGAAATTAAAAGAGAATGCAGTGAGATTCCTATTGGAATGATTCGCCACGTTTGCGATTCTATTGCTTCGCGTTATCAGCAATGTTAGGATAAAAATGGCCATCAATTTGAATACTTGCGCTGACTAATGAAATTCTACATCTATCTTTTTTATTTTATACTAATTATTTGTAATATATCTAAATAAATACTGTTTTTATAATCAAGTAAAGTCTGTATATATTTTTTAAGGACACTCTGTATATATATATATATATATATATATATATATATATATATATATATATATATATTTATATATAGTTATATATATATATATATATATATATATATATATATATATATATATATATATATATATATATATATGTATATACATACATATATATATATGTATATATATATATATTAATATATATATATATATATATATATATATATATATATATATATATATATATATATATATATATATATATATATATATATTTATATATATATATATATATAGTTATATATATATATATATATATATATATATATATATATATATATATATATATATATATATATATATATCAACAACAAAACATAATTCCATATTTTGTGCAGCGGACAAATGAAAGTCGTTATTGTTGTGTGAGAATACCATTCTGTCACTGTATTTGTATACTTTTATCACAATATAAATTATTCTTTTTTTAATTTTAATAAAACGAAAATAAGGAACCTTGTTTTAATATTTAATAATAAAAAATTATAAAAGCTTTTTATATATTTAACTACAAATTTTAAGAACTGTTATTTCCTTAACTAGACGATAATGCTTGAAGCAAAATTAAGTATAAAACTCCCCATAAAGAAAATAATAAATTTTAGGGTTTTATTAGTAATCCTAAACAACAATCAACATACATACTTTTATTTAACCAGCAGAGGCGAACATGTTAACAGATAGATTCAATTAAAGACTTACGCAACAAAAATTTGTAATAAAAATCTATAAAATATAAGTAACTTATGCAATTTACTGTACACACAAAATTTGAACATCTTTTTAGAACGTGCGTTATTATAATAATATTAAATAGCGTATATGTCGAATTTTCTTCATTATATTTCTATATATATTGTAAATATAATGTCCATTTTATACGAAAAAAATCTAAGATAAAAAATTTAAGAAACACATTTTCCTGTGGTATATAATTTAATACAGAAGATCACGTATGTTATATCTCATTTTGAAGGAACCCAACATGACGTAAATTAGGAAAAGGATAAATTAGAATATACTTTCTTAAGTTATTCTTTTGACGAAATAGGAAGAAATAATAAAATACCAAACCATGTCTTTAGACAGAAGGACGTTCATAAGTTTTAAATAAGCGCAGCTTCTTGAGTTTTATTTCTTATTTATATATATATATATATATATATATATATATATATATATATATATATATATATATATATATATAAATATATATATATATATATATATATATATATATATATATATATATATATATATAAATATATATATATATATATATATATATATATATATATATATATATATATAAATATATATATATATATATATATATATATATATATATATATATATATATATAAATATATATATACATATATATATATATATATATATATATATATATATATATATATATATATATATATATATATATATATATATATATATATATATAACTATAGAGGGTGTCCGAATAACCGGTTCAGATTTGACATATCGGTTATTTTGGCTCTGGCAACACTAATATCATTTTTTTCTTTGACAGAAACTCAGTATATTATTTTTAGTTGATGAAATGAGTCGCTTAACGCTTCAACAAAAGTAGGAAATATTGAAAATTTACTTCCACAACAAAGACAATCAAAAAATCATCTTTTCGGACGAGGCGCATTTTCATTTCGGTGGGTTCGAAAACAAAGAAAATCGTCCCATTTGGGAATCTGAAAATCCACAAGAATGTGTGGAGAAGCCAATGCGTCTATTGCGTGTTACTGTTTGGTGTGGCTTGTGGCGTAGCAGAATTATTGGGCCGTATTTCTTCGAAGATGAGGCTGACGCGACCGTTACGGTCAACGGAATCAACTACCGTCACATGTTAACATCTTTTTTGTGGCCATATCTTGAAAATATTGGTTTGGACAACGTTTGGTTCCAGCAAGATGGTGCGATATGCGACATATCGGGCGTTACAGTAGAGAAACTGAGTCAAAAATTCGATGGCCGCACTATCATTTGAAATGGTGACATGGATTAGCCGGCAAGGAGCTGTGATTTGACGCCTTTGGATTTTTATTTGTGGGATGCCGTGAACAAAAAGTGTTATACGGACAATCCACAAAAAATTTAACATTTGAAAGTCAATATTGAAGCAACCATTGCCGAAATAGATCCGCAAACAATCCTAAATGAACTAAGAAAATGAACCGACCGAATGAAGTACGCCAAGGTTAGCCGCGGCTTCCATTTGAATGAAATCATTTTCCATAAATAACCAGGGGGATTGTACTTTCAAACAAAAAAATTAATTAGGAAATTTATTAAGCCGTTTTTGTTTTATTAAATTTTTAAATCTGAACTACTTACTGGGACACCCTTTATATATATATATATATATATATATATGTATATATATATATATATATATATATATATATACATATATATATATATATATATATATATATATATATATATATATATATATATATATATATATATATATATATATATATATATATAACTATATATAACTACATATATAACTATATAACTAAATATATAATTATATAACTATATAGTCTGCATCAGAAGAAAACAAGCGTATGAGCTAAAAAAAACTTCAATGACGATGATCAACAATTAAAAGTATTTATTATGCAGCTTGTACGACCACGAGAGACAAAAAATTGGTTCTGGTGATGGTGTCTGGTATTTAATCGATTTTAAAAGTATATTATTACAGAAACCGGTATTGTATAGACAAAGGATGGCACAAAAATCAACCGCTGACATTTTGGAAAAATTGCTTGCCGGCAAGGAGGTTTTAAAGGAATAAGTCATTATAATGCCGCGCATATAAATGCACAGCAGCTACGCATAAATTCGTTATAATGTTAAATGAGGATAAGTCAAAAATCCATCAATGTTTTAAAAATATTAAAATATCTTTATATGCGTGTACCACATTCTTTTCATCCCTCAAGGTTCTTGTTACTTGGAAGCTAAAGAATTACCATAGTAAAAGTGATATTATTGGTGGATAATAACCACATCCAATGGCATTGTAAAACATTTTTCTGGCATTAAAACCCCTTGACCCACACATGAAATCTCTTAAATAACGATATCGAAAGCCGCCCTATGTGAAAATGGGAATAACGATATGATTTCTGCTTTTAAAAATATTAATTTAAAAGACGTTGCATTTTTCATTTTAAAAGTAAATTTCAACATCCATTTTTCATCGATTAACGAAATTGAATTCGATATACCGGCGTGAAACTTACAATCTAACTGTAAACGAACAACGAAATGGACTCGACGGCTGTTTCTTTTGAGCTTTTTCTTTTGAGCAACGAAATTTGTATTTGTGCTCATATAGAATCAGTGAAAAGCTGGGTTTGAATAATCGATGTAACCTGATCAAATAAAACCGTTTAGTGATGTTTATCTCGTAAAATTGAAATTAAATTCAGATTAAGTATTATTTTTTTGTATAAGCAACCATTTTAACATAACATTAAAAATAATAAAAATTCTGATTCTGGCAATGAACAAAAAACGAATTAAACTATCTCTTTTAATTTGACGGAGTCAACCCATAAAAAAGTTGGGATTCATGCCAAAACCAAATCAACCGTTCATCTACCGATTATTTTACTAAAATTTAGTTATGTAAAATATATAGTTATAATTTTTGTTAAACCTACGGCTTTAGCATAAAGTTAAATATCAACCTATAAGTAACATGAAATTAAATTAATGTTATATTTTATTTTTGCAATACATTATTAATTTATATAAAAGAAAGTATAAGCGCGGGAATAAAGAAATCGGCCGTAGGTGTAATTAGTTGATTAATAAATAAATATAATGTTGGTGTAATATTTTTGTGTCAATACTTACGATTAGAAATACTTTATAATAAACAAATTGTATACAAGATCTCAAAGTCACGTTTTACTTTTTTTAATCGTCAACCTTGATCAATTACCATATATGTAAATCAAATACAATATTGATCAACTAAAATAATTGTATTATAATGTATAGTCGTCTTACCTGAAATAAATACAAACAAATTATATTATTATATTATTGAATGCAAATAGAATTATAATAAAAAAGTAGAAATAATGTTTTAGTTTTCCAAGAAAATTACTAATGACCAATATATTGAATTTAAAATTCATTTAAATATAATAATTTAAAGAGTACTATTATCAATTTAGCATAAAAAATTTACTTAGAATTCCAACCATTGAAAATACTGATGATCTAGTTTCTTATAGTTAAGAATTTAATTTCGCTTAAAAAATTCTTCTATTCGAAATATGAATCTATGAATTCGAATATATGCGAATATTAATAGTAAATCAGTATTCATTAAAATTCCTGTATTTGTCGGCCTACTAATCGGTACTAACTGATGAGTTACTAAATGATCCAACTTAATAAATTTACATCCCAAAACCATTTACCACCATAAATATTTTGCAAATACAATAAATTTAACCAAATCGAAATAATTACAACAGTACCTCATATGTTGCTAATAAAATACTGATGACCGGAACTAATGAATTTATTATAAATAAAAATCTGAAATTAATAATTTATAGTATAGCTTTAGTAAATATACTATACAGTTTATATAATTTTTTTTAAAAATGTATATGCAAACATTTAAAAGTTAATTAATCCAATTTAAAAATATATAGAAAAAATTAAACGTTGTTGTTGGCAAATGGTGAAAAATAGCGAATTTAGCAAAGTGACAAATTAAACAATAATTCATTGTGACGTTTTTTTATATTGACTTTTACTTTTATATCTGTACAAGAGTCGTATAAGATAAATAAATCAAATAATTAGCTATTGTCGTACGTCAATTGTCTGTCACTTACATATCAAACGAAATGGAAACGATTAAGGACAAAAAACATATATTATATAATTAATTTTATATATAGAAATTAAATCAATAAGTTTATAATATAATACAATTTTAAATAATATAAATTCATTATTTACGAATATATTCAAATAATAGCTAATTAATTATTCTTAACTCATTTATAAGTTGTAGATATTGTAGTATAAATGTATTATTATATTTAAATCAAAACCACGTTAAAATTATTATTTTTTGCCTAATTCAAATTATTTTTTAAGGATGTATGTAATTTATTAGTGTAATTAAAAATTAATTTATTCTAAAATCGTATTTTTGCCAAAATTAAGTAAAAAAACTGTATTTCTTTAAAGCAAGCAACAAAATAAAAATTCTAGTTAAATATTAAGAAAATCAATAAATCTTTTAGAAATAATTAGAATATATTAATTTTTTTCGTTTTGGCAACGCTATAAAAACGGATAGAGATTTTAAATTATTATTTGACAAATAGTACCGTAGGATTTGACAAATTATTTCCTGGTGGATTATTTATTTAATTTTTGAAGAAATTAATATTATGAGCGTATGCATAGGCGCTTTTAAACAGGTGAATTCGAGTTTAACAAATCTTTACTACAAAGTTCGACAAATATTTGACTCTGTCATAACTATTTTTATCATTTTAATAAATGACATGAGTATATATGTAAAGGAGAACATGAATTAGATAACAATTTTATTTAATCTGCTCTTTTATCCAGTTACTTTGATAATTTCTCTTTTAAAGTGCAGGTAACAAACATTAAACTTAAAGTCCACGTTCAATTATTCAACCAGTGCTATTATGTTTTCTAGCCGCAAATTTAAGTATACCTTTATCAAATTATGATTATAAAAAGACAATTTTATTAAATTATTTGCCTATTAATATTTGCACATTCCAAACTCAACGAATTATATTACTGAAAAGTGACGAAATCATTTTAGTGCCAATTCAAAATTTGATTGGCATTTTTATGGATATTGAATTACCATATAACGTTTAATTTCCATCAAACTTTTATAATACAACTCTGCATAATCAATTAGCTACCAAACAAATAAATAAAACTAATTGTTAATCAATAATTCCATTTCCATCTTAAAATTAATTTTTTAAGAATGAAATTTTCGGTTAGTATATAAGGTTTTAGAAATATTTATGTTTATGGCAGACAAAATTGAAAACCATTATTATTTAAAAATATTTTAATAAACCCACACAAATGTTAAATAGATACTCCATAATCTCTTTCGGTGAATGAATACTCAAAACCTATTGAATATTAATGTAAAGCCGTTTTATGGAGCTTTTATATTCATTTTCTTTAGTCACACATAAAAATAATAACAACATATAGACGATACATAAAGATTTTTGTCTAGTATTGTAATTATTTTGATTATATGTTATTGGAAACAGTGAAAATTTCAAAATACTATAAAAGCTATTACATTAAAAAGGCAAACCTTTGGTAACTCTATGTCTAGTAGACTTTATATATACTAAGTATTTGTATATGCATAAATTAGATTCGTATACGGATAAATGTAACTTTGAAAACGGAAATTCATTCATTTTTGTTTTGCTCAGCAGCCCCCGGAGATATTGAATTCGTAGAATACGAAATTCTATTTGTATCTTATGGCTCTCTGTTTTTGCGGTTTTTTGTAACATCAATGCATATATGTATACATATATATATCCAAAACACTAGGTATTTCATAAATCCCATATTACAAGTTAATGGTTTTACTTATAATTTCTTATTTATTTATTTATCAAATGGCGCTCCATACCATTATACAATAAAAGAAAAGAATATTAAATCAACCGTTTATAAAAAATATCCGTATAGATATAGCTATACGAATAGACATATTATATTTCTTTTATGCTGTAACATGAATGAATGAAAATTTTGTATTTCCTATTTATGTATGGATTGCATATGGGATCCCAACGACGGAACGATTCATTAAAACTTGCACATTTATTTCTTTGCTTTCTGTATTGTTTCAATAATTTTTTTTATAGAAAACGATATACATATAACTAAATATATATATTTATATATATATATATATATATATATATATATATATATATATATATATATATATATATATATAATATATATATATATATATATATATATATATATATATATATATATATTATATAAATATATATATATATATATATATATATATATATATATATACATATATATATATATATATATATATATATATATATATATATATATATATATATATATATTATATATACCTTTGACATGAAAATTTACTACAAAATTACGTTTGAAGCTTTCTTACATTTGGCCATTAGAGGATTGATTTTTAAACCTCTTAAATTTTGAGACTAATTTTAATTTTAATATACTTATGAACTTAATTTAAAAAAAATTAGAATTGGAAGCCTATAACTGATTTTATTCATTTATTTAGTAATGTACACCATTATAAACAAAGTCATATTACTACTCTATTATAATCAAAGTCATTTACGATCTTTTTTCGTATAATGTTAAAAAATTATTTTAAAAATGTAATACTGTTTTGTAAAACATAAACAATATTAAATATTTTAAATTATGTATTAGAAATGATCAAAATTTAAATTAGAAATTTCTAAATATCATGTAAAATTTAAAATTAGTAAAAATAATTACCTGCTGATGGAAAATATATCAAAACTCATTTTTGGGATACGTAAAGCAAATTGTTAATTTTGTAAATTTTGCTACATGTATAATTAAGTAGAAGTATTTATATATATATGAAATGTGTCTTACTACTTTGTTTCTTTTATTTTATTTTGAACAAAAGAAAACTACCTTTTTAGTAAACTACTCTTTTATAGATTCTTCAATTTTAGTAGACATCAGCATGTCCACTAAATATTTCACCACATCATAAAATAGGCACACTTTATATCAAATACTTTTTATTTATAGAGATAACTTAAATCATATAAACATGAGCCCATTTTAAATAACAGTATTTACGTTCATGGGGTCGTATTCCCATTAAACAAATATATTTTGATAATGTTAACATATCTAGCATTTTATAACTCAAGGGTTTTTATATTATACATACATACCTATATACCCATTTATTCTTTACCTTAACTTAACATTTTTTTTCCAAGAAACTGTAAGACGATCAAAACCAAAATATACTTTTGATCTTGAAATTTCCATAATTTTTTTTAAAATATATAATTATACAATATAAAAATAAAGCGATGGAGTTTAAGTTAAATTACCCCAACCTAATAAAAAAACGTATATACATATGTATAATAAACATACAGATACATACATATATTACATAAATTTTGCCCTAAGGCAGTTATGAAACTCTCCCTCTATATACACTACATACTTATGTACATTAAAAACTATTCCAAAAATAGAACATAAACTTTATACATTTTTTGTTGTATTTCCAACGTAAACAAAAAATTATCTTAAATAGTTTTTACCCTTCAAACAAACCAAAACCACTGTCTTAATTTTTCTTTCGTTTTTATAAATAATAAATTTCCTTATACATCGGTATATAAGATAAAATAAAATCAAAACAATTATGCATCTCATCTCCATGTTTTGCCATAGTGTGCTAAGGAATTTTAGAATTTTTTCATTCAATACAAGTACATAAATTAGAAAAATATGCTCTAAGAATAAAATAAATTTGACTTTTAACAAAATTCATTCCAAATGTTTCTTACATCGAAAGTAAATAGACTGTCAACAAAATAAAAAAAAATCTGATTTATGTAATTATACATTTTTTAACGTAACATGTTTTCTTATCATATTTGCAGACTGTGGTGAAACAGGTTTATATATACCATGGTATCGCATGTACTCGAATCGAATGAATGTTTACAGAAATTAAAAGAATTATTGCAAGACAAGAAATTGAAGATAAGTAATAATCGTTAAAATTAAAATTCTACTTGTGTGAGATAAAAAGCGCATGTAGAAATTTTGTTTTTTTATTGTAGACTGGACTGAAATACAAGTTTTAAAATTTGTTGTCATCAGCATTCAATTCAAGGTGTATGAAACGGACATTTTTAAACTAAAAAATTATTTTCAGTATCATAGTTAAATTTTTATCAGAGTTAGGTTATTGGCTTTCTATACCTCGATAACTTTTAGGTTATAAAAGTTTAGAATAATTAAGTATTAACTAAGAACTTAATTTAAATACCTTTGTGTTCTTTCTTTGTTCATAGATAGTTAAAAAGCTTCTCTAACGTTTAAAGCATTGTACACAGTTTCACTATAATACAGACACAAACACT
Organism: Tipula confusa; assembly: GCA_963556175.1. Lineage (NCBI taxonomy): Eukaryota > Metazoa > Arthropoda > Insecta > Diptera > Tipulidae > Tipula > Tipula confusa. The sequence goes on along the minus strand of OY744477.1, from coordinate 166,841,636 downwards.
CGGATTCGTTAAAATACGGTGAATATGACTCGTTTTTAAATTTAATTGTTAACGTACATATACGCAATAACAAAATTTTGGGGAATAACCGAGTTTTATTTAGTTCTGCTGTCTAGTTTCTGCTTTTACGAAAAAAAAAATTTAACATGTGGTGAACATTTTCATGGAGCAAAAAATATAAGCTTAAAGTCAACCGTCTACTCTTGCATCAAATTTTTATCGATACTAAATACGCATAATCCCCGTTGCTGACAAATTTAAGAATATTGATGCAATTTTTTGGTTACAATAAGCTTTCGTTAAATAAAATAAAAGGGCAGTAAATATTAGTAAAAAACTATGCTAAATTAATACATTGAAAGATCCATATAGGATGTGTTATAATTCAAATAAGCAATGCTAGATTATTATTAATTTATGTGGTTGAGAAATAAATCTTAGATTTCAGGATATGAACGTATCCGCACTAGCTTTATTTGAATTTTGAGCTTTATATTCTTAAATGGTATCATATAGACAAAACTTACTCTGAATACCATCAAATGTGTTTAGTAGAAATGTGGAAAATAATAAAATTATATATATATATATATATATATATATATATATATATATATATATATATATATATATATATATATATATATATATATATATATATACATAGTATATTATATTATATAATACATATATTAGTTAATATGAAACTACATACATATAAACAAAATGCCAATCAAATTGTTTCTCCCATTTTAAACCAAAGCGATGGTATTTTGGTCGGATTTTCACAATTTGATTGAAAAGGGTCAGACCAATATTTTAATTACAATCAAATATTTCTAAGCACAATAACATCTAAAATGCTAATTAAAAATAAAATTTTCGTTACTGTAATATAAAGCCATGAACCATTCCATTTTTATTTCGACTTAGCTCGTCTATATTTACCATAACAACACACACAAAAAAAAGTAATTCATAAAAACTGAACATAATAATATTTGTAGTTTATTAATAAAATTTTTATGTTTTTTTATGTAACTATGTTTGGCTTTACCACAGAAATTAATATTCTAGTAATAAAATCAAATTGAAAAAAAAAAAAATAATAATAATAATTTGCGGTTTTAAAAAAATTATCAATTATTGTTTTTCGATTTGATGTGTTCATTATGTTCTGGGAAATGGAAACTGAAAATCAATTTGTTATGGTTTCATTTTTTTTTTTATACAAAATATCAAATTATAAATACATGATTTTATTTATGGAAATACAAATGTACAAATTTGGTTACTATATAAAACTACTAACTATTCAAGTATGCTAGTAATTAAAAAATTGTGAAAAATTGTAAAAGTTTATAATTCAATTTCTGTGATTCGATACTAAAATTATTACTTTTATTTAATAATTTTTAATGTTTAATTAAACATGAAGTATTTTTAATGATTATTCCAAAACGAAAAATATAAAAAAGAACATTTAAAATTTGTATGTTGCTGAAATTCTGAAATTTGGGTATTAAAAAATTGTACTCGAAGGCCTCCATGTTTTAAATTTGTTGAACTACTTTGTAAAAAAATGTATCACGGAAATTCAATATATAAACTACTTATAAATTTAGCAACCTGTTTAATGCTCTTAGCTGTATAGTCATCAAAGCACTACTAAAAATTTTCACTGGATTAATTTGTTGCATTTCAATTAAGGACAACTCGAATTTAAGTTATAAAACGGACACAATTTTGACTACAGGTAGTATATTGTTCAATATATTAAACAAATATATTGAATGATTTAAAAATCTATTATAAAAGGTATCGTTGAATCCAATCAGACTATACTATTGAAAATAGTTTCTAGTTTGATTTACACTTTTGAATTAGACTCATCTTAAATTAAATGTGTACATGGATACAATATTGACTGGGCAGCTAAGAAATAATTGCGCAATGCAGATATATTGGGCCCTTTTCGAGAATACAAGATTGGTACAAGATTTTAAATAAGAATCTTATTCAAATAGGAATCACGTACAAATGTTGTACTTTTGACAAATCTTGACTTGTAATTTAGTTTGAATTCAGTCAGAGTTTCAGCACATTTTCCTTATGTTTGCAAAGACATAGCTTAAAATAAAATAAGAAAATTTAAAGCTTGAGAATTAAAAAAGTTTTAAACAATTTTTTGAAAATATTTAAGCTAATATAATATTTTCAATATGTTTTTAAATATTTAAATTCATTTCCCTGACACACCCATAAAATTCCTTGCGTGTTTCTTTCGTTCAATATTTAAATAAATACATATTCACAATAAATTAATACAAATCTTAAAATAATTTCTGGCATTATACATTTTTTTCTTTTTCAAATGAATCTAATTTAAATATAAATGAAAAATTCCTCCTAAGCAAGAAAATTATGTATATTTATTGAATTATTTATAAATGTATAAACATAAAATATTCGAATCATGAAATTATCTAAATAATTTTTTGACCGTCATTGAATTTTTGCTATGCAATAAATCTGTAAGTCAAATGTATAAGCAAAATGATGTAGTTCGACATTTTATCACAATTTTATTAATATATTAAATAAATTTAATAAAATAAAGTTAATAGTTCATAAAAAACTATTTAAACTAGTTTCGGCTAAATTAATAATCGTCATAACTTTTATTGACTGTTATAATTAGTTTTGTGTGTGTCGAAATAAAATTATAAGACTAAACATAAACAAAAAATTTTAATTAATTCATTTTTTTTTTAATTAATTCAATTTGAAATGAAATATTTGATGATTATTTCATCTTTTAACGATTGTATCCTACACAATATTCTCATTGTGCGCCCTTGATACTTTTGAACTTCAAGTAATTTGAATGAAATATGTAAAACTAAAATTAAAATTTATTAACGATAAAAATCACTTAATAGTTTTATGTCTTTAAATGGATTGTGATATTTTGTAATTTTATACATTAGTTTTTTAATATTCTACATATATACCAATAATTTTATATGCTAAATTACTGTTGTGGATGTTGTTTAAATTTATATCATCCAATCTTGCGAGATGCCGGCTGACTATATATGTATACCGCACATATCTGCCATCAAATTATATGTTATAAATATTAACTGGTTTTTATTATGTTTTGTCGATACCATTATTATTATTATTACGATGGTTGGTCGGTTGGTTGGTTTATGTCAAATATATACATTTTTAATCTTACTGCCTAATCTCATTTCTAAGAAGTTTGTATTAAATTAATAATATAAATAAAGATTTGATTTTAATCCATATAAAGGTATATATGTATGCTTTACGTTTCTAGAATTAAACGTTTAAAGAATTTACGTTTTTTACAGATAACCACAACAGTTTTTTAATCTATTTAAGAAATGGATCATTCTTTAGTAGTCGTTGTCTTACTGTATCAAAAGTAATCGACTATCAAACAGACTGTTTAACACTATTTAGTAAACTAATTTATCAGCAATTTACTCGTTCCTATAATACTTAGTCAAAAGGGTATCTATAATTTCGTTTCGTATCATATTCTAATTTTATTTTATTAAAGTTCTTGAACTCATTAAAATTATCGGTCACATTTGTACCATTATTTTTGTGTTATTCGTTATTGCAAAATACGCATTGCGACAAATACATCAACATGGTACATGATATACTTAGATTAAACTTTTGTTTTATGTCATAAAATTATTTAAACATCATATGATAAGATGACATTATAAAAAAAAAGTCTCGAAAAATAAAAATAAATCTAATACTTGGAAATGTCAAAAGCCATCCTACATAATCCGCACTGATTAAAAATTAAAAATATTTAATAGACATATTTTTGATGCGTTTTCAAAATGATAAATTTATTAATACAATTTTAATTCAACTATACCAAATATGACATATATCAATCAGATTCAATCACGAAAGCGAATGTTACATTAATATTTTTATCAATTCCCATTTTTATGTTCAAAAGATGGTTGACTACTGGTTGACTGGTTACTGTTAAATACTAGAATACTATCTGTTAAATTGAAATAAAAATACAAAGACCCCTAAAAATTACACAATATGCGAACACATAAAATAGCATTATGTGTTATATGTCGAATAATGGAATAAGTCTGGCATATTTAATTGGTTTGTTCCAGTGTGGTAATAAATTGTAATATTTAAATTTTTATTTGTTACAAACTCCATGTGTCCTTAATATTATAACATCCCTATATATGATTATATACGAGTATGTATATAGTTTTCAAGAGTTGTTTTATTGTTTAATGCTTTGTACCTTTCATATATACAATAGTTCGACACTTAACAAATGTTATACCACCGGTTTACGATTCAAAACTACAACACCACTTCAAAACTATATACAATTTTAATCAAAACACTTTAAACTTTTTACCCGTACGTGTATATTATATCACTTAAACATTATTAGTTGTTAACTGCTGCTTAATAATTAAAATTCAACATCTCACCATTTTTTTTTTTTTTTTAATTCCATTCCATTCATTCAAGTGGTTATTTCAATAAAAGTTTTAAAATTTAAGAAGTTATTAAGTATTAATGATGAGGTGAAATAAATATGTAGATTATTAATTTTTTTAAACATCCGTTTTTTTTAATTTACATACTCATAATCCATATGCTTTCCGTTTTTCTTCTTCTTACAGTGTTCTTACAATAAATCACTTAAGAATTTATTTTTCGGAGTGTGTATGAGTGTGAACATACTATATACTAATGTATAAAGTTGTAAAATATAAGTTATATAAAAAAAATGTTTGATCTGTTTTTGCCTTATGTATTTGTATATATGTAGCTATACTACATATATGGTTTATTGGGGCAGATGGTAGATTTGAGAGTTAAAATAAAAATAATTAAGGTAATTAAGTGTGAAAATTTTGATTAAAAAAATTTGGTTTAATTATTTTCTTTATATACTTATTCACTAATAAGAGGAAGTTTGTTTTATACGCGGGATGAAGTTGATTTCCATATTACAATTTGTGAAATTATTGTGATATGACATTCTCAAGGACAACATATTTTTTAGCATATTGTATTTGTTTGATGAAATATGAGATGCGGTATATAGTTGCATGTCATTGTTTGGTTGAAAGTTTTGTATAAAATTTATAGAATATCGAAATTTATTAATTCTTGAGATTTTATATAATGTAAATAGTGTTGATATAAAAATCGTTAAAGCAAAATTATGCGTAAAATAATTTGACTGTTAGCAATTAATCTAACTGTTTAATAGACGTAATTAAAATATTGAAAACTGTTGATGTTCTAAAAATTATAAATATAGCGTGTTGACGTTCTACAATTCTTGCCTTTTGTTTATAACACCTTTGCCAATCTTAAAACTAGTTTAACAGGTTTGAAATATAACCAACAAATTGGTAATAAATATTCTTCAAATTTTAGTTATTTATTAAGTTGTTCAAAAATAATCTCTAAAAATGTATTAATTTTTTGCTAATGTTTGTGATCTTCTGTTATTCTTTAATATTATATTATTTGATGAGTCAATTTTTTGAACTCATTAATACTATCCCTCAAAATTAAACTATTATTTTTCGTTTATATATATATATATATATATATATATATATATATATATATATATATATATATATATATATATATATATATACTGTAGCAAAATACGCATTGCGATCTAATATATATATAATATATATATATATATATATATATATATATATATATATATATATATATATATATATATATATATATATATATATATATATATATATATGTATATATATATATATATATATATATATATAAATATATATATATATATATATATATATATATATATATATATATGTATATATATATATATATATATATATATATATATATATATATATATATATTATATATATTATATATATATATATATATATATATATATATATATATATATAAATACATATATATATATATATATATATATATATATATATATATATATATATATATATATATATACATATTTATATATATATATATATATATATATATATATATATACATATTTATATATATATATATATATATATATATATATATATATATATATATATATATATATATATATATATACATATTTATATATATATATATGATGGAATTCATTGTCAGCAGCTTGTATTACCTATGAAGGTAATAATATACTTGCACACGATTTATAGTGATAATTAAACAGGAAATGTTGATGATATAAAATGCTGGTTTATTGCAATTTCAAGAACATATGTATTTATTTTGTTAAATAATTATAACTGTTAAAATTTTATAATTTTCAAAGCGAAAATTTGCATAAAAAAAAAAAAATAAATTTCGATAACATAACTTTTCGAATGGATAGATTATTTTATCCAGATCGGCGATTACGGGGGAATAGGAATATTAACATAAACCAAAATGATACTAAAACTAAAGTAGAAGTCCGAAATTTCTAGTATACTTGCGGAAATGATCGTGACTCAAACTGAGAATTAAAACCTGTTTCTGTTATAGTGTAAATGTAACTCCTCTATCAATCAGATGGCTAATAAAGGTATGTTGGGAAAAACCAAAAAATCTTCCAAAATATCGTATAGTATATATAGTATATATATTCACCTCTTAACTACAAAAAATAATAGATCAACTTAAAAGAGACAGTGCAACTATTGTTAAAATGCAATGTGTTGTTAAATCAGATAAAATAAAGATTGCAGGAGTGAACGATTGCCAACGGTCAAAAGTAATTTTGGATTTTTAAATTCAGTTCGAATGGCTCCAATACCAATAGAGTAAAAATAAATAAAAACAGCTTATCTAAAATATAAATTAATTATAAAACTAGAAATCATTCAACAATGTAAAAAGAATTATTAGCAGAACCAATATAATGTTATAAAATATTTTTCTGAAAAATGATCCATCGCATATCGTATGTTATCACATAACGAAAAAAACTACATAATAACATGTTAACTGTGAAAGTAATTTTTGATAAAGTTAACAAAAGTTGTGCGAATCTTCTTTAAAAGCCAAAGAAAAAATTCAAAACGTTAAATCACAAAAATTATTATTCATCAATAATATACAAACATGAACCTAACTTCACTTAATTATCATAATAATTTTAATTTATTTATAAAATTTTATAATTTTTTTTTACATAATTAGACGACTGCTCTCTAAATTTGAAAAACTTCGATAATACAATAAATAACAATACTTATACAGAACAATAACAACAACAACAGCAGAAGCAGCAACGGCAAACAAAAGTGGTTTTGTGTATGATGTTAATAATAAAAAGAAAGAAACATGTTCTTAAACAAAAACTAAAAATAATAAACAAGAGGCAAAATATAGTAAAAGAAATAAGAAATAAAACAATTTTTAAAGTACATTATATAAACTGATGATAAGGTATATTCAGGAGTTGAACATCGGTGGCACGTGAAACACTAATAAATCTTTTTGGATGTTTGAATGGTGGTTTGAAAATGAATTGAATCAATTTTTCGAATAATACTCATTTGAATATTTATTTTAAGTATTAAAATTTTAAAAATTTTAAAAATTAATTCGTAAAGTAGATGTTAGAACTTATAATTTTAAATTATTAAATTAATTTTCGGAGTTCTGAGATAAAAATGTTGCCTAATATATAATATAAACTTATTCGGTATTTTAAAAACGTGAAAACGAATTTATAAATTAGTGGAACACCATAATTTTTAATATGCCATAAAATGTATACATTGCCAAATTGGCTTCTATTAAACATTCTATTATTTTCAAAAAGGTTTAATACACATATATATTTATAGTAAAATAAGGTATATATTCTCTGTATAATAAAAGCAGCACTAAAAAAATGTTTCGCGGTTATAAAAAAAATTGTTATTATTATTATTTTTACAATATTGTTCCGCCCATTTTATATGCTCGTATACGTATATAAGTTTTCGAAATAAATTTTCTTTTATCATCTTGTATGGTAGGTATATGTACAGGGTGCGTTTCATGTTCTAGGTCGATTTGGTTAGTTTGCCATTTTGTTTTGAATGACATTAGTCAGTACGCTTTTGACAGTAGCAGATAGTGGTCGAAAATAGTTTATTATAGACCAACTAACGCCGCAACAATGTGTTGAAATGATTAAAACATTAAAACAACGTACATCAGAAAAGATTGAGGAAGAGAGTTGCTGAATGTTCGGGTAACCTTCTCATCGATGCCGTGCACATGAGTTGGAAATTTTTTCATCATGAGAACAGTAGCCGCCACTTTACCAAAATTACAATCCTCACATAATGTTAAATATAATCAATTAATATAATATAAATGATCAAATTGTATTTTATTTAAAAGTTATTAAAAAAAACATCGACATGGAACATTAAGCGCACCTTGTATGATATATATGTATGTATAAGCGAGAGACGCTGTCTTAAAAAAAGCGCAACAGTTAAAATCTCAAATTAATTAAGGTTATATTATATTTATTTATAATTTCATCTTAGGTTTGAAGTAAACAACACTATACATATAAACACACATAAACCATAAGAACAGTAATTTACATTTTGAGCATATCATAATGATGACCAGGTAAGTAAGTATATTATTGTAATATTCAACATAAGAAAGTATACATATATGTATATATAATTCGAATACATGTTTTTAATTTGCAAATGCCGCTGCATTGCGAATCACAGTAGATTATATAAATTTATATATATATATATATATATATATATATATATATATATATATATATATATATATATATATATATATATATATATATATATATATATATATATATAATTATATAAATAAACATAAATATTCATTTGCATTCCTGCAACAACATAAAAAATATCAAAACATATCACTCCAATATATAGTAATGGGCCACCCAAAAATTTACTAAATGATAATTACTTATTTCCGTCACAAAATATAAAATCGTGATTATATTACCATGGCGTATTGTCAACACAACAGTGATGATGATTCAATCAATCTAAAAACATTTGTTTTGTATCATTTACCTTTGCAATGAATATATGTATAGAGAGACGATGTACATTCATTTTTTTTTTTCAAATTTCCTGTACATTTGATTTTCTATATGGTATGTGGCATGATGTAGTACAGACTTGATGTTTAATTAACTAAAAGTTTAAAATTATGTATATTATGTACTTGTAATATTTTATTTTAATATAGTTTTGGAAACAGGTAGTCGTATACTTTGTATATATATAATGAGTAGTTACTATTCGTTAAAACTTCAAACAAACTATTAATTTATTGCAATTATGTTTTTGTTTAACAAACGTAATTAAATTATATTTCCGCATCCGTATAGTTAACTGAATTTAAATTCTGGCAAAATTCGGCCTCTGGGTATAACATAATGTTAATAACAGTGTAGTGGATGAGCAACGTAAAACTTGTATTGGAAAGTTTTCAAATATAATGTATACAACAGGTTGATAAAAGACTATAACTTTAGTAAAGTTAGCGCTAATAACTATCGATCTATTTAACTATAAAAGTTAAAAGTTATCAATAAAAGTTAAATCATCAATATGTATTCAAACCTGCAATCGGAAAACCACTTTAGGGAGTGGAATGGCATTTTAAATTAGCATATCGCTACTGTCCTAATGTCGATTACACTTTTCAATATATTTATGTCAAAAATAAATTAAAATATTGGGTGTTGGGTGTTGGGAAGTATTCACATCTCCCAACATTCTTCTCTCCAAATATTTATTTATATATATATATATATATATATATATATATATATATATATATATATATATATATATATATATATATATATATAATATATAAAAAATACATTTTTCTATCTCACCTGTCACAGGGTTAAATTTTTAAGAGTTCTTTGATATTTAAGATAATGTGATGAAAGTCCATGGTTACATGGATAATACAATTATTACCGTAAAATTATACCATGACTTTTACAAGACCTTTAGACAATCATTACAATTTGTACGTCAAAGAATTAACTAATTAATTTTGATCATCTAAAAGAATCGAACTAAAACCCCAAGGCGTAAATATTAACACCATGACCGTAAAACCGACACAAAATGTTAAGCGATGAACATTTTTAACGAAATATTTTAATTAGTTGATAGAAAATTTTTTTTGTGATTAGAAATTGTATAATTAAAATTTTATTTTTATAACCACTTAATTTAGAAAAATGTAAGAAATGATGACTATGAATTAAATTTTAATTAGTTTAGTATAAAGTAGTTATATTTCTAAATAAATAGAATGATTTTGTTTAGTATGAGTAGAATTTTTATCGCAATCTTTAATTATATAATTAAAGTACAAGCGAGTAAGTATACTTATGTATATATGAAAATTTAAAAAAAAAATATTTTGTATGTAAGCAGCAATTCCCATATGTGACTATATAATAGAGAGTTGTCGCAATAATATAAAAAAAAAAAAAAATGAAAATGAATTTATATTAAGTCGAAAGATTTTTTTTTATGTTTAACATCGTCATGATGATTTTGAAGAAAAAACTATACACGAGTGAGTATATAAGATGGAAGTGAAATCTTGATATGACAAAATGAATTATTTTTTTGAGTGCGGTATAATCTATATAGTTAATATTTCTTATATGTATACATGTATGTGGCACATTTTTCGTGAGAATTAATAAATTTTCGAATTTCAAAACAATGATAGGACTTTAACTTAATACCATATAGATTACTATCTCAATGTGACTGGTACGACAAGCGATAAGTCAATTATCACATTTTAAAGTTGAGAATACATATATCAACAGACGTACATAGTTCGATCAATCCTAATGTATCTTTTTAATCTAAAATTAAAATCAAACGCATTTTTTTAATCGTTTTAGCATCATCACACATAACTAATTAAAATTTATACATTTTGGAATGTGTTTATATACTTAAACTATATATACATAAACTAAATAATAAAATATTTCCATTCATCTTATGAAATAAAATTAAGATAAATTCCAACACAATACGCAATAAAATCGAAACTCGTGTGTGCAGTTAGTTAACACATATTATATACATCTTAGAGAGTGATACGATACATAATTATATTCGTACATTAAAACAATAAATAGAAAAGCTATTTTGTCTAGAATATGCTATAAATCCTAGACAAGGTGAATAAGTTAAAATTTTACTACACTGAGAATATTAATTACTCTGTAGGCGACTAAATCGCATAAAATTGTTTTTAAGTTATGAATTTTATACATTTTATGAAATTTATATCAACATTGATTATGCAAATCATATGAAATTTAAGTTTTAACAATTTAACTCATTTGACTTAAAAGTATGGTACATAGCAAATTTACTAAATTTAACGTGATACGTAGTTATAATTTAGGTTTTGTCTCTGTCATCGAAAAGATCGCAATATACATATACATATAGTTGCATGAACAGCGGCATCCTTTATTGGTCGATCAATGAACGTAGAGTGAATTGAAGATATCGATGACAATTTTCGGCCATAACTAAGTTTTTAAAGAAAACGGGCCATATTAAAGAGACAATTAGAAGAGTGGAAAGTAAAATGGGTATTGATTCATTATTTAAAATGATGTTGGATGTGATTTTGAAGTTAAAATATACCTGTGAAAACATGTTCCAATGTTATAAACATATCAGCAAATTTAATATTGGTTAGAAACGATTAGTACTTATAATAAGGTTTGATTTCTATAAAAGATATAATTTCTAAAAGGAATGTAAATCAATCAACAAACGAAAAATTAAAATTAGCTCCGCAAAATAGCCAAATGGGAAAATGGGCCAATATAAGTAGTTAGCATCTTACATACTAAATTTACTATTATTAACTATTACTAAATTTCTACCGTCATTAAATTTTCTTAGACAACATACTACAAGTTACCATCCAAATGGAGCAACATTAGCACAATTAACAATTTAAATTTGAACAGCCACTCTAATTCTAATAATAAATGTTTATTCGATAGCTTAATATTTCTTCTTGGGTAAAAATTTGCGAAAATTGGAGGAAACAGCAGCACCTCTAAAAATGACATCATTCCAAAATACGGATAATTTATTTAGTGGTAGAGAAATATTCCTAGCTTGGCCCAGGCTTAATGATCAAACTGGATATCAATTGGTAAGATTCAGTCAGTTTGATATATAAAAATCATATATGTATCTAAGTACTAAATTTCATTTTAAATTTACTAATTATGATTTTAAATAATTCTCTCTTTCATACTAATGCCACATAATTTTAATGTGCCAGTCTTTTTGGGTAAAAACAATAGAGATACCACGAAAATTTTGTTCTTATAACGCGATTTTGCTGTGTGAACAAATATTATTAGCTAATATTTATACAAAAATATAGAGCGCTTAATTTTCTTTAAATAAGTACCACATTTATAATTATATAATACATATAATTAAATTAAAATAAATGATATAAATGTATTTCACAAGCAACAATGAATGAATGAATTAAGGATATAGATATGGTTTTAATTGTAACAAATATCCATTGAGATCTATAAAGGAAGATAATATTTCATTGAAATTTATAAAAGCTTTTTTGCTTTTATACATTTTTAACGAATTAAAAAAAAATTACAAAAACGTTAATCGATATTTTGATTTTAATTGAATGGCGGAAACATCTCGGTTCATATTCTTTTATTAAACAGTATTTAATTATCTAAACAAAAGAGACTTTTCCAAGAATTCAACAATTTTCATATTTTTTTATTTTTCAGAAAAATATCCTATCAAAAACATATTTTTTATGTAATATATGTAAAAGGAAATGGCGTATATAAAATTTACCACCATACAAAATAATTAAACAAAAATAAATGAATGATGAGGAGAAATTCGAAGAAATTTTCGCTGTTTAAACTGAAACTAGATTACCACACCCAAAAACTTTTTCTTATACTCGTATCAAAACAGAAAATTTTCTACCACAAGGAACTTTTATTTATTTGTTGTGTATTTTATTTTGAACAATTTAAAGTGCACAATATGGCGGATTATATTTATATATTCTATATAAATTAAATAAAAGCTGTTTATTACTGCTTGATTTTATCGTTCTTCATTTTGTTTTTTTCCAAGCAATAAAATAGGAAAATTATATTTTTCCCGATTCTTATATATATTATATATATATATATATATATATATATATATATATATATATATATATATATATATATATATAAATATATATTTATATATATATATATATATATATATATATATATATATATATATATATATATATATATATATATATATATATATATAATTATATAAGGTAGAAGATAGAAGGATTGTTAAAAAAACTTAAAATGTTGGCGCAATAAACATTTTGTTAGCATTTAATTAAGTGATATATGCATATATTTTATAAGATGGATTTATAGTAAATACATTTATCTTTATAGATAAAATAAGTTTACTTGTTCATTGTTTGGTTTTATTAAAACGGGAATTTTATGATTTTTTTGGGGGTGAAAATAGTCGCCATTCTACTTGTTATTTTTAAACGGGAAACCTTTAGTATAATGGATTTAAAACTTATTTTATTTTTTGATTTGCAGTCGGTAAAAATATATTTGACGAACAGTTGATAACTCAATTCTTTATCAACGAATTGAATTTTTCGGTGATCCAGAAAAACTACTATTTTAAATGTAGATTTTATATTATTTTCCTTCAAATTGATGGAAAAAATTCATTTTCATTTCCAAATTATTAAATATTTGGACCATACCTATATATTGATCTGCAAATTTTGTATATAATCAAATAATTAAAAATTTACATTTAGAAAATTTTATTAAATTTTATCCATTTCGGAATTTATGTAAGAATTTTATAATTTTTCAGAATTGATCGAAGTCAAGTATTTTAATTTGTTATGCAAAATATAAATTTGACACGCCGTTAAATTCATTTCCCCAAAAGTTTACAATAGTATACAAGAACATTTTGTTTATTAATTTAATTTTCTTCATTTTGATTTCAGAAATCACTCAAAATAAAGTAAAATCGCAAGTCATTGAGAATTGGCAAATAATGCCAAACGCACATAAAAAAGTGCCTCACTCGTACATATAAATAATAATTGGTATATTTTAGAAAACGATTAAAATCTTACTATAATTATATACATTCCAAGCGTATATATATATATATATATATATATAGTTGGTAATTTAAAGATAAATAAGAAAATCAAAGTGTTTTTACTTGTTTATGAAAATTCTACATATATATTTATGTATATAGTTTAACTCAATGCCTATATATACAAAATGTATATATACGTTAAAAGTTGAAAATAGATTTTCTAAAATTATATTTAAATATTTTATCTTGAAATTCAATTCAACTATATACGAAATTTTTTTTGACATACTCTCAATTTTATTTAACATATGAATCATTTTAAGTTGTCACCATTTTGGCATTTCCAAGTCATTTTTTGTTTATTATGTATATATATATATATATATATATATATATATATATATATATATATATATATATATATATATATATATATTTATATATATATATATATATATATATATATATATATATATATATATTTTACTTTCTAAGATTGCTGACATAAGATTTATTTATTCGTTCGAAATACAAATATAAATTTCATCTGTCGAATTATTTCAACGAAATAAAGAACATGGATTTCAAATTTAATTAAAATTGATTATGCTTCTTGATAATTTGTTTAAATACTCTTTTTTGTATCTTAGGCACTGTTAAGTTAATTAACAGAAACTAGGACATGTTATCCTTTTCACAAAATTTTCATTATGGTTGTCATATTAACTTAACCATTAAAATACTTATATAAATAAATATAATTTTGAAAGATTGGAAATTTTCCAAATGAAGACAACGATGACAACAATAACAACCGGTCCGTATATACTCGTATAATGTTTTTCGTATATACATTTATTGGAAACAAATTTTTCTTGGCAGCCTAAAGAAATATTTTATTTGGCTGTTTTTGGGGTTTTAAGTTTCAACAAATTAATTTCGGATATACATAAGTTAAAAAATATGTAGAGTAGGACGAAAAAACAATATATGTATATTATGTTGCTCTTGGGTGCTATGACAAAATGTATATTTCAGACGATCTATACAAGATGAAAGACAACTTTTAGTAAGATTTGGCTTAAAGATGTGCTGTAAATCTAACCAAAAATTAAAGAATTTGTTCTTTCATATGTACTATAATATTGGCATTAGATGATGATATTCAATTTAAAGTTGAACTTTACATAGTTCATCTGTATTTAAATGGCACGTGCCAGATATTTAGATATGTTCTACTTGGCAAACAAATTACACCAAAATTTAAGTAGGCCAGTTGATGAAAGAACCAACATACTTTGGTGTATTGAATATTCACATTTACCTAAATATTTAAATAGAATCCATTGGAAATAGTTGATACACAAAAAAAAACTATTTATCACAAAATCTTAAAATTTTTATCTCAAATAAATATAGTCTGGATTTTAACCTTAGGTTCAATGACTTTATTCTACAAAAACAAAAATACATAATAAAAGACATGCAAATATTTTTTAATATTTCATAACACGTATAATATTTGTTGTATTTAGAACTGAGATAAAACAATTACATATACATAAATATACTTCTATCTTATCTCTGTGTTTTCTTGTGATATATAAATATATATATATATATATATATATATATATATATATATATATATATATATATATATATATATATATATATATATATGTATATATATATATATATATATATATATATAAATGTATCTATATATGTATATATATATATATATATATATATATATATATATATATATATATATATATATATATATATGTATATATATGTATATATATATGTATATATATATATATATATATATATATATATATATATATATATATATATATATATATATATATATAAAGATACGTATATGATAAAAATCTGTTCAAGTGTATTTAACCTCATCGTTCATCATCATTATAAATCTTTTAGAATCATAAAGAAAAAAATATTTCTATTTATTTAAAAAATTATACTAATTTAGCATTAACATATTTATTGGAAACAGTGATGAATTTTCAAAATATTTAAATTTAATTCACACACTTTAATTATGCAAACATACAAACAACATACCTAATATTGAAATCGTGTTTAATCAGCATCGTGTTATACTTTGTGTATAGTAAATTATTTGTACAAGTTGAGTTAATCAATGGGTAAGACAATTATGTTAAGAATTTAAAATCTGTTTTTAAAATGTGACAACATTTTAAATAAATATATGTATATATTAATAAATAAATTAAATAGTTAATAAATTAAATATAAATATATTCATTTAGGTAATTTTATTTGTATACATAATTGATACTTGATTTCAAAAGGATGAAACAGCCTAGCAAACAGGCCCAAAAGGAGGCTGATGTGTTTACGAATCATCTCGAGGAAATTGTCCAACCACTATACCAAGGATACTGCTGATAAAAATATAATATCAATTCACAAGCTAGAGGCGACTATTACCTCTCCAAGAATTAAATAAAGAAGTGAAAAGTAAACTGAATGTTAAAAGCACATAGGGTTTACTTGCCAAACTATTACTGCTCTACCTGATAAAGGATTTCGTATAAATTTATACAAATTATATCAGTGCAAACTGATAAAAAATCATACAGGCCTATTTCATTGCTAATGATGTTTAAATTACAACTTAAGAGACCTAAACCAGTTATTGAGGATTTAATTCCTCTACATTAATCTAGATTCAGAAAACATAATTCTACAGAAGAACATGCGGTTACATTCACAAACATAATTAAAAGGATAAGCATCCTATAGATAGCACTCAAGAATTTGATAAAATTAGGCGCACTGGAAAATAAGCTGCATTAGGGAATATTAAATTCTAAAAAAAAGTTTTTATTTATCCAACAGACATTCTCGAGTGAAATACCTACGATGCTGAATGCTTCGAACTAAAGAAAATTTCGGACAGTATGCATGGAAAGTCTTGGAACCAATCCTATAATTACTATATATATAAGGGCTAATTCCAACTTCAAAGATAAGGTACTATAGCCAAATTTGCTAGTCTAAACATTATCTAAACTTAAAGAAATTAACTCAAAAAAAAATACAACAATTTATGTAAACCGATTAAATGATAAACAAGAATATTTTAAAAATTATTCTACAATGGAGGGATAAAAAATATCAATTAAGTTCTGGAAAAACATTTTCATTTGGTATAGGTAAGTTAACAAAATTTGAAGTTCGAGAGGGCCAGCTTTCCGGGAATATTAATTATTAAGGTTGCATTGAATTATGTATTAGCTAAATTCGTTACGTTGTTTCAAAAACTTTTGTCCGATTTTGCCAATAAAAATTCATGAAACGTTTCATATTAAACCACTAGAACTTTTGACAAATGCATCAATACTTTAGGAAATAATATTAAAAACTCCATTGTGACTAAAATAAAACATGCTAAACATTTATGTTCGTACAAAATTAATACAATGTACCTATACTTAATTATTGAATTACAATTGAGAAAATTCAGTGAAATTCATTTAAAATTATCTCTTAAAGAAATTTTAATTAAGTTTCTTTAATTAAGAATCTAGCAAAGTACAACTATAATTAACAACTATAATTAGTGAAAATTGTTTTATATAGACTTTCTGAGTGGAACTAAACTTCACTCTTTTTATAAGCGATAAAACCCCAAAGAAGTGGATCGTATTAAATAAAATCAAGAACATAACATATGTGCAATACTTACTTATTACTTTCTTTTTAAATTAAACAAAATCGTAAATATGAAGTGATTTTAAATACAGAATCACAAAAAGAAATAAATTCTTAATACTTTAACAAACCACATGAACAAAATTGTAAGTATTTTTTTTTACTTACCTAGTTAATTATTTAAATCAATATTTTGGGTAATCAGAGTTTTAAAGAAGTGATTTTTCATAAAAATGTCTTATTTCTGTTGGTTAGACAACGAGTGTAAAATAAATCAAAAATTCTTTAATTAATAATAAATTTGAGTATAATTTTCAATTGACAAGCAATATATTAACTTTTACCACCTGTATTCATCCACATAATTCGACCAAATCTACAAATTATTGCCACTTCATGCATCCGAATATACATCACAGCATATTATACAGTTTGGCAATGTACCAGTTTTTTTATATATAAAATATACAATTTCATCTAAACCTTAAAATAGTAAGTAGTTGAATTCAACATAAACTATATAACAAAACAAAACTTTAAGGAAACGAATTATATGCATGCGATAGTTGTGTTCGGTTAAGTTTTATATACACACATATACAGAATTGGTATTTTGTGTATAAATAGTTTGTAACATAGTTTTTTTTTTCTTTATAATAGTTATAAATAAGAAATACGGTATCCATTGTATTTTATATGTCTTTTATAAAAATTTACGAAAAACTAAGATCTTTTTAAATTCACAACAAATAGATTGTTTAAAATAAAATGAAAAGGTAAATATTATAATAAGTAAGGTTTAAGATGACCACCTGCACAATATATATATAAATATATATATATATGTATATATATATATATATATATATATATATATATATATATATATATATATATTTATATTTATATATATATATATATATATATATATATATATATATATATATATATATATATATATATATATACATATATATATATATATATATATATATATATATATATATATATATATAATATATAAATTGTATATATATATATATATATATATATATATATATATATATATATATATATATATATATATATATATATATATATATATTCTGAGTATACAGGAAAATCTGTTCTAAGTGAGATAAACGTTGTATGAGAAATAAAAATTATTGTCAAAACTGTACACAGACGGCTTTGTAAAGCGAATGTAAAAGCTTATGTTGCACAACATTTATTATAAGCCAGAAGAATAAAAAACCAGCTAAACTTTGCTCGTGTCTATGTAGCGAAACCTATCGAGTTCTGGCGGGTGATATATTATGACACAACGAATCGTGCTTTTAAATGGAGCTACGGAATGAATTATTTTTGTTCGACATCTCAATAAAGAGTTTCGTAACATAACAATGCCAACTCGGCACAGCAGAGGAGGCGAAGTTATGGTTTGCGGGTGTTTTAGCTATAATTACATAAGAGATATTACAAAGCTGTCAGTAAAAGTTACTTTAAACATATATTTGAAGGCACTTAATGAATATGCTTTGGTTTTTGGGTGTAAATTGATAAAACAGACAACTTATTGCAGCAAGTGATCTTGCTCTAATCCACAAAATTAAATTTATAACTAAATTTCTTAAAGATTTGAGTCAAGAAACTTCACCTTGAATCTTCTATCTTAATCCTATAGAGAAACTATGGCATTACATTAAACAAAAATAACAACTTCAACATTATTGCAGTTGTGCTATGCAACAAAATCATTCAATCTTATTGACTATCCTGTCACCTATATTCAAATTATTTATATTTTTTGACTCCACTCCTCATACAACAACAAAACATAATTCCATATTTTGTGCAGCGGACAAATGAAAGTCAAATCGGGTGGCTCTTCATATTTGGTACACACAGTGCCAAACAATAATGTAAGTGCTACTTAGTACACACTTGCTAGAAACAAAGATCTCAATTTAAAAGATAAATCAAAGTTGAAACAAAAACAAATGTTTACGAAAACAACAACAACATTATATACAACAAAAATACAACCTGTCAACATATCAAGCTGACACAGAAGTCAAAATATGTAATAACAATAAATTGAGGGTTTAAACGAACCTGCTACATGTTAAGCTATATTACTGGTTACAGATGGAAACGCTTGACATTTAAGTATTTATAATATTACTCAAAACAGTCTAAAAATTACACACCCGAAATAGTCAAATAAAGTTAAAATCTTAGTAATTTCCAACAAATTAAACAAAAAAAGTACATCCTGACAGGACATACCCAGTACCAAATAACGAGTATCATCGTCCAATATACCATCCTAAATGCGTATCGAGCCGAAAACGATTCCGCAAACACCACAACTAACGGCCACTGGTAGCTGGTGTGTGTGTTGCCAGTAATGAAGGCAACTACACACCACAGCCGCCAGCTACCGTGCGCTATGGAATTTGCGGAATCGCTATCGACTCGATATGCCCAAGGTGGATTTGAAACGATAATTCGATGATTTGATACTATAAAATCAAATCATCGAAACATAGTTTCAAATCTATACTATATTACTATAGTACACTATATTAATATCAGCAGAAAGCCGCCTATAAAAAATATCAGCAGAAGGACGCCTATAAAAAGCATTCTCGTTTCTATCTTGCACCTCCTGTAAATATACGGGACATATCACTAATGAAAAAATAATCAAGCTGATAAAACAGCAATTTGGGCAGTTGAGAGTTAATCTATTATAAACTACATAAAAATTACAAATATCGATTAATCCAGTCATAGTGGCTGGTTAAAAAAATGGAGCGAAGAGCATTGCAAGCCAGCCTCTACTTGCGCAGAGTTGATTTCAACGAAAAAATCATTAAACGGTTTTGGTTAAAACAGGTCCAAATGGTGCTAACACCTTCTGAAAACGATATTTTGTTGACCGTGTCGACAATGTTTTTGAGACTATAATACATGGTAAAGTCTCCGTTATTTCTAGCTTAAATTCTTCGGTAATCAATTTGGAAAAGAAATAAGAAAATTTCCGTTCAAGATTAATTTAAGTGTTCACGCTATACTTGATAATCATCTAAATTACACAAATCTAGAAGCTCATCTCACTCCAATTTAAAAAATTCCCGAAATAACTCGCGTAATAATTTGTCTTGCTCGTCAAAATTTGAGTGGTAATGCTTCTAAGGAATTCTATTATTACCGGCGATTTGGCAACTAAGCTTTAAAATATCAAACTGACTGTCCCCCATTTGAAAACTTTATAACCAAAAATTATCAACAAATTTAAACTAATAAAATCATCAAAAGAAGACGGTATTCATTGATGGCTATCTCCCAGCCGTCTAATGATATTCGAAATAAATTTGCGTAATAATATTTTAATCGATGCTGGTGCCGACATTTCCATTATCTCTCCAAAATTCGCCAAAAATTAATTCAACAATTACGTGTTTTAATCTCTTTGCGACAAATATTAAGGTATTTGGCAGTAAAATTCTAAATTTAGATATTGGCCTCAGGCGATCTTTTAATTGGGGATTTGTAAAGTTGCTGATGTGTCAATGCATATAATGGCGGAGCAGATTTTCTTAAAGAATCTGGATTACTGGTTTTCATACGCTTTATCGATTCTTTAACCTCTATGTATGCAGTCAGTGCTTTATCGGCTAACCAGGATCCTTTTCTTTCAAGCATCAACAGATCAGCACAATACCTGTCGAAATTCACAGTGTTTTTTTTTTATTTCAAGAAGTCACTCAGCGAGCAAGAGAATCAAAGTGTGTCAAACTCGAAATTATACACCTACTAAAAACCATCGAATCTCCGATCGCCAGTAAAACCTGACATTTGGTACAGGACAAGCTGCTGATAGCGAGAGCGGATTTTGAGACATTTATGCCACAAGGCATTTGTAGACCAAGCTAAAGTTCCTGGTCCAGTCGTTTGCATTTGGTACAGCAGAAAAATTGAGTCACTATTCCTGATCGACATATCTTATTCTACGCACCTTCACAAATATTCGTTTTAATACACGTACATCGATTAGTCCATCAAAATACATATAAAACCTATACATATAAAAATTAAACATACCTTTTTGTGTTTTTAATGACGCGCATTTTTAAGCACTAAAAAATTAAATTATCAATCAACATAAAATGGTCCACTATTGACATGCTTAAACTAAATTTAAGATACTAAAACACTACACAAACTACACTAAAAACTAATTAAATGAATTATTGACTTGATTTGATGTATAAGTTTTATATATATAAGCAACAGATTACAAAAACACTAACACTGTACAAAATTTTCCACTATACTGCCAAATTGCATCGCATTTTAATAATTTAACCCGTTACATAAGCGCCAACATGCAAACCAAAAATTACAAAAACTGGAATTATTTCGCATAACAATCTATGTAACAATTAAACATAGAATGTGTTAAATATTAGCGTCATCCAAAGATAATTTGTAATTTTATAAATTCGTGCGTGCGAAGGTGGAGGCATAGCAGCTGAGTAAAGAAACATTATACTAACACATAAGTGGTCTCCTCTAGTCGATCTCATTTATTTACCAATAATATAAACCGCGGAGACTTTTTATATGACCAAAAAGTCCCCACGGTTTGCCAGTCACTGAAAAAGTCGATGAGCTGGTGGGGCAAGACTGGCACGCAAGCTGTCAGGAAATAGCGAAGGCTACAAAAAAAGCTTGATGAATTAACGAAAAGAAATTTAATTAACCGAATTGACATCAGTTAAATGCTGCTGAAATGCAACGAAATCGAACCATTTTTGAAGTGAATCATTACAGGCAATGGAAAATGGGTGGAATATGAGAATATCAAACGCAAGCGCTCATGGTGAAAGGCTGAGGACAATCCACAAACGACTTCAAAGCCTGGATTGATGTCAAACAAGGTTATGTCGAGTGTACACATCTTTGATGGCTCATAACAAATTGACGGCACTTGGTTGGGAAGTTTTGATGCATCCACCGTATAGCCGGACCTTGCCGGCCGTCTGACTATCATTTGTTTCGGTCTCTGTAAAACCCTCTTGATGGTAAAAAATTGACATACCAAAGCTCCGCTGCAAATCACTTGGCCAGGTTTTTTGACGATAAACTACAGAAGTTCTACACTGATGGAATTATGAACCTACCCGAAAAATGGCGAAAGATCATAGATAATAATAGTCAATATGTACTTACATTTCCACAAAAAATTTGTATACAAAAAAATTAGCAAAGAGGTTTACGAATTTGCAAAAATGGAGAAAAATTCAATAAAATACGTAAGAGTTTCCCGACTGTAATTAATTGATTGATTAGAATGTACGACCAAGGACAAACCAGGAACTCTCGGAATGCCGGCACTATCGTACACCCGTGTTACATACAACAAAACCGAAGGAGTGCTAGTTATGACAGAATCGACCCCCGGTTACTGACACCTAAGCGATCGAATTTATATATATATATATATATATATATATATATATATATATATATATATATATATATATATATATATATATATAAATATACATATATATATATATATATATATATATATATATATATATATATATATATATATATATATATATAAATATACATATATATATATATATATATATATATATATATATATATATATATATATATATATATATTTATATATATGTTGAGTTGTACCTGGGCGTCTGCTGTTTTTTCGTCTTATTCCAAATAGCAAACAATGTGAAGATCAAAATATAACAACAGATGTAAAATTATTCTACACTTCACCTTATTTTACCTAAGTAAATATAAAAATATATACATAGCAGTTTATAGTGTAGACTAGTTTTTTTTTGTTAAATCATGTAAGAGCAACATTAAATTCTCTTTATTTCTGCATTAGGGGTAATATGGATACACTCTACATATAAAATTTATAAAATAGTCGGTATTTTTTAGTGCAATGTTTGCATAGAGTACAACACATTGAAATTTATTTTAATGATTTTTTGAAAAGCTCTAAAGCTATATAAATAATATACCATAACTATAGATATGATGTACAATTTCTTATGTGAAGTTTGAATGTATAAATATATATATATATATATATATATATATATATATATATATATATAATATATATATATATATATATATATATATATATATATATATAATATATATATATATATATATATATATATATATATATATATATATATATATATATATATATTTTGAAGAGTCGTTATTACTTGTTCAAACCTATGTTTTCTATATTCTAAATGTGTGCATCATTATAATATATTGAAGAGGTATAAGTATATTATAAGTACATAAGTATATTGAAAGAAATTTTGATTTGTTTTCATCTAATATTTGAATAAAAACTGCAATAGATGTGCATTAAAACCAAATTTGGGCAATATACCTCTTTTTATAAATTTATCGTCATTTAAATTATTTTGTCGATTTTGAATTAGACCCTAAACAGAGGGCATCTGGTATTTACCTCGGTTGTGTAAATATTTCAATAGAATTTAATTAAATTAAACTAAATAGCCTAAAATTTAATATAATAGTAAACTAAATTTATAGAGCTTAAACAACTTAATAAAAATAATAAAATAAATGTTGTTATTTTTTCGCCAGAATGAAATTTTAGGATTACAACTGTGTTGATAATTTGAGTAACTTTGCTTCCCTTTATTGCATTTGATTATATTTATCTGGTCACAGACCAAATTAATTTTGAGGTAAGCTCTTTTGTTACAATTTACTAAAAATAATTTTTAATGATTTTTAAATACGCTATAGTCAGTTCTAATTGTGTAGTTGTTGCAATTCGCTTCTTTAGAAAAACATTTTTTCTAATAAATGAACATACAAAGTACGATACAAAAGGTACTTTTGACCTAACTTCTAATAAGAATATGGATAAAGTAATCATATACAAAATTATCTAATAATAATAACAGTAAAAATCGAAGTTCGTAAATCTCAAGCTGAGATAACAACAAAAGAATTACAATGCATCATCTGTCTAGGGTTGATTACCCTGGAACACTATTTGAAAAATACTCTTGTCTATTATTTCGCTTAAATCTTACTTGTATTTTTAAAATTCACAACAGAATAAAAAATATTATATTGTATAATATTCGCTGAATCATTCTGTTCCCATAAAACACCTTGGAACCCATGAAACATATATATATATAGTATAAATCTTTATATAAATCTATATATTATGTATATATATATATATATATATATATATATATATATATATATATATATATATATATATATATATATTTATTTATATATATATATATATATATATATATATATATATATATATATATATATATATATATATAAATGTTCCATCCTTCCACACAACTTGTTACAATACCTCAACATATAAAATTAAAATAACATAAAAAATGTTTTATTTATATCTCTCGTCAAATTGCAAGTTTTTCTTATTTTCATCTTGCATTTGACAGTTCATTGTCATTTTTAATTCTTTCATACCCTGCTTTATGGCTTGTGAATTTTCAATGTCAAGAAATTAATGGAAATAAAACGATACAAATCTTAGCTTTTATGGTAACTTGTTTGCTGATTTTTTTTTATATTTTGTTGTTATGTTTCAATGCATAAATCGCTAACAGAATTATCAAATACATGTACACAATACATATATCTTAAAATCGTGATTAGTCTGATTAATAAAAAACTCATAAATTTAAGCAATGTGTACACTTTCTTATTTATTTTTATGTTTACGGATTTATATACACAACAAATTGTTGTTGTGCTTATGTTTCAATTGTATTTCAATTAAGCGAAACATTTATTTTTTTTTTATAAACAAATAACGTTTTTATTTGTCTATTATTACTCTTGTAATAAGTTTAACCTTTGACAACATAAGCAATAATGTTTAGCTAAGTAAGTAATTATTATTCGAAAACGTTTTAACATATTTAATTGATTTAAATTTTAAATTTAGTTCAATGAACGGCTAAAGCAATGGTTTCGGTTATTCGAAATTTAACAAAAAGTTTGTAAGTGTTAGTTTATGTTTGGTCAAAAGATAACCACACTTTGACTTATTAGGTGGTAATCTAGGATGACTTAGAAGACAAACACAGTTAGCTTTGCAAATAAATAAAGAATTGTTTGAAATTCATAAAATTTTTAAAAGCATCATCAGATGAAAGGATTTCAAAACCAAAATCTTTTTAATGTAGCCTGAAATATGGACAAAAAACTGGACATTACAACTAATTCATTTATGTGGGATGTAATTTTTTTTCGTCAGGGTAAAAAAGTAAAAAAACAGATATTAAATCAATTAATAAAACAATGAGTTTTTAAGGGACAAGCTTATGGTCTATACGACCTTGCACTGTTGCCCAAAATCATGCTTTTTTATCACTTTTATTGGAATCAAAATAATGTAATATTTATTAGGGATTTTATATAATGCAATTACATAATTAAAGTACTCCTTAAGCAAAAAAAAAAAATAGTATCAGGAACCATTTTTCATTAGCTCGTAACTTTTATTCACTTACATAAAATTAATATAAAATTATAATAAAAACTTTAGTTTTGGAACTCATTAGTAGTTTATGTGAGTCAAACCAACTTCTAAATAAGCTCAAATTATGGTATATGTAGTTTAACATGCAAAATTCTTTGAAAGTGTCACATATAACATAAGTTTTTTTTTTACTTTATTTTAAACAACCATAGTTATAAAATGCATCCCCAAAAATCTAAACTTATAGAATTAGAGTTTAAACAATACATATATACATTTTAACAAGTGGCGTAATATTAAAACTAATAATATAAAAGTAAAAATTATAATAACTTAAAAATAAATTTTAGAATATAAACACACAATATAGTTTTTAATTAACAATACAGTTTTTAAACAAATGTAATTTTAATTTTTTTTAAACATTAAAATTGACTGCAGTGATTTAATTTCTATCGGAAGACATTTATACTCAACAAGGCCACGGTAAAACAAAGTATTGTTAGATATCCTAGTATTTTTTTTTAACAACGTAGAAATTATTTAGATTTCGAGTGTTGATTGTGCACATCTTTAGATAAAGTAAACTCATTAGGCGTTTTCAAGAAATAATGATATACATAATTAAAAAATGGTCAATAATGAATAGTATTTTCTATATTATGTTCAATATTTAGAAGAGGCTTATACATGTAGGAGTGCGAAATGGCAAATTCATTATTATTTTGTTCTGTAAAACTTGAAGTTATTTAGTATTAAAATCACTTGTATGTTTTTAAATAACATTTAAAAAATTAATATGGAACATGACATAATTGTGGTAAACCTTCCATTTAGCGTTTTCCAACAGACATTTACCAACTCGTTTCAATACAAATACAATATAGGAATAATTTTAGACTTAAAGCTTTCTATATGATCGTAACATGTCAGTTTTTCATCTATTAACAATCCTACATATTTTTTTTATTAACTCGCTCAAGTTCATTATTATCAATTACTATTTTGAAATTCTCATATGTATTCGAGACAGGGTCCTAACTTCTAAGGGACATCATTGTGCACTTCGTTTTAATCCAGTTTAAAATCTAAGGGAAACTTAAAGGACACGACAAGTATGTTACATTTTAAATTAGATAATAAATTGGAAACATAAATTGCTATAGAATTTTAGAAAATCTACCATCATTTATTTGAAATCTCTTATCTTTTGGCATCGAAGAATTAATTATTACCTTTTTATAGAAGAATCTTTTATAAACTAAATGTACACTAAAATATTTTTAATATTCTTATGTTAATTTGAATAAATCAGGTAAACCTTGCAAATTGCATTTTCCACACTAATTCATTAATAATATGGTTTCTCTGTTCTATAGTTGACACAATAAATAATTTAATTTAAAATTTATTTATTTTAATATAAAGATCATGTTACATTGCAAGCAAGCGCAACCTTTCCATCTAAAGACATAATCAATATAAACAAAAAATATTTAGAACAAAGAGATTAGATTACTAATGATAGCTTTCACTAAAACAGTGTATATATACATATAGATAGTATTGAGTTGTCTAGCAGAACCAAGCCTACGTATATTCATACATCAAATTAATGATTGTGTATACATGTCACTCTACATGCTTTTTCAGTAAGTGACATTAGATAAAATAAAAGATAGATATCCAAACGTCAATTACAAAGGATATAACATCAGGATAGATTGATACTGGACAAAAAAAATGTTAGTTTACACGGTACACATCATCCTTATAATAACTATTTAGTCGTTCATCGACAAAAGAATATAGCATAGCATTGAATGATTGAAACAAAAGTAAAATCTGCCATTTATAGCGTCATTTTATATATAGATAAGACAATTTGGTTAATTTATTGATTTTCTTGAAAATGTTTAAAGATATTATTATATAAATATGTATGTAGTTTTTGCTGTTGAGTTGAAACCAAAAACGAAACCGATACCGAAAAGAAAAGATTAATATTGTTACTTCTTGTATATATGTTTACGGTTTATATTTTTATTTTTTTTTATTGTTTAAGGCCGAGCTGAGCATAAGTCTTATAAACGTACATATAAACATGTCTGTCTTGGAAGAAAAACTGGAATATATATAACACTAAATTTTAAACAAACAACACAAAAAAAAATATTCATACGATAAACAGAACAAAAAAATTAAATGTTATTGATCATTAAGACGCTGCGATATATAAAGAAAGTGTTCATGTAGTTTTGTAGTTTTTTTATTTTTATTTTTTTGTTTGGTTAATTTATTTATGAGCACGCAAATCGATTGATAAAATTTGACTGCACGACTTCTTATTTTATGTTATATAAGTTAGTACTTATACTTCTTCAAGCATAAATATTTTAATGTTTTTATTGTACCTATGTATGTATATACAATGAAAACATAAAGTTATGGGTAAAATACAGATATTACAAAAATTTCATCTTTGCTATCACTTTACAAACCAACTCAAGCTTCTAAATTTAATTCTAAGCTTGCAAATAAGCGGAAGTCGGATACAGTGACACATAAATAGAAAGGTATAGAAAAATTTACTATAACAATCAAGTTTGATACGTTAAGATATTTGCTGTGTGACTTTACTGCCAGCCAGCCTTTAAATAAATTTCTAATTTCAAATTTTTCAAACCGTTAAATTATAGTAACGTAAATAATAAATTTTTAATGTTTTAGACACATAGTCATTTTAATAATCATATGGGATGTCATATTTCTGTGTGTTTAAAAAATCTGCTAGGGGTGCTGCTTTGTATTTACATGACTCTAATTATAGAAAAATTGGTTGTTTATTATTTAAAAAGGATGAATGTTATATTTACTTGTGACAAATTTATCTTGAAAAATTACAAGATTAGTTGTTAGTTTAGTCGCTTTAAATTAAATGAATTGATTTGCTTCAGATTTAAGCAGGAGATTTCTTAAGGTTTGTCGAATTTTCCAAAAATTACTTTGGTAGCCAAAAATAAAATGATTAAATTCAACTTATAAGGAAAAGCTTCACATTTACAATATTTAAGTTAACCATCTTAAGAAACATATTTCAATGACTAACAATTAGGCTTTGATAAAAATTTGCTCAACTTTTACCTTTTTAATGAAAGTTCAAAAATTAGCCCCTATTACCGATTTAACGAATTATATTTTCTATTCGATTTGGCATGTGCTATGTTAAATCAATAGCTTTGTCATCTTTACCGTGGAAAGTTAAATACGCCTAGTTTAAACCGGATGGAAGAATTTTTTACGGTTCAGGAAATTTGAGTGCAAAAATCTAAAGTACAACAGGGAAGATTTTTCACCCCTATTTAAAATTTGCTTCGGTGGTGCAAGACGGAAACAATTAGACATGGATTTAAAACGTCGGGGAAGTGTATCTCTTTAATTCTGATACACCATATAGACTACTTTAAACTTTTGGAAGAAAGAAGGCCAATCATATTATGATGACGTTCAGATTCTCCTCAGGACGGAGACAATAAAGACTCAAACAGCAATTTTTTGGCAATATTTTCTATATATGATTCTAAATATGCCAGCAAAAGTGTTGAACTATATTATTAATATTTTTAACTGTTTACTTAGAAAGTTATTTAATTCAAAACATATTGGAACTGAAAATGTTATCTTAATATAGCCATTTCAAAAGTAACGACCCTAAGAAATTCCCCTAACAAAAATAATTTATTTAACGAAGTGTAAAGGAGTAAACGCTAGTCAGGAAAAATATAATCGAATATGGTGACACCAAAAGCAAAAACTACAGTACAAACATGAGGCTACAGTACAAACATGAGGCACTTAATATTTTTTAAATGTCAAAGGACTTTTTACAGTCTCAGTTTTGAATTCTTATCTTAATCTTAAACTTTTTTATCATAATGTACTTTAAACATTGATAAATGAGAATCTACATTTATTTACATTTTAATTTTAATATAAACCTCAGGTAGCATTTTGCAAATAAGGTAAGCAGTAATTTTTTAGATATCTTATTGGAATGTACCCGCAAGAAATTTTGATAATATGCTGAATTACAATTGCACTGTTCTAAATTAAAACGATTTCGTTTAATTTTTCTATATATAGTCTTGTTTCCGGCAATAAAGTATAAGTCAGATTTAGTAATATCTTGGTAATTTAAGACTTTTTTGATTTGAAATAGAAAAACATTAACATGTTTTCATCGAGCATTAGACATTTATTTAAGTAGTAGACTTACATTATGAGTGTACTTGAGATTAATAATTTTCTACTCTTTATATCTTTAATAACTATTCTAAGAGATTATTATTGGTTTATTCTTCTTAAAGGCAGTCATTTTTAGTGTATCACTAATTTCCCTAGAATGTAGATCAGAATCAAAAAAAAAACGTTTTGAAATTGAGAAAGTAAATTTAATAAATTGCAGGTGGCCATAGATATGATATAAAGATTCTAGGTTACTATATTGACATTTTTAGGTAACGCTTGACACGCGAAGCACTTCAAACTTTTGTTTTATACATTAAAATTTTCGGAATTTTACGAAATTGTCCTGCAATAGTAGTATCTTGGGAATATTTTATATAGATAAATACTATTATGTTTTACAATTATAATATATCAAAAATTATCACATATTTTATTAAACACATAAGAATGAATGGAATAATCCGAACTTCACTCACCAGCTATAGCAAAAAGTAATATCCAGAAATCCATGATAATGTAATCCTATCAGCGTCCGCACAATTGCTGATGGAAGCAATCAAAATGTTTAGAAATTTTCTTATATAGCCCCAAAAAGTATATAAATTTTAATTGAAGCTCACTAACTAACTAACTAAGTATACCACAAATACAAAATTCACTCACAAAAACCAAAATTTCACTTTTTTTTTTATTTACTTATAAACATATAAAACGAATTTTCCAAATAAGATTTATATTTTCGCACTAGAATTTTTTCATTATACATTAATAGAAAAAATTCGAAATCTAAAGCCCGGCCCAATACGGCGGGCCATTTTATTTATGTCATAACAAAACGATTTTTTCGTATTTTCTTTTTTAATTTTCTTAACTTTTTCTTTTTTTTTTACTTATACGTCAGAAAATATCGAACTAACAAAATCAACAACACAAATTCAGAATACTAAAATTAAATTTTTTAATATAAAATAAATTAATATACACTTAATTTAAAAAATAAATATAAACAAAATAAAGATTTGTATTGAAAAACATTTTGTTTTCCTAATAAAAATAATTTAAAAGGATAATTTTTAATTTTTTTTTTAAATATTTTATAACAACACAATCGATTTTTTTGTATTTTGAACCAATAAAAACGATAAAACACAAAATAATTCAACCAAAAGAAATGCAATAAATTAATATTAAACGAATAAACAACGAAAATTAATTAAATTAACAAATTTTCACACATAATTAAATATTTTCTTGATTTTTTTTTTTTTTTTTTTTTTTGTATGTTTATAATTCGCGTTAAAGCTCGCCCTGTTTATCCACGACAATGATGTTACTCAACTAAATTCGTTCTTCTAAATTTCATCGAACGAAATGTTCGAATTTCTTTTACTTCTTTTACAAACAGCAAAGCGAGATAACAATATAATAACAACAGAAATAACATATAAATGTGCGCATGTCCAAAAGAGAAGAAAATATTTGTTTTAAATCGAAATGGAATACGTCAAAAAACTGAAAAAACCGATACTGTTTTAAATTCTATGTTTTGGTTATCTTCGTCGGGCATGTTAACAAAAATAACGAATATATAAAGGCAAGTTTTACAATGTAAATAAAAATAATAAGTAAAAATTGTGTAGTGTAAATATTGTTGTTGTATATTATTGACCTGACCGACAACGACGTTTCGAGTTCGATCTTTAAATAAGACAAAAAAAATTACAAACAAAAATGTACAAGAAGCGGAGTGATAGAATAAATTATACGATATATTTGTATTTGTATCCTTTGTATATAGGTATATATTAGGCCAGTGGTGGCGCCTTTCAATTTGATTTTTGAATTAGAAAAGATCGTCGAGTATGTTTTGTTAAGTTGGATATGTTTGTTGTATGTAATAAAATCAAAAATTATAGTGAATTCCTCTGGTATATTTTCAGACTTGTCTTGGCGCCACACAATCTATCAGAAGTGGAAACATACATTTAATTTTAATTGGACTAATTTGTACAAGTTTCAATCAAACTTAAAGATAGCATTATTAATTTTATTACTTCTTTAATTAAGGAATAAAAGTCATAAAATCTAATCTAAATCATTTATAAGTACTTTATTATATTATTATCATATTATTATTATTATATTATTATTATTATATTATTATAACATTATAAGAACATTTTTTATTATATTAGTATTATTTTATTATTATATTGTTATTATATTATTAATATATTATTACTATATTATTATTATATTATTATTATTTTATTATTACATTATTATTATATTATTATTATAATAATATTATTATTATATTATTATTATATTATTATTGTATTATTATATTATTATATTCGAGTTAACACTTAAAATTTTAGCAACAATGGGACGAATAATTTAATTTGTAAATTTCAGGCGAAAACTAATTTATTACAGCCTACGGGTTGGAAAAACTAGCCCATTAATACATTTTTTTCAGAAAAACATTGCAGATTACAGCAAAATGGTTGCAGATTAGAATTGCTGATGAGAGTTTGTAGAATGCAGAGCAGTTCATAATATGATTGCTTGTGCTAATAGTAGTTTGAATATTGGCTACCGGGAAACTGGACCAACTCTGTCATTACTGACATACCTTTCCTTTCCTTTTTCACAAAAAAAATACTAACTATTGGTCGCCAAGGTGTCTGTAATCGGGTCGATCTCAATAATATATTACCAATAATTTATTTATATTAATATATATTAACTATCTTGCCTTATCCCTCCAAGAATATGTAAAATGGGTGTTTTAAATCGTGATTTATAACTACAACAACGATTTTTCAGATTCTCTTAGTTCTAATGAGCAGTGGGTTGAGTGTCGGAGACTCATTTTGAATTAAATGTATAAAAAATTATTTTCATACAAATTGGGCCAAATGTATTTTAAAATGTTATTCAGGATCAAAAATATTCTATTGTTTAATTTACACATTGGACGGTAAATGCCCACATTGGACTGTGACTATCATACATGATAAACAAAATCATACATGATAAACGAAAGCTATAACTGACAAACTTGCTGTTCGTTTTTTCATTGGACTGCAAATCCTGTGTTAATAAACAAGGTATATCATATTTAGTTGGATGCTAATTTGGGATGAGATAAATGGCAATTTGACAAAATATTGTATCAAACTCAGACAAATACTTAATGAATATTTGGTGGATCTGCGACAGCTCCTAATTGGATTCAATATTTGATTCCATTGTGGCCTCAAATCTCATAATTTCACAAGTGGCATTTCATACATTTTTATGAAGCTGGCACAACATTTACTAAATGTGGGGTTAGTGATACATTTGATAGTTCCAAACATTCAAAGGCCATGGTGTGTGCGATATTCCAAATTAACCAAAGATGTTTTACAACTTCTAGTAGTACTATCTATAGTAGTAGTTTGAATGTTATAAATTGACACATACTTGTGAGGGTTAGGTCTATTTCCCTACTTTAATACGTAGTAATACAAATACTAGTTAAACAGGCGTTGAAAAATTGTATTTATAATATAACTATAGTAACTTGAATGATTGGAATATTGCCGCAGCTATTTTTACTGATTTAACTAGCGCTTTTGAAATATAGTTGACCATCTGCTACTTTTATACAAATTGTGCGAGCTAACTTGAATTTTTCACAGTTGACTTGATTCTAACCCCAAACGTCGATAGCTTTATCGACTTTATATTATTATTATTTAAATTTCTTAATTTTAAAAAGGGTTTTCTTTTTTCACGTATAAAATATCTAAAACATAGATAGTCAATCTGTAACAAAAAATATAGATTATTTTCTAATTTATAAAATTAAATATCCTTGGGGGATTTCCATAAAATTAAACCATCTAGTTACTTTGCCAACCTCAACACCTCATAGCTTTTTTAAATTTAGGTGTAATTTTCAAATAACCACTCGGTTAAGATGCCTTAGGCTAGAATACTATATATAAATATTAACAAAAATATTACGAACATTATACAATAATAACTGAAACATTTATGGCCACAGGTGATAGTAAACATTTAAAATATGAAATTGATATAGAAAAGAACTTTAATAATTATTATGTCCAAGCTTGTCTATATATACACAATTATGATTTACCTGTCCGAAAATCATAAATATATTGAGCTAAAATATATAAAAGTTTTTATCCAAAATTACACCATACATATCATATCCCCAGTTGGATAGTTTATAGTTTTTCTTTTATATATGACTTGAAACCAGACATGAAATAAAAATATATGTCGGGATATATACTTATGTATATACATATTACATATTTTTTATATTTTAGATTCATTTATGTTATTTTGTATATTTTTATTATAATGCAATCAATAAACAAAAAAATATGTAAGAAACCCATTTTGCTTCATTTTATTTCAGTTTCCTTGTTTGATAAATGAAAATTAATAAAACATAAGACATAAATATGATTTATTTTCAATTTATATATATATATATATATATATATATATATATATATATATATATATATATATATATATATATATATATATATATATATATATATATATATAATATGATTGGATAAATCAAAATATGGATCAAATTTATATTACGGTAGTTTATTTTACCCACCCCCATCTCAACAAATACTACATTATGACTCGACTAAAATATACTTTGCTAACAAGCACTCAGCAGGTAAAACTAGAGCTACTCTATCTCTTCAATCGAAATAAAACAACGATTAATTACATTAATTTGTTAAAGGGAACAACCAAACAACAAAATATAGGAAATTTGTTTATCGATTAACAATTAAATTGATTAATAATTTCAATCATAAAAATATCGGTAGTGAATATTTAATGTATATATGGTTTAATTATGTTGGTTGTTCAAATTTGTGCGTACTTTTATTGTGGGTCAACTAAATGTTTACAAAACGTATAAAACTTTTTGGTTTACAATAAACAAATCATCTTTCAATAATAAATAAATCAGACCAAAAAAAAATATTTCGGCTTTTAAGGATTTAATGGTAAATGATAGAAATTTGTAGGAAATTATAGTTTTCTTTTATATTTTTAAAGTAAAGCAAAGCTCCTATCATCTGCTACTATGGCATGTAATATGGCTATGGGTTATGTACTTTTTAATTTACTTCAAGCATCTCTATATGTTATCCCAATCATATTTTTATTTTAGAAAAGTTTAGCAAAAATAATTTAGAATATTACACGATACAGTTCAGTGTTAACATTTACACTTCACAAAACTATCATTTCCGTAAGCTAAACGTTGCATAATATTTATATATTTCCAACCTATACTACAACAAAGTTCTCGTTTTATTTTTACATCTCGAACCGACGAACAAGAAAATGCTAAAATAAATGCAAAACAGGAATTGAATGTTTTTAAACTTGTTGTGTTGTGTCGGTTGTGTTTTTAGTTTTGTTTCCTTGTTCATCTTTTAACAACACAGCAACACAAACTTCAACGAAGTAAACAAAACATTTAGGCGAACATACAGTTTTGTTAATCATCATTGTATGTAGTCAGAGTTATAATTTTCCGCTATTTTTTTGTTTTTCCTTATTGTTTTTTTGTGTTCTATATAGAGAACCATTGTTGCATTTTCTTTGTACAATTTTTTGTTTTGTGTTTTCTTTTGTGTTTCCTGTATATATTTTCACAATTACAATTCTTCTGTTATTATTGTTATTATTATTATTATTATTATTATGTTGCTACAAGTATTACTTTTATGTACATAGTTTTCCCTATTGTAATTTTTTTGTATCATGTTATTTTATAATAAAACCTGAAACCGAGCTTTTTGTTGCGATTTTTTTTTTTCGTTTTGGTTTTTAAAGCACATAATGTGCAACAATAAAAATCAATTAAAACAAAAAGCCAAATATATAACATGAATGATAAAAGATAAACTGAGAAAAAGTTAAGATAGCACTCGAAATTTGGTCTTTAGTCGAAATCGTATAACTTACTTAGGTGTAATACTCAGATTGGTCTATTTTCAAATCATGTTCAGAATGTAATAAAATACGAGTATCACAAAAGGGAATATTATTTTTAAAAAAAACCTCAAATATTGTAGAGGTTATTAGATGTTAGATAATCATGGCGAGAAAGATAGTTAAGCCCATCAAATTTTAAATAACTAAATGTTGTCGTTTGACAAGTCAAATTGCACATAAACAATTTAAATTTTCTTTGATAATTTAAAAAAAAATGGGAAAACTAAGTGCTAAAAAAGATATTTAGAATTTTCGTTTCATATTTTCATGAAAATTTGCATAAGTTATAAACTAATTTAAAAAACAAACAATTTTTGTTGTAGAAGAACTAAAAATTTGTTGCGGTGGAAAATTTTAATTTAAAAATTTTTTTTTTCTAAATAATTTTATTTACAGAGTAATTTTGTTTAATTAAAATATATACTGGAAAATAGTTTTTTAAAAGATGCAATTTCTTTGATAACTTTGTTATTAAACAAACTATATAAATTGCGGCAATAAAATTCAATAACATCAAATAAGAGTGAATAAATTTTAAATCTAACTTTCGTACATAACAACGTATGCATCAAACAATGGTAATTCTCTTACAAAGAAATTTATATATTTTCTGATTATGCCGAGACTAAAAGTAGGCTAAAAAAATGTAATGATTTTAAAGCAAACCCCTAAACTTCAACAATGACTATTCGGAAAAAAAATTAAAATGATGATAGGATTATTATTAAAGTTTAGTAATTAAAATTACGACCAGTTAAAAATTAATCATTAAAATTCACATTTTCAATTTTTTAAATCGAAATTATTTAATTTTGTTTCTAAAACCGCAATTAGAAAATTGACGACGACAATTTTTACATTTAACTGAACACCTGAAAACACAGAAAAAAATTGTTGCTCTGAATAAAGTCCGTATATATGTCGAGTTGCATGGTCCACTGATTTTTTCTGGATATGGTATATATGGTCCACTTATTGTTTCTGGATGTAAAGTTAAACCATTCGCATTCAGTAGCAGCAATTCACGGTTTAATAATACACCAAATAGAAATCAAATTTCTACACGCCTGAATATTTATTTTGAATAGACGGGGGGAAAATGAAAAACTAATCTTTTCAATTCGAATGTATGTAGAATATATAGTCTATCGAGTACAAAACACAGTGTTTCGTTGTTTATTGTGTTGATTTTGAGCTTTTAAAATGTTTGTATAGTTTCTAGTTGTATACATGTTGAATACGTTTTTTTGTATTTGGGCGGTTTTTATATTTTATTTTCTAAATTTTATTTTCATGTAGGAAAAAAGAAACAAAACGAAAAACTAAATAGAAAATCAATAGAAAATATTTATTTACCTTCTTAGTAGAATTGAAAAATAGAAAAATAAATTAAGGTTGACCTTTTTTACGCTCAGTAACACAACACGTATGTGTATTGTACATAAGTATATACGAAAAGTTTAATCCTTGATTAGTCGATGGAGAACAATTATACAAATATTGTGAAAAATGTATCCACATATTTCGATACTATATAATTCATAGTTTGGTTATTCATAAAGTATATAATACAATTGATAAATAAAAAATTGACAGCTGTCACTAGAATCATAAATATTGATTTTAGATCCCAACTTTTAGTTATACGTTGCTTAAAAATACTACTTAAGTTCGTTAAAAAACATATTTAAAAAATGTATAGAGTTATTAACTAGGCTTATAGACCAAAACTTGGGGTATGAAAAATTTAGATGTGAGCTTAGATCTAAGATTGAGGTAAAGGATTCAAGTTACACGCTAATCAAATTAACCTCATCAAATATTAATTTTCTAGCCCTAAAAATCGTATCAACTGAAAATGTATGTTTATTCAAGGTGAAAACAATATTTTTACCAAACACCTTTTCGTTTATAGCACACACAATAATCCTAAATAATATTATTTAATTTAACGACAAATATTATATAAATTCGTATTCTTAAGCCTTATATATGCACATATCGTTATTGAAGCCAGTTTGCAAAAATATCATAAATTTTCGTATTAAGTATAACTTTATTAGCAATATCAAAAAATATGTGCGTATATACAGTATCGGCACGCATACGGAATACACA
This sequence comes from Tipula confusa, assembly GCA_963556175.1. NCBI lineage: Eukaryota > Metazoa > Arthropoda > Insecta > Diptera > Tipulidae > Tipula > Tipula confusa. Next base: position 166,802,579 of record OY744477.1, on the reverse strand, counting down.
AAACATAAGTGTTATTTCCTATTCTACTCAATACACTGTATACTCATATAACAAAACCAAACCGAGAAAATTCTTAAATAAAATATGTCACAACATAATCTAATTATCATTTTTGTGCTGTCATTAGACACGTGAAAATATTATTCATGTATGTCGTTCATATCATATTAACTCATATCCATAAACATTCACTACATCGTCTTTACGTACAAATAGAGTGATAAAAGTTCATTGAGCACAAAAATAATTTCAATTTCAGTAATTTTTCGTTCCTGTGCCTTTTTGCCGACAAAAAAAAACACACATTTCCAACACTTGAAAGCATTGAACACGAGAAAACATCGATTAAATTACAATAACATCGAAACGAACAAAATCGAGCAGGAAAAATGTACTTCATATAGAATGTGAAAGAGATATACATTTCATACATGCGAGTATATAACTGTATATACGAATATGAAGGAAAATTTGTTCGCCATGATGGAAAAATTAAACAAAAAAAAAATTTAAAAGCTTTTTAGTGTATATATAAAAGGGCGCATGATTTAAAAAAAATGTAAAATTGTCGTGTGGTTAATGTTTGTGTGGTATAAATTTCTCATATTACTTACTATATAGTTTTCAGTATGACGTCATACTTATTTCTATTAAAATATGTACGAGTATATTTTTATTATTCTTGTATTTTGCCCCGTAGATATTTTGAGAACTTTGGTTTTTATTCTAGAGTATAAAAAGCACATGGTAAAAAGATTAATTGTCTTCCGGAATATTTGATACTTTTATTTTTTTGTTGCAGTTGTTTTAGGTTGTAATACTATTTTTTTGGGTTATACGAAACACAGAAATACAAAATTCTAAGAAAATCATTGGCGTTCTGGGGATATTATATTGTTACATATTGAACTAGATACGACATAAATTTAGGTTAGTCTAATAAATCTTTATATAAAAAGAGAAACATTTATTTGGGCAAAACATATTGGCAATAAATTGGGTTAAGAATATCAAACTAATTGAGTAAAGAAGTAGACCTCTAAATACGCCATATGTGAAATTAATTAGTATGTTTTCACTAATTTTGAGTCCAAACTCGGATAATTCTTTTATGAAAAACCTCTTACAAATGTGGAATGATATGAATCCCTATACTTTGGCGAAATATTTTTGAATACAATACAATTCTAAATCATCAGCGTAGAATTAAAAATCGCAAAAACGTGTTCGCCATGTAATATCATTTATAAATATAAAAAAAAGAAACAACCAATGATGGCTCCCTAAGGTACACAAGACCTTACCTTAGTAGTACTATAGGGTAAACATAACCAATCCTCATTAATTGCAAGTGACTATCCAAATAAAAATTTGCAAGGTTTCTCGCAGATTTGTGAAGTAACTTTTGCTCCTCAAACATATGTACTGGCCACAGATAACCCATTTTACTCAGTGTAGCAACTGGATCGAATTTAAACACATTTAATCACAGTTTTAGTGAAAACATTTTATTCCTCCTTTTAAATGGCAACTTATTTGTGCAAAAGTATATGAGGATTTTAATGCAAGTACATTGTGTAATTGCTAAAAAACGGTGGATTTGATCAAGTTTAATTGTTTAATTATTTTATTAAAATTCGATTTCTAGTGTTTTTGGTTTTAAAGTAAATATAAATAGGATTTTAATGTAAGTACATTGTGTAATTGCTAAAAAACGGTCGATTCGATCGAATTCAGTTGTTTAATTATTTTATTAAAATTCGATTTCTAGTGTTTTTGGTTTTAAAGTAAATATAAATAGGATTTTAATGCAAGTACATTGTGTAATTGCTAAAAAACGGTGGATTTGATCAAGTTCAATTGTTCAATTATTTTATTAAAATTCGATTTCTAGTGTTTTTGTTTTAAAGTAAATATAAATAGGATTTTAATGTAAGTACATTGTGTAATTGCTAAAAAACGGTGGATTCGATCGAATTCAGTTGTTTAATTATTTTATTAAAATTCGATTTCTAGTGTTTTTGGTTTTAAAGTAAATATAAATAGGATTTTAATGCAAGTACATTGTGTAATTGCTAAAAAACGGTGGATTTGATCAAGTTTAATTGTTCAATTATTTTAATAAAATTCGATTTCTAGTGTTTTTGGTTTTAAAGTAAATATAAATAGGATTTTAATGCAAGTACATTGTGTAATTGCTAAAAAACGGTGGATTTGATCAAGTTCAATTGTTCAATTATTTTATTAAAATTCGATTTCTAGTGTTTTTGGTTTTAAAGTAAATATAAATAGGATTTTAATGCAAGTACATTGTGTAATTGCTAAAAAACGGTGGATTTGATCAAGTTTAATTGTTTAATTATTTTAATAAAATTCGATTTCTAGTGTTTTTGGTTTTAAAGTAAATATAAATAGGATTTTAATGCAAGTACATTGTGTAATTGCTAAAAAACGGTGGATTTGATCAAGTTCAATTGTTCAATTATTTTAATAAAATTCGATTTCTAGTGTTTTTGGTTTTAAAGTAAATATAAATAGGATTTTAATGTAAGTACATTGTGTAATTGCTAAAAAACGGTGGATTCGATCGAATTCAGTTGTTTAATTATTTTATTAAAATTCGATTTCTAGTGTTTTTGGTTTTAAAGTAAATATAAATAGGATTTTAATGCAAGTACATTGTGTAATTGCTAAAAAACGGTGGATTTGATCAAGTTTAATTGTTCAATTATTTTATTAAAATTCGATTTCTAGTGTTTTTGGTTTTAAAGTAAATATAAATAGGATTTTAATGTAAGTACATTGTGTAATTGCTAAAAAACGGTGGATTCGATCGAATTCAGTTGTTTAATTATTTTAATAAAACTCGATTTCTAGTGTTTTTGGTTTTAAAGTAAATATAAATAGGATTTTAATGCAAGTACATTGTGTAATTGCTAAAAAACGGTGGATTTGATCAAGTTTAATTGTTCAATTATTTTAATAAAATTCGATTTCTAGTGTTTTTGGTTTTAAAGTAAATATAAATAGGATTTTAATGCAAGTACATTGTGTAATTGCTAAAAAACGGTGGATTTGATCAAGTTCAATTGTTCAATTATTTTAATAAAATTCGATTTCTAGTGTTTTTGGTTTTAAAGTAAATATAAATAGGATTTTAATGCAAGTACATTGTGTAATTGCTAAAAAACGGTGGATTTGATCAAGTTCAATTGTTCAATTATTTTAATAAAATTCGATTTCTAGTGTTTTTGGTTTTAAAGTAAATATAAATAGGATTTTAATGTAAGTACATTGTGTAATTGCTAAAAAACGGTGGATTCGATCGAATTCAGTTGTTTAATTATTTTATTAAAATTCGATTTCTAGTGTTTTTGGTTTTAAAGTAAATATAAATAGGATTTTAATGCAAGTACATTGTGTAATTGCTAAAAAACGGTGGATTTGATCAAGTTTAATTGTTCAATTATTTTAATAAAATTCGATTTCTAGTGTTTTTGGTTTTAAAGTAAATATAAATAGGATTTTAATGCAAGTACATTGTGTAATTGCTAAAAAACGGTGGATTTGATCAAGTTTAATTGTTTAATTATTTTAATAAAATTCGATTTCTAGTGTTTTTGGTTTTAAAGTAAATATAAATAGGATTTTAATGCAAGTACATTGTGTAATTGCTAAAAAACGGTGGATTTGATCAAGTTCAATTGTTCAATTATTTTAATAAAATTCGATTTCTAGTGTTTTTGGTTTTAAAGTAAATATAAATAGGATTTTAATGTAAGTACATTGTGTAATTGCTAAAAAACGGTGGATTCGATCGAATTCAGTTGTTTAATTATTTTATTAAAATTCGATTTCTAGTGTTTTTGGTTTTAAAGTAAATATAAATAGGATTTTAATGCAAGTACATTGTGTAATTGCTAAAAAACGGTGGATTTGATCAAGTTCAATTGTTCAATTATTTTATTAAAATTCGATTTCTAGTGTTTTTGGTTTTAAAGTAAATATAAATAGGATTTTAATGCAAGTACATTGTGTAATTACTAAAAAACGGTGGATTTGATCAAGTTTAATTGTTCAATTATTTTATTAAAATTCGATTTCTAGTGTTTTTGGTTTTAAAGTAAATATAAATAGGATTTTAATGTAAGTACATTGTGTAATTGCTAAAAAACGGTGGATTTGATCAAGTTCAATTGTTCAATTATTTTAATAAAATTCGATTTCTAGAGTTTTTGGTTTTAAAGTAAATATAAATAGGATTTTAATGCAAGTACATTGTGTAATTGCTAAAAAACGGTGGATTTGATCAAGTTCAATTGTTCAATTATTTTAATAAAATTCGATTTTTAGTGTTTTTGGTTTTAAAGTAAATATAAATAGGATTTTAATGTAAGTACATTGTGTAATTGCTAAAAAACGGTGGATTCGATCGAATTCAGTTGTTTAATTATTTTATTAAAATTCGATTTCTAGTGTTTTTGGTTTTAAAGTAAATATAAATAGGATTTTAATGCAAGTACATTGTGTAATTGCTAAAAAACGGTGGATTTGATCAAGTTCAATTGTTCAATTATTTTAATAAAATTCGATTTCTAGAGTTTTTGGTTTTAAAGTAAATATAAATAGGATTTTAATGCAAGTACATTGTGTAATTGCTAAAAAACGGTGGATTTGATCAAGTTCAATTGTTCAATTATTTTAATAAAATTCGATTTCTAGAGTTTTTGGTTTTAAAGTAAATATAAATAGGATTTTAATGTAAGTACATTGTGTAATTGCTAAAAAACGGTGGATTTGATCAAGTTCAATTGTTCAATTATTTTAATAAAATTCGATTTCTAGTGTTTTTGGTTTTAAAGTAAATATAAATAGGATTTTAATGTAAGTACATTGTGTAATTGCTAAAAAACGGTGGATTCGATCGAATTCAGTTGTTTAATTATTTTATTAAAATTCGATTTCTAGTGTTTTTGGTTTTAAAGTAAATATAAATAGGATTTTAATGCAAGTACATTGTGTAATTACTAAAAAACGGTGGATTTGATCAAGTTTAATTGTTCAATTATTTTATTAAAATTCGATTTCTAGTGTTTTTGGTTTTAAAGTAAATATAAATAGGATTTTAATGTAAGTACATTGTGTAATTGCTAAAAAACGGTGGATTTGATCAAGTTCAATTGTTCAATTATTTTAATAAAATTCGATTTCTAGAGTTTTTGGTTTTAAAGTAAATATAAATAGGATTTTAATGCAAGTACATTGTGTAATTGCTAAAAAACGGTGGATTTGATCAAGTTCAATTGTTCAATTATTTTAATAAAATTCGATTTCTAGTGTTTTTGGTTTTAAAGTAAATATAAATAGGATTTTAATGCAAGTACATTGTGTAATTGCTAAAAAACGGTGGATTCGATCGAATTCAGTTGTTTAATTATTTTATTAAAATTCGATTTCTAGTGTTTTTGGTTTTAAAGTAAATATAAATAGGATTTTAATGCAAGTACATTGTGTAATTGCTAAAAAACGGTGGATTTGATCAAGTTCAATTGTTCAATTATTTTATTAAAATTCGATTTCTAGAGTTTTTGGTTTTAAAGTAAATATAAATAGGATTTTAATGTAAGTACATTGTGTAATTGCTAAAAAACGGTTGATTCGATTGAATTCAGTTGTTTAATTATTTTAATAAAATTCGATTTCTAGTGTTTTTGGTTTTAAAGTAAATATAAATAGGATTTCAATGTAAGTACATTGTGTAATTGCTAAAAAACGGTGGATTCGATCGAATTCAGTTGTTTAATTATTTTATTAAAATTCGATTTCTAGTGTTTTTGGTTTTAAAGTAAATATAAATAGGATTTTAATGCAAGTACATTGTGTAATTGCTAAAAAACGGTGGATTTGATCAAGTTCAATTGTTCAATTATTTTAATAAAATTCGATTTCTAGTGTTTTTGGTTTTAAAGTAAATATAAATAGGATTTTAATGTAAGTACATTGTGTAATTGCTAAAAAACGGTGGATTCGATCGAATTCAGTTGTTTAATTATTTTATTAAAATTCGATTTCTAGTGTTTTTGGTTTTAAAGTAAATATAAATAGGATTTTAATGCAAGTACATTGTGTAATTGCTAAAAAACGGTGGATTTGATCAAGTTCAATTGTTCAATTATTTTAATAAAATTCGATTTCTAGTGTTTTTGGTTTTAAAGTAAATATAAATAGGATTTTAATGTAAGTACATTGTGTAATTGCTAAAAAACGGTGGATTCGATCGAATTCAGTTGTTTAATTATTTTATTAAAATTCGATTTCTAGTGTTTTTGGTTTTAAAGTAAATATAAATAGGATTTTAATGCAAGTACATTGTGTAATTGCTAAAAAACGGTGGATTTGATCAAGTTCAATTGTTCAATTATTTTATTAAAATTCGATTTCTAGTGTTTTTGGTTTTAAAGTAAATATAAATAGGATTTTAATGCAAGTACATTGTGTAATTGCTAAAAAACGGTGGATTTGATCAAGTTCAATTGTTCAATTATTTTAATAAAATTCGATTTCTAGTGTTTTTGGTTTTAAAGTAAATATAAATAGGATTTTAATGCAAGTGCATTGTGTAATTGCTAAAAAACGGTGGATTTGATCAAGTTCAATTGTTCAATTATTTTAATAAAATTCGATTTCTAGTGTTTTTGGTTTTAAAGTAAATATAAATAGGATTTTAATGTAAGTACATTGTGTCATTGCTAAAAAACGGTGGATTCGATCGAATTCAGTTGTTTAATTATTTTATTAAAATTCGATTTCTAGTGTTTTTGGTTTTAAAGTAAATATAAATAGGATTTTAATGTAAGTACATTGTGTAATTGCTAAAAAACGGTGGATTCGATCGAATTCAGTTGTTTATTTATTTTATTAAAATTCGATTTCTAGTGTTTTTGGTTTTAAAGTAAATATAAATAGGATTTTAATGCAAGTACATTGTGTAATTGCTAAAAAACGGTGGATTTGATCAAGTTCAATTGTTCAATTATTTTAATAAAATTCGATTTCTAGTGTTTTTGGTTTTAAAGTAAATATAAATATGATTTCAATGTAAGTACATTGTGTAATTGCTAAAAAACGGTGGATTCGATCGAATTCAGTTGTTTAATTATTTTATTAAAATTCGATTTCTAGTGTTTTTGGTTTTAAAGTAAATATAAATAGGATTTTAATGCAAGTACATTGTGTAATTGCTAAAAAACGGTGGATTTGATCAAGTTCAATTGTTCAATTATTTTAATAAAATTCGATTTTTAGTGTTTTTGGTTTTAAAGTAAATATAAATAGGATTTTAATGTAAGTACATTGTGTAATTGCTAAAAAACGGTGGATTCGATCGAATTCAGTTGTTTAATTATTTTATTAAAATTCGATTTCTAGTGTTTTTGGTTTTAAAGTAAATATAAATAGGATTTTAATGCAAGTACATTGTGTAATTGCTAAAAAACGGTGGATTTGATCAAGTTCAATTGTTCAATTATTTTAATAAAACTCGATTTCTAGTGTTTTGGTTTTAAAGTAAATATAAATAGGATTTTAATGCAAGTACATTGTGTAATTGCTAAAAAACGATGGATTCGATCGAATTCAATTGTTTAATTATTTTAATAAAATTCAATTTCTAGTTTTTTTGGGCAGTTCAACAAGTAAATTAGGAAAGTGTAGTTTGCAAACATTTTTCTAAACTATATATTAAAATAAATAAAATATATCAAATAGATAAAATATTTCTATATTAACTAATAACTCAAAATTTATTAGTTTTTAAGGTAAAATTTGTATTCTTAGGATCTTTTAGTTTTGTTGGAGTGTAGAGTGGTTTTGTCTGTTCGTAATATTTGGGTGGTCTGTTTTAGGGTTTAAATTAAAATTTATATGTTAAAAGATCAATTTTATTTAATAAAATGAAGTTATATAAATTATATCTGTACCAGAAAAGCTCTGAAGATTTTGTGTTAAACCTAAAAGAATATCCGTATGCTCAAATACGTGATGTTGTTGAAAGCTATCATCTCGAAGAAGATGGATGCCGACTTCTTCTACAAACTACATGTTTTAACGAAGATCTTAAGGGCCGTAAAATAATAAGTGACGAATCAAGTATCGCTGCTCCATTTAATTTGCGTACAAATGCCGATGTTATTTAATTAATTTCGATATCTTTATATTTTATATTCTGTATATTCTTATGTTTCAGATTTGAATTTTGGTGTTTATATTGTTATATTATTGTATGTTATATTATTTCATATCTTTGTACTGTTATATTATGGTTTATATTACCACTATAGTACGGTACTAAATTAACACCTAATTTTTAGCGAAAACGCAACGGAACGAATTTCAAGGGAAACTAATCAAATTTATTACAGCATATGGATTGCAGAATTATAATTTTATAATATTATAATTAATTAAATTATAATTTCAGATTGAAATTAATTCTATTTCTTACAGCCTATGGCTAGGAGCAATTAGTGCATTAATAGATTTTGTTTTCAGGAAACCTCTTCAGATTACAGATGAATAGTGGCACATTGGAGTTGCTGATAAGAGATGGCAGAATGCAGAGCAGTACAACAAAAATGTGATTGTCTTACACTAACAGTAGTTTGAATATTGGATACCGAGAAATCGGACCAATTAAGTCATAACTCACATACTTTTCCTTTCCCTAACCCACAAAAATTTACTAACTATTGGCCGCCAAGGTGTCTGTAACCGGGTCGATCTCAATAATTTAACTAGTATCCTTCCATATCCTTCCAAGTATATGTAAAAACGGGTGTACTGTGGGCCCGGCGCTTTCCGGGATATCCTGCTTAATGCTTGGCAGTACATTCAAAATCAATCAATCAATCAATCAATCAACTTATTTGTGCAAAAGTATATCTTAACTTTTCTGTGAATTTCGTGAAGTGAACGAATCTATTTTTTAGCACATCATGATTTTTTTAAATAATAATATAAATTCCAGGAGTTGTTAAAACCAGAAAAACTAATTGGTGAAATGGCATTAAGACTCAACCTCCCAAAACAACGACACACACCGCATATATAATATACAACAGCTTTTGTCAAACAAATTCCTGTTGATAAAAAAGTTATAGTTAATTTTGAAGATTTTGAAGAAATGGTCGCAGCAGCAGGTGGTGTTAGCAGTTCAATAATCGAAAACAATTTTATTAAAAGTTTCTCTAGCCAAAGGTTTGGAATGACTTATTAACTAGAAGGCCGCTCGGTCAAGACAATGCCACCACAACTGTAATGAACATTAGAAACAAGATTGACGATGTTTAAAAATAAATTTTACTCCTTAACCTTTATATGTAGACTGAGTGGCCTATTATTTGCACATTTTTCATGCCACTGTGCAGTCATGATATTTCTGCATATCACTAACCCACCTTTCTCAAACGAATTTTTTAACTGAAATAATTAATCGGGGTAAGAGGGGATGAGATTAGGGAATTTAGAAGATCTATACTCATATTGGTTAATAAAGGGTCCAGCCAGACCCCATATATAATTAATACAAAAATGTACAGATTTTGTTCGTCCCTTTAGATATTGAAATGAAAACGAGGATATAACGGTGACCCTTACGCGGACGAAGACGATCAAGATGAAGATTATTTACCAAATGAAGACGATGCATCAGACATTAAAGTAGCGCACGAATTGGAGTTATAATCGGAGTATGATAGTGATGATAAATACTACGAAATATATACAATCGATATAGTTGAAATGCAGCCAATATAGTTGAATTACAGCCAGCAATCAAAAAACAGCCATAAATGCCTTAGCTTTAGTAAATATAACTTTTTTCGGAGTAGACAGACAAAATGGGAACGCATCCACCAACTGGAGATATTTGTATTCATAACCTAATGCGGTTCACTGGAGATTCATAATTATTTCGTACCCATAGAATTATGGAAAAGGTTGTTTACGTCAAACATCGTGTTTATGATCATATTGGTTCTCTGGACAACAATGAGCTTATCAATAATATTTAGAGCTACAATGTCATGCCGACGTTTTGTTACTTTATCACGATTCTTGCGCTTCAATGATAACCGTACTCGTAATTTTCGTGAACAATCGGATAAAGCTGCATACTTCGAGATATTTGAAACTTTCTTAATAAAAATTTAGAAATAAATTACTACATTATAAATTATGAACGATATATCACCATCGATAAACAGCTATGTGTCCATATCGTGGCAGGACCAAGTTAACTCAGAATATCCCATTAAAACCCGCGTGGTATGGGTTTAAATTATGGTGAGCATGCGTGATGCTAAAACGCATTATCCATTGCACAGAAATATTAATACTTCTACACAGAAATATTAATACAGAACGTGCTGTAGACCATGCAGAAACTATAAGATTATGCGTTTGGCGTCCAAATATCTCTCTGTCCCTAATTCGTTTGCACATTACATTGCACTGCAATCGGCAAGTGCTGAGAAATTTAATCTGCCGATCAGCGTTAGAAGCAGTTTTTAGTGGCTCATTACTATAAGAGTTTCAAATTCAAATATTTATCAGTTCAATTTAAGTTATACGCGTTTACCTTCTACAGCCAACAACACCAATTGTAGCCAGTACTAGCGGCGCCGACATCATAAGAAAAAAATGTGAGTGCCGGTTGTGTCATGTATATATGATAAGCTTTTCAAAAATCGATACTATCGCGAGAAATGTTTAGACCCATAACAACACTTTAAAATGATCTGTAATGGTTTTAAATGCAATATTGAAGGATTGCATTATTTAAAAATTGTCAGAGAAAACAGAAAGTACGGTCGATCACTGCATTTGTTGATTTATTGGATGGAAAACATTTTGGATTTCAATTTATAAGCTTAAAATCACACAAAGTATTTTTTTTCGTTGTTTTTCAAAAATTAAAGCTTGATAAAATTTATAAAAAAACAATAACCTAAAACCATTTTCATTTTTCTGTGATAGTTTGAATGTCATAGTACCATTTCAAATAAAATAAAAAATTGAATAACAAAAATTTAAGATAATTTCAAAACAACACAATCAAAATTGGCACACGTTTTAAACCATTACCTGTTAAATTTAACACAACAAAATAGTTTAAAATTTATGTAAATCCAATTCAAAACTAAATATAAGTTATTATAAATTTCCTCACTCAGCAACGACAACATTTTTATTGCAAAACTTTAAATAATTAAAACACTAAACTATTTACCGTTTACAGTTTATAAAAAAACAAATTGGAAAACTATCGAATTGCAAAAGTTAAAACAAAAACAATAATCCCAATAATGAATCTATATACTGATAATATCGAAGGAATCATTTTCCAATTTTTATATATTTCTTTTATATGTAACTTTTTATGAATTTATATTTCGATGTATAAAGGTAAGGCACTCGTTCCAAATCCCATCATTCTTATCATTCCCCCAATAAAATCTATAATACAATCAATGAGGTGTGAAAATTCGATGAATTATTCTTATTATTTTAATGTTGAATACTAAAATAATATTTTCCAACATGTGATCATGAAGTGAATAAATAAATAAATATAAAGAAAATGGGAATTTTTTTTTTTTTTTTTGTAAGAAAAACTTTTTAATGTTTTATTGATTACTATAATACATACAGGTTAAATGCACAAAAATATATATAATATGTGTAATGTTGGTGTGCAAAATCAAACATAACTACAATAAAATATTATTATGTTTTGTGATTATGCGGGATATATAATTTTATACGTTACATAATTAGGAATAGTCTTGTTATATGTTCGATATAACTTCAAGTTAATCGATTTTGTGGTATTGCCACCTTTTTATGTATTTATAGATGGTATGTTACAAGTATTCTTTGGGTGAAGTCATATAGATGTATATAAAAGTATGTTGTTTAAAATTAATTGGTTTATGGGAATGGTTTATGATATGTTTTTCAGGAAACCAAAACTAAATATTTAGATCGTGTTGATCAGATTCTATTGTAATGTAGCTCTATTATCTTTCACGGCTAATCGAATAGCTTCCGTTATATACAGAATTTCACTTTATCAACCAAAAATCAATATCTATACTATTTATCTAGCTCTTGAAAATGTGTAAGTAAATATACCTTTATACGGTTTTAAAAAGGTAGGTTTCTCAAGAAAAAAATGTATATATAAGTTATATTATGAAAGGGTAAAAATAAATATTGGAATCATTTTAATTAGAGGTTTTTAAGGTTGGATTTTTCACATTTTGATTTATAATTTCAAAACTATTAATTTTTACACAGCTAATATTTTATTAGGGTGTTTTTATAAGAACCTGTTGAACCAGATATATAACCAAATATGCAATTGAACCGTTGAATCTCTGACCAAAAAACCATGAAATTTTACATCGTACTATTATTATTATATTCCCAACACTCTTGGCAACAATTTTAAGATATACGAACAATTTTTTGCATTTGGAGGACGGTGTCCTTTGCGGCAATTTATATCAAAATTGCCTGCCCAATATATGTAGGACTATCAAAAATATTGAGAAAAAGAACAGAGTTGGTACTGATTCTGAAAAAACTAAGCATTTATAGTTATGCATGCGTTCAAAGAGAAATAAAAAAAACAAATGCTACGTAGATTAAGAAATATATGAATAATTATACTGAAGTCTTTGGTGCTTACAAAATGTGATAATTAGGTTGAAAAACGAAAAACAAAACTAATAAAAGAAATAAAACAAAAAAAATTTAAAAAGGGATTTACAAGCTAAGGAATCTAAGGAACCTCCTCAGACTAGCAATGAGGAAGACACAATTGAAAGATTTTATACTGATGAAGAATAACTAGTAAGAGAAACAGATTGCGTCTTAAAAAAGAAGAAAAGGATATGCAAGAAAATTAAAGCGGTATCGTTTCCAGAAAATGGTGAAATTCAATAAAACTCCCTCCTAATAGACAAAGTAGCTGGAATACAACGAAAAAAACTTGTCGAAGTAAAACGGCCAGCGGCAAACCTAAAGAGAAGGCGCCGCCACCAATTACTATTATTGGCATATCCATAATTATGCCTCCGTGCAAATAATAATATAATCAGTCACTGATAATGAATACAGAATTGCATCACTCAACAATGGCGTATGGAAAATCTGTTTCTTAGACGTATAGTGCTTTGGCTATAAAGCTAATTATTGCTGAAAATGAGTGGTTTGCTTATGAAGATAAAAATAACCGCCCAATTAAAATTATGGTTAGGGGCCTCCATCCAATTTGTTTAAAGGAGGTGGAGGATATAAAAGAATACCTAATAGGCAAGGGATTAAAAATTGAAGAGTGAAAAAATAGAAAATGCAGAAGTTATTCAATTCACTAAAAGGGGTTGCCTTTATTATTATACTTACTTTTTATAACAAAGAAAATAAGAAACAAAGCGCTGCAACAAAACCATTGAATACATGTTGAAAGGAAGCCAACTATAAATTTAGAGAAATGAATAGCAATCAAAAACTATAAAAATAAAAATAGATAGTCACAGATCGTAAAACAACCCGATTCGGTGGGAAATAAGGGCGATACCGATATCCCAATTCTTGAAAATATTCTAAAATGCAAACCTTAAACATGGCAAAACAAGAAAAATGCAAAGAAGCTCTACATAGGCGCTTAAATAACCAAGGTACAGTGAATGAAACAACTTCCATGATTTACTAAAATATGGGAATGAATCAAACACTTAGAATTGTCATCTGGAATGCAAATGGACTAATGCAACATATACCAGAACTAGAAATAGTTTTAAATACAGAAAAATAGAAATATGCTTAATATCTGAAAGCCATTTCAACCAGAAAAAAGCGAGACAAGGGTCAACTTTATTTGTACAAGAAAACATCAAACACCATGAAGGAATAAAAGTTGAAGAAGAAATTATACAAATGGCTACTATTAATGTTCATCTAAATGATAGAAAATAATACTATGTTTTCTCAATCTATTGCTCTATTGCGGCAATAATTTCCGCAGCGGCGATTTTATCGCCAAAAATACAGTTTAAGGATCAAGACTAACAACCCACAAAGGAAAGGGGCTATTAACCGCAGGTCAAAAACTCTGGATGTAAATCAACATTCTGGATCAAAATAAAATTCTAGATCTCATAGATTTTTATGTAACAAAAGAGGTATCAGAAAGCTATGTGTTCATAGAAGATAGCCATAAGGACTATCGTCAGATTCCTCTCCTGTAATCATGAGTCTTAGTGCAACGATTGTTAAGAAAGAGTCGTTGCCCAAATAAACAAACAATGAAACAAATTGAAAACTGTTCTAGAAATTTGTCAGTGACAATGTCAATCTTCAAGGGCCACAAATCAAAGCAAAAAAATACCAATTATTCCATCTCGAAGACACCAAAAAGTAAATCCAGCTAAATGAAACCAAATCAATTCATGTTAACTTCACCAACAAAAAAGTTAGCTAGATATCAGTGGGAATTAACTCACAGCAAGTTCCACGTGAAAATACAGTCAAATATTTAGGCATGACACTTGACGCTAAGCTTAAGTGGAAAGGGCATGTTAAAAGAAAAAAGAAGAGCCTAACATCAAATACAGACAAATGTAGTGGTTTATAGGTAGAAATTCCTTGCTATCACTACATAATCAACTGCGGCTATAAAGGCAAATACTAAAACCAATATGGTCCTACGGTATTTGGAGCTTTGGGGATGCACCAAGAAGACTAATGTGAAAATAATACAATCATTCAAAAATAAAGTTTTACGTGGTATTGTGAATGCATCTTGGTATGAAAGAAATGATAATCTCCATGGGGACATAAAGATGAAATACGTCAACGCAGAAATCAGGCATCGTCTTTATCAACATGAAAATGATGAGATTCTTCATATGATGGATAAAACAAATTTAAGTAGACGTCTCCTAAGAACTAGATCTCTAGAACTAGGACAGCGAAAATAAGATAACTAAATCGGGACTAACTAATGAGTTAATATACAAAATTACAATAGTACATAAAGTCTAAAGCTCAACAAAATCAAAAGAACAATATAGTATGTAATACGAATAGACACAATGTCTAAGATCCTTCAGTTTATGTTTGTAAAGGTTAAAATTATTAATTCTAGTCTTGATTGAAATACGATATGCTCATGCGGCATAGTAACATCTAAATAGATATTATTTATCATTTGGCTACTATCCAAATTTTTGTAACTATGATGGTAAAACGTTTGGGCATTGGAAATATCATTATATACCCAAAATTAAAGTTGGCAAACAAAATTATTAGCAAACTATGTATTATATAGGCTCGCTCAATACATATTTTACTAAAGAAATTTAAATCTATATTTCATACAAAAAGCGTTTGAACCATAAAAATTTTAATCGATGGCGACAGGCAAATTCATTTTTTGTTATTTAAATGTATGACGAGATGAACATTGAACTTAAAATAAGATAACTATTGTAAGCTATAAAGCTTATTCGTGGGTAATATTTTTAGTAGACATGTATCTTTATGCAAAAGTTAAAAGCTGAAATCAGCAATAATTTAAGCTCAAAAAACTCCTGGATCTAATTTTAAACGAGGAATTCTACTTAGGAATTACTACCTGAAAGAGGCTATAAAATATGATCTTTAATTAAAACTTTATTTTTAATTTTGAACTAAAATGACTTACTATAATGAATAAAATATATTATGTCGTTCTTATATATGACACCCAGCATAAATATATAGGACAATGATATCAATTGTAATGTATGTAATTGTGTGGGTTTTTTTGTTAAAATATACTGTCTATAGATAAAATATAGTAGGCATTTTTACAACCCACTTCATATTTTAAAAACACCATGTTATGGCTTGAAGTAATTTTATATATACGCACGTGCCTTGAATATCCTTAACACATTTATATCAAGATTCAATATGATGATGATTATTATTAATCAGGTATATTGTCAACTGAATTTTTATATTTATCCACATTTTCATATTTTCAATAGCTATGAAAAATTATCAGTTTAGGTCAGTAAAAACGAAAATATAATCAATAAATTGTTATTAAAATTGAAATTGAATTTATATGACACTAAATTATTGCGTTGGTAACCAAAGCAAATAAAACCAGACATTCAATGGAGTTCATTAAAAGAATGCCATATTGGTTTCACCTTATTTATATATGAATATACACATATTTATATATATATATATATATATATATATATATATATATATATATATATATATATATATATATCGACATCTAGAAATCAAAATGAGATAGAAAAGTTATTAAATAATGTCATAATTCGTTCAATTTTTTCACCTTGATCTAGTCCTATATGAATGGTACCAAAAAAACGTGACAGTACTGGTAAAAAACTATGGCGCTTAATTATTGACTATACCATCTTAAACGGAAGACGATAAATATCATCTACCTAACATTAGCAATATCTTAGATAAATAAGGAAAATCACTTTATTTTTCAACGATCGACTTAGCCGCAGGATTTCACCAAATAGAAATGGCAGCTAAGGACATCCATAAAACCGGATTCAGGACATTAGGAGTTCGTTCGAATACCGTTTGGCCTCAAGATTGCACCAAGCACGTTCCAACGTGTAATGGATAAAATTGTTGGTGTACTTCAAAGGAATCGAGGTCTTTGCTATATGGATGACATCGTCCTCGTTAGCACCAGGCTCCAAGAGCTTTAAATGATTTGAAAAACGTTTTCAACTAATTAAAACAAGAAAATTTAAAAATACAACTGGAAAATTTAAAATCTCACAGACGCAGAAAGAAATAAAAAGTTTCTTTATGACTGTTAGGATATCTTTGGGAAAATAACAAAGCTACTCGTATTTACATCATGTCAATCGAAAAAATCAACTATATAATTCTTAGGCAAAGAATATCTGAAATGCTTCGACACTTGCAAAAAATTACTCACCAGTAATCCTATTTTGAGACTCCCTGATTTTTCTCAATCATTCATATTGACAATGGACGCATCTAATTATGTACTCTCGATGCGATCCTCAGTCAAAATTACGATGGAAAAGACATACCAATACCATATACATCACGCACCCACAAACAGTGCAGAATTACAGCAATTATTTGGGGCTGAAAATATGTTAGACCTTATTTATATGGAAAGCAATTTACAATTAACACTGACCACAATCCTCTGGTCTGGTTAACGCAAAAGACCCATCATCAAAAATTGTACGATGGCGGTTACGCTTTGAGGAATACGATTATACAATCCAATACAAAAACGGCACATCCTAGACTCCTAGACAAATTTTCAATAACAATTTATTTTAATGAAACCCAACATGGCGGGTTATGTTAACGATTGGAGCGAAATATTTTTATATTATCAGCAAACAGAAGGCACTTAGCACTCACAAAACATTTAACCACATCATTCCCGAATATGATAAATGGGATCATTGTGACTGCTCTGAGGAATACCAGATGTTGCACGATAGCAATTGGAAGAAGAAAAAAATATTTTAATGAACTGGAGTCTGGCGAAAAGATAAGATCGGGTAACAACCTGATCGGGAAAACTCACAATTTAAATTATCTATCTTAGCGATCAGAATTGCATGATCGATTTTATCAAAAGCTTTAGCAAAATCGAACTGTATAGTTTTTTGTAGTTAGTGCTGTTAAAACGATCACCGCAAAATGAGACTAAATTTATAACTGTAATTGTCCTACCAGTAAAGAATCCGTACTGCTCATGAGAAATATAAGATCTAATTAGGTGAGAAATATAAGATCTAATTAGGTGAATTAATTTCATGAGAAATATAAGATCTAATTAGGTGAAAGGACATGTGCTTATATGTACCATAGATTCAAAAAGTTCAGGTACAACGAATAAAATGGCTGTACCACGGTAGTTAGATACCAGTCTGCCTGAAAAATACTACAGTGGTCAGGGAGGCCGAAAAAGATATTTACATTTAGTTCTTCGCAGAAAACCCCATCGCCGACCTTTGCATCAATTGATGGATCCATCTGTAAAGAATTTAATAAAACCTGCTTTAAAACTGCTCAACTCATCTAGTCGTCTTTGGAAGGAATATCAGTTAGAAAATTTAACTTCATTTAATAAAACCTGCTTTAAAACTGCTCAACTCATCTAGTC
The DNA here is from genome assembly GCA_963556175.1 of Tipula confusa. Classification (NCBI taxonomy): domain Eukaryota; kingdom Metazoa; phylum Arthropoda; class Insecta; order Diptera; family Tipulidae; genus Tipula; species Tipula confusa. The sequence goes on along the minus strand of OY744477.1, from coordinate 166,784,311 downwards.
GTCTTTGGAAGGAATATCAGTTAGAAAATTTAACTTCAAGCGATAATGTTGAGATGGTATGGTTAATAGATTTGGGAATTTCTTTATTCGTTAGAATAGACGAGTGCCCCATAATAATATAGGACCACAGAGAAGATCATTTAAGCCTTATAGCTGTACTTGCAGCCACTCACGGCCAGGATATCAAGAGGGATGAAATGAATGAGAATATTCAGTACTTGAGTAGGAGTGCTCTTAGGTGTACCACTAATACACAAAGAAGCAGTTCTTTGTTTGCCTATATATTTAAAGCGGACACCAAACTGTAACTCCATACATTAGAATTGATCTAACTACAGAGGTGTAAAGCCAATGTACGATATGCGGCTTAAGGTCCCATCCTTTTTCCATGGAATTTTTGCAGGAGTAGAGTGGTATCGTAGCTTTGTTTACTCTTTCCAAAATATAGTACACTAGAAATTACACAAGAGTTTCACTGTCTGGGATTTTCAAAACAACTCTATTAAGAGTTGGAGTTTTGACTCTCAAGAAAGTTTATACTTCCTGAAAAAATAACCAATTTAGTCTTTAGTGGGTTAGCAATAAGACCACAACTTAGTTAGGATGCCAAGAACATTTTGCATAATATATCTGGGAGTATACAAGGATATTTATCGACAGCGCCAATAGCAACATCATCCTCGTATAAACAACCACTTGAAACTCCATCCCTTCCAGGTTTAATAACAGATCATGTATATGAGAGGGAATAATACACCACCTCGCGGTGTACCCCTATACTAACAAATTTACCGATGAATGATACACCTAGATTCGCCGTTATGACCTTTCTTTGAGCATTTGATCAATCCAGCTTCTTAGTACCACATCCACCCCCAAATTGAAAATGCCTGTGTGATCCGCCTCTGTTTTGACATTGTTAAAGGCACCCGCTATATCACGAAAGTTCACTAAAGAGAATCCCTTATATTCGAAAGACTTCTCGATAAGATATCAGAGGGAATGAAGAGCAGTTTCCACCGATTTCCCCTTGCAATATGAATGCTGACACGTTCACAGCTTTACAGGCTCGATTAAGTCTTTGAGGTGAGCCTCTATTTGTCTTTCTAAAAATTTTAAGAAATAAGAAGATAAGCTAATGGACCTAAGGTCTTTAGGATTGAAATTAGAGCGTTTTTCCGCCTTAAGCGCTTTACCCACAGCAAAACGAAAACGAAAACTAATTTTTAATTTTTAACTAAAACTACAATATATTTCATATAATATAGTTGAAATCATATGAAACCGGTTTGTAACCACTATACCGAAAAATAGAACGAAAAAAATTTTCGTTTACTTTTTCGTACGAAAAAATATCGAAAAATTTCATTTTTTCGTTACGAAAAAATTAAAAATCAATTTTTAGGGAAACTAAATATTTTTAATTAGTTTCTTGAATTAAATAAATTTTGTATTGTAGTTACGAACCGGTTTTAAGGATTTCAACTATAACAAACGAAATATATTGTAGTTTTTGTGAATAATTATAAATTATTTTTTGTTTTCGTTTTTCTGTGGGTAAAGCGCTTTAGGTATAAAAACTACATTTATTTCAGTCCATTTCTTTGAAATATGACATAGTTCGAGGCTACTTTTAAAACTTACCTTAAGCCAGGGAACAGTTAAGTCAGTAGTTTTTTGGATATCAGCAGGAATGACGCCATCCGGACTTTCAGACTTGAAAGGCTTGAACTGATTATTGCCAACAATATATTACTCCTGTTGACAATATTCCCCCGCGAGGCCAGTTGCCCTATTAGTCTCTGGCAAAATAGGAGAGGAGAATCGGAATCTTTTACACGATTGAAAGGATTTAAAATCGTCCAACGAATTCTAGAACTGCTAAAACAATTTAAAATAGATTTAAATTTTTGGTATTGGGAAATCTTATGATATGCAAACATGGCAGAACCATATAATAGTATACAAGTTTTATTAAAACATAATACCTACTGTATTTGTTTATGCTCACATTGAATTTGTAGGACTAGGCCATGGGGGAAGAGCGCTTAGATTTTTCTGACGTCTGTGATATTTGACAATTTTTGCGGAAATTTGACCTACAATTTGCCAACAGCCTTTAAAACGTGCTTTAGCTCAGTGACAACTCAAAACTATAGGTCATTCTTATGAATCTTAGATAAAGGTGTGCTTTCTGAATTCCCTATCGAATTACATTTGGAACTGCATGCAAGTCAAACAGAAATAATTTTTTTAGCTTAGCGCACAACTCTAGTTTAATACTTGAATGAATACGCATTGTCTTGTTAAAAAGTCAATTTTTTTCTATGGCATATTTTGCATTTTCTGCCACAGCAGGTTTTCCTCAGATATTTTTTGCCAAATGACAATTTTGGCCACGGCATTTTATATGCAACAGCTTTATCTAAAAAAAACATTCACATCAGTAGGTAAACTGACATCCTGTGATGAAAATACAGTAAAAAATATTCAGAAAAGTCATCTGAAACTTTAAAGGATAAGTACACTTCTGATCAAGTTTTCAATGCTGATGAGATAGGCCTATTTTTGAAAAACCTTTCAAACCTCTGGATATTAATAAATTATTATCAAATACCTCAAGAGTCTAAACAAAGGAAAAATATAAACATTCCGTTTATGGAATGGTCAATACTACAGCAGAATTTGATAAATAGAGCATGTGAATTTCAAAAAAAAAATTTAGAATCATTAAAACTATATATGTGGTTATAAAGAAGAAAAAATATTCAATAAATTAAAAAGAAAATATTTTTTATTTTTCTTATTCCCGTTGATAGAAAATGAGGTAGAAAATGAGATTTTTTACTATTACTTTTTCTCTAAATACTCTGAATGTAGTAAAGGCATTGTTAAATATTTTAATAGTTCACACAATACCTGCAGATATCTGTTTATTTTTGAATATGTTGAAATAAAATTAATTACTTTTATAGTTGTAAAGTTACATGGATTTATGAAGATGATTCTCATTTAAAAATTATCGTTGGTGAACTATAAAAAAATTATAGTGATACAAAAATGTAAAAATGGCCCGACCTTCCGTAACAGCATTACAAAATTAACTAAAGATAGATTTTACTCAAAATTTGAAATTCAACCGGAAATGTTGTAACGAAAAAGTTCTGCACAACATTGATACGCTAAAAATATTTATCCATTTATTTTTTATTCTTAAATATTTTTGTTTGTTGCTTTTTATTTAGCGAATACAAAAAAATAAAAATAAAATCCTATATTCAGGAAAACATAAAGGAAATCTTTAATTTTCTTATTTTTTGTATTATTTTTATTTTATTAAATTACACAAAAAAAATATTTCCTTACATATTTGATAAGGTTGTTTTTTTAGGAGGATATACAGATAATTTTAACAGCAAAAAATGGAAAAAGGATTTTCCTTTTTCATTTTACTGTTACTATTATTGTTATTATTTTATTGTATACATATTTTAACTGATTCGAAATGCCTCATTTTCGTCCTTGTTATTATTATTATTTAAATTAAAATTTAATTAATATTTTTGATGAAGTAAGAGAGATTTGTTTTATGTACGACTTTTCCGAAATGGAAATTTCTTAATTGTGTATGTATCAATGAGATGCTAAAAAAAGTACGGTCCAAAAATAGAAGCAAACAAAAAATAAAAGAACTCCTACAAATATGATTCATTGGTCGTTTCCAATGTTGATCGGATTATTATTTATATGGTCCTGTCGTGTAAATAAATTTAACTGTCGTAAAAGAACGCAATTTATTATGACTTGGACAGTCAACATAAGGATTTCGAAAAGCAACTAAACAAAGGGTTCAAAGTTAAGAGAATCCGGTGTAAAAAAAGTCAAAAGCTTCACAAGCTTTTTCCAAGCTTTTTGCATGGAAAATTTATATAGTTGGACGTATTGATTATTCATTATGAAATCTTTTAATAAGTTTTACATGGAACTCATTATTTTTTTCAATCTTTGGCCAAATATCATGTAGAATTCATTAAATGGTCTATCAAATAGAGTTACCTATTTTATAGGAACGCAATATGGCAAACAATTTTGAAAATAATTAAACTCAACCAAGAAATGTATCAGGATGCTGAAAACCAAGTTCAATACAAACCCAAACAAATTGAATTATACTACAACACTGGAAGAGTGCGCCAACAGCAATTTTAACAACAAATTTAAGATGTAAACGAATTCGTATACCTTAGTTGCTCAGTAGCAAAAAAGGTGAAACACAGAAAAACATAAGCAAGAGCATAAAGAAACCTGCAGATATGCTTTTAACATGTTACATACAGATTGAAACACCTTGGTCCTGTTGAAACTCCAAGTGTTTATTAATAAGTGAACAGAAACATATAAAGCTGTCAGTCATGAATATCAAAATAAAAAGAAGAACATTGAGATGGATTGGATATATGCGGAGAAATGTGATATAGTAGGTGGTCATATGTGATCGTAGTAGGTGGTCAGTCGTGATAAAAGGGATCAAATCAACCGTGCAACCTGAAGAAATCAGCGAAGATCTGACAAGGTTGAACTTTAAGGTGAAAAATGTAATTATAGCATTGCAAACCTCGCGAGAAACTTCAACTTTTTGTTTAAAGTTGAGCTAGAATCTGAAGTAATAAAAACTAAAGACAATCACGCGATCTATAATATCAGGTCTCTGTTTTATCGAAAAGTCGTAGTGGAGAAACCAAAATAAACGTAATTCTGTCTTACAATGCACCAATGAGCTACCGCAACATAAACTAGAAGTACAAAATTTCCTCTTTGAGCACAACATCGATATTATGCAGAGATTTCTGAAACACATTTTACGACTACGATTCATCTCAAAATCCAATGATACACTTTTTATGATGGTAAGCATCCTAGTGGAAAATTACAAGGGAGATCTGCTATCCTTGTACATTATGAACTCCAAAAATATACTCACCGCATATAGACTGCACGCAGTGACTAAAGCAACAAATTACTCTCTGTTGAAAACCACACGTAGCCACATGGATATTTAGTCAAAATCTTAGTAAAGTATTTACACCCAACGAGCAAATCGGAAACCCCGAAACGTTATCTGATGATGTAGAAGTTTCGAAAATCCAGCCAATTAAATATAAGTGGCGCTAAGTACCAAAAATAATCAAGGAAATCATAGATCGAAAAAAGTACCATGGCATGATCTAATGAGCGGAAAAGTAATTAAATCTATCTGGAAAAATGTGTCAAATCATAATGATTCTAAAACCCGGTAAAGATGAAATAAAAGTAAACTAATGGCGTCTAATAAACTGACTCCCAACACTCTCAAAGGTATTCAAAAAAATGTTCCTTCAGAAACTTAAGCCAATTCTACATGAAAAAAACCATTCCGGATCATTAATTTGGATTTAGAGAAGAAAATAGAACCGTGGAGCAATTTCATAGAGTCGTATCTGAAATCAGTAATGACCTAAAACAAAAAAACTACTTCTTTGCAGCGTTTTTAAGCAAAGCAAATGTTGTCGATGAAGTATGGCATGAAGGCCTTACATACAAAATTAAGTCAGTTACCGACAAGGTTTTATAAAATTATTAAAAATTATTTGCTCAATCGAATATTTTTGGGGAAATACAATACCGCATCCACCAATTTACATAAAATTCTTGGAGCTGTTCCACAAGGCAGTGTGTTGGGTTCAATTTTATATTTAATCTATTCTGCCGACCTACCAACATCAAATTACGTAAATTCTATGCATCAAAATCTCACGATATAGCTTCAAGAGATCTGCAGGAACACGTAGATGGAATAGGAAAATGGCTAGCTAAATGGAGAATTATGGTCAACAAACGTAAATCGTCGCACATTACATTCAATTTCGCAAACTTACCTGTCCACCTGTGAGATAAAATAATATCGTACAACCACAAAATCAAAACGTTAAATATCTCGGCCTACATTTAGATAAAAGGATTTATCTTTAATAGAAAAAGATTCAAACTTAAACCTGGAGATTTGAATATATGGCCATATTTGAACATATGGCATTCAATTAAGGGGATCCGCTTGTACTTCTAACATAATAAAATTAAAACGAATGCAGTCAAAAATACTAAGAACAATGGTAAATGGTAAATGCAACCTGGTATGTATACATAATACAAATATACTTCGGGATCTATGCGCATCGAAACAGTAGCAAATACAATCTAGCAGTAAAAGTACCGGTTGAAATTAAATAACATCCCAACGCTTTAGCCAGGGAAATACTAAAAAGGTCCACATATTTACATTACTTGAATTTACATTTTTGACTCGATTGAAAACAAACAATTGAGTGATTAAAATGAGCTTTAATACATACAATACATATAGTCTAAAAAATCGGGGAACTATATAACAGATTTTGGCTGATTAAAATTTAAAATCTTAAATGCAGAACAGTTAGAATTAAAACTGACTACCAAAGTTTCTATACAAAGTTTTATGGTTTATGTTTATTTAACCTTAATGTACAACACTGAACTTTTAAGAAAAGCGAAAAGTTGTATATTACAAATGGGAAATTACCCTAATTTATCACTATAATTCTCGTTCCTATATAATTTTGAAACTCATCGCTTAAATTAGTTAAAATAAGCTAATCAAGCAGTACCTTAAATTTAAATTAATTGAGAAACGATCTATACTAAATACTTAATTTTTACTATACATATAAAGTAAAACTCAGAATTGCATTACTTAACTGATTAAGCATAAAAACTGGCAAAGGATTAAATAACATTTTAGCAAATAAACGCATAAAAGAAGATTTCTTCAAACATCATTATGTCAATTAGTATGCATAAATTCACAACTACTTTTCATTTTCACCAAACATTAAGATTATATCCATTACATATAAATACACACACATGCATAAAAAAAAACCAAGAAAATTTTATACTAATAATAATTTTCGAATTTTTTATATTACCTGTTTTTATCCTTCTTATAATAAATAAAAGTTAGATAATAAATTTCCATTCATTAAGACGAAAGCAAATATACAAGAAATTTTTCTTCTATGCACAAGTAAAACACACAAAAAAAAATCAAAAGAAATTTTCTTATTGAAGAAATAAAAATAATAAAATTGAAAGGAAAAATTGATGAATAGAAATCTCTTATCATTTTGATTTCCATCGAAAAAATAAAAAAAAAAACTTTTTCATTTTCAAATTTTATGTTTTGTGTTTATCTTAATTTAATCAAATGTAAAACTAAAAAAAAAAGAAAAAAGAAAAACTCAAATTGTATGGTTTTTCATATTTGTACCGTAAGTATAGGAAAATATAAACAATCGGATATAGGAAAAAATTTTCATTGTAACTTCCTTTTACAGTTTTATTTTTTTTATTACCACTCGTTTATATTTATATATATATGTTAAAGTTTTTCACTCAGCAAAAGAAAATATTTTTCAGATCAGTTAGTTAAAAAGAATGAAAATAAATTGATGTTGATTTTCCCGGAAATCAACAGAAGCAAATGTGTAAAAGAGTAAAAATAAAAATGGAAAATGGAATTATAATTTTTAAATTCCTTTTTGGAACGCTTTAAAATGAAAATAAAAAATTAAATAATCCAACAAAAAATTATTTTCGAAGAATATCATTTTACTGGAAAATTAATTAAAAAGAAAGCGCAAGAGGAAGAGAAAATGTGAAAAAAAAGAAAATTAAAATCAGGTATGACAGTAGATATTCGTTTGATATAATTTGGAATTCAATATGATGTCATTTGTTATTATTGTGCATGGGAATTTCAGATCTGAGATTTTTATTTTCCTTATTTTCTCGCATCTATATCTATAGATAGAAAATTTTGCATTCTAATTTTCGATCGATATATTGAATTACAAACCTTATGTGTATACCAATATGTGTTGGAATCTAGGTCAGTTAAGCGATATATTACAGTTGACATAAATGTGAAAGAATTTACTTTAATTAATCGAACTTAAGATGCGTCTAAGCCGTAACTTGAAAATATTATTTTGAAGGCCCAGCATGTGTCAATGAGATGTCTCTCGATATAGATCAAAAAATTCTGCACTATTTTTTCATCATGATATTAATAGTTATAATTTATAGGGAACATCTTAAGGCATCGAGGAATTAAAATTGTCATCTCCTGTTAAGATGATAAATGTAAGCGACCGCAGAACTGATAATACGGAAACAAGTAAACGTGCAGGCAAACAAGCAATTAATGGAGATTAAATCTATCAATCGAACTTTCACTCATATACAAGCAATAATTATAATCTGCATCTAAGAGGAGTAATCTTAAAATATAATCGTTGAATTATATTTAATGGAGGATATTGGGCCAATCCCTCGAGACAGATCAAATAATTCTACTTTACATGATGACCTCCTATACAGTGGAGATGACTTAGTATTGGATTGTTTTGCAGATCGTATGTATTTCAAAGCATTCGATAATCGTATATTTAAGCTTTAAACAAAAGATCGTTTACAAGATCTTTCAGACCATATTTTCTAGAGTTGGTGATTGATATATAGGTGGTCAGCGCAACGAACGATTTTACACACAATTGGTCACGGCGTAAGAATCGAACAAAAGACCGCAGTGTATTTAAGCCAACACCTTAATCATCACTATAGGACCGGTGACAAACTTGTTAAATAATTTTTAAACTTTTTGGTTATCAGTGCCGCTCAAAGGATTCCAGAGGATTTTAGTGAAAAAAAATCAAAAAATGATTTTTTTTCTATTAACAATTTGCGAAAACAAAAAAAGTTTAAATATTAGAAAAGTCTCCAGGTCACTAAAAAGTCACTAAACTGTTTTGCACCTTTAGATCTAGCTCTGTTGCAATTCAACATGAGACAAAACCACATCCTAGGAAAAATTCACACTACGGCCATGCAGAGAATGTCGAGCAACCGTTCTCCTGAAGTTGATTGCATTAACTCAGAGACATTGATTTTTAGAGGGGATTTTTAAATGAAGAAATCTATTTTTGAATTATTTTTAAAAGCGGATTGATTATGTCTATAAAAAAGTAGATCGCTCAATTGCACAGGATAATTATTTCTCAAAATTAGGTATCATTTCGAGAACAACATTAGACGTTTGTTACCAATTGTCTAGTAATTGTATGACCCTATCAATTAGGGCTAAACTAGAGGGCTAAACCACACAATAATGGGCTAAACCACACATTATGGGCTAAACTAGAGGTCTATACCCGACAATTTATGCCCAAATAAGACACAGTTCAAGTCAATATAAGGGTGTCCTTCTGAAAGGTTCACTTTTTTTTGCTGTTGTCTAGGCGAATATTAATATTGACAGTTGTTACTTGACAGGCGTGAAGTTAACACGTGGCAAATTAGTCACTGCAAAATATTGGAATAAATATTGAAATTTAAAGAAAGAGAGACTGTGGCAAATAAGCCAAAGTGTGTGCAACAACATAAAGTCAGAACACCCAGAATATATTGATGCTGTACTTGAATCTCTTCAATCAGACACCGTGCGCAAGAACTTGGACTTCGAAGATCAATAAAGACTTGGATTTATTCCTGTATAAAATTCAATTAATACACAAGAGCTGCTTTTAGTACCAAGCGATCATTTGCGGCGCTGTACGAATGCGAAAATAAGATGCTGTTGTTTCTACGAAACAAAGAGCCCAAAAACCAAAAGTAACAATATATATTATACTAATAAACAGTGGAGGAGGTCAAACCTATACACATGTGCCTAGGTAAGATAAGGGAAAAAATTAATCCGGAAGGTTCAGATACAACAATTAAATCTATACTCTGTATACCATAATGGGCGAAGTACTATTGGAATTTGGCAAAAAAGGAAATAAAAGAAATTTTTACGAGGCTTTGCGTGGTGGTCTAGGAAAGAAAGTAACAGTGCGTAGCCTGGAATGATAAACCACTCTTAAAATCAGGGATCTAAATTGTTAGCCCTCTGAACGTAATGTTTATTGTAAATTACATTCATTCAGTCTTTAAATTAATTGTAATAAAGGGTTTTAACCCACCATGTTGCCGTGGCGTAAGCCATTAAGGGAATTATCTCTAGGCAATGTGTTAATCTAAAAAAAAAAAAAAAATGTGGAAGAGAAATCTAGAAGGTGTCTCTTTCAAAACTAAACTCGAAGGTACAACGAATGATCTTTGTGGAGATCGGTGCTCGAGAAGCATCTGTGCTTCGTAAAAAGGCCGTATAAAATTTGTTTGTGTATAGCACAAGGTTATGTGCAAAACTATATTGATAAAGTACTACCTATATAAGTCTGTTTTGACTATGCGGTCATCACCAGACGTTTTGTAGAAATAGAAAGAAACTGGGCAATGATTCCAATGTGGAGAGAAAGTTATCTTTGCGTTTAGCATGAATTTGAGACTAGACACAGGTGCAGACTTGCTAATTATCAGTGAACAATTTCGATGATCACTATCAGTGGTGCTGGCCGAGTAACGAAATTTGACTTGTCCAAACTACTTGACAAAAATCTCTAAGCAACCATCGCAGCCAGAAAAATAAACAAATCAGGAAACCGGATCTCCCTAAAAAGATTATTTCCATAAAAACCGAATTTTTAAGCGAACCTCAGGTAGCGATGCCTGACAGGTAGGCGGCGAAACAGGAACATGAGGATTACAGGCTAGCCAAAAGAGCACTAGCTTGAAATTAACAGAACTAAGCCCCTTAAATGGGAGTATCAGTTGTGATGCGCAAACATAAATCTGAAGAACCCAGTCCTCTAATGGTGGCAAGACAAAAGTGGCATATTATGGACTCCTTTTTCCACATTACACCAACGAGACCACTGTGAAACCATTTACAGTGGAAGTGATACAAATCGCTGCCTTTCTCCACAACAAGTACACGCTAGGCTCGGGTGGTGTTCCCTTAAGAGTAATGAAAGTGATCGTCTGATTCCTCGCGTCTGATTCCGTTAAACATGTATAATCGCTGCAAGACATAGAAGAATCAGCGGGTATAGTCCTCTTTAGCAAAAATAAATGTGACACATATTCTCCATCAGCATATAGATCCCTGTGCATGCTGGAAATCGTAGACCATTCGAACTAACAGTACGGTTTAAGAAAGAGCCACTCTACTAATGATGCTGTAGCACATTGGGTAAGAGCCTTCCGTAAGGCACATCAAGGAAATCACTATTCGAGGAAAACTGTATTATATGCCACATTGGACGTGATGAATTCCTTTAGTTCTTGCTTTAATATGCCATGCTATACTGGTAGGAAAGGTGGCAAATAGAAAGCCGTGGAAATTAAATGGCAAGATTAATTGGAATCCTAGTATAGATACGAAGCATGGTAGAAACTGGAGCAATAAAGAATATGAATCTATAAAGAAAAATCAGCAGCGTAACGCCCAATAATATCGTGAACACCACGCTCACCGTTAAATCAAAGGGGTACAGTAAAAAAACTGATCCTTCGGCTTAAAAAAATAGAAATTGGGCACCACAACCGAAGAAAACGCCTGGATAAGACAAATATACGAGACACAATTCTGATGTAATACGAATGCATCCATGTGGGAAATGGAGAACGTTGGGTGAACCTGAAAAAAATACATTGAGGCCTTGGTCCACCCTAATAACCTATGACCCTTGGCCGGTTCTTATCATCCACTGGACAAATTTATTCATCAACACTGATCCAATTTAACTTCGAGATGAAATTTCGAGTTTGAGTACATCAGTTGACCACCAGACAACCTAACCTGATTTAACACTCTAACCCCATAGCTGCGTCACGTCACACGTATAGTCATTCAAAGCAACACCATCGTCATTGTCCCTAATTGGAACGATAAAAATTGATAGAACATGACAAATGTCACATTATGTGAAGTGTTGCGATTAAGAAAATTGGGGTACATCCAGTACTACACCAATCCATCTCCCATTCGGTTTAACAACGTATTTAAGAATTTGCATCGTAAGATAGTTTAATTCGTATAAGAGTATAACGGATTTCCTCATACATATTCTCGCTTTGGCGGCTTCATATAAATTTGTCGTTCGATATATAAAATATATTCGATATATTTGTCATTGAAATTGCGTGTGATTATAAAATGCGGCATTATTTAATAACAATATTAAGATCATTTGTACTAACCTTACACAAAAATGCCGTTAAGCCTTTTCGGCTTCACTATAACGTTTTTTACCACTGAAAATTAATTAGTCTACAATTAATTAAACACAATTAATTATACACAATATATCCGGACACTTGTTAGTTATTTCTTTGCACAAAACTATGAACTTTAATTTTATTTATTAATATTTAGTGATTTCACACATTAAAAGCATTTAAATTAAATATTTATAAAGATACGAAATTGCACATCTCACGTAAACTATATTTTGAAAATAACTGTAAATTATTTTCATGTCAACGAACTAAATCATTTAAATAGAAGTTTCAAACAGTTTTATGGTCGAAACAAGAGATGTCACTTTTTATGTTTTCCTCAAAATTCATAAAATTTACTGTTTATGTGTCAATTTTATGCATTATGTTTGAATAATCTAAAACTAATGTATAATTTCATCTAGTAGATAGGAAATTTATCCATAAATATACTTTATTTTCGTTAAATTTTGTAAATATATTTTTAAAATTTTATTCACCACCTTATTATCAAAGACACCAAACATAATTTAACAATAGATGTCACTAAAATTGGTAAGATGTTTTACGAACTGTCAATTTTAATTCTGTCAAATTCAAATTACATAAACATAGAAAAATGTTCCGAACAATTCGTCGTTGTAATTCACTTAATTTTCAACTAAAAAACGTAATTAAAACTATTATATTTATATATAAATGTAAACTGAATTGTTTATCTATAGTTTGCCGATCAAAAATCATCAATTCCCAAAGGATTTCTGACGAAACCGGACATCAACGAAATTCAACATGATTACATTGGCCCACCCGATAAGGAATCAAATTTACGTCCAATATTACGGCATATACCGCCGAATGAAAGTGCAATCGAAAATCGGCTACGATTAAGACGTTTAGATGTGGATAATTGGAATCAACGATTTTGGTCAAATCATAATAAACGATTTTACGAGGTACGGCCACATAAAATTAGGTTATGTCCGTTTGTTTATAAATTAAATGTTGGCTTTATTTTTAGGAAAAAGAAGAATTCATCGCATTAAATAAACCGAACGATAGTGATACACTTTCAGCGGACAAAATGAGCGTGTTTTATAAAGCTTTTTTGGATAAAAATTGGAAACTTCATTTTTACTACAACATTTCGTGGTACATCAAAAATATTGGACTAATGCTTCTGGCCACTCGGGTCACAATACAAAAACGTTTTAAACCAAATAAACAAATCAAATCAAACTAGTCGAACATATTTGAATTCATAAATGTAAATAAATAAACACTAAATTATAAATAAATAGTTCAAGGTAAATAGTTCAACGGCGTAGAACCTTCTTATCGTCATCAACATGAGTTGGTTGGCTCATTTCGAAGGCTAACGTCTAAAATTCTTTCGTATCACGTTAATCACAAACAAGGTTAACAACTGAGAGTTTAACTATATGCAACATTTTCAACAACAGTCATATCAAAGCTCTTAATCGTTGATCTTATATTTTACGTTTTCGCTTGTAAATTATAAATTGCTACAATTTAACATAAATGTATGAACATGCTACATATATATAAGAGACAACGAACGGACTGTGTTACATAATTATATCCCAAAAAAACAACAAAAACAAAATTATTTACCATATACAAAACAAAGTGGAAAATTTTGGTAAAAGAAAGAAAATGTTAAGGCAGGGCAGTAATGTCTTTGTAAATCTATTGACGTCATGCAATGTTACGTTAATTGATTATATGTTGTATTAACAACTGTAAATTGTATAGTATTTTTTATGTAATTACGTAGGTAAATATATTATCGTCTTAATGGTGGCTATAAATGCCAAAATAGATTCTAAATGGATCGATGAATCAGGTCTGATCGTTCGATAAAGTTGTGGTCAATAACTTTGGTTTAATTGCATTTCAACTTTCGCTTGAATATGGTAAAAGTGGTATCTTTATTTGTTTGTATACTAGCAAGTTGACTGCCCCCAACTTTTTTTTTTACTTGGAAAACTCGACATTCGATGGTCTAAATAAATATTCGCCATAAAAACACAATCGCTCTTGGCTTTACTGATTAAGCTCGAAACTTACGGTACTACTCGTTGCGTTGGAAGTTGACGTCACAATTTGTTTTGGTCAAAATCAAGTCATCCTTACCTTGAGTGGTAACTTTACAGATTGCGTCGCCTCCAAGTTGTCGTTCATAAAACATGTGAGTGAAACTAGCCTAGGTGTGAGGGAGGTCATGGTAAATGATGGTAAGTGGGCAGGATTAAGGTATAAAGCTATCAGTGCCGATGATCGGCTAGGTTGGAAACCCAGTCGTAAATGGAGCCATTTGAAACCCTCCACTTGAATTTAGCCTTACCTGTGTATAAGAACCTCCACGTATATGGATCTCTATTTCTCTGAAACTCGTGGGAACATTATGAATTCGACAAAAAAATACCAAGGAGACCTGCACTCGTAAAAACCGAAATGGTGACATCCATATCGGCATGTAGGAATCGAAAACAATCCCTCTTTCTTCACAACGGTATAGGAACGCTCGGCCAAAGAAATACTAGACAAGTTTGGCTGCGACTCCCGAAGAACAGCTCTCAGTAGAGCAGAGGCAGTCCGTATCCTGGGCTAGAAAAACCTTCAAAGCGAGGTTGTTTTGTGAATTCGTAAGGAAGTATGGAGTGATGCTAGCCGGCATTGATAAAAGTCTGGAAGATCATATAAGATATAGAGATGAAGGACAACATTTTATGGGTTAAATTCGGTCTTTTTTAAGGTCTGGAGAAATTTCGGAACATCACAGTTCTATTTCATACACCAATCTATTTCCCATTCGGTTTAACAACGTATTTAAGAACATTTGCATCGTAAGATAGTTTAATTCGTATAAGAGTATAACGGATTTCTTCATACATATTCTCGCTTTGGCGGCTTCATATAAATTCGTCGTTCGATATATAAAATATATTCGATATATTTGTCATTGAAATTGCGTGTGATTATAAAATGCGGCATTATTTAATAACAATATTAAGATCATTTGTACTAACCTTACACAAAAATGCCGTTATGCTTTTTCGGCTTCACTATAACGTTTTTTACCACTGAAAATTATTTAGTCCACAATTACTTAAACACAATTAATTATACACAATATATTCGGACACTTGTTAGTTATTTCTTTGCACAAAACTAATAACTTTAATTTTATTTAATAATATTTAGTGATTTTACACATTAAAAGCATTTAAATTAAATATTTATAAAGCTACGAAATTGCACATCTCACGTAAACTATATTTTGAAAATAACTGTAAATTATTTTCATGTCAACGAACTAAATCATTTAAATAGAAGAGTTTCAAACAGTTTTATGGTCGAAAAAAGAGATGTCACTTTCGGAACATCACAGTTCGCAATTTTATAGTGCCATAATCGACGTTTAGGAGAAACATTCATTTGACATGGCCACAACATTGGAAATTCATTCCCCTGTAATAAGCCGATGGTCAAAGTTTACTAAAGGACTGACGGTGATACTGTATTGCTCAGCATGAAATATGAAAAACAGATCCAATGAATAACCTTTATCATTGACCGGATCTGGTATTCTCATAGGTTGATCTACAAAAATTTCTGCCGCCTCACCAGCCAGTGTAACGGACTTAGGATAAGAAAGCCACTTGTCATTGTGGACATTGAAATCACCTGGCACAGCAATTTCAGCATTTGGTGATTTCTAA
Organism: Tipula confusa; assembly: GCA_963556175.1. Classification (NCBI taxonomy): domain Eukaryota; kingdom Metazoa; phylum Arthropoda; class Insecta; order Diptera; family Tipulidae; genus Tipula; species Tipula confusa. The sequence goes on along the minus strand of OY744477.1, from coordinate 166,768,331 downwards.
AGGATGTGCTCAATGGAGTCTGACAGAGTATCAAATCCAAAATGACCAGCGCTGTTTGCGATATTTTGGCTTCGAAAGACCACATAGAAATAAAAAAGTAGGTGTTTCGAGGCATGGATTTTAACCCAAATGAAGCTGAAATCATTATTCGTAGTTTGGCCTAAAAAACTGGAAATGAAAAAAGGTTTGTTGCGGATATACATGGCCAGCCCTCCAAAACACAGGAATACAGAAACTCAAACTTAAAGAACGCAATAACAGCGTTGGGAAGTCACTAAAATGACTTGGAGAAAGTGTGTAGTAATGTAGTCACTACTAAAGTAGCCACTAAAGATCACAAAGCGATTACCAACAGTCCAGTCTAATAAAAGTTATTCAGCAATCATACCACCATTTTGAATGTTCAAAAATTTGAGAAATTGAGGAACATTTAAAAGAAGAATTCAATCCAGATTCTTGACTTTGGTACTCGATTGGTTTGAGTGACTGCAAATTTCCATTCATTTTAGAGAAATACACATCTGTTCCAGTGAGCTTAGCTAATTTCGCGAAACTCCTTTGCTATTGAAGTTAGATCCAAATGATTTACCAATTCGATGATTTACGAATCGAAAAAAAGTTTCAGAAAATGTTGAACAATAGAATTTTAGAATTTGTAGATTGCAGGGTGTCAGTGACACGGAATTTTATCAAAGATTGAGCCAAATCTTTTGATGATTAGGTAAAACAGAGATCGGGCTTTGGAATGATAAATGCGTGAGTTATTAAGTCATCGTGCTTTACTTACTGCCCAACAAGGAAGTTTAAATGAACTGTGAAGTCTGCGCTTTCGATCAGCAATATGTCCACATGCCATATGATGAGAAACTTCGATTGCCATGTAATTTTTCACACAGATCATATATTATTGCTTGAATTTACGATTGTGACCGACCACAAACCAAGGTTCCCAACATGAGAATGGTAATGCGAATGAAAAAACGGAGAAAAGAAGAAGGTAATGCTGATTGAATCGCTACAACCATTTGTTCTGACAGAAGACAGCGCCAACTCAACGAAGAAAGATTAACTTATTTTTAAGAATTTTTCATGGAGTTGGGGAAGATAGCCTAATTAGTGCAATGGCCATTGTACCCCACGAATCTTGTAACAACAACTCCCAAAGAGTCCATACTTTTTTGGGGAGAAGCAAAAAGGCTTTAGCCGATAGTAAATGTTAATTTTGCGGACCATATTCCTATACAAAGTATTTTTCATCTTGATGGAATCTTATTTAAAATGGTTTAAGGTTAGCAAACGTCAACTGTTATTACTTCAAACTACCGGTCGTCATGTCTGTTCCCACCAGTAGCTTTACACTACGAAGTATGTATTTTGAGTCTTTGCTACAGCCCTTTGAAATATGTTCCTCTTTGCTTGGTTCCAAAGACTATCATGCGAAGTCACTTCAAATGTCCCTTATTTTTACAAGGGTATCTTGTGTCAAGGCTTAAACATGAGCTTTTTAACCGATACTTCTATCCAGTTAAGATTAAGAAAATATCTCGCTTCGTGGCTTGGCAAATCTGTATTAGATAAATCCCTTCTAGACTCGTAAGTTCTGAGTTTGCTTTCGCTTTGCTTATCATCAAAAGTATGAGCTACTTTCTGCCACTCAGTTTTAACTACCCCTTTCCGGTTCTATGTCCGAATACAGATTCACCAGAATATTTTTTTGTAATGCATTTCTTTTCCCCAACTGAGGCGAAATGAAATAGCGGTGAAACTCTCTTTCTTTTAGCAGAATTGACATTATAAGTGTTCTTCGTTACCCCTTGCTCTTGATTAGTCAAATGACTAACTATTCACTAATTAGGTTTCTTGTGTTGCTGGTGTGGGTAATCTCCGCTTATGCTCTTAGGTTCGTCTCTGGTTGCTGAGTCATCTCTGGTTTTTCTATTTGCTCACTTAGTTTTTCTTTTCAACGAGGAGGTCCCTTAAATTTCGCCATTAACAAGTTTCCTCAACTACTTGGGGTTAAATTCTAAGAACTTTCCCCAAGATTGGGCAATTCTTTTTAGTTGAACTATACGAACATGTAGCAATCTTTGTTTTGGCAGACCATTTTCCGGTTGCTGGAGCATTGCAATTGTAGGATTTCGACGACTGGGACTACTAGTAGTTTATACCTCTGATATGATGAGCAGATACGTTTTGATGTTCAATCTCCTAGTTTTCCTTTTTACACCACTATGCAGGCCTAATAATATGCTGTAAAAATTAGATTAACTATTTCGGATGCTTACCATTTCGTTATACATACATGCACCGTTGCTACTGTAAATACGTTAAAAAATCTCCACTCTGTATACATAAAATACTTCCTCCAACCACATGAAACTTTAAACAAAAGATAGATTACGATTACACACATGTACGTTATATATTCCTATATACGTATATCCAACAACAAAAAACTTGTTCCAAACAACAACAACACTAAAAAATACTCCACATTACAAACTCCAATTATCTATTTACTCCATTCGCATATGTCCATTCATTCCGCTCATTCATAAAAAAATTTCATTCAATATTAGTGTGGCTTGCAGCATAACACACCAAAACAAACGCACCAAAAACTATTAAAAATTCCAGTAAAAAAAAAAAGGCGCGCGTTTTTTTTTTCCTATAAAAAATTCCCGCGGGTAACCCATATACTATATATATACACACACACCTGATAGTAATACGAATATTATATAACGGCCACTACTACATATGTGTGAATATATAAAACTATCTGGGAATTTAATATTTATACAGTAGTTTTTAATATATGCAACAACCGGCGACGGCAGCAACGGTGGCGGCAAGTTAAGATGGAAAGTGTGATTTTATTTTTTAAAGTTTGTTTTGTCTTCTACATACTATACTCGTATATACGCTTAGCTAGGAGTTCAATATACTATTACCTAACATTATATACACACAGACGTTTCGATAGTTTTGTTAGTAAAAACGCTAAAACTAAAATAAATAGCTTAGTCGATAATGCAGTACGATCGTTGGTGGTATTAAGGCGCATTATAAATTCGAAATCGCATGTTGTAGATCGCAAAGGTAATGCAAATGTATGTTGATAGAAAGTTATAGATAAAATATGAAATTTATGTTTATATATATGTTTGATGTAAGTTTTAAATTGTTTAAGATGTGGGAGTGTATAAAAACGATTTATTCAATTTAAATGTTAAGAATGGAATTCTTGGGTTGGAGACCCTATATTCGATCATCATAATGCAATTAGAGTTCAAAATTACTAGAACTCGATTTAATGTTTGCTTAGAGTATCAGACTCCATTCTTGGTGTTCTAAATTTTGGATCGACTGGAGAGATGAGCTTGTGGACTATAGTTGCGTTCAACTGCTTCAAGTAATAGACGAAAGTGTCGGCCATGAATATGTATTGACAAAACATGATCAAAATGGTGGTATAGGTAGTGGTAATATAAACCGATAGTGGATCACGTTCTAATGTAGATGCCCGTGATCTTAGGGAATGAAACCGAAATCAACATCGTGGCGAACGCTAACGTGATCGAGATCGCGGTAAACGTGTTGATTTTATTGGTGATTAGACATTCTCTAGGTTTTTTCCACAGTGGTTTTGTGGTTTTTGGGAAGGAATTAGAAGCTTTAATTGACATTTTTTCGGGAGTTTTCTAATAGCAATAAAACCGTTTAGTCATGCACCTCCATAATAATGTCAAGTAAAAAATGCTGTAGAGTAAAGAATCATGTAAATCCGTTGTGATCACAAGGGAAAATTCACTGATTTGATTTAGAACTTTTTACATTGAGTAGTCGTCTAAATTATTTGATGTCCATTTATTTCATTTAAACTGATTAAACCTGTAGCAATATTTATTTTAATTTAACCTAGATATTATTAAAATTTTAAGTAATTTTCCAATTTAACAGGTTATTTTTTATTGTTCGACGTTAAAAGGTGATGAAACTTTGCAACTGATCACATCAGTTTTTTGGACAACAAGCATGCCAGGATTAAACTCATCTAGTGTATAGCTACAATTAATAAGCCTTAGACTATGACCCTAAAAGAAAACTCGACTAACAAAGTAAATATTTTATAAAAAAAAAACTATTAAACTATCACGTAACCGCGTATCATGTTTACGTGAAAATTGGCACATATTTTAAACATTTTAGATGGTGGAAAATTAAAACGTGATTTTTATTTGAATATTTCTTTACAGTCGATCATTCACCCCGTATGCTAAACTATTCACATTACGTACGCGTGTCAAATTAAAACTTGTTTTGTTCTAATGTTTACGAAAATTTCCCGATGAGTGGTCCAAATTATAAAAATACAAACATTTGTGTGTTTTGATGTAGCCTCTGGGGGCCGGACATTTATATGACTCGTCCATACGAGTTTAATGTCTTAGAATTCTGAAACATTGACCTATGCTTATCGTATGTAAGTTTGACTTATAATGGTTGAATCGCTCGGAATGTTAAAAAAAATAAATTTTTGTGTTGATGAGCTTTCGAAAAAAATCACATTAAACAATGGAGATCCCAATGGAGAATCCCGATTTTAACTGCATCCTTTTGTCCGCCAGAATGTGGCCAATCTTGTACTCGGTTGTCTTCTTTCGATGTCAATTGAAGATATACGTTTATTCTCCTCCTATATCCCTTGAATTTTTTTCTCAGCAGCAATTCTCATCTGCGTCTATCATAATTTCTGCCTCGATATAAAGCTTCTACATTTGTTTGGTCTTCTGGGGTTTCCACGCCATGACCTTAAATAGCGTATTTGCAATGCTTCTTTGGCAGGTCACTTTTAAGAATCTCTATAATTATCTATATAATCTCTATTATTATATGAGGCATTCCTCTGTCAGCGATTATAGTTTTCGGGTTCTTAAAATTACGGGTTTGTTTACGCAAATTACACATAGGACCGAGGTGGTCAGTGTTATAAGTCAGTAATCCTATACTCGTCTTTTGAAATCGAACGAAAGATTTTCCCTTTTTTTCGATCTTTTCACTTAAGGCAGAACCAACAATTTTATGAATTAATCGTTTTCTGTGAAAAAGATGCCTCTGTTCAACATAAATTTCTCGTATATATAGGTCACTTTCGACTTACGTATTGATTCTATGAACTCGAACCATATATAGTCATTACCTCAAATCTCTTTGTCGAATATCCTAATTCTGGGTACTAATCCTAAACGGATAGTGCTGCGATATGGAGAGATTCCTTTGGTAGGTGCTGAGGTCTTCTGGGTCGATAACAACTTGACTTCGTTTGGTTGCTCAGTTGTTTATCAGTTTAAAAAATAATTGGTTCAAGATGACTTTAGTAATGAACTAAAACGATTTGTACGTTTAACGAATTGTAAGAGTTTCTGTCAAATAGAGACAGCACACAAAAACAGCACAGATGGCAATAGACCAAACCCTATATTAAAGCTACAACCGAAATCATTCATCCCTCGAGATTATGAAAGTATGATCGTTTAAAATCCCCTATACTAAAATATTGTCTACGTTCAAAGGGGAACCACCGTTTGAAAAATAGAGAAAAACCTGCGTAATGCTATGATTTATGCAGTTCTACACATTAATCTTATAAATATGTATATAATAAATAAACATTTACAAAATTATGTAATACGAGAAATAATAAAAATTGTATTAACCGGCAAAATAAGCGCCGCCACACATATCACGATTAAATTGCAATAACAACAACCACAGCCAATCGTCATACATTTCTAAGAAAAGTTTAAATTTTTATAATGAATTTTATTTTTATTTTTTTTTTTAACATTCAACAACGATGAAAATTAAATTTAAATTATTTCTTTTTCAGTAATGACCTTGAAAGAAATTCCGAGAAATTTTTTTAATAACAAAAACAACAACACAAAATTATTTTTTTTTTCGTTTGTAAATAAAACAACAAAAACATCAAAATTTGGTCAAGATTGAATATAAATTTTATTTAAATATTTGTAAAAATATACAAAAATAACTATTTAATAGCCGTTTTAATAGTTATAATCGGAATATGCAAAATAAAAGGGTTGACCCCGCCACCATTAATATATTGGAGATAGTACGTGTACTTCATGCTATCGTTATTTTGATTATTGCTTATTGGGCGCTATCATACGCAAAAGCCAAGGATGTTTGACGTTTCAAGTTGGTTATTGTGTGTCGTGTTCTATTTTAAAATTTAATAATATATAAAAAGTGAATTATTGCCAAAAAATTATTGAAATAGTGACGTAACATAATCAAGTATCGATTAACACAAGAAAAATAATAATTTTGTACATTTCTCGTTGTTTACGACGCAAAACATGATGGTCCAAACAAAACCAAACATAATTTTTACAATAAACGTTAACAAATTTTTAGAACATTACAATTGCCGGTGTTTTATAAAATCAAAAAAATTTAATCACCACCAGTTTTATTTTATCGGGATTGTTGTGCAAAGTGTCGTTATTTTATGTGTTTTTTTTAAAGTGTTTTTATAGTGTTTAAAAGTGTTTATAGTGTATATGTGTTGGAACAGGTTTAGTATCGCTCATGAAAAGGCTTTGATAATTCTCGCGCATACGCTAGAATTTATATTTAAATTTCGGGTACCGTAAGAGTCGGGATTAGCGTTTAGTATAATTTATGGGTACTATAAAATTGTACTACTACGAATTTCGCCACAGTCGATTTGATGAGCGATACTAAACGTTATAGAGTCCAAGTGTTAAAGTGATCTAAAAAAAATTTGACTATATTAACTATATGTTAGACATATTTTTTGGGGTAAGTGTAAATTACAAAAATTCTATGCTATATTTATTATATTGGAAGAGTTGTTGGAAATTACTTAGGTAGAATATCTTATACTATAAATAATTTGTTTGTTCTTTAAATCAAGAAACACTTGTTAAATCACTTCTATATAATTTTATATGCCATTAACTACTTTTATAAAATATCTGTAGCGAAAGTGACCGAGCCAGCGTCCTAGCTAAGATTTAAAGTAAGATTTTTATCTTACTTCTGGTATTGTAGATAAATAGATCTTGATAAGGGTCATAAATGTCATGTTTAGGCTTTTTGAGAAATTTGGTATCCTTCTTTAATTAGGTGTGCAGTGAGGGTATAGGAACATCTTAGTAATTGTTACTAATTTCTTGAGTATCGGATGTCTCTTCAGACAATTGATCTTCAATGCCTATTTATTTGTTTTTTTTAGACAACTTAAAATGGCAATATTATTAGGAGTTTAAGTAAAAATACTGCTTTTATACCGTAAGAAATGCGTCGTTATTCATTATGTGTATTTTATCATAAAATCTCGCCCTGAACACTAAAAGTCTTCTTGGTAAATTTACTTTATGCTAATGAATACCTCCCAACAGAGCATTGTGATATGGTCCTAGAAATTTTATGAAATTACCTCAATTTTAGATTTATCAAACCGTAATGCCTTGACATAGATAATGTGATAATGTGGTCCAATTAGACCATTGATTTTTGGTTAAAAGAATATTTTGTGAAATTAAGAGTAAACCGGTTATCCGTGGTCATTCTCGTTATTCCCGACGGTCCTGTCAGTTTTTTCCAGTCATAATTATACCGTCGTAGAACTCGAACGAACGGCCTTAACGTGCGGTTGCATTCAATTAACCTAGAACCGTGAAGGTGTATGTTAATCACCGTGAACTTTGCCAAGATGGAAATTGGTGTCAAAGTGCATTAAGTGACTTTAAGCACCCCTGTGACAACATACGAACTAATTACTTTATTTGTTTGGTATTGTTCGTCCTTAAATAAGTAGTTAGCTCGAGTTCCTGATCGAATTTTAGAATTAAAAAGTTTCTGCCAATCCAATTTTATTCAGTGAGTGATAATGTGCCAGTACCAGATTTGTCGCTAGGACATTTGCAATCATTTGTATTCGAGAAATTTCTTCCAAAATGTCTTTTAATTCCTTTGATACATTTGCATCATTAATTTATGCTTACCGCAGGAAAGCTTATACTTGCAACATTGAAAATTCCTATAAACAATGCTGTTCATCAGTTTTAATTGCAGGAGGATTCCAATTGCAAGACGTCGCAGTATTTCCGAAAATAGGACGTTTGATACTTTTGATATTTTTGTTTCAGTTGGGACTTTTTCCCTTAATTGTATGCTGATGTTGTGTATTTTTTTCATTGGCAAAAAAGTTCCAAATTTAACAGCCAAAATAAGGCCACTGGTGAAGAAAGTGTATATTGATGAGGTTTGAATGCAGTTGACGCAAACGCTAATAGTCGTTGGGTCAGCATATCCAATCGCTTAGAACTTATATAACGTCTAGCTTTAATATCTGCAGCTGATCCTAAACTGCGTTTATAATTGCGTACTACATATATTGTTCACTGGCAGCAAAAAACTAAATTTGGTCTCGGTGTTAGTTTAATCAATACCTTTAATGTCTTAGATAAGCCAACAATATCACTGCATTGGACTGAACATTGCTGTGAAATTACCTTACATATATTTTGTGTTCACAGCTTTGACGTCCTTAGTACTGTTGCTTCCTATGGCTCAATTGTTTCTTCTCTTGGATTTTAAGTATTTATTATCCGCATTCAACCGAATTACCATGCTTTTGCATCTTATAAATAAGGTTGCTTAAACGCAGGTTGCGTAAGACGAATATTAACCGCTGCGAACGTTTGCAATTCACCCCAGAAAAACGGTACCTTTTTAGCAGTCCTCTATGCCGGAATATCTTAGTCGGAAGCTTTCATCATGGACTTGAATCGTTAAATAGGTACCTAGTTTTGAAGTTATGATGTAGTCCAGTGACTTATTTAAAAATCGTCATTTAATCATTATTTCCCTACTAACGGTTGCTTGTTCGTGTCAGGAGTCTCTAAATTTTCACTCAACTCGACGTTGTGTTTTGGTATGGATTTCAGACATTTTGATAATCGAGTGGTTGAAAATCTGAATCTGTCTTTTTACCTGGAACCCTAGAAAAATCCACTTAAATTGTCAAGGTCATCTTCACTGTAAATTAACGTATTGCAACAGAAAATATTGTCTCTACTTTTGGCCATCGATTTTAATGCTTACATGACATGCTTAATAGTTCTTGACAAAACCTATATGCATCACCACTTTGCATAATGAAACCAGATATTTTTAGCTGCTTAAACTCTAGCGATTATTTTTAAAGGTAATAAAGTCGGGTCTATGGCATATGTAGCATAACTTGGTGCTTGGTCACCACGTAAACGAAGAGAAAAAAATTTCTGATATCTATGGTGTATCCCTTTCTAAGCGCCTCTACGTTTAATAACAGGTCATTTATAACTAAGTCCCAAATAAAGGGGATAATACACCATCCTGCGGTATACCTCTACTCATAAATTTCCGGACGGATGCCTCACCAAGATTAGCCAAAATGACCCTGCCTTGAGCATTTTATTAATTCATTCAGCAACCGAGTGTCACACCATCAGCCCCAAATCTGAAAGTGCCTGCTCCATTGAGCCTCTAATATAAGCTTCTATCTGTCACTCTATAGAGTTCTCAACAAATACGAAGATAAGCTAATGGGCCAAAGGTCTTTTAGATCGCAATGAGAGCAGTTTCTTGCCTTAGGTATAAAAATGACCTTTACTTCAGTCAATTTGTTTAGAACATGACAAAGTTCCAGGCTACTTTTAAAAACCACTTCAAGCCAGGGAACCATTAAGTCACTGGTTTGTTGGACATTGGCAGGAATAATGCCATCCGGACCTGCTGACTTAAAAGGTTTAAAACTGTTTAATGACAACAAGATGTTGATAATTTTCCCAGCGAGACCAGTAGCCCTATTAGTTTTAGACAGAACAGTCGGAGATTCGGATTACATTCGGGGAAATGAGTTTCCAGTAGGAGCACCAGAGATTCCGCCCCGTTGTAGTCCAGATACCATCCAGTCGTTGTAGATAAATTGGAATGGCAGGATAAGTAAAAATAATCTTACGTAGCCTAGCTGCCTCAGAAGACTCCTGTTTGTTATCACATAATATTCTCCAAGCTTTGCTTTTGGCACTTCTTAATTCGTATTTATATGATTTGAAGACTTCCTTATAGGAGTCCTTACAGGTACAGAGACCTTTGGTTGGCACAAGCTGCCAACTTGACATGGCTCCTGTACCAACCACAGTCCTGACATGTAGGAGGAGCCCAAGGTTTTCCTGTATTATTTTCAGGAAGGCGGAGGCACGAACCTTTTCCACCTTCCTCCGATAAGCGGGAGTGATGCTACTATCCTCCTGTACTCTATCAACAACCGCTACAACCAGTATATCTTTAAAAACCTCGCTAAGAGACCTTTCCTAACCTTGGTGAGAAAAGGCTTACAGACTAGATTCTCTACTTTTGGAGTTTCCGGCATTTTAAGAGTGCCGGCCTCTATATTTTTATTCTTAACTTCCATTTAAGCCCCAAGTGTAGCATAGAAAAGAATGTCGATCTTTGTAGAGATCCGCAATGCAAGGTAAAAGCGAAATACATCTAGCGGTCGCGTGGAATCTAAAGGCTTCGTTCAAGACTGGGCTAGTTGAAAAGGCCCTAAGCCAGGTTGATAATCTAGGCCCTTAATTTATAGTGCTAAAAATCGCATTGAATATTTATTAGGTGCAATAATATATGGAAATATTAGATGCAATTGGTGGACTCTCGTTAGTTGCAACAATGGAGAATGAGTCACAACTAGTTGCTATCATTAGCCATTGCCTACCCTATATTTAGTCACTACCATATCACTCCAAAAATATTAAGTTGTAAAAGAAAACCAAAATAAGACTACTATTGCCAAAAGTACTGATTAGGTTCGAATGTAGTGAGGCCTGCCGAGCAACCAGCTGTTACGCGAGTGGCTCTTTTTGGCAACACAGCTATGAAATCACGATTCTTGGCATTCTCGGAGTTTCCGTCTTTGGTACTGTTGCCTGCTTTGGTCCAATTGTTATTTCTTTTGAATTTTTGTAATTCGAAATCTTCAAAAGTTCGTGCAAATTAGATTTTTGTTTTGCTTATAGTATACTTTAGTTCCAGATATACAATATTAACATATCTCTGTAATCGTGGATATGCCACACACATATCCATATATTTTAAATTTTAAAAACATAAATAAAATTTACAAAAAATAAAAAAAAAAAAAATTATGACAAAATAAACGCGAAACAAATGCGTTATGTAACACGACTTAATGAGCCGAGTCACCATCTTTTATAGCCAACGGAATTTTGTTCAATTTTTGCACGTACAAGTATTGTAGTTTTGTTATTAATTTTGGATACCAAAAATCCGAGGTCTTTATGCAGATTTTTATGTAGACTGTGTATATGCTCGCATGTATATTTATATTTTATTTTATAGTTTTATGTTTATTTAAAATCAAGATCAAAATGATTGTGAAATAGAGGATCGCAATTCGTGATTTTGATTCAAAATTATAATATATATGGTCATTTTGCGAAAGTTTTTCTTTTGCGGAAAAACCAGTTTAACTTCATATATTTTGATTAATTTTTTGTAGTGCTCCGCGAGGTTCACACAAAGTCAAATATTTATATACTATTGTAATATAATAAATAAAATGATAAACATAAAATTATTTAAATGGATTTTTTTTTAATAATCTTGCGAATTTAAATTTGGGTTATCTTGGCTCATAATTAGTCCACATTCGAACGGGTTCAATAATTTTTTATTTACATATTTATTTATTTATGTACATATACGAAAAATAACATCAATCGCTGAATTAATAAATAAAATTTATGTATATATATATATATATATATATATATATATATATATATATATATATATATATATATATATATATATATATATATATATATATATATATATATATATATATACATAAGTCAAACAGTGCAGATTTCTACAATATGTTGTTTTTAAATTTTATGTAGTGATCCATTTTTAACCGAATATTAACAAATCCATACAAATGTTTATAAACAATTATATAAATTTTGGTTATGATTTATTGGCAAAATTTAAAAACATTTAAAAGTCTCATACTATAATTTTATGCTGTTGTACATTTTTGTGTAAATGCTATTTAAGCTTTTCGAATATATAAAGCCACTATAGGCACGTGAATTAAAAATTGTACTTTTATACAATTTTATTTGGATAAATATTTATAAACATAAATAAATTGATTATGTAATTGTGTTGTAAACATTATAGAAGTTTAATGATCTAAAAAGTATTTTATTTTGACAGAACATTTCATTACTTTACCATTTATGACACAATGTAGATTTTCGCTCTACATTGGCGTTTTTTGACGATTTCTAATGTTTTTTTACCATAAAGTAGAGGTTAGAAAACATACACTAAGTATGCAGCTTTATAGTTAACAAATCGAAGATAAAACTATTTTCGAGAACACAATGTCAATCTCCTTAAGCTGTACGCAAACCTATTTTCTATGACTAACTAATATAACTTGACATAGATATTTATTAAAAAGCTTATCAAAATAAAGGTAAGTTTTGCAATCTGCAAAACCATGCTGTTGTGTGATAATTATCTTACCTAACTCATTAAATATTATATCATAATCCTTACATTTCAAAACTTTAGGTAGCAGCGTAACATTTAGAAATAGGTCTGTAATTCTCAATTAAAGATCGATTCCCTTTTTTAAAATTTCCGACGTTTGAACTTTTTTCGTAACCGGTTTATTTTATTTTTGGATATAATCACTTGAATGACCACAGTTTTACATAATTTTCCCAATAAAGTAAGTCAAATAGATAATAAAATCATCTGAAGAGCGATTTTTGCCAATAACCCATATTGAAAGTCTAATAAAAGCGCTAAACCTTTTAAGATAGTTCATAAGATGAAAATTCAGTGTAAGGTCGAGTAGCTGACTCTTGAGCGTTCGTCTACTTATAATACTTTACATTTTTCTCCTTCTATTGTTCTCTAACATCCTACGGACATCCGTGTAGTGGTTCTGCCAGATGAACTAATAATAATACACCACAGTATTACCCGAAGTCCGTGTGTGTGGTGAACATCACAATTACTACGATTACTACATCTCCATTTTTCTTTAAAATTTTAAAATTTACCTATCGAATGAAAACTGCTTTGGCTTGTTAATTGCAATTTCCCCCTTTCTCGATGAATCTGGAGTCGTATTCTAATGTGGCACAGCTTTGTCAGGCGATACTGGTGGAATCTTTTTCACGTGTGTGATATGATGACGGTATTCTTTTCCGGTATCCTCCGAACGGACAATTAATTTACTACCCGAGCGAGAGATAATCTTATATTCGGTTCATGATCAACACTTTGTCACAAACCACCTGTTTCTCGACACCTTCTCTTGCTCCTCGACGTCTATCAGCGTACATTTTTTGTTTTATCTTTCGACCTCACTGTTCAGTTGAGTCCAATAAGGGATAGCCTCAATTTAATATTAATTGTTTTAAAATTTGTTTTAAATTTTTCTGAATCAAAATGTGGCCCATTGTCGACACGTTAAGATTTTGGAAAACCAAATCTTAGAAATATGATTTCCATTCGATCAATAGTGCTTCGAGCATCAATCTAGGTCATTATGTACACTTCCATAAAACGACTATAATAGTCCACAATTACTAGTAATTAATACTGACTGGCCCCATAAAATTTCGATTGGCCCCATGAAATTTGCAGCTAAATGTTATTTCACTTGTTTTCAATGGTTCCGGTGGATCAGAGGCTGACAATCTCGAACAGCCACGAGATTGTTTGATATTTTTTTCTCATCGCCCATTTTTAGCCATCAAATTTGTGCTCGCATTCGTTTTTTCATCACAATCCCACCGAGGTGTCCTTCATGGCCTAATTGCAATATTTTCCCACATATAAGATGTTTGGAACAGCCAGTTATCCTTTCACCCCGTAGCAGAATTTTTCCAACCAAATAAAACGAATTTCCTCATCCTGTTCTGAACTATCCCCTATGTATTACAACTTTACCGCCGAAAGTTTGGCCCATTGAACGATACTGTTAATGTTTAGCGTTTTCATCGAATGGTTCATGATCCCAATTTCATTTACATAAATCACATGTAGGTAATGGGTCTGCGAAGTTAATTTTGCCTGGATTTTTCGGGCATACGGCTTGCTTTTCGCTCCAAACCTTACTTTCAATGGTCGATGGTTCGTTATTAAATAAAAAGTTTCACAAACACCTAGTATAGTGAAGCCGTTCAACTGCTAAAACTAAGGCCAAGGCTTCTTTTTAAGTTTGACATTATCTTTTCTCAACTTCTGAAAAACTTTTACTTGCCCGTTAGTTCCTCTTTATACCAATACAGCTCCCAGTCGCACTGGCAATTGTGGTTTCATGTCGGACATTAAAATATCCCAAAATTGCCTCATCCGATATCACATTCTTGAGTTTTTTCAAATGCTTCTTCTTGCTTATTTCCCTAAACGAATGGCTCATCTGTTTTTCACTAATAGCATCAAATTGAACGTTAATGTAGGCCAATCCGCAATAAATCGACAGATGCAATTCACTAAAACTACTTCCTGATTCTTTGACACCCTGAACTGTTTTACAACATTTACTTTTTCAGAATTGGGGTTAATGCCTTGTTCGGACAATTCATGACCAAATAACTTTATTTGTGAAGCTGACATTTGTTATTTCCGACGCGCGCATGACATACCAAACATCAAACGCTTGTACTTAAATATATCCTTTTTCGGAATAAATGTTGTAATTGGTCTTGATTCAAATGATATCTCTACCTGATAAAATGCGTTCCGGACATCCTACTTTGAAAATATTTTAGCTCTACCGATATGTATAATTGGCAAAAGATGATTTTCCCGTTTAATCGCTAAATTTGCGCTTCTCATATCAACGCAAAGTCTGACCTTGCCACCATCTTTTGGAATAATAACAATCTTTTGGAATAATAGGGATACCTATTCTGAAGATCCTTTCACAGGTCCAATAATATCCAAGCCCAGCAGTTCCTCAATTTTATAATCCACAGCATCTTCTAGTGGCACTTGAATACGGCGATTTGATTGAATGACCGGTGCAACAGTTTGATCAATTGGAATGTTGACTACAATATTTTTCATTTTACTTAAGTAAAGGCTTAATGACTGAATCGTTATCCTTCATTTCACTTATAGTGATTTATCAGTCGAACCTTCAATTTCGTTTATAACTGACGTTGTGCTGATTTTAAGCTCTTTCAATAACAAAGCCGTTTTGCTGCATATATAGAATTCGTTTTCCTGACTGTCCTAAAACAAAAATAGTAGCCACTTTTTCTTGATCCAATGCTTCAATTTTGGTTTTGAACGAACCTATTTTATTGATTTTAATGGTTCGTCCGTACCTCGTTGCATGTCAAATACCTTGGTCAACATACAAAGAAACGCCAAGGTACAGAATAATGCAGAAACTAGTCATTCATTGAAACCATATAGTTTTCAATTTCATTCCCTGACTTAAATCAATTCCAATTTTACCGAATTAAATCAGATTTTCTTCGCTGAATTGAATCCGTAGATTTAATTAAATAATTCCCATTATATGTTTCATTATTGCCTCTTTTGTTGGTTTCCACATCTGAATTTAGACTTCAGCCGATAAACGCTTCCATTTTTTTTATCCTCGTCGCCAATTGTAGTATTTGAATTTTATAGACTTGCTGACTATAGCCAAGAGTAATAATAATAAAACCACTTTTATTATATAAATTTATGATTCACTTGCCCGTCTTTCTTTCCTGATCTCTTCGAGTATAATTGCTGGTAGTCTATTATAGGCCCAGTTGCTTTATTTGGATTGTTAAATTTATTGCGTTACATCACTTGATAGTGCTTATTCTGTATAAAGAAATAAACATTTATTTATTAAAAATATTTACTTTATTCTTCTGGAAAAAGAGCCAGAATTTAGAAGCTATGGCATATTAGAAGCTATGTCAAAATTCATCATTATTTATTTATTAACCTGATATGTGCCATTTCGTAAAGATTATTAGTTGGAAATTAACTGATAAAGAATCCACCCATCTATTAAAATCAAATTTAAAAGGACTAAAGAGATAAACGGTTCTAAATGATGTCGTAACAAGTCTTCTTAAAGAGTTTAAAGAGAGCGGTAATTTTTTGAGGCGGTAATATCCGGAAACATTTATATGTTTATTATAATAGTGCTTAAAAAAGATATCATGGGACCTATAACAGAACTTTGTGTGCCTCAGATCCATCCAAGATCTGTATAAGTATCATCCAATTTATTTTAGTTAAGTCTGCTAGCCTCGTTGATTCAGCAGACTTCATCATAAAATAGTGGTAATTCATTCTTGATTGATTTAATAATATTTTATATACGGCTTTTATATACTGGCATGAAAGGTGGATTGGTACATGGATTCTGCAGTCCATCCGTGCGTTATCCCACATCTTATAAATCGCACGCATTTTCGCAATATATTAAACTCACATCGTTTTTAACGCTTAAATTGAAGGCAACCATTATGCAAATTCTATTTTTAGTAACATCGCTTAAATTAAAGACACACAGTTACTTTCATATATATATATATATATATATATATATATATATATATATATATATATATATATATATATATATATATATATATATATATATATATATATACTTATATATATATATATATATATATATATATATATATAACTCGTATTATAAAACGTAATATTGATATGCAAAAATTTCATAATAATCTTAAATATTTTTTTTTGCATTTCAATGCCAAAAGGTTCTTTGTTGATATGAGCAAAATGACATTATGCATATTAAATACAATAAACAAAATTCATTCAAAAAACAAAAAATTGTAGTTGATAGCTAAAATATTAAATGAATATGTGTATATATTATAAGAGATAAGAATAAATTAACATCTTAATTAAAACAAATTTGCATCTATATATTTGGAAGTATATATACGAAAATTGATAGCTTTTTATAAATGCATATAAGTATTATGTGTATGGGGTCACTGCAACTTTTGACGTATATAATTAATTTGCTTTGTTTATAATTGTATATGCTTTATGCACATGATATCAGGTTTCTTACAATTTATTTGGTCTTAATTAGTACACAAAGCATCACTAAATACGTTCAAATTACGTATATATTTTAAAGTTGATAATACATCGAGAACTTTTGTCACTCAAGATACTTGTGTGGATGAAATTAATGAATTTTGATAATAGTAGAAAAACTCTAGCGACAAGCCTCCATTGCACTTAGATCCATATTTTTAAGATGATATTTTAGAGGAACATGGCCTGTGAGGAAGCCAGTTAGTAGCCTCAACTCAGGTTTTTCAAGTACGAGGAGTTCTTTAACTCGATTTGACGAAGGTGAAATAAATCTCTTCGCCTGTCACAGGCCTGAAATTCTACGCCAAATATAAGACCTTTCAATATCAACCCACCGTTTCGTCGTTGTTCTAGGGTGTCCTTTAGTGACACCACAGAAGAGCTCTGACCATCTGAAGCATCGTTTCCCTCAATTTCAGTATGTTCTGGCACCCGCACAAGTGTTACCTCATTTGTAGTCGCCTGTTTTTTAATTGTGCTAAGACAATCCCATACCAGTTTTGATTTAATGATGTAGGACATAAAAGTCTTTAAGGTCGCTTGACTACCCGATACAATAAATACCATAGTGCTATTTGGGCCCCTTTCTATGCCTACCTAGCACAAAGTTCTATAGCTATCCCCTATGTCCTCCAACTGTCCCTGTCAGACAACAAAACACAGAAGGTCTCATCGAAATCCAGTTTAGCTGGCATACTGTCGAAATGTATTCTAATGCAATGGTTTGCCTCAAGCTCCCAAAATATTTTCAAGTGACCAACCATATTGCCTGGTTGAAAATTTCTTCTGCCTGCATCCTCAAGGCTGCATTTGCAGCTTCCTTTTGGATATGCAGGGGCAATGGAGCCAGTCCTAGGAGCATCTCCATTGTAGAAGTCGGGCAGGTTCTCATTGCTCCTGTGTTACCGAGGCAAGCCAAACGTTGAACCTTACATAGTAATGTTTGCGTTGGCTTCTCATTTTTAGGCCACCACACTATTGAAGCGTATGTGACCGTATAGGTCTAATGATTGTTAGAAATTACCAATAGATCATTTTTGGTTGTAAATCCCAGGTTCGTCTATAGAGCCTCTGACAATCCCAGAGTGCGTTAGTGGCTCTACTCTGAACCTTGAGTATGTGTTGTTTCCAGTTTAGTTTTTGATCCAGAATGACACCTAGATATTTAACCTCACTGGAATGAGTTCGGAAATGATATTGTTAAATTGCCCTGTAACTATTACAGTCAATCCGTGTAACCCTGGACATCAAGTCCATGGCTACTCAGAAGGGTCAGTAGTTCATTAACATCCAGTGACCATAGTGATGGAGACAATACCCCTCCCTGGGGACATCCCTTTACAGCCTTGATGGTTACTGATTTGTAATAATTTTATATTGCAGCACCGAACCAATCCACTTGACTGGAAGTTCAATTTCCTTTTCGCGTGCTGCCCTCTCTATAAACTCAAAGGAGGTATTGTCAAAGGCACACTCAATGTCAACAAAGGCACAAAGTTTTAAACATTAAAAGTGCTTTCAATTTTAGTGATCAGACTGCTAAGAGCTTTTTACCGTAGACTTGCCAGCCTGATACGCAAACTGATTTCGATGAAATGTATTCTTTTTTAGAGCGTTACTTCTTATATGGTAATCCAAAGCTTTCCCAATCGTTTTTAATAGAAATGACGTAAGGATAATTGAAAATACAGCTACAATTGAAAAATACCATCACCTGCAGCGGATTTGAAGAGATTAAATGAGCTAGTTGCCCATCCAACCTTACTGGTCGTCTTCAAGCGGTTCCGCCACTATTGAGTCCGGAAAATGGGTTTCTAAAAGCAAGCTTAAAGTTTTCCTCCGGTTCTCAGTAAAATTTGCATTGGCCTTTTGGAAGAAGCCTATGTCATTTGAATGGTCTTTTGCAAGGACCTTCAGGAGCCGAGTTGCAGACGACAATCCGTTTATTCACTCGCAAAGCATAAACTTCTCCAAGGTACCCTCTTAGACCTTCTTAACTCGAGATTGTACTCTGTCAGGACCCTTGTATAATCGCCTCATTCACTGGTGCGTTTGGAATTGTTAAATAAACATCTCGGTTTTCCCTAAGTTTTTCCAGTGTCCCGTTCCACCAAGTGACGGTTTTAATAATCTCTCTTTGCTTCACAGGACAGCTGCTCTCAAAGGCTTAGTGTATCAAGTTGTGTAGTTGTTTTGAACTGAACTCCAGCCCTTCTAAAGACTCTATTTTCTTCAATACTTCAGCAGTTCTGACCCGAGTAGTGCTTTGTATAAGTAAGCCTCAGTCGGTTAGCTTTGGAACTCTAATTTCTTGCGACTGCATGATTCGTGCCTCTAAATCATATCTGATATGTATATGATCAGAAAGAGAAGCCTCTTCAGAGACATGCCAGTCTTTAATGGGAGAACCTATCTGCGGACTGGCTACGGTTAAATTTAGGGCCTCTCGCCAAATCGCATCGATACATGTAGGTTTATTTCCCCTGTTAATAATGCCTAGATTATTTGTAACCAGATATTCGGAAAGAGTCTCACCTCTGTTATTTATGTCGCTGCTGCCCCACAGGTTTTCAATGCCTTAGATGTTAAATACAATATATATATATATATATATATATATATATATATATATATATATATATATATATATATATATATATATAGATATATATATATATATATATATATATATATATATATATATATATATATATATATATCCCTGTTGATGATTCATAACATAATACTGCCAATAGTTTCTCGTTAATGCGATCTGTCACGTATACATTCCGGCTTGTATAACGTCATTAAAAATACTAGCCTATGCGCTAATTCCTTTTATTCCTCTTATATGTCTCTTGGCGTTTTACATTTTGCATTCTGTCTTTTTCTTCCCAGACTAGTGGAAGCTAATAAATAATTGCTATCATGCGGACGCTGAGTTGTTTGTATAAAGTAGAGTTTTCAGAAAGCCAATTTAAGAGACTGTTGTCTTATATTCTCCCACAATTTATTTATGGTGAGAGGTGGTTCTTTGTAGTTGTCTTATTGCCTTTGGACTGTCTAGCATACAAGGCATCTCGGTGTTCTCATATTGGTGAAGGCGTGAATCGTGTTTGGCAGAATAAACTGCAATTACTTCATTGAAGTCTTCCATTTTAAGGTCTCTATATACAGATCTTTATTTCGAATGTACCACGGAGCATTTACAATGTTCAAAGTATTTTATTTTGGAACGTCTAAATTAGCTTAACGTTCGTCTTCTCAATATAGCCTTAAAGCTGTATTTCGTAAGTTCACACATGTTTCACAGTTGGATAGATAGTTTTATGTATAGTTCAGTGTCTCTACCTATGAGCCAATACATTTTCCTGTAGTTTATGATGATGTTCAATTCTTTCTTTTTCTTAGTGACGTGTTCTTTCCATTTAATCTATACTGTCATCCCTAGATATTTTACCATTATCATTTCTAATAAGTGCTGTCGAATTTTTAGGTTACTTGATCGCTTTTGTTACTTTCCTTAAAAAGTTTCACTTGTACGAGTGGTGTGCTTTGCAATAAGCTGCTTGTTGTACTTTTTCTATTGGTCTGCTAATTTTTTCTTTAACGAGAATATATTTTCTTATTGAAACTTTAAGATTGATATTTTCATAAAAATTTCGTAAAATTTTGGCGGTATCTCTTTTTTAATAATAATTTCGATTGATGTCATAATAAGAGCTCTTCATTGCTTTCCATTCGTATGTAGTTGTCAAAGAATTGATAACAGGGTAGTCTTTGACGCCAACTATATTAATAGGTGGTGGTTGATTTATCTTCTCTGGTTTAGGATCTTTATAATGCACTGAGTTTTTCTATATTACCTGGTAAAGATGTTCGGGTTACTTGCTCAATATATTCTGGTTGTTTTTCATTTCGTTTTATCATTACTCGTGATAGGTGCTGCATGCACAATATATTCTGGGCGATATAATATACTTTTTCCAGTAACATCCATGTTCATTGTTACTCTTTTTCTAAATATTATTGTCACGAGTGCCCACTCAGGATCACTTTCTTGTTTTTTTAAAATCGTTTTCGCTTGTAAATTTACTGTTCCTGCAGCCAAGTTTGCTACAGCAGTATAAAGAAGTGCTTGTTGTATTATCGGTTTTTGCTGCTGAAGCACTTTGTGGTCGTTAAATAATAACAAGTGAGAGCCCGTTTGCACATGCTTTCCAGCTGCTGGCACTGAGTCTCTGTTTCCTGCACCGTACAATTTTTCCTAATTTAGGTCCTTCATGATGGATTATTTTGTTTTGGGTCTCCCAACCAAATATTGATGATGCAAATAATTTTGCCAAACAACACTTTCAGTGACAATCAGTAACTGTCATGTTCAGTGGTTATACTTTTGGCTTAAACAATGACGCAGCGCCAAAAGTTTATACAACCGTCACACTGCAAAAGATTAATCAAAATCATAACAAACGAGCAAGCAGAATCACATTCACGCCGCTGTTCCAACCTCTGCAAACCGCAATTGAACATCTAACTGAGTTTTTGTACAGAATTTTTGTTCTTTTACTGCCTAGTAAAAGAACAAAAATTCTGTACAAAAACTCAGGTTTGAAAGAGATATCATATATTGCATTATTTATGAAATATAAGTGTTTTTGCTATATATACTTCTCTACCTAGAAAACGACGTTATACGATGTATTTCTGTAAATACATTTCTGATTTTAACATACAGTAAACATATAAATTTTGGTTGGTTTTCCTTGACACGAAAATCTCTTCATTTTTTCCTTACAATTCTGTTGTTTTTGTCTATAATTTAATCCTGTTTTGCTTCAATACCATATTTACCAACTTTCACACACTTCATGGCTGTTTTTTTAAATATCGTGTATATAATTTAAATTGACAGTTGAAATTAATTTTGATAGTCGAATTTATTAAAACTATTAATTGCTACTTGGATAAATTTGGTACACCCTCTTAGTAAATATATTTATATGCACTTGTTGTTTCAATTTTATTTTCACCACCAAAAACTATCAATAGTAAATAATAAATAATTCGCTGTTCACAAAATATTAAGCAGTTTTCGACGACGATTACGTTGTTGTGGTAAATAAATATTAATACTTAAATATTATCAAAAAAAAAAAAAAAATTTGGATCATGGTCAAAAGCAAAATTTAAATTTCGCAATTGTACATAATAAATCGGGCAATGGACAAATTTGCAATAAAATTTATTTTATCTTCGCATTGATTTGTAGTATATGTATGCGTAAATTTAAAGAGTGTTTCAAAAATAGTTTTGTCTATATAGTATATAGTAAAGACAACAAATTTTATTTAACCTTTTTTAATGCTTGAAAAATAAAGTTTGCTTTATAGTTATTAGTTTTTAGTATGTGTCACCCCATTGCATACATCTTCAAATTTTTATCAAGCTTATTAAATTCTTTTTTATTTATAATTTATTGAATATAATTAACAATCAGTTTGATCTTTTAAGTTCGCGCTTTTTCGACAAAAAAAAAAATGGTATTAAATCATCATTGATGAGCTTTTTTGAATGATATTTAAAAACCGAAAAAAAATTATATTATGTATATATACGCATGCCGATGATTTCGAAATTCTTATGTGTATAGACACTATAGACACTATAGACTATATACATAGTATACAACTGATTCGTTTTAGCATAACGTTTCAGCGTTATTTTGTATATTCATATAGTATTTTGTTATCGGGCAAGATAACCAAACATCTTTTAAAAAATAAATTTATGTAACCTTGTGACCAAGTTTTTCGTCTATTGATCTTAAAGTTAAGTTAAAATGAAGCTTAAAAATCACATGAGTGTATGGTTAAAGCAAATTTATATACGAGTATATATTTGAGTAGATTTTGAATAATTAAAATAAATTTAGAAGTAATTAAATAACAAAAATGTCAGCATATTTGAAAGTTACACCGCAAATAAATGGTGTCCATTGAAGTAACGAATTTTCTTAGATTATGAAACAATCAAAACACAATCTCTTATTTCGTCTTATCAACTGGGAAAGTGTTGTTCTATTTAAATCGTTTACATGAAAATTCCCATGTTAAAATATAGTATATTATTCAGATGGTATTATATGATAACAAAGAACAGCATAAATATGATTCGATTTATGAAATGTGAGTATGTCTGTTATATTTTAACTTTGGTGAATGCGTAATTATGCATTCAATCGACTGAGTTTAATTTTTTATTTAATTTAAAATATTGTATTGGGTCTGACGATTCGAGTCTTCTACAAACTAAGTTTATTAATAGTAGGATGCTTAATATAAATTGGCCTTAATAGAGTAAATCAATTTTTGAAAATGCATCGATTTTTAAAAATCCAATTCAAGGTAAAAGTTTCAATGCGATTTGTTAAAATTATTTAAACCAACACAGTTATTTAAATAGCTTACATTTACTAATTGTGTGAGCTGCAGAGGCCCACAAAAATTCTTAAGGCCAATAAGTGTAGTCGATGAAGATTATATCAGTGTATAACAACTTTTAGCCGACTTAGAATCCAGACAGTTAGAAGCTAGTCCAATGCTGCTTGGCTGTTGGACAAAATGTGGATGAAGGCGCCTTTAAGACCTTTAGTCATAATAGTTGAGGCGCAGATTTCGATGGCATAAATTTCGGCTTACACTGGGGTAAGTTCCTAGAGATTTCTATATTTTGTGGTTGGATCCAAAGACACCAATGCTAACTCCACTGTCCATTTTTGATCCATCCTTGAACCAAACTAGGCTGTTAGGTTCTATAGGAGGTTCACCAGTATCCCAGTCTATTAAGGACTGTTACCACGAAATTCCTGCTAAAGCAGAGATATTTGGGCATCACTTCTGGGACTCTAAAGAACATATCCAAGTCTGAAAGTCATTCAAAATGCTCAGGTGACTCATATGATCATCATGACTATATATTGGTTTACTAGCTGTAATCTAGCTGAACAAATAAATAGCAGCTGATTTTATCAGCTGAATGTAGATATGAAGTGGAGTGAGTTCGATGAGGCCTTCCGCTGCCGCCGTAGGACAGGTGCACATAGCGCCTGTGATTCCGAGACATGCTAGCCTCTGCAATGAGATTAGCTTGTTTATAATAATTTTTTGCTATACCTTAGACCTCCAAAATATGGTCCTATAGGTTACAATTGGCCTCACTATCGATGTATATCCAGTAAATCATTTTTGAGGTGAAACCTTCAGTCCTGCCGAACATACGCCGACAGATACACATAGGGTTCAATTTACGTCTCTTGGTAAAGGACACTAGGACTGTTTTGCTAGGGTTAATCGAAAGGCCCTCTTTAGAGCACCAATCCGATGCTGGCTGACATCGTACATTCGATGCCGCCACAGACTACGATAACCAGATCGTCCGCATAAACAATGGCGTCATAATCGATTGGATGTAGCTCATCAAGTAACTCGTTGATCACGGGTGACCGCACAGCAAAAATGACGGGACTCCGCCTTGCGGGCATCCCTTTACTGCCGTAATCGTGACTGACTTATAACCTAGTTTGGATGCAATCTTTCTACTAACCAACATGGAACTAATCCAGTGGGTAGTCGGATTATCAATACCTCTATGCCAGATTTCCCTAGCAATTGGGTCGTATTGTCAAAAGCTCCCTCGTTCTCCAAAAAGCGCACAGAGCAATTTCTTTCGAACGGTAGGCCGCTTCAACCTTGCTGACAAGTAAATGCAGCGCCCACTCTGTGGATTTGTCTTTTCTGTAGGCGAATTGATTAGGTCTGGTTACAGTTAATCAGTCTCTGATATATGAAGATCAAGCAATCATTTCATAGTTTTGAGACTAAATGTTTTAAGAATAATAGGTCGAAAAGACTTAGGGAGTTCACTTGGCCGATTGCCAAGCTTTGGTATAAATACCACATTGACTTGGCTCCAAGCCTGTGGTATGTGACCCAAATTGAAGCTAGTTCTAAATAAGGCTCCAGAGCAGGGGTAATCAAGTCCAAGCCCTTTTGGAGAAAAGCTGGGAAGATCAATCACCGCATTGAGCCTTGAACGGCTGAGAGGAATTAATGGCCCATTTGACTTTTTCTGGAGTGTAAAAAGCTTAGCGGATATACTATTAACCCAACCCACATTTGCAACCATCTGTATACCAAATTTAAAGTTAGTAATTGTATTTGTGCAGGCTTTCGAGTGACTCTTTCCGACCTGATGTATAATTACCATCGAATTTGAGACGAATCTAATCTCGTTTGGAACGCCTTAGTTCAATGTTGTAATTTGTTAGGGCTTGCCTATATCTGTTCTACTCATTAGAATGATTTGCCTCTTTAAATAATTTCCTAACCCTCTTACGGAGGCTAGCCAGCTGTTCATTTTACCATGGAACTTTACGATTTACCACAACGTTACGTGCCACACAACTGCTTCCCTAAGAAGGTAGGAGTACATCATTAAGCAGACAAGATAAAATATTTCTGTAGGTCTTCCAGTTTATAAAACAAGGGATGCGATGTTTTGCCGCCTGTATGATCACTCCCAAAATATATTTCAAACCTGATGTGCATGTGGTCCGACAAAGAAGCTTCATTTGATACATGTCAGTTTGCGACAAAGTTGGAAAAAAACTGACTAGACAAAGTGAGGTCCAACACCTCTTGCGGAATCGTGTTAATGAAAGTGGGGTTAGACCCTTTATTTAAAATGCCTATATGACTACTCATAAGATAATTTAAAAGGCACTCACCTCTGCTGCTACCCCAAATGATATGATTTGCATCGCAGCCTATGACGAATTCTTTGTTTTCTCGGTTGCAGTAATCCATCAGATTCTGTACAACTACAGGTGAAACACTTATCGAAACACTAGAGAAGTACGCCAAGGTACACACTGTCTCCTATACTCCATTGCCAGTCGGTACTTCCAGGATTACTGCAACCAAATCATTAGTGATGAACTTTGGAATTTGAAGAACGTTAATATTGTTCGATAATAGTGAGAGCATCTATTCTCTATAATTTTAGTTTTACGCAAATATTTTTTAGGGCTTTGAAAAAAACATAGAAGCTGCCAAACTTTATAATTTCAAACAGTTAAATCTTAAATATAATTTAGTTGAAGTCATTTTGAAGAAACGTTTATGAAACTTTAACTTGCAGTTCTCGATGTGTTTGGCATCATCCCAACATGAAAGTCACCTTAAAAGGTGCAATGGGCAAAAGAGACGTAAAACTAACGACTTCTTAGACACCAATAACAGTTTAGATATCAAGCCTTCAATATGCGTCTTTCAATTTAGATTTCCGTCAATATTAAAATGTGTAACTATTTAATTTTCGACATTTACATTAAAGCAGCCAAGCGAGGACCAGATCTCTTTCACAGCCAAGTGAAGCCATCAAAAGGGAGTCTAAAAAATTACATCTTAAAATATATTTTTGAATAAATCTGCTGAATCTACTCTTAATTTTATAAAAACTTGATATAATAATTTGGGGATTTTAATCAAAATGACTTTAACCGAAAATGTGTAGTGTTTTTTTTTTTTAATTTCAACGATATTTGGACTAACGAGTCCGAAGTCAAGACTGACTACTGAAATGTTTGCTATAAGTAATGATATTCGCTTCGACCATGCTCATCGAATAAGATAATTATAATGTCTAATTTCAACATTTAATATAGTTCTAAATCAGATAAAGTAAATAAATAGAGAATTATCTAATGGCACGATCGATCAAGGTAGTATTATATGGCATTCTTATGTGATTTAACTCACATGAGATCATTGCTGGTTGCATCATTGCATCATTGGTTTATCTTTGTGATAGTTTTCCAATGGGCGCATTCAATGTCCGCCAATTTTTGGCAAGTGTTGCAGCAACTGTTGGGTACTGAATACAACCGATATATTCGATAAAATTGTTGAGCTAAATGTAATTTTTAATCGGTGTTCGTATCGCGATACATTACATAGCAAATATTTATACAGTGACGAAAATCATCAAATATGATAATGACAGATATCGATATCTATGATGGCGGACCTGAACGTACTCATTGACATCATGTGTTATCCATTTTTATGGGCCACACAATTTTAAAGACCTTTTGAGAAGTTTTAAATGATTGAATAGGGCAAACCTATAATAGAATAAAAATTAGGTTCCACCAATAATAAATGGCGTTTTCTAATAGGTCTCTTAAATTGTTTCGGGCTTAGAGATTTTAAGTTAAATTTTAAACTTTTACTTTACTCCATCAGAAGCCTTTTGGTCCCTGCTTATTCGAAATTATTTATTTTTAAATCGAAGCAACATATAGGTTAGACTAATTAAAATCTTATTTTTTTCATCGGTCTTTTCCACAATTTTTAATTTACAGGTGTTTAAACGGGTCTAAACGCCTTTTAGAAGAAACAAGCAGCCCGAAGAGGTTGAACATGTTTTATTCTATATACATACTTGTAGTTTTATCTTGGCCATCGTTTTATTTGTCAAATTGGTTGTATTAAAAATTAATGTTAATAAATGGTTTTAACTCACCATATTGTCGTATGGTGTAAGGGTTAGCCATATTTTTCTAGTATTTAGCATAGTTGCTCTATGAACAGTAAACTTTTTCCAATTTCGACCTACAGTATAGAGTTTAATAAATGTTTGCACATAATGATAGACTCATAACCACAAATAATCTATAAATTCCAATTAATTTGTAAGTTTATTAACTTAATCCAATGTATGACGCAGAAAAAAGTTTGATATTTTGTTAAATTTCTCGATTATCCATTAATTCCTTCCTCTTCCTTTTAAACATCGCATGTATAAACAGCGTACGTCTTGCCATCCATAAAATTAGCGATTTCTTAAGAAAAGAACCAAAATAAGAATAAATCAAATGTGATTCTTGATTTTTATGATTCATCTTAACGAGAATTTCTTACTTTTAATTTTTTTTTTATATCTTTTGAAATTCTATTGAAAGTGAATATATTCTGTTTTAGAAGTTTTACTTTTATTTTTATATTTAAAATTGTTATAACATTGTTGATGTTATGCTCGTATATTAAAGCGCCATGATTCATATGTAAAAATCTTAGAATCGCCTGCGTGTCTTGTTTCTTGTTTCTTTGCGCTTTAATTTTTTTGGTGTGAGTGAAAATTTTAAAAATTTTACAATTCATTGACATAATGGTTTTCGTAATGAAATAAATAAAATTGATGATTTCATTGAAATTTTTTAAATCATATATGTATGAATAATTTTTATGTAATACAATATAGAATATGTGTATACGTAGCTAGACGGCTCGTATTTAAAAGGGTTAGTTTCCGGTATTTTATATACGTAGAATAGTGAAAAAAACTGGTCGGAGGTTTTTTTTTTAAATTTTTTTTGCTTGCGTTGAAATTGAACACTCCGATGTGTAACTAGCATGGATATGAACTCTCATGATCTTTAAATCGTTACATTCATGTGTCTCGTCATGAGATTTTTTAATTTTTTTTTTGTGTCTTGAAATTAATGCATACTATACACTATGATATTTGTGCGCGCGATATATAGACAATTTGTTTGAGGTTTTTGGTTTGTTATGTTTTTTTTTTTTTTTTTTTTTAAATGCATGAGGTTGTTAACCGACCTTCTAAATTTTTCTATTCACTTTTTTAGTATTAAAAAAATGAAACGTTTTTGTAATCGTACACAAATTTTTTCGCTTTTAATAAATTGTATATAAAAAAATTTTAGAAGTATCATATTAGGGAGGGTTAATCGACTTGAGGTGACTAAACTACAAGAGGTGAATGATTTCAAAATGATTATCGATTGATGAATATTTAAAAAATGTTTACAATCTGTTATTAACCAAAAATTATTATTTGTTTGAAAAATGTTTCACTTCTCGTCAAATAATATAAGCTTTATATTGACTAATGTGTTTGATAATTGTTAAAGCTCAAAGCGTAATTCACATATTCCGAAAAACCTCTAGGGTTAGTGGTAAAAGCTGTTATATTGCGTCAACAAATACTTTAACCATAGAATTCACGAGATGCGTATATATATATATATATATATATATATATATATATATATATATATATATATATATATATATATAAGTGTTTGTGAACCTGGTGTGTAAAGATAATAATATGGCTATAAATTATAACTCCTAAAAGAATTCAGGTTTTTATAGTTTTGGCAACATTTAAACAATTTGTTGTTGTTAGTTTACGAATAAAAATAATTAAATAATGCACATAAATTTTATAAAATTCTTATTTCTAAGAAATTCGCTTTATTTGTTGTTGTTCATATAACTTTCTGTTTCTTTGAATTCAATCAAATTCATTTTGGTTAAATACTTATACGAATACCACACAATCAACACAACAAGTGGATTTTGGCGAAATATGAACAAAAATAAAAAATTTACATAATTTTTAGCCAAGAATTTATTCATTAATGGTTGATTCGTAGAATGCTTTCTTTGATCAGTATCCCACGCAGTATTTAAAAAAATTTAAAGAACTTGGGAATTGATTGTTATGGATTTTAAAAATAATTTTGTAATTAGCAGTTCAATATATTTACTTGACATTTTGATCGTTAAATGTTATGCTGCGCATATATATATATATGAGACAATCTTTTATTGGATTTTATACACAAACGCGTGAAGACATTTTAACAATTCTATAAATTAGCATAAAAATGTTTTTTTACAATATTCTGATTTTTGAATGAAAATAAAATAAAAAATTTACGAAATTATATTCGGAAAATATTTTGATAACCCACAAATTTTAAGTTGGCGTGTGTGCTTGCATACTGTAAACATTTTTTTAAAATGAATTCTCACAACAAGTGCCGCGTTATACTAAAAAACCAGTTTAAAATATATTTCCCTTTATACGTGCCTAAAAATATTAAAAAGAATATGCCGAAATTTAACATTCTTTCTTAAACTTTCAAGGTTAATTTTAAATAATTAAAACAAATAATTTTTTTTTGTATAAAAACAAGTCTTTCATTTAAAGTTTTTTATTTATACAGTATGTTTCGAAGAGTAAGTTAGGTAAACTGCATGGTCTAGTCATTGTTACCGGTGAATAGGATAACATAACCCTATAGTTTACCAAAAGTATTAGACATAAGATTAGTTTTATGCATTCGAGTAATTTTGGAATGGAATTCTACCAAATTTTATATATATTGAATCAATCTTAACGATCATAACGCATAAATGGGATGTATTCCCACGATTCAAAAAAATGTTTGTATAGACCCAAATTTAGTTTGACCCTATTACGATGAATTTATTTCAACATCATCATCTTCATAAAAAACTGTATATAAATATATAATATATAAAATGCATTAGGTCAATACCCCGATCTCTAAACTATATATTTCTACTACAAAAATTCCAAGAAGGACAATCAGTTAGCTATTTACAATGGAATTTTTTTCTACCGCACCATAGATTAAATATAAATACCCAAAAATTGAAATAACTTAAATGATGCAATCGTAAGGGTGTGCATCAAGACACGCTGCATTTATGGCGGGTAAAACAAAATCTATGGAAAAATTTCCTATAATTTTTAACGAATCTCGGGTTTGTAAGTTTCGGCTTATTTTATCAAATTTTATGGAATTCTACCTATTTAGTTTGGTGTCTATATCTATTTACGTAATACATTTCCTAGATAGTTTTTAATAAAATCGTTAAATGGTTAAGTTTGGTGTGAAGGTCACTAAATATATATAAATTACGAATAACATTTCCGTCTGAACATAAAAAAAATTGTTTTTGTATTTTATTTATTTCTTTAATATTATAATGAAAACAAGAATTCTTCAGGTTGACTTAATTGACTTTTATCTATAGTAGTTCAAATCGCATGGTAACTAAAAAAAATACGTAATATATACACTTTCTGGTTTGTTGTAAGGGTTCATGGCTCCTAAACCCTACAATCTTAACCGTTAAATTATTGAGCTTAATCATAATATGTATATAGACTATACTGACATATTCGAAATACTAAACTAAACAAAATACTGCGTCAAAATAGTTTTTAGTTTATAAGTCATTATAAGTCATTATGCAAGTACATAAATTGATAATATTTAATTTTTTTTTATTGATTTAATGATAATTCTGTGCGTATTTATTTTATTTAAACGAGTTAACTGATTAAAACAATAGTTAATGATTAAAACTATAATTGAAAATCATTAAACAAATTTGTTTAAATTTATAAATATTACGATTAAAGTCGGAGATTAGGCTAGAGTTAAATGACTGATCTGTTTATGCTTTGATGTAACCGAGTTCATATAATTTTTAAGTTAAACAAGAGATTTACATTATTAAAATTTAAATAAATTTCGTCAGACAAATTAAACGTTCATATTTAGGTTCAATTAATTATATCTTTCGTCGAATTTCATTCACTTATATTTTAAATGTTTGTATCTATACAAAATAATTTAATAATAAAAACTCAGTTGAATTTTTTTGTCTACTGTAAAGTCTTAGCCTTACCTTCGCAAAACAAACAAAATAGATGCCAAGATCTCGGCTATGATTTAAAAAAAAAAACGACTTCAGGAAGAGCAAGCATAAAGTTATGTTAATGCTTACTCTTCATGAAGTCGTTTTTTTAGGCCGCTTTTTATGCCGGGTCCAGGTGACCCAATTTGGCAATAGCCAGAAATGCCAGTACTATGGAAAATAACACCTGGCAAATTACAATAATTGTCAGGTGCGAGCCATAAATTTATGAAAAATACGAACCCGCAAAAATCAGGAAGCTGCCATATGTAAATATTACAGCCAGTAATACTTACACGTTACACTATCGTTACCTAAATTTTCAAACAGCTTTAACCACGTCTTACATAATATTGATGGGTACTATTCGGAACTGATTTCTTAGACCTCAAATCTAAATGTGATACATTTTTCGAGATCGCCTTCTCTCTTTAACCACCGCCGAAAGAAGATTTATTTTTATGTAATTCACTGGTTCCTTATACATAGTCTATCGTATACCAGAACAACTTAAATATTATACTCTAAACGTGAACAGCCTAGTATTGCAATTTTGCTCCTTACAAGCAAGTCCCACTTATTTTTCATGTCTAAAATTTATCTTACTCAACGAAATAAGTTTCACCTCACTCAATAAAATAAATGTGATAAAGGATAAATCAGGAGGCGCTGCCATCCAAATTAAGAAACGTATTCCTGATTTTCTGGTCAAAAATATTTGTTTCAGCTGAAAATAAAGCACCTTATATTATTTATTACGATTTGCTTGATTTAGGTGCGAAAAATCAATAAGCTCAATATAGCTCATCTTCGTTAATAACCATAATGACCAAGGTCTTCTTAATTTATGCAATAATCCCATTACTTGATTAAATGCTCCAAACGAGCCTCATTGATAAATCTTCTGCGAGTCTTAGGCGAATTCAGCTTATTATGATCGAGAGCTTGGAGTGTCTCCCTAATGATGCCAGGGCATTTTCCTGAATTTGCTGTTGTATATGTTCCTTCCACCATAGTTCGGTATCCAAGGCCTAAGTATTTAGCATTTAGTTTAATACGATATTTTTTCGGCCGTAATTATACATTTTGTTTGTGCGGCTCTCTTTGTAGGCAAGTTAGGATACTACATTTCGATTAAATTTCGACTACTAAAATATCGAATACAAAAATGTCGACAGGTACATTTGGTTGATTTACAAAATGTTGATTCTAAAATGTCGACTCGAATATATTTTACCAAATTAATTCTTCATAAAATTTCAGAGTTTCATCTTCATTGAGATATGGTAATGCTAAACCCTTTTTCTATACCATACCACCTGCAAATCCATTTGCCTGAATTTTTTTCTCCAAATTAATTTGGTTGAAATTAAAAAAATTTAGTAGGGACATAGGACATAGGAAAAGATTTTGATACAGTCTGGCATAGAGGAAGCCTATAAATTAATTCAACCTAATAAAAAATAAATAAAAAATTATATTTCGAAAAAAAGATTGAGGGATCAATAAGGGTGATCAATGAAATAATTGTTGGTGGTCTAAAATAACGTAGATCACCTAGGTTCCCTGTAAGATTAGCTTGTCAATTTATTTGATTTTGACGTAAGCACGATATTATCATCGTTAGAATACTTTCTTAAATGTAAAGTCAAGTTGAATATCTTATTTAATTAAAACAGCTTTAATATGCATAAGCTTATTTCGATCGAATGTAAATATGCATTTTAATCATATGTGAAACCTTGAAAATAAATTAATTTTATAAAAACGACCAATGACTAATCATCACCGCATATATTAAAAAAAAAGAATGGGGAATCCACCGCCATGTGATAGTAAATTTTTACAACTATCACAAGTCATTTCAAAATATGATCTAGTATATCTTATATATTATTATAGTTTTATTCATTTCATCTGTCTAACATATAATTTTCTAACTATAAAATCTTTCTTTCTTATTTATTGGTATTTGTACTCGAAGAGATACCACAATCTATAGTAAAAAAAAAACTATGAAATTCAATTAGAAGTAAAAACTAAACAAAATTAAAAACTTATTTAAAAGTAATTCAATGTAACTAAATGTCATGGTATTTTTCACGTGAATTAGAAAATATTTTGAGAGGTTTATCGGTAAAAAAATAAATAAACAAGTACGAATTAGAAAGTCAATGCACTTTAATTTAATTGTTCGTGTCTTTATAGAAAAGTAGTTATATTTTACACTATGTACAGTAAATTGAAATGTATATAAGTGAATTGTGCCGCAACTTATCATCGATTGGAAATATTATGAAAAATGGTTTTCTTTGCGTACATTTTATTTTATATTACGTATTTAGAAAATATTCCATTATATATTTACACTGCTGACCTTACTAATGCACTAGCACTATTATATAATTTTTTGCTTATTTTAATTATAGTTTATTGATCTTTGGTGAGATGGGTTTTTTATTGTTTTTTTTATTCGAGTATCCCAAACTTAGTTATTTGGATCAAATTGATTTGGAATTTTTAATTAGGTCAATTTATGTGCAGTTTGTCACAACCTCAGATCAATCGAATTATAATTTAAAATTATCTACGTGATCATTAGCATGTAGAATTTTAGTTTCGTTTTATAAAAAAATCTAATTCTTTACGCATCAAAAAAAATAAAATTGATGCAGGTTCAAAATTATATCCAACAAATAAATTATCGTCTTAGGTTCTTCAAAGTTCATAAAACTCATTTAAACTAATTTCTTCGTAGTTTTCCAAATGTTATATATATATTCTTAATTCTAAAATCTCCGTTAAAAGGTCTTTAATCTTCATCTTTGACTAGACAACAAAATAATAATATAAACCTAAAAAATCGTAGACGATTTCTACCAAGTCAATAACCTGGCTTGAATGATTTTTTTTTGTTGGGTATGGTTCAACCAACGAGACAATCATGAAAAGTAAAAATAACGTAAGTATATAAAGTTAACGTCCCTTTTTGAATCTTTGTGATCGTTGACACTGTTTCAGCTTATTTTCAAGGCTAGATAATCGGTTAGTTTTCTTAATATGTCTTACGTATTTCTGTATTATATTTGAATGGACAATAGAGTCAGGGTTATTGTTAACATTAAAATTTTTACCAAAAAAAAAAATAAATTAAGTAAAATCCGTTGAAAGTTTTTTTTTTTAGTTGGACCCTCCTATATTCCATAATAAGATTATTTGTTTGGCCCTCAAAATTATAGTATTGTCAAATATTTTTTTTGCGAAATTTCTATTTTGCAAACTATTATAAAAAAACCGGTGTACGATTGTTTTGTTTTCAAAAATCTAGATTCTATGTGAATTTTTTTTATTTTTTTTAATGGGTTTTTGTATAATATGTATACCCTCATCCAAGTGGTTTATATATATAGCCGAAGAGTTTCAATGCCATATATCTATTGTTGAAATCATTACCATTAGCATCTAAAAAAAGGATCAAATATTAACAAACGGAATTATATTGCTTGCATGTTGTTTTTCTAAGGCAGAGCGGATTGCAAAAACTAATTTTTCGGTCATTCACCTTTCATTATAACATTTTTTTAGCCTAGCCCTCAGTTTTGTTCTCACATATAATTTTCGAAAACGATCTTAAGCATTGAAATATACATAATGTGTTTAGAATCTGAGAAAAAATCGATCATTTTTGTTCGATGACCTCGGGTAAATAAATTCAGAAAATATAATATCACTATATAGGATGCTTTGATTTGATTGGCTAATAAAATAAGTTCGGTAAATACAGTAATCAATATAATGTACTAATTTCGTAGTAATGACGTTTTATGAAAATTCTAGATTATATATAAGAATATTCGCGACGATAAAAATGATAATAATAATAGTAAATATATAACTGTATATATGATAGTTTATTGGCATAGATAATTGTTTTGAATCGTATGCGCGCTTACATTACTTTAACAGTCAAGGATTTTTTATTTTCAATACAGATAATAAATTTAAAATTATAAATCTTCAGCGCTTCTTAGAATTTAGTAACTTTTGTTCATATATATATAAATTCGAATTATTTGGGTCAGTTATTATTTTAAATTACTAAAATGCGCACACATTTTAGTAGTTTAGTAGTGTTTTGGTAGAAATATTATAATTATATTTCAATGCTACCCAAAACCAATAAATTGCTAAATCGGCGCCCTGATATCATTGTTCACAATAAACGATGATGAAAAAATAAAAAATTTTCGTCTATAAATTTAGGTTGCATAAAATTCCGTGCTTCGTTTTTAGTAAATATAATCGAGAATTTACTATACATAATCAAACGCTATTTTATATATATATGTATAAATAAAAAAATGATAGTTATAATATAAAAGCAACATTGTGCGTACACAACTATTCGATTAAATTATTATGTTTTGACCTAAAATTGTTTTGCAAAAAATATCTTTTAGCGCTAAAACGATGAACATATAATTAATTATTCAATAAAGTTAATTTGACTTGATAAGCTTTTTTTTATTGGAAAATAAATTTCCAAAATTCAATTCTATGTAGTTAAAATAACTTTTTTTTATGATTATATCTTTAAAATTGCAAAATTTCTTAAACTTTATTGATTGATCAGCTATGGTGGTGATATTATACAGGAATTAAGTTTTTAACATTTTTTTAAACTCGTATATACATAAAAAAAACATGAAAATTAACCTTGAAGAAATGTATGCTAATGGGAACAAAATGATTTTGTTTGTTATAAACAAAAAACTAGTTATTGGGGAGTTATAAGAGCAGAACACACAATGTATGCTTAGGAAAATAAAAAAAATTTAATTTACTATTATTGTGAATATACGAAATGGCGAAGAACTAAAATTATCAAAATATTTATTGAAATCAAGTTTATCAGTTTATCAACACTAAACAAAAATAATGCATATGTGTGCAAATTATCTTATATAATTATAGTAAATACATATACGTTTCGGATAGTAAATTGATTGAGATTCTAATATAACGTGGGTATACGCCGATGACATTCTGCACATATTGAAATGTTTAAAGGTCGAGCAAAAACAATTTTGAGAATATATTTAGGATCATTGTACTTTGTACCAAGGTTCTTAGAGTTTGTTTGTACTATCTGAGTGAATTAAACAAAAAAAAGAGGCGGCTCATTATTGCATATCTATACTTATCACTGTTGTATTTATTTTTAAAAATTTGCATTTAAACGAACATGAAAAAGCAACTTTAAAATTTTAAGTTCACAAATCAGCTAAATATCACTAAAATGCTCAAAAACATCGGAAAATCAAATTTTGAATACGTTGCGAGCTATAGGAGTCTTAAGAATAAAATAGTTTTTGTGAAAGATCCTCGGTGAAATATTACTAGAATTTAAGGTGAAAGATTTGAAAGCCTTCAGTATATGACTAGTAGGTTTTTAGAATTTTAGCAAATTTTAGGAAATTTTAGGAAATTTTACTTGAGTAGAAGAGTATAAGACTATAGGGAATTTTGATTTTATCCTTCGACAAAAGGCGCTTTGATATAAACGGAAATTACGTGAGAATTTTAATAAGATTCATAAGATATTATTTATTTCGTTTACAAATAAAAGTATTCGAAAGGTTCTGCAAAATTTATTTCTTAAGAAGTTCAATTTTCAATTGAAAACTGTAGATTTATTAGAGTCTGGGTAATTAATCCTGTTGTTTGTTGTTTCAAGAGCAACACTACGTTTGGACACGTCATTAACAACTTTTATATTTTTAATTTTGGTATAATTATCTAAATATATTTTGTTTTTACTCTATAATTATCAAGTTGCAGATTTAAATTTTGATGTTGCCACCATTTTTACCGAGGTTCTCGGTATAATTCACATTGAATTATGGTAATTCATAAGCTTTACGAGTATTTTAAATTGATCTTAAATTCCACTCGAGCTTTGAAGCCTTTAATGTTAAGCTTTGATTTTTCCGGTGTCCACAAATCATTATAAAGGAACATACTCATTCAATGGACTCTGGATTTTCTTTAGTGCCTTTGGAAACGTACCCTTATAAAAACAATTGTTAATAGACACTAATTTCAATGTAACTATTCGGTAGACGATTAATAAGCTGTGACTAATCCATAATTGAAATTTTTGACATTTAATACTGAGATTGATTTCCTTCCGACGCTACAGAAATGTACATTGAATTCTTCTGCAATTCGCTGTTGGCTTACTATTATTGTGTCATGAACTTTTAGGTGATGGTTCAAGTTCGGTACAACATTGGTTTGATTATACTTGCTATCAACGTACACAGCTTTTTGCTATTGTTCGTGGCATTAACGAATTCCATTGAATAATATCTGAAATTATTTATTTCTACTTTAACGGATTTTCTTAGAGTTTTAAATTTATATTGGAAAAAATTATTGTTTTGAAACTTTTTGAGCAAATGATAGTACAAATCTCTCTTTGATCATTAATTAAAGCTTACTATTAAATCACAGTTCAAACTTAAATGCTCTAATTTTTAAGTTAAATATAGTTCATACAATTAGCTATAAATTTCGCTGTTATTGTGTTATAACTCGTTGGTGTGGTTTTATTTACTGCGAATTATATGTAAAATTTACATTCCCAAATTTTTTTGAGTCACCTATTGGGCCTCTTAATATAGGCCTTATGTTGTGAAATTATCTAGTTTAAAACCACACAGAATTTAAACGTAACTATTAGCTTTTGGGGTATTTGAATTTGAAAAGAATATATCATTTGGATATATTATTTGACAATTTTACAAACAAATAAATTAATATTATCCTTTTTAATTAACAATATAAAATTCATTACATAAATCGTAATTCCATCGCCTCTATATTAATATTTTTGTTACAAAAGTAGGATTTATATATCCTAAACATTTATAATTAATCTACTTTAAAAGCATTCACAATTAAATGTTCAATATTCGATTCCATATTTGAATATTCGAACTATATACCCCTGCAAGATCATTGGCATATACGGCCCAATCGTCCCAGTGAATTTGCATATTTTTTTTCGTTAAAACTTCTTTGAACTATAATAAAGTATGAAAATTGAGTCACCCTGGCAATTTTATGTACGTCTGGAAACTCACTATTAGCTACACATTTATTTATTTCGTTTACTATAAATGGACAAATTTCATTTTTAATGTTAAAAATTTCTTCTGTTGACCGCCATTTTAGGAATGTTCAAATTCATCATCTCCTTTTATTTTGCTTTAGATAAAAATGTAATTAACTTTTAAAATGGCTTATGCTAATGCCACTCATGTGATAGGTGGATGATCCAAAATTTTAAACTTCTGGAGAAAAAGAAAATCAAGAGTTACACTTTGAGCGAACAACAGTGTGATCAAGATTTCGATATGCCAATATATATTTAGATTTGTAGATTTCACACTCGCCTGTGGAAGTCATTGACTACGTTTTGTATTCAATCTTTGGCGTTGCTTGCGATTAATTGGCTGACGGAACGTATACGTAAATAATTTCTTTTTTTTTTAGGCACTGGACTCAACACGTTTTAACAAATTAAAATTAGTCTATCGTAATACTTTCGAGTGTTACAACACTAAATCGTTTGAATAAAGTTGAAGGTTTTATAGAATGATGGCACAAGTATATATTTTATTAAATCGTTACGACAGTGTTTATAATTTTTCGCTTCGAATTGAGTTAGGCTTGTTAAATTTATCATAATGAATTTTATTGAGAGCTATATAGTTTTTTATTTCTTATAGTGTTATTTTCACTAATTCACAATTTTACTTTAAACTTAATTGTCAATTGTTTAATGCTTAGTAAATAATTTACTAAATATTATGTATATATATATATATATATATATATATATATATATATATATATATATATATATATATATATATATATATATATATATTTATATAATATTTGATATTACGAAATCAATAACCATTACAACCCTATAGCACCTTTCAAGGTAAAATAACACATATTTTTAAACCAAGAGCAAGGTTTTAGTTTGTACTTATAAAGGTTTGCTGTAAGAACGTAGTACGTAAGTTGAATACATTTTATTAACTTCAACATATATACATTTATGTTAAGGTCAGAAATTGTGAAATTTTATGTTAAACAAATAGTTATTTAATAAGCCACGAGTCAGAAAATATATTTCGACAATAAAGTTGAATTAAATTACTATTAAATAAATGCTCAAATATAAAATTAATATTTTAAAATAACGCCGCAGCAGTATGCTAATCAATGAACATATATACATGATGATTTCATATTACTATATACGACTTAAGGGACATTGGCATTGATTTGATAGCAAGGGAATTATATTAATTATTCGATTATTATAGAATATAACACTTATGTTAAGGTGAACCAAAGTATTTGATATATCAATAAAAAAAATTTTAAAAAGTAGAAGCACGTGCACGAGCTTACTAAATATGTACAAACATTTGTATGAAGGTTGTAAATTCGTTGTGAAATTTTAAAAATATAATATAATGCTTGTGTTTAGTTTTATATATAAAAAATTGTTCTGAATATTAGAATAGCAATCGTACGATTTATTACGCGGCTAAAAGCTCTTATCTATATATTCATGTTTGTTAATAAAAAATATAAGGAACATATCAAATACAATTTTACTACGAATTATATAATTTACTGCGTACATTTTTAAGTAAATAGCATTTCTGATAAAGATAATTCATTTTTTAAATTAATTAATTCTAAAACAACATGTTTTGCCATTCATTCAAACGAACAGTAATAAATTTTTTTTGTATATATCCTCAATCAAAAAACTTATTTTTTTAATAAGGAGAACAAGAGAGAAACCCGAATTTTATCTATATATATATTATTATATTATGATGATTTTTAGAATTACAATTTTTCTTCTAAAGTAGACATAAAATGATTAGCGTTAGTATTTATAAATCGCCATAGATATTAAAAATCCAATAGATCTGTCCCTGAGCTTTAAAATTATTTGTCTTTACCTTCAAAAATGTATTTGAACTCATAAAGTTTACTTGTACCGTGCTCGTATCACTTCTAGATTACAACAACTAAATATGTATATATGTTTATATATAGTAAATATTTATTAAATAACGACATTTGATTATCATTTGTTTATAATTTTTGGTGCTTGATTATATTTTAAAATTACATCATATGCCATTATATGCATTTTATGAATTCAAAATATTATATGTCAAAATCCCTATAGCTGAAATTCATTATATATTCATATTTGAGTGCGTCTCATAAAAAATGATAAAATATTTTTCAAGGTGCAAGACATACAAATTAAAATCTCCTCGTGCTCGCCTTTACATACTATTTATTAGCTCGCGTATATAATATATCCTAACGAACTTTTTAACAATATATATATATAAATCTATAAAAAAAAATTCCATTCGGTTTGTATAAAAGATCATTAAACTGACGCATTGATGTGAATGATCTACATAAACTATAAAAATTGTATTCCTTTTTGATTTGAATAAAAATTTGGAAGACGTAACCATTCGGTTATTCATTAAAAAATATTGTAGTCTTGAGCCTCAAGTTATATATATATATATATATATATATATATATATATATATATATATATATATATATATATATATATATATATATATATATATATATATATATATATATTAATATTATATGGAAACCAGTTTATCGCATGTTAAACAATTTTTTTTGTAAGAGATGTTAGTTGTCTTAATCTTAAAGATTATTAACATTAGAAATTTACCATAAAATTTTGTTTTTGCATGCGGTTTTACGTCAAGTATATATATAGATTATAGTGCGTTCTGTTTTGTTGATCTATCATGTCTACCATGCATATATACAACAAAATATCATATAATAAACTACCTTGTAAAAATTTATTAATTTGTTTATCAGTTGCGAGGGTGAATCAACCACTAATATACTGATTATAATTTCTCTGGAAATTTCCTTTATTATATTATCGAGCGAGGTTTTTTTATTAACATTTCTTAATATATTAT
Organism: Tipula confusa; assembly: GCA_963556175.1. NCBI lineage: Eukaryota > Metazoa > Arthropoda > Insecta > Diptera > Tipulidae > Tipula > Tipula confusa. Next base: position 166,726,369 of record OY744477.1, on the reverse strand, counting down.
GAGTTTGTTTACAAAATCCCATAAAAATAAAGGAACCAAGAAAGTTTTATTTAAAAAGCAGGAATTAAATGCGTATGCAAATATTTTGTCGTTGATGATGTTATGTTATTTTGGTTAAATTTAGCTGAAATTTTATGACGATAAACATTTTGACTAATATAGCCGAGTGTATATATGTTACTTAATATTTAAAAGTAAACAAATTCGGTTATTCACGTTTTTACGCTTGACCTTGATGTTGTTGTGTAAACAGTATAAATTCTAGAATAATTTTCATATATGCGGCAATTAATAGGATATTGACTATTTCTTATTTTTTAGAAGAATTTTAGCGCCATTTTTTTTTATAAAAATTTGTTGTTTAGTCATTTTGTTTTTGTGTAGTTTAGAAATATTTCAAGGGCAGAGCATTTTTCTAAATACACGCACAGGAAATGTTTTATATGAATTTATATATAGTAATATAGATTTTGGTGAAGTATAACGAATTATGTATACGAAAAAGTAAATTTAACATAAAAATTGAGCTTTCAATTGATTTTAAATTTGTGTAGGTTAAGTGTCAATATCAATTTTAAAGTAATTTTAAAATACGAGGTTGATTTGCAAAGTGCCAATCTTTTAGTTGGTCGCATGGAATGACGTTTTTGTCTTTGTAAATTTTAAACACTTACGCGTTATATTTTATAAATTTAATAAAACTAATAAGTTGCGAATATTTAAAGTTGGTGCTTTTAATCAGAAAAACATCCAGCTAACATGTTTGAAACACTTTTTTTGCAGTTTTTTTTTATTAAACCATTAACAACCAGATTTGTCCAATATACTTTTTATTAAACTATAAGTCGAACTCGGTTAAAAAATTACCAAATTATGAGGTAATGAATTTGTGCTTAAATAAGATCCAAATATCTTCTGCTCATAAAGACATTGTGAAAGTAGCGTCATGCAGCAGAAAAGCTCTACAGGTACTCTAAAGCCCTTTGAAAAAAAAAATAAAATACGAGCAAAAGCTTTTTAAACTATATATGCTATTATCATTTATCTGTTCTTCATAAATCATTGTCTTTATATTAAGTTATTTAACTCATTCAAGTTATTACCGGATTTTGGTAAATAGCACAAAAATAAATGTTTGCCATCAATTTTTTTGTAGACTTTGAGAGAACCCCGAAACAATTTTCGGTACAAAATAATTTCACATATTCAATATCAAAGATGTTAATCACAAACATCATAATATTTGGGGGTTAATAGACCGTCTGACCATATTTATAGATCTAGCGCAATGCCTGTCAACACCGTTGCTTAGCAGTAATATTTCGTTTTACAAAAGACAATTAAAGATATTCAATTTAACTGTCCACAATTTAATTATTTCTGGATTGTATCAGCATAATATCGGCATATGTTTTGCATCGATATTTAATTTTTTTTCTGATATGTATCTTGTAATACTATTGCAACTTTGGAATACCTATCTTCAAAATATGATGCTACTGCTGTTGATGTTGAAGGACTCATCTGGTTATCCTTACAAATACAGAATTATTACCTGTAGTAATACACAAACATAAACATTGCCTGGTCACTTCCAAATGTGTTCGCCTTTTTTATTTTTTTATTTTTGTGGTTCATCGAACTCTTCCAGTTTAAATTTTTTTGGGTAAAGTTATAGGCCTTTTTTCCGATACCGATCCAAAAATATTACGACTAAACTGTCGAATTTATTGTTTCTGTTTTTAATACATAGCAACCAGGTGAGGTTCTCTTAAATAATTTGTCACATTTCCTTTTATAGATCGCCTAAAATTCAAGCTTCATCTAAACAAAAAAAGAAATTCGTCGAGAGATGCTTTTTGAAAATTATCTTTAACCATTCTAAACACAATGACTTTTAAGGTTCCGCGGCATCTTTCTAATGTTTATTGCAACTGAATTACTGTAACATTCGTTTAAATTATTGATACAATTGTGTCTGGCAAAATCATCTAATTTTTGACCGTAATCGTTCAATAAAAATGGTAATATCAATTTTAAACTTATATAATATAGTTGTCGTTGTATATGTTTGCCAAAAAATGTAACTAATTTATAATCATACATGCCTAAATTTCAATTCATAAAAACCATAAAATTTGAGCCCGTTACAAATCATTAAAAATAAATTAATTTGTAACAAAAATCAAAAATTCTCACAATTTCTCCACATTGAATTTTTGAAATTTAATCTTCGTTTTTATTTAAAACTACTAGAATGCGGATAAGCGATTTTGATTTTAAGTACTGAAATATTCACTTATACTGCAATTAATCCAAATAAACACTTAATATAAATTCACTGATCTTACCTATATGATTCCAAAAAATCTCATCGTAGTACTTACCTTTGAGAACCATGCTTTATTATTTTCTAAATTTCTAAAAAAAAAATTATAAGATTTTTTTGAATTTTTCTCAAGCATAATTTGTAACGACAATCAAAAACAACCAAACATGAAAAATACCGGCAATATATGCATGCGCAAAAATAAAAAATTAAAACAACATTATTTTAAATAGTTTATTTTTTATTTATTTACTTAATTAAAATTCTAAAAATACAATAAACCAGGAAATTTATTAATTTTGTTAATACTGCAGTTTATTCTATTGTTATAATTTTTATTAATTTTATCACACAATATATCACATATTATAAATAGTACTTATAATTTTGGCGGCTAAATATCAGTACACAATAAACTATTGTTTATCTATTTACGTAAATAATAATATTTATAGTAATATAGTATTTGAAAAAAAAAACGTGATTCAACCTTGAATGGAATTCTTTTTGAACAGAATAGTAAATATTCTACACATACTGTGTATGTATATATAGTACTATATATATATAAGAACTTAAATAAATATATAAATAATACAGTATTATAATGTATTATAAATAATACAACAACAAAGAATATATATAAAAAATTCCCAAAGGAATATTTGAATGAATTTATTTAGTTTTAAAATGATTAAAATAAAAATAGCAACAACAATAAAACGCTATCACACATAATATTATCAAATATTAAAAACGACTCGATCATGATCACCCGACTAAAGTAAAAACGTAACTATTTTCATAATATTTTATCAATATTGTTAAACCCAGGGGACCCCCACCTAACTTTTTACAAATAAAACTATAAAGAAAATAAAAATAAATAAAGTTTCTTTAAGAGAACTTTAAGACACTTATACATGCGCACTTTTTATTTAATATTTATCAAAAGAAATTAAAATATAATGAAGAAAACAAAAAATCAAACAACTAAATATTATGCTTGTGTATTTCTTTTCTTTTTCTTTCCAAGTTTCTTATAAGCCCCTTCTACTTTTTTTCATTTATTATTGTATTGTGTGTTGAGCTTATACCACTTCTACAATTCTTATCGAGCACCAGCTATAAAAGTCGCAAGGACATATAATAATCGAATAGTTGAAACTTTTCAAATCGTTAATGGAGTCGCAATACTTGAATTCAAAAAATATATTATCAATTTATTAAAATATTATTTAAAAAAAAAAAAATTAATTTAACATTAAAAAAAATATTTTTAATTTAATTTAATTTAATAATTTAAATTTAATTTATTAAGAAAAGTTTAAAGTGAATTGCATACAAAATGATTGTGCCTTATGTGTTTAAGTTTTTGGCAAATAGTATAAATGTTGCCGATCTAAGAAGTACTCTATATAGTTTTGTTGCAATATTTACAGTAATATTGTTTATACAGTGGATTTATGAAAAAATTAAATTAAATAAATCATTACCGCCGGGCCCATGGGGCTTACCCGTCATTGGATATTTAACATTTATCGGCCATGAAAAACATATTAGTTTTATGGAATTATCCAAAAAATATGGTTCAATATTTAGTGCCCGTCTCGGACGACAATTAACAGTTGTGCTAAGTGATTATAAAATTATACGTGAAGTTTTTCGTAAAGAGGAGTTTACCGGACGGCCGGATACACCATTTATGCAAATTTTAAATGGTTTTGGTATGTATCATAAATGTGCTTAGTTTCAATATATTATAAGATCGCAGTTTTTCATTTTAAAATTATTGCTCCCCCAATTTTAATGTCTAAAATATTTTTTTTTTAACTTAATTTAACGAAAATTGAATAACCACGTGCCGATCAAGTGGCACGCGATCTAATAAATATACTTAAAAAAAAAAAAATAAATATTTATCGTAAACTAATTTTCAGGTGTGATCAATAGTGAAGGAAAATTATGGAAAGAACAACGACGTTTTATTCACACGAAACTACGACAATTCGGTATCACATGGTTTGGTCGGGGTAAAGATCAAATCGAAAAACGTATTATGGTCGAAGTAAATGAATTTTTAACGGCTATAAATAATTTAAATGGTGAAGCCGTTGATTTACGACCAATGCTCGCTTTATCCGTTAGTAATGTGATCTGTAATATTATGATGTCGGTACGCTTTTCGTTGGACGATCCAAAATTTCGTCGATTTAATTTTTTAATCGAAGAAGGTATGCGACTTTTTGGCGAAATTGTAACTGTTGATTATATACCGACGGTACAATATATTCCAACTAAATTGAAGGCAAAACAGAAAATTGCTAAAAATCGCGAAGAAATGTTTGAATTTTATCGTGAAGTAATTAATGATCATAAAGCAACGTTTGATCCAAATAATATTCGTGATTTGGTCGATACGTATATTGCCGAAATTGAAACGGCAAAACAAGAAGGGCGATCGGAGTTATTGTTCGAGGGAAAAGATCATGGTAGGTTTTAAAAATTTTATTAATTAAATTAAATTTAATTTAATTATTACTCTTTATTTAATTGACATATATAGATCAACAAATAATGCAAGTTATGGGTGATCTGTTCTCGGCCGGCATGGATACTATTAAAACAGCGCTACTCTGGATGAACGTTTTTATGTTAAGAAACCCAGAAGCCATGCATCGTGTTCAAGAGGAGTTAGATCAAGTTATCGGACGTCACCGACTTCCTAAAATCGATGATCTCGCTTTTTTACCAATAACCGAAGCCACAATTTTTGAAGCCCTCCGACGTGCTACGATCGTCCCACTGGGAACTACTCATTCGCCCACATGGTAAGTGCATTCGCCCTTTTTTATTATTATTATTTATTTTATATATTTGATAAAAATCGAAAGACCTAATTTTAATTTTTCAATGCGTATGATAAGATTAATAAAATAAAATTCTTAATTACGTAAGAGATTGAAAAAAATTAATTGAACGTCGTAAATTATTATATAGTAAATGTTTATATAGAAAATGTTCTCAATTATAAATAATAATAACTCGTGCGCGGTTATTTATTAAAAAGATAAATATAAGTTGCTTGACCGTCCTTGACCTTAGTATTTATATTTATGTAAATATTTATATATATATATATATATATATATATATATATATATATATATATATATATATATATATATATATATATATATATATATATATATATAATATATCAATAATATTTTGTTGAAATTTCATAATTGCGGGGAAATATCAGCTGATTGCAACACATTGCCACAGTCTTATTTTCTTACCGATCATTCTCAATTTAACGGCGCTTCTTGTAGACTTATACTTACACTAATGCACTACATAAAATTTTCTCCTCTTCTCTATATATACATACTACATTTACTACACTTTATATTTGACTTTGTGGTATAGGTATAATATGTATATAAGAAGTTATATTCTTTTTGTTATGATCATAATGATGATCGGTATTATGTTTTTTTTTGTCATTTTATATGTGAGAAAAATAACTGGTCAGATGAAAGTGAAATTAACTCTTTTGATTATATATACACACATTTTTTTTTTTAAATTTACTTTGCATTCCACGTGCTATATAGAAAAAGAAAATGACGAAGAAGTAGTAAAAATAATATACGATACTTCCTGACAGTTTAAGTTTTGTATTTATATTTATATAGTGGTCGTAACATTTTCTCACGATCTTGAAGTTCAATAATCTTGTAATTAATTATATCACATAATGCAAATATTTTATTGTACGACGGGTGAATGACCTTTATTTTTTTTATATTATTTATTTACAGTGATGTATCGTTGAATGGATATGATATACCAGCCGGAGCATGTGTTGTACCATTGATCAATAGTATACATATGGATCCAGAATTGTGGGACAAACCAGATGAATTTAATCCCGATCGTTTCATTGATGCTGAAGGAAAAGTACAGAAACCAGAATATTTTATGCCATTCGGAGTTGGGCGGCGTATGTGTTTGGGTGATGCCCTTGCAAAAATGGAACTCTATTTATTTTTTGCTTCAATGTTGCACACAAATCATATTACATTGCCAGAAGGTGAATCAATGCCTAGCTTAAAAGGTACAGTCGGTGTTACAATTAGTCCACAAGAATTTAAAGTTAAATTTATTCCACGACCATTGATAACCGAAATAACACCACTACGTAATTTTGGATCATACTGATCTTATATACACATTAATCAGATTTGAGTTTTTTTGAAACCTGAATCAGGTTTCAGAGGTACGGTTATGTTTCCTATCACCTGATTTCGGATTATATTTTCTGGTGCCAATTATTAATTTATAAGTATTACTATATTACTATAAATACAAATTTTGTTTTTAATTTAATTCCATAGTCCCAAAAGTTTTTTTTATCAAAAATCCACTAGTCAAATCAATTAACAAACAAAAATATTTAATTAATTTATAGTCAAGTACAATAAAAATCAAAACAACATTAAATATTAAATGTCAAATTTATATTTATAATTTAATGAAACAGGTGAAATTTTAGTTAGTTAAAAAAAAAGAACAAAAATTTTTAAAAATTGAATCAAACTATGTATAACCTTTACCATACATACAGAATTTTTTTATTTTTTTCTATGAAAAGATAATTATATTTTTATTTTTTTTTAAACAAAAGTTATCACTAATAATAATTATAAACAATTATATTTTTTAATTAAAATCGCATTCCACTCATAAATGTGTTCAAATATGTCAATATATATATATATATATATATATATATATATATATATATATATATATATATATATATATATATATATATATATATATATATAATTTATATATATATAAATATATATATTTATATATATATATATATATATATATATATATATATATATATATATATATATATATATATATATATATATATATATATATAAATTAACAAATCCAATATTAACTATGTATAAGCTTATGTATTTTAAAGTTTTTCGTTTATAAACCTATATTTGAAAAATTTTACTTTGTAAAGTCGGTTTTACGGCTACTTAAAAAAAAACAAACAAAATTCAGACAAAAAGTTTTTTTAAATTATTGTAATAAATTATTAAATAAAATAATTAATAAGTTACATTTTTTTTTAATTAAAAAATATACTCTGTGCCAATTAATTATTATATTATTACTTTGAAAAATCTTTTTTATTTTATGTTTTTATTTAAGTTATTTCTGATGAATGAGAAAGAAAAAATAAAATATTAAAAATTAATTATTATTTGTAGTTTTATTGATTATTTATATAATTATGCCTGAAAATAATTATGCAGACCTCTTCTCTCAGATTTTCAAAATGAATACTTGCATTTATATATATATATATATATATATATATATATATATATATATATATATATATATTTATATATATATATATACATATATATATATATATATATATATATATATATATATATATATATATATATATATATATATATATAATATTAATTAAAATGATTTTTATTTTTAAATGATAATTCGTAGTATGGTGGTGTTAAAGTTATGCCACTTATTCCGTTCAAATTTAATTTCGCTTGATCTGTATGCATGCTGATATAGTATGTATAAAGCATATGACTGGCGAATAAAAATAACATCATTTTGGCTAGTTCATCACCGAGACACATTCGTTTACCTATAAAAACAAAAATATTAATCGGTAAGGTTAACGATCTTTATTTGGGTCATTTTATGTATTAATATAGGTCATATAAGATAACAATAGTTCATCTGCCAAATCCTTTAATGTCTAAAAATGTATGCTTTTAAATTCGTCACTCGATCGTCAAATATAATTAAAATACATTTTTTAACAATATTTCTGAAGCGAATGAACTTTATTTGGGTCAGTTGTCTAACTTATATATACATCACAGTTAAATGACATTAGGTTACAAACAATTAAAACTTAATTTGGATACTATGATTCTAAATTTCCGAGATTGTCAATTTCTGACAGGACTTTCAACAAATTTAACTTAATACTTATATACGAAAGATAATTATTGTGATTTGCAACGAAATTAAAGGGTTAACAATTTCGCAAACAAATTGTTCGTTTCAATTAGCTTAGTGATTATGAAAGTGCAAATATTTCATCAACGTCCACTATATAGGCATTAGTACACATAACATATTATTATAGACGTACTCAACTTATGTATTATGTACTTTAATTTTAAATATTTACTTTATTCAATTGCGCTTGGTATTTAAGATTGTAATTTATACTGTAAATGCAAAAAAAAAAAACAAAAAAAAAAAAAATACTTACCCAATTGAAACGGTACAAAATGATTTGGCGTAACATAATTTCCATCCACATCCAAAAAACGTTGCGGATTAAATTTTTCTGGTTTTTTCCAATATTCTTCTTTCATGTGTATAGCCCATTGTAGCGGTACGATCATAGTATTTTTCGGTATTGTATATTGATTAATTTGTACTGTTTCGGATGTACCATGGGGCACTCCCAACGGTAAAACGGATCGGATACGCTGAGTTTCTGCTATGCAAGCGCGTAAATATGGCAATTTATCGTAGTCTTCTAGTGTTGGCATCGTTGTTAATTTTTCTAGTTCTTTGTGTATATTTTTTTGTGCAGTTTTTTCGATTGATATATACAAAAAAAACCATCGTAACGTTGTTAGTGTAGTATCGACTCCGGCACCAAATAAATCAGCCATTACATGTCTCGCCTGTATTCGACTCATATACTCGTAAGTAGGATCGTTTGACTCCTTACGATAAATTTTTTCGCGTAAATACATTTCTAACATATTGAGCTTGGTTTCATCTTCCTCAACACCGGAGTTAATGGATGTTTGAATTTTATCAATTAGTTCATCATAAATATTATGTGTATTAATCTTGCCGGTGAGCAAAAAATTTATGATACGTCTATTATGTGGTAGATATCTGTATACAAAAACGTATTAATTTATTGATGTAAAAGTTTGCATTTTTATATATTATTTTACCTTAAAAATGGTAAAAAATTAACCACCCCCGAAACACCAACATGTTTGACACCTTCTTCTTGTAAATGTTGTAAATATTCCCAAGTATCATCGTCGTTGTCATATTTTATGCCGAATATTAAATCGTTCATTAAATTACCGACGACATGATGCAGTATATCAAATGGATCGTATTCGTCCGATTTAATCGTGTTTTCATTAATTGTTTGGATACATTCTTGTACCGAACTTAGGATACGGTGTTCTAAATAATTTCGTGATTTTCCAAATTTTGTCATGCCTAATTTTTTAAGGGAGGTTATTGTGTGCTTACGCTGATCCCGCCAAATTGGACCTTCTGAACAAATTAATCCTATAAAATTGTATATATCAATAGTTTATATATATAAAGATCTAGACTATATTACAAAATATTTAGGTGTAGTTTATATATTTAGTTGATGCAGTACCTGTAACTATACCAAATATTTTCATTCTTCGCAATCAATGCCCACTTCTATAGAAAAATACTTTTAAAACCCTAGAAAAATAAAGGTGTTGCCATGATAATATTCGATCCCACAAAAATTGGCCAAGTGTCACTACGACGGCGTTTCAAAAATCTAGTCCAAATTATTTATTTTTGCAATATGAACAACGACCCCAACGCATTCAAGTTAACCCTGCTCTTACAGGGTAAACCATAACTTAGTTTGAGGCCACACATTTATGATTAAATTAAAGTACAACTGAATTGGGACATAATGCGGGTTCAGTAAAATCATAGCTCATAAGTACCATTTAATTGCTCTTATGTAATGAGGTAACTTTTCAGGTTAGGTTGCAAACCTAATTACTTAAAGTTATTAATCTGATCATTTTTTAAGAAATTTACTTCAATTAAAAAAAGAATTGAGTAACTTAAAGTCATGTTCGAAATGCAATAATTTACATTAGGAATAAAAGTGGGCCCAGGACAGGCAGTTTTCGGTCCTTTGTTATGGTACAAATGCTCTTTTGATACCAATCAAAGACCCCTAACTCGGTGTTTTTACCAGTATCTACTTTTTTAATCGTAGCTTAAACTTTCAAAAAAAATTTTTGAAGGCTTATATTGCTAGGATGTTTTAAATTTTTTTTTATGTATGTAACGTTTTCTAGGCATTCAATTTATTAAATGATAGAAAATCTGCAACTTTTGCAATTTGTTGAATACGTTGGAAGTAATAGTCAGATAAACAATTAAAATCTGAAACAATTTTTAAAAAAAAATCATCAGTGAAAGGCATTGAGTATCAATATCAATAATAAATTCCTAAATTTTATAATCATTTTTTGGAGAAAAGTACCACCGAAAGAAATTAAGTTTATGAGCCAGAAGGGTACTATTTAACAAGATAGATAGCTAAAGGAATTCTTAATGTAAGTCTAAAAATTATCTACGTTAGAAATCAGTTTAAACTAATGGAAAAGGAATAAAAATCATATAATAGTCTTTCAGTAAACGGAAACTTTAAGCTAATGGCGGCTAATTATTTGATATTTAATATATAATTAAATATATTCAATTTTTAAATCATATAACATTTTAAATTACATAAGTAACATTTAAAAAAATATATATTATCCCATAGGGTGATCTTATCTCTTTCAACAATCCGATTAACATTTTAAGCTGTAGTGTAACAACTCCAAATTGATTTTTGGATAGCGATCTTAAAATTAACCGAGTCTAAATTGGTTTATTTATGGTTTATTTTATATGTACCGCCAATAAATAATAAACACAACGAGGTGAAAAATAGTTTTCTAGAACCTATTACAATATTCGTTTGTTTTTCTTTAGTTGATGATCGATCGCAGATTTTCGCAGATTTTCGAACTAATTTTTGGATTTTCTTTTGCTTATTCTCATACAATTGTAACTAGGTATATTTCTATACCTAAAAACGGAACGAGTCAGGCGAAGTTTTCTTCAGTTATGGGAAAACATGTTTAAAAGTTAGTTGGTTTTAGTTTCATGTTTTAAAAAAATCATGCTTAAATTATTAATAGGCACTTTACCAAATGTCTTATTATATATAATTAATTTGTTTTGCTATTTTAATATAGTGATATACACGATTTTAAAACCGCCAATCACTTTAATAGTGTTGGGAATGAAATTCTGTTATCTTTTAAAATAGCTAATATATAATATTTACTTTGGTTTATGACTAAATAAAAAATAAATGAAACTAACAATTTGAAGACAAAATCTTTTACCGGGCGTTTGATTGAAAAAATCAATTTTATAATCAATTTTAGGAGCAACCAAAATTTTTAAATTTAATAACTGCGGTTTTTCGATAAAAAAGCAAACTTTTATTTGGCATTTTAATATTTAGGAGTCATAATTCTGGTACTAATTCCTTAATATCAGAAAATAAATTTATTTGTATTTTACTATAGATGATACTAGATACTATATGTTTCAAAAGCCTCAATTATCGTTTTTCATTATGGTTTAAAATGGTGAAATAGTTGAGATTACACGCGTTGTTTAATGTTAGTGTATAGAGTTTACCGTTAGTGTAAAGGGTTATAAAATCGATATAAAAAAATTTAACAGGGTTTTAATGGTGCTGAAATTATGGCTGAACAAGTTTGTTCATTGCAATGTACATGTTTTAAACTTAGTGTTTCTAGATTTTTGAATTGTATTAAAGATTTTTAGCCTCTCTGTCTTGACTTATTTTATAAATTTAAATTTCAAGAACTTTTGCAAATAATTATAGATTGTATTGAAAATTAGGAGACACTTGTAATATTAATTGATTTATTAAATTCTGATAAATTTAGTAAAAATAAAAAAAAAAACATTCCACATAATTTAAATATCATAAACGTTTATACATTTACTTGATACTTATCTCTATCGAAAACAAAATCAACAAAATCGTTGATTGCCAAAAATCAATATTCAATATTTTCAATTGGGTTACTTAGGAGCTGTCAAATGAATCACTGAATTATTTATTTTGTGTGGTTCCTAAATGTTTTAATATAGAAAAGTGTTTTTGGCATTACTAAAATAATTTTAAGTAAAGACATGCACTTCTAAAATTTCAAAATGCATTTTCCAAATTTTAATGTCCCGTATTAATAACTACTACTTTAATAGTATAAGGCTTTTCTGCTAATAAATTATTTTTTTCTTTACGTTTACACCACATCGGTGTAAACTTATATTATAATACTTTATTAACAATCCTATTATAAGAAATTATATGATAAAGTAATATAATATTTTACATTAATAAATAAAACTATATGTAACCCGATATTTGGGCAACCTTGAAACGCCACTGACCACTGATAATATATATATATATATATATATATATATATATATATATATATATATATATATATATACAATATATATATATATATATATATATATATATATATATATATATATATATATATATATATATATATATATATATATATATATATATATCTGAGGAATGTGATAATAATCAATAATATATAAGACAAATTCTATGAAAAGAAAATTAATTTACACAAATATTAAAAAAAAAATATCAAAGATTCGTTTTTTATTCTCAC
>OY744477.1:166394505-166713182 GCA_963556175.1 Tipula confusa | reverse complement strand
TATATAATAAATATATAATATATAAATATATAAATATATAAATATATATAAATATATAAATATATAAATATAATATATAAATATATAATATATAAATATATAAATATATAAATATATAAATATATAAATATATAAATATATAAATATATAAATATATAAATATATAAATATATAAATATATAAATATATAAATATATAAATATATAAATATATAAATATATAAATATATAAATATATAAATATATAAATATATAAATATATAAATATATAAATATATAAATATATAAATATATAAATATATAAATATATAAATATATAAATATATAAATATATAAATATATAAATATATAAATATATAAATATATAAATATATAAATATATAAATATATAAATATATAAATATATAAATATATAAATATATAAATATATAAATATATAAATATATAAATATATAAATATATAAATATATAAATATATAAATATATAAATATATAAATATATAAATATATAAATATATAAATATATAAATATATAAATATATAAATATATAAATATATAAATATATAAATATATAAATATATAAATATATAAATATATAAATATATAAATATATAAATATATAAATATATAAATATATAAATATATAAATATATAAATATATAAATATATAAATATATAAATATATAAATATATAAATATATAAATATATAAATATATAAATATATAAATATATAAATATATAAATATATAAATATATAATATATAAATATATAAATATATAAATATATAAATATATAAATATATAAATATATAAATATATAAATATATAAATATATAAATATATAAATATATAAATATATAAATATATAAATATATAAATATATAAATATATAAATATATAAATATATAAATATATAAATATATAAATATATAAATATATAAATATATAAATATATAAATATATAAATATATAAATATATAAATATATAAATATATAAATATATAAATATATAAATATATAAATATATAAATATATAAATATATAAATATATAAATATATAAATATATAAATATATAAATATATAAATATATAAATATATAAATATATAAATATATAAATATATAAATATATAAATATATAAATATATAAATATATAAATATATAAATATATAAATATATAAATATATAAATATATAAATATATAAATATATAAATATATAAATATATAAATATATAAATATATAAATATATAAATATATAAATATATAAATATATAAATATATAAATATATAAATATATAAATATATAAATATATAAATATATAAATATATAAATATATAAATATATAAATATATAAATATATAAATATATAAATATATAAATATATAAATATATAAATATATAAATATATAAATATATATATATATATATATATATATATATATATATATATATATATATATATAAAATATATAAATATATAAATATATAAATATATAAATATATAAATATATAAATATATAAATATATAAATATATAAATATATAAATATATAAATATATAAATATATAAATATATAAATATATAAATATATAAATATATAAATATATAAATATATAAATATATAAATATATAAATATATAAATATATAAATATATAAATATATAAATATATAAATATATAAATATATAAATATATAAATATATAAATATATAAATATATAAATATATAAATATATAAATATATAAATATATAAATATATAAATATATAAATATATAAATATATAAATATATAAATATATAAATATATAAATATATAAATATATAAATATATAAATATATAAATATATAAATATATAAATATATAAATATATAAATATATAAATATATAAATATATAAATATATAAATATATAAATATATAAATATATAAATATATAAATATATAAATATATAAATATATAAATATATAAATATATAAATATATAAATATATAAATATATAAATATATAAATATATAAATATATAAATATATAAATATATAAATATATAAATATATAAATATATAAATATATAAATATATAAATATATAAATATATAAATATATAAATATATAAATATATAAATATATAAATATATAAATATATAAATATATAAATATATAAATATATAAATATATAAATATATAAATATATAAATATATAAATATATAAATATATAAATATATAAATATATAAATATATAAATATATAAATATATAAATATATAAATATATAAATATATAAATATATAAATATATAAATATATAAATATATAAATATATAAATATATAAATATATAAATATATAAATATATAAATATATAAATATATAAATATATAAATATATAAATATATAAATATATAAATATATAAATATATAAATATATAAATATATAAATATATAAATATATAAATATATAAATATATATAAATATATAAATATATAAATATATAAATATATAAATATATAAATATATAAATATATAAATGTATAAATATATAAATATATAAATATATAAATATATAAATATATAATATATAAATATATAAATATATAAATATATAAATATATAAATATATAAATATATAAATATATAAATATATAAATATATAAATATATAAATATATAAATATATAAATATATAAATATATAAATATATAAATATATAAATATATAAATATATAAATATATAAATATAATAAATATATAAATATTTAAATATATAAATATATAAATATATAAATATATAAATAATTTATAAATATATAAATATTTAATTATATAAATATATAAATATATAAATATATAAATAATATATAAGTGTACAAATATATAAATATATACAAAACCGTTTAAACTTCGTGGTTTTATTTTTCGTTAAATTTAAATATTTATTTGATTTAACGAGGCAGTTATTGCGTTTTATTGGATTTTTCTGTATGCTTTTAGTAATTTGTGTAACAAAACTTGTTCCTTCTTTTAGTTCTAGTACTCTTGCTACAATAATTAACTATACATTTGTCTATACGCGTAAAGGAAATGTTAAAAAATAATTACAAATAAAATCATAAATAAAATAAACCGATGTCATCGTCCTAGCTGTAAAATAAACCAATAAGTATCCAACTTAATTAAATAAAGATATACGATTATATGAACAGGATCAACCACCTATATTATATATTAATTTTATTTTCATTATTTTAACAATAATACCAATATAGAAAGGAACCTGATATCGAGAGTTAATTATATATAAATTATAAGTTGGATATCAAACTTTTCAATATGAAGGCGATTAGCTCAATAAACTGATTTAAAAAAATATACAATTCACAAAGCTGCAATAAAACCAATAATTTGTTACGTCTAGTCAATATTTTGAAAGAGATCAATGAATTTTTAGTTTCTTTTCTCAACTTGTATCAGTTATATATATATATATATATATATATATATATATATATATATATATATACTATATATATATATATATATATATATATATATATAAATATATATATATATATATATATATATATATATATATATATATATATAAATATATATATATATATATATATATATATATATATATATATATATTATATATATATATATATAATATATATATATATATATATATATATATATATATATATATATATATATATATATATATATATATATATATATATAATTTAAGACTGATCGGTTATATATTTGTTGTAATCTGTATATATGCATTTGGCAAATAATCTAAAGCGAATCATTGGAATCCAGTAAACTTCAGTCATCCACCTTTTTAAACAGTTCAGAAAAACGTTTGAAACTAAACAAAAAAAGTTCATTGAATCATTTAAATTACCTTGGACAATACATTTTTTGTTCGATTTCATGAACCCCTTTTGCTTTTCTTCATAATTCTTGTATATACGAGTAATTCTTGTATATACGGACTTGTAATTTTATCGTCCTAGTAACAATACTCAATGTACATTCACATGTGAATACCATCACATGAGGGCAATGGCTTATTATATTTTTACATTTAATATTAGTATATATGTATTCTGTAATTTCCAGTACCTACATCCTTATAAAAATGAAGTTGTTAATTTACTTTATCGTAAATTGAAGGTATACACCATAATAAACGGAAGTACAATAAGATGTAGAGAATAAAAATTTTCTTTTTACTTCTTAGTTTTCTTCAATTTATATAAATGCTAAATCATAAATTCGTATATAGGTAGTAACGTATATCTAGAAAAGTGAAATGAATTATTATTGTTGTACATTGTAAACGGCGTGTGAAAACCGTTGTTAATTATAATTATCGTAAAGATTAATTACCATATTGAAAATATTTGTTACTTGTGGGTGTGATACATTCGTTGTCAATGTCATTACATGCAATTATTGTAACCACACTCATTTTGTTATAGTATGAAGATTCAAGAATAAACAAATTTTATTTATCATATTGGTTGGTGTCTGCAGATCTAATCTAGGTAGAATCTATATTTCCAAATAGTTAGTTTAAATGGCGTGGACGACTAAAGTTAATTTACTTGTTGGAAAAAAATGTATGCGCAGTTATTTACAATAATTATTTAAAATGTTTAGAAATATCAGTAATAAAATGCTTGTTAGCTTACCCTTTCGCAAAACTTCAACAATTAATGTCATTTAATTAATGTGTTGTAATACTTTGCGTCCTGTTTCCATAAATTATTTAGTGGGTCACATAAAGGTTCATCGTCGAATTTCCCCCTAACTAGCCTAACTAGTGATGGTATGGTCATAGGAATTTCATGTAAAGTCGCTTACTTTCCACTACATAAAGTGTGTCATTAACGCATGGATAGAAAGATATTGATTTACCAAGATGGAAATTCGTTAAAATTCCTTTTTGAATTTAAATTTTTTACGGAATCTCATGCATTTTGATATTAAAGTTTAAGTTTATTTGAAGTATTTAAGTGTGGTTTGATATTTGACACAATGAAAAGCTAAATGAATGTTTTATCCGCAGAAATAGATATTTGTTACTGTTGGTAAATACAGTGACTAAAATAAAACTAAAAGCTTTAGTTGTACATGATGAAAGAAGTTTGTTGGTTTATTTTTGTAACACTGTACGCATGATGTACGCAATGTTAAAAAAAAAACTTTTCCAAACCATGAAGCTTGATTTAAATCATACTCCAACTCTGTTAACTTTTTATTCAAACCCGCACCAAAAATTAATTTATGCGATCAACCTTGATGAAATCGCACAAAACAAACTAAACAGTTTTATTTAGTTTTGTCTAATTTGATTGCAATAAATCATATATCATTTTCTATTGAACATAAGTATATATATATATATATATATATATATATATATATATATATATATATATATATATATATATATATATATGTATATATATATATATATATATATATATATATATATATATATATATATATATATATATATATATTCATACATAAATTTACAGTTTTGTGTGCTTTCAAATCGCTAGCGATTACAACAATTTTGTTCAATGCAAAATCGAATTTGATTAACTACATCAATAATCTGTTTTTTGTTGTTGATAGATTTTTTTTGTTCGTATGTAAGCTTGTTATTAATTTATAAGCAGAAAACTAAATGAAACTACTTAGACTTTAGAAATTCCGGTTCATATATTCAATCTACATATATAGATGTTATTTATGTAGACAAATAATTAATTACACAACATATATTTTTAATCAAGCATTCAGAATGCAATTTTAAATAAGATACTAAAACATTTAAATAAAACTACAACAGAAAAAAAATCCTGAATTACCAAAGTTCATATAACACAATAAATATGGGAAGTTAGCAGATTTAAGATTAAACGCATTGGTTTTGTGCAACTCTGTTGCCATACACCGATGTTTATTTTTTTATTTAATTTTGATTTTTAGTAAAGCTTTTAACATTCAAATAGTTAAATCAAGGTTAGGATATTGCAATGATCTGAACAAAGTGTTGTCATTTTAATATATTTGCATTTCAATTAGTATATTATATATATATATATATATATATATATATATATATATATATATATATATATATATATATATATATATATATATATATATATATATATATATATATATTAAATATTTGAAAAATATTTTAGAACTATGTATGCTGAATACCAGGTAAAGTTAATATCAAATTAAATATGGATGTGTTATATGCAAATTTAGTTTTTATAATTTTGCCGAAATTAAACTGCATGCTGCATTTTTCATAGAAATCAAGGTTTTCTTGTTTTTTTTATTACAAATTTGCTGATTTAGTTTACTGCGCGATACAACGAGATACACCTTTTTGATTAGAAATGTTGTTTAATTTAGTGGATGTTTAAGTAATAATCGTAAATTTTGTTGTCAACAATTACTTTTAATTTAAAATAAATTTAGTCAAACCTCAACGACTATTTTCCGTATTTGACCTTTAAAAAGTTTAAAATGAGAAACTTGTGAATATCACACTCAAATATTTCCTTCGAGTGAATCCCGCGAAATCTCTTTATTTTTTTGTGGTTAAAAATTCGTTATTGGCTTTTAGTTTTGATTATAATTCTATATACATTTTGCAAAATGGCAAAATTTCCGACAGTTGATAGAGTGGATAATATTATTTTAAATCATTTTTAAGTTATTGGTTTTAGTACCTGGTAGTACCCGAAGTACTTTCACAATTCAATAATTTTAAAAATTAAAATGCTACAAAATTGTCTAAATCCATCGTTGGTAATTGAGCAGTTGATGTAGTGGTTAAAGTTTGGGCGTTTGAATCGAACGGTTCCAGTTTTAATCTATCTACAGAAAAGCAAAGGAATCAACAACTTTAAAGCTGACATATTTCAAATAACCTAAATATGCGGGACACATTAACATAAAAATAATTCTTTTTTACATTTTGGAATATTATTGTTATTATACAAAATAAAATTTTTACAATCTTTTGTTCGAGACCTACTCAACTTTTTTAAAGTGTGATCTTGTGAAATAGTTTTGATTATGCAAAATACAAAACTTACCATGACAGACAGTAAAAAAAATTGGTATTTATGCTGTAATACTATATATATAGATATAGAAAGCATTAAACAATAAAATAAAAAATAAAAATTCTCATCAAAACCAAAAACCCAAAATTTATAATAAAAATAATTTTACCAGAGTTTTAGGTTCAAATTTTACCGAAAAAATTAAAATTTTTACCGTCTGAAACTAATTGATAATATACAACAGAATCGAACAGACAGACAAAAAATTATAATTTCGATGGGTTATATAAAATAATAAGTAGGACTGCGGTTTCTCAGATACAATTCCGCGCTTGATGAATATATTCTACAACGCGATATTCCTTTCTTAATTTATTTTTATTGTTTTACGTATATTAATATTAAATTAAAGAAAATTGAAAGATTTGAGTTTCTTTTATATGAGTATATATAGCTATAGGTATATACATATTTTTGACAAAAATTATGTGATTTGTGTTCATTCTGGTTGAGGGTTATTTATAGCATTTCGCGAAGATACACACAAGAGCCTTAACAGTTTAAAAAAAATTTATTTTATTTGATCGTTAAAATTGATTTATGCAAAAAATTAATTGTATTCTTTATAACATAAAGCAAATAAAAATAAAAAATATTCGATCTACTGACCTAACTTTACGCAACAAAACCAAAATACTCGCGTATATATATATATATATATATATATATATATATATATATATATATATATATATATATATATATATATACAAAGAGTTCATGCCAGCCTTTGTATTTTATAGGATAACACCCATAACATAACAAATGGGACGCGCAACGTATTTTCGGTTATGCAATGGTAAATAATATATGCGGTTTTTCGGTTAAAAACAGTTAAATTGGGTAAAAGTACGGTACTATATCGTGTTGAATACATTGGAAATTGATTACATTTTAAAATCATAGCATTTTGCATTTATCTTGTTCCACAACATTAATATATGCATATACACAATGCCGGAAATGGTAAATAAAATATAAATAAATAAAAAGTGATTATATGTGACAAAGTAATTCGTAATTTAAATACGAATGTCATATAATATCCGATCTCCTTTTTTTTAAGATTTGATCTTTTAAAACTTCATACGCGAATCTATTTAGAACAACAAATCTTTTCATTTTAATTTGTGGTGAATGTATTTTTCCACGGTAGCATCACAATGTACTGTAATGTTATGTTACAAGTAGGTATCAATAAAAAATATACTTTCATTTCTAAATTGATATTTTAACGGTTCGATTTTTATTCACTATAAAATAAAACTTGAGAGCTTTAACTGGCTTACCTTATGGGTTTTTCCGTAATTGTTTTTCTTCAACTATAAATAACATTTTAGTTCATAAACTGTAAATGTTATTCAAATCGTTCAATTATTTTTAAGGTGCTAAGAGCAAATTGTATCAATTTTTTTATTAGGCTTAAAAAAATTAAAAAAATCAGTCATTGTGGTCTGATTGGGCTCAATAATACCTCTAATAATAGTTTTGTCGAGTAGATAAACTGCATAAAACTTTATTTGAGTTAGTTTTAAGTAAATATTTTTAATACCAAAAGCTGTATTTATCATACCCTAAATAGAGATGCACAAATCTGTTGTAAATTTTAGGGATTCAATTATTATTTTATATAGGTTAAGAAATTTCAAAGTAATTTAAAATAAAATCAAATAGTATTGGATTTTATTCCAATGATGAATTTGAAACTTTTACATGATTTCATTACTTACAGATTTTGAGCATACGCAATTTTGTTATATGCAAAATCTGAATTTATTCCATAATACCTCACATGCAGAGACCTACAACGAAGCTTTCAAATTTAAAATTCTCAAATAAGTTTAGCACCAATTTTATTTATAAGAAAAGTATATTTAAGAATGTAACATTTCTAAACAAACCAAAAATGTGTACAGTTGGGTGTGTAAGGTCAAAATATTTTTTATTTGCTTACAGAACAAATAATTCAATTAATAATTTTGAATTATTTCAAAAACCTATATATATTCGTTACTATATGGCGTGATGTCATAAAATCTTGATTGAACTTCCGACCTCGATCTAGTTTAATTAGTTGCGGGCGCGCAAATTAATGATGTTACTATAAATAAACCTTCAATTTTGAGGTATACATTTCAACTAATTCATGGTACAAGAAGTAGGATATATACATATTTTATGTGTGTTAGGCCAAAGATAGTTTGATATCTCAATTAATTTTTAAATAATAAATATGTTATTGAATTACATAGATAACATCGGTAAAACTATACTTTAGCTTAGTATACATAATTGTAATCGTGCGTTTTTTCATAATTACTTCATATATGGGAATTTTTAATTACTTGTTGTGATTATTTTAATGTAATAACACCAATACAGTATATTTTTCATAATCAACGTTAAAAAAATAAGTATAACTATTGTCACCATAATCATCGTCATCATCATCACTATTTATTATTAGTTTTTCCTACATATACAAAATGTTACAAATGTATTTGTGTTGATTGTTGCTATTATAAAGTGCAAGCAAGTTCATTGACTTCTCTATATATATATTTATTTATATATTTATAATATATACATATATGTATATATATATATATATATATATATATATATATATATATATATATATATATATATATATATATATATATATATATATATATATATATATATATATATATATATATATATATATATATATATATATATATATATATATATATATATATATATATATATATATATATATATATATATATATATATATATATATATATATATACAAGATTGATTATATATTAGTCAAATAAAGTAGTTATATAATATGTGTTATGATGTCACATGAGAAAACACACTGACTTACACATTCAACAAGCATATTGATAGTTTTAGACAAAAAAAAATATATTTTGTTAAATTTAAATTTTTGATCGCTTTCACTTTATGGAACATTTTGGAAGAAGAATTAGTAATTTACATTTTGGTCTATTGTTTAATATATAGTAAGACAAGTTCATTCACCTTATAAAGATTTATTTCAAATATTGGTGAATTTTTGTATGTTATTTGCTACGAGTATCATGTATATCTCTTTCAGTATAAAGTTATATTGAATTTATGATATTATGTTGCTTTGTATATATATGCTACAAATATATCAATTTTTATTTTGGTTGCTTTAATAGATTTTGCTTAAAGAACTAGTCGCTTGAATTTTTTGATTGATAGATACTTTAAATAGTTGACCCATATTATATATTTTATGCTCACATACTAAATGTATGCGGGAATATTGATAGTTAAGACAAGATTAGATAATTCGGTCATCCGTTATTGGTATAGATTGAGACATTTTTTTTGCTCAATAATTTTCCTCCAATATATTCTGCAAATAGAAAGTGTATTGTTGGTAAAATTAATTAAATTTTGAATTTCACACGTTAATTTATTTAGCATGCAAATATTTGACTATATATACATATGTAGGTATGTAAATGTACGCTCTTTGATCAACAAAAAAATTTACAATATGTACACAATTTTCACAACCGTCTCTTTTTTTTTTATTAATAATTTACGAATAATTTTTAAATAAACAAATGAAAAATCGTGAGGAATGAAAATTGAGATACGAATTTTATATGTGCTAATTGTATGGTAAAATTTGTAATGTCGCGATTTTAATTTTTCATTTTATGACTTTCCAAATATACTAGAAACTAAATGATTAAATTTATAGGCTTAGTTTATTTATGTGCGATTTACGCACGCGCATAAAAACGTAAAATTAGTTCTAAAATCATTTTATTTTTATTGAATATGTAGTTCAAGATAATTATAGTTTTATATAATTTTTTTATTTTATTTTATTAGAGGACGATAATTGAATATAAATCTAAACGCACCTTGGCAATGCATTTACAATGAATAATCATTCATTTCGTGCGAGTTTCATGTTTTTAGCACATGCTTAGTAATTAGATTGAAATCCTTTGCTTAAACTATATATATTAATTCACGCGAATATTAACATTTATATAAGGGATTGTCAATATTGCGTTAAAATATATAGTATTGCGCGAATACTAATGAACTGATGACATTAAGTAATTGACGTCATTCCGCATCAAGTTTGTCTATTACATCAAATATTTTTTTATTTTTATTTATTTTCATGTTATGTCATTTTTTACAAAGTATAATATAACGACTAAGTAGTTGAATAAACTGAATAAAACGGTCAAGTTGATAATGTAGGTGTTTGGCCTATGTCAGTGACGTGATATATTTAAGGCTAATTTAATATAAGAGAAAATTAATAAATAATCGCTTAGATTGTTTTTGTTTATATAATAATCTGACGAGATTGTTTGTATATACAATGTAAATGATTTGAGCTCTTATATGTAGTGTTTCGGAAGCTTACTGCGGTTTGAACATAATTTAAAATCGGTAAAAATTTGATAAATATGTTTATTGATTTTTTTAATGCTACCAATAATCTTAAATGTTTCTGTTTATTCAGTAGATTTAAAGTGTAGAAATTTTAAAGGAGTACGATTTGTGAGTTCTCTATTTAAACCATTGTTGGATCCGCAGAACATATACTATATGTCCATATATGTTCTTGATTAACGTTTTGTATAGTAACACTTAATTGTCTAATGGTAATTTAGAATTACTTCTTCAAATGGTTGACGTCCCACCTTTCAGATCATTGACAGTTCGTAAAGATTCCCGATTGTTCTTCCCGGTATATTCATGCTACGTCTAGGTTGCCTCAGGGGGCAGTCAAATTGATCCTGTTCTATTCATAATATTTATCAACGATAAATGTGCTTCAAGTTCGCAAAATTACTTTTCCCTTGACATGAAAAGATTTGCCCCAATCGCAAACTTATCTGACTGCCTATTGTCTAGACTGATTTTCATTTGTGTAGGTTTTCTGCGTGGTGCAACAATAACAATCGCATCAGATCCCCAATATTATTTCATTATATGTCTAAGATATTGTTATTAATAGAATGGAGTATTGCTCTAATCTTAGTTTAATTTTCACCTCTGACCTAACATTCATTATGCTCATTGATTTTGTTATCAGCAGAACCAACACCATGTTAGGCTTTATTAAGCGTAATTGTGCTGATTTACCCCACAATCGTGCTGGTGCTTTTGTTCTTTCGCAAAATCAGACCCGTTACGGTCTGCTTGGATTGCTGCGTCGTTTGCCACGACGCAAATGTTTTCTACAAATAGCTGCGGTATATCAACCAATCATGGTCTTTTGGAGCCAGCTTTGGGAATGTCACGTCTTTTTAATTTCTTTAAATCGTATATTGATTTTCCATATCTCAAGGGATGTATTCAGAAAGGTGATATTTAAAAATTTGTCGGTTTGATTTTGTATTTAATGTACTTTGTATTTATAATAATATGAAAGCTTAGATCATGTTGAAAGCCAAAGCTTAATCAAACTACTATAAACTATAAATATAGTACTGATATATATATATATATATATATATATATATATATATATATATATATATATATATATATATATATATATATATATATATATATATATATATATTAAAATTTGGGGTTTCAGTACTACCACAAGCCCTATTTTTAAGAAAGCAAATATTCATGTCAAAATCAAGGTATATGGTAAAGCTTCTCATTGAGATTCGAATACGTCACGTGTCTCTGCTTTAATTGCTCAGGTGTATTTGTAACTGCTCTAGGGTATGTATACCTTATAAATAATGGTAGCAGTAAAACATGTTTACGATTATGAGAAAATTCATTAAAACATTTTCCGGAATTAATTTATACGAAACTAAACAAAAAATTGTAGTCACATCGTCTCAACTATCGCCAATATTTTATGCTCTACATTAATCACAATGTAATATGAATCTTGTTATAAACAATAAATTTTTCTTAATCAATAATTATAATAATATAACATTTTCATAATATGTATTTATGATTAATTGATTTTGAAGACACGTACATATATCAATTATTAATAAAAATAAAATAAAATATATAAATAAAAAATATTGTTTATATATATATATATATTATATATATATATATATATATATATATATATATATATATATATATAAACAAATCCATTGGTAAGACCTATTGAGGACAGCCGCAATAAAACAGCATTTAATTGAGAAAGTTGACAACAACAATATTCGTATATATAAAAAAAACTTTTCTTACATTTAATATAAACAAAATACATACCCAGGTCATCGACCTGCCTATATATAAATTATGCATTTAATACCAAAAGTAATGATAGCAATAATAATTATAAAATGTAAAGTGCAATTTACGTATAACGTAAATATAATAATATTATTAGTAGTAGTTTTATTAAATCATGCAATAAATAACAAATAAGCTAATCAAATAATTATGTACATACGTGATGGAATCTTTGTTTAATCGTTAAGCGATATATTATCATATATAGTTAATGATTATGAAATATCGAATTTTTGACAATATGTTCTATTCAATATTAATTTTAATGTCTCTGCAGAATTCATGGGGGCCACAAAGTGTTAGGTGTGTCTCTGAACCAATAGCAAAAAAAACAAAAAACAAACGATAGTTTGACATTTATTTAAATTACCGCAACTCATCACCAACTTCACTTTATTTATATAAATAGCCAAAGATGAATAACCTCGGATAATCTACAATAAATTTGTTGAAATTAAAAAAAAAAAATTATGCATGCATACGTAAGAAAATAATCAAACAAATCAATCAAAAACAAAAATAAATAAAAAAATAAAAGCAGAAAGCAGAAAACTTACATTTTTCTCGTCACCGTAAAGCAAAATTCCGAGTCATTTACGGTTATCAGTTGGTTGTAAATTTTTACCAATTTTACCAATAGTAATATTTCTTATTTAATTTATTATTCTGTAATATAAATTTTCACATGGTGTTGTAAATGATTATCCAAATAATTATAAACAAAAACTTCATGTGTGTGATGCGTGTGTGTGTGTTTAAATGTGTGTGTATAAGAATAAAATAAAACAGAAACAGATTTTTTTTATCTGTACGATGAACTCAAATGTAACAATTTCAAAAGTTTACGCGGCCAAATAAAGCGATCGATGTCCGAGTTGTTACACCACTCGATTATGTGTATATACGATTATTATATATATATATATATATATATATATATATATATATATATATATATATATATATATATATATATATTCATATGCTATAAATAACTATATATACACGTAAGTAAGTATATAGCGCGATATGAAAAACCCGCGTGATGTGAATCTTTTATATATTATATGTTTCATAAGACAGACGTGCACATACTTATATTTAGTAAATTAACTATTTAGTAAAGTAAATCCCCAATCAAGTTTTTCAGAATTTTTAATTTATTTCTTGTGTCCGCAAAAGGAGAAAAAAATTGCTTCTTATATACATAAATAAATAATAGCTTCAATTAAATATATCGATCGAATTTTTTTACAGTCATGACGATCATCATCATGATGATCGCAATCATTATTACGCGATTACAATATGAATACCAAACCATGATCGACTAAAATAAAACTACCAACACTTCAATTATTTTATGTATGTCTCATTCACAACGCGTATTGCCTTGGAATTAATATTTTATTTGTATTGTATACAATAAGTTGTCCAACAGAGTTCGTACACCTTAGAGAGTGAAAGTATGATCGGCCAGAGACCTACAAATACCAATATAATCAACTGGAATAAAAAAAAACTAAAAAAAAACTACTATAGTAATCGGCAAAACATGACAAATACAGTTAACAAAATAAAAACTATATATACGAAAGAAAATGTTAAAACGGCAGAGCAACAGGCTGATCAAGAAGAGGAGTGTCCGGTTGATTTTATTATTTATTTTATAGTTTGTTGTTGTAATTTATATACACATATAAATGGCCAAGTAAAAACTATATTTAGTTTTATATATATATATATATATATATATATATATATATATATATATATATATATATATATATATATATATATATATATATATATATATATATATATATATATATATATATATATCTTATGAATAAAATACCATACCATTAAACATTAACACGATTGAATGGTAGATATAACATAACGTTTACACATAGCACACAGTTTTTGTATTCATCATTTTTGGATTATTGTAAAAAACGCTAAAATTGGAATGAAATATACCTATATCTGATATATATATATAAATATATATATATATATATATATATATATATATATATATATATATATATATATATATATATATATATATATATATATATATATACATAGTTTTGTTATGGTTGTGATTGGATCTAATTAATTTTGACATTATTTTGAAACTGTTACAATGAACCTTTAGCATAACTTTTTTTTTCGATCTTATATAGTTGATTTATTTTCATGATCTTTAACAAGTTTTTTTTGACCAAATTGATTTTGAAATGAAATTTTTTGCGTATACGCGCATAGTTTTGGTATTTTTTATGTCCTTGGCTCTTTAGTATACTTAAATATACTTACAGATTTAAAGCTATTTTAAATTTTTATTTTTTTTGTGCTGTCAGTGGCTTTAGTTTTTTAAATCTTTTATAGTTTATATGTATAGTTTATATGTAAACTATATAGTTATTTCATTTGTTCAGATTATAAAATAATAAGTAATAATCGGTTACATGAAAAATGGTTTCGATCTCGAGCTTGTTCTTCCTATTATTCTAGTCAAGTTGAGGAAAACAAGTCGTTTTCTACCTTGAGTGAGGAGCCATCGTCTCCAAAAGCGACCTGTGGACCCTCCTCTCAGGGATAGCTGCACTAACTGTGTTAACTTTGACCTTGCCTTGTGACTTTATTACTGTTATTTTACATAAACGGAAATATTTTTCAGTTATCTCCAGACATCGTTAAGTTAACCATAAGCTGTCTCGATGGATTGAATTATAGGATTGCTGGAAATCCAAAAAACTTGATTTTTTTTAATTCTTTGTTTTTTTTTTGTTCAGCAAATTTAAATAAAATATAATATAAATTAGATATAAAGAATTTGAAAAGCTATTCTATTATAGATCTATATTAAAGACAATTTGGCCAATTTTTAGAGGGAACATTGGCATTCATAGCTTTCCATCTCTAATTTTTAAATATTCTAAATATAAAAATAACAAATTTATTTAGTTTTCCACTCTAACTCGTTTTCATTCAAATTAAATAAGAAAAATGGTGCCCAAAAAGTAACAAACATCTTGCAAAGGTATGTAATAAATATATTTAGGATAGGTAGGAAAAAAGTTTTATTTTTGACGATGCTGCCATTAAGTCTGACTTTTATATATGTCCAATTAGATTTATTTATTTATTTGTAAAGGTAATCAATTTAGTGTGATACATTATGATTACAAAACTTAAAATTTAGAACAATAAAAAAATTTAAAATTTACATTAAATGATGTATATAAAAATCAATAATAATAATATAATAAAAATATAGATTATTAAAAAATAAAAATAAAAATAAAAATAAAAATAAAAATGGTTTTTGAAGTTCTTCAAAAAACATAAAGCAGTCAATTTGTGGAATCATATGTAAGAAAGAACTTTTCCAGGTTCTTTTTATATCGGTCCTTTGATAGATCGAATTCAAAATGCGATTCTGCAATGTTGAAAGATTTGGCAAGTCTGTTCATAGGATTGTTGTCTTCGTAATTAGTGGAATGATGTTCAATGTCGAAAATGACGTGAAATCAAATGCCATAGTAGCTCCAATTGCTTTTCTTTAATCGAAACAGGAGGATATTTTTTTTGTTGAATGCTTTCAATTCTCTTGGTGTGAACTGCATAGTATGGACTCCAGACAGTTGAGGCATACTCCAGTTGGAATTTCACATACGCAAATTATAGCGTAAATAATGTTGATATATTATTGAATTCACCTGTCCACCGTTTGAAAAATCGCGGTGGCTTTGGCAATGATGTTATGATATGCCTGTTAAAGGATACGTTTTCGATGAATGTGACTCCCAAATCAATAGTTATTGATATTGTAAACATTGGTTAAAGGATTTCTTTTCCTATGAAATGACATTATCTTGCACTTGTTGATATTTAACTGCAATAAGTTTCGGTCACACCAATCACTCAAAAAATTTTTAATAACCTCTGTAATGCCATCAATGAAGACAAAAATTATCCAAGGTCCAATGTGTGACCCTTGAGGAACTACAGAAGTGACTGTAATTGCTTTAGATTTCTTATTGCCAATTGTGATATATTGCACACGATTTGATAAGTTTGAAGTGAACCAATTAATAAAATGAAGTGAAAATCCAAAAGCGTATCAAGGCTTAGCGTAAGGGCCTTCTGGTAGAATTAAATATCTTGAAAAGTCTGTATACACTACATCTATTTGATGGCGTTTTTTAACTTCATTAATAACTTTACTAGTAAATTCTGTTAAATTAGTTGATGTAGATCTACTCGGTATGAATCTATGTTGAGCGGTAGATAAATGGCGTGCCAATATAACTTTGAAAGTGTTGCAAACAACAAGCTCAAATATTTTTGAAATTGATGAAGTTGTAGAAA
This sequence comes from Tipula confusa, assembly GCA_963556175.1. Lineage (NCBI taxonomy): Eukaryota > Metazoa > Arthropoda > Insecta > Diptera > Tipulidae > Tipula > Tipula confusa. The sequence continues at coordinate 166,695,325 of OY744477.1, read as the reverse complement.
CTCCTCTGTAGGAGGACATAACTTCATCTCTTTTTCCAGATTATAAGATTGGTGTAATTTTCGAGCATTTCCATTTATTAGGAAGCACGCCGGTTGCAAGAGAGTAGTTGAAGAGGATTCGCAAAAGACATACTAAACTATTAGCCTATCTTTTCAAAATGGAAAATGGTATGTCATCCGGCCCACATCCGTCACCAAAATTTAACAGTGCCGATAAGATATTGTCATCAGTTATAACAGGAGGATTAATTGAGATATTATGGTGTTGTTTAATTTCCGTGTTTCAATGTCAGACTCTTATGTCCTATAGACTGATTGGAAAAAAATGATGACAAACAGGTCCGCAACTTCTTTATAATCAGTGCTCTTGTTGTTATTGTACAAAATATTAGTCGGATACCTTTCAATTACTCGTTTAGACCTAAAATATTTCCAAAAATGCTTTGGGTTTTTTTTAATTTTTTCCTGGACTCCAGCTAGGTATAATGTGAGCTTTAATTTAAGGTAGACTTTTTTTAACATACTCGCATAAGATTTAGATTTACGGTTTTTAAGATTTACGAGTCAATCATCAAACCATGGCGGATGATTATTGATTTTTTTGATGCTTGAAGGAAAATTATTTTCAAAACCAGGCCTCAGTATCTCATAAAATCTGTTCACCTTGTCGTTTATATCTTTGGAATTTAAAGTGTCATTCCATTTAATTTCTTCCAAGTATTGTTGCAATCCTAAGTTGTTAGTTTTGTTAAAATTGTATGTATATAATGATGATTATAAGCTATTTTTCCGTTATAAGACCTGTTAAATCAAATATAATTTCCATTGATTTATGATGAACACTATTAACGACAAATGGCGTTAGTAATTCAATTACTTTAAAACTATCAGCGTGTGTTGTAAAAATCAGGTCCAAAAACATCCCACGTTTATTAGCAGTATTGATTTGGTTTAAATTGGCACCAAGCATAGTGTCAGTGAAAATCCATGTTGCGTCTGATTTGATATTATATGAAAGAATGGCGTTCATTTTTTTTTGTCATATTACCAGTTAACATTAGGTAAGTTGAAGTCACTAAGCACTAGTACAAAATCGGAAGATTTAGTTTTATTGACAAACTCCCAATGAAATTCCCCAATGGCATCAATAAATCTTGCATAAACATCACTGCTAGCATGAGGTGGAATGTAAGCGGTGTAAATATATAGGTTACTTTTATTGATGTTGATCTTAACGCATACTTATTCAATAATTTGGAGGGATAAATTTATCAACCAACTAAAAAGCATTGAGTGCACCGCAAAAAAAAACACCGCCACCATATTTTTTTGAACTTGTCGCTTCGGAGCGGTCACATCTATAGACTACATAGTCTTGTCCGAAAAATTCCGTACTGCCAGAGTTTAACGCTGATTCGCCAATTACATAAATCAAGTAATTTGATTTTAGAACAAAGTTGTATAGAATGTTCCAAAAGAGGATCACAAAAAAGATTCACATATAGCCTTTAATAGTTTTTTAATAGTTCAATAGCATTACGTCCTCGCCCACAGTTTAATTTCGATATCGTCACATGTTATTTTGAGGAAGTTGCATAATTTTGTTCATGTGCGGAAATTTCGCTGTACGGATTAAGTTATTTAATTTAATTCATTGATTCGTTGCCTCAATATTGATAACTTTATAGTGATGAGTGTCTAAAATGACAGGTCTTTATCATTTGCTATGAGCAATACCACTGCTATACATACTAAACTCGATAATTATTACACAATAGAACTTTTGATATAAATACTCGTAATATTATAGTAATGACAATATTTAAATAATAAATTATTCATAAATTAATAACAAGACACATATATTTAAAAGAAAATAAAAAAATTTTCATCGCTAAGTTATGTTGCAACAACAAAATATTTATGTTTTTTAAATACAACTTTATGTATATACTTATATACACAAAATGTCATTGTACACTTAAAATATTCATTTTTTTTGGTCCTACCACACTAAATAACACAGTTGTTTTTTTAAACATAAACAACATAAAGAATGTTTGTAAATCATAGTACGTTTTACACAAAATTCTGTCGTCGTGCAAGTTTTGCTATATAGTTGTACTTTGATTATATGAGTATGTAATAAGTATGTTAAGTGTGTGGAACGTGTTTATGAAGATTTATATAAATAATTTCGCACAACGCATGTTATAATATATAACATTATGTACATACTGTGCAAAAAGAATGATTGTACATATTTAGTTGAACACTAAAAAAAAGAATATCAATAATTAGTTTCCATGTATATACATATTAGAAATACTCAAATAAAATTCGGACATTTATCATTCGTGAAATTCTATGTAGAAATAAATTAAACTGTGCAAATATTTATATATATATATATATATATATATATATATATATATATATATATATATATATATATATATATATATATATTTATATATTTAGATCTTATTAAATTGATTGATTGCCAAAATAATTTAAACTTCTTGTTATATTTTAAGACGGTATATATGCGCGCACGACATACGGTTAAACACGTGAATAGCATAATATACATAGAAATTAGAAATACACACATGTAAAATATACTTATTTTAATCGCAAGGTTTTCAATAAATCATTGAACTTTTGAAAAAATGTAATATTTTCGTAAGCGTGCAATGCGTTTACAAAATTTGTTTTAAAATTTATATTCAGTTTCAATTGTATTTTCAAATTATTTATTAGAAAAATGTGTCTATGATGTATAATTACTATTGGACGAAATCATAAATATTTTTAAATATACGATTGTGTCATGAATATCAAAAAAAAAACTATCCAGTTACAAAAGCTATTTATCTCGATACATATTAATGTATATATACGTTAAAACTTTTGCAATTTTATTTTTTTAATGATTTATTTAGATGAAGAAATACTTTGCTTATCTGTTAATATATATAGTATATATACATGTATATTTTTGTAGATATAGTTAAAACGAACAACTACAATATATAAACTATTTTTAGAAAAAATTTGTATGTCTCAAATTTCGATTGAAGTTCATTGATCTCGGATTTAAAAAATGTTACAGCTATGTATTCTGAAAAGAAGATAATATTCCCACTCTTATTTCCAGTAATTAAAAATAAGTTAATACTGGCAAAACTATTCCTTTTTTCTACAGCATTCAATGGGCTACTACCAAATTTAATAAATTTCTATATATCATAATTGAATAGCACTTTTTTAGTAAGTCAAATTACAACAATTTGAAATAATTGGCTTAATTTCAATTGTTTTTCTATGTATCAGGTTGTCCTCGATCTAAAAGTTAGAAAGGATAGTAAGGTATTGTTTCTGATACAGCATCTCTAATTTAAATGTTTTTTTTATTTAAAACAATTTTTTTTTAAATATTTTTAAATCCAAATTCGATCTATAAATTGATTTTTTAATATGCATATAGTTTTAAAAATTAGTATACTTGTGAAAAATGGTTCTAATCAATCTATATTTGTGTTCTGAAGACTATAAATTGTTACTACAGTTATTGTTATATAATTACATATTTCATACCAATTTGAATTTAAAACACCCTAAAATGTCTATATTATGTCAATCGAGAGCTTATAAATTTTTATTACATTGCCTATACGTAATATAATTAATATTTTATACATAAATATCCAAAATAAATTAATTTATTATTAAACCAATCAACAATTGGATTAACGATATATATATATATATATATATATATATATATATATATATATATATATATATATATATATATATATATATATATATATACCAAAAATTAATTAATACTTTTAAAAATACAAAATGTATAAATTTAAAAAAAAATTATTTATATGCCTTTTGTCGAATATCAACTTTTTTTTAAGTTTTTAGCTTATCTTATGTCGTGAATATATACAATTATTATGTTTATATTCAATTCATTGACATTTATTTATATGTAATTCTTTTTGTATAAATTTTGAATTTTGGTTTGCTTTTAAATCGTGTACAAGAGAGAAATTGTTTTTACAATTAAAAGGTATGTATGTAATTCATGAAAATAACTACAAATTTAGGGTCAATATACTGTATCTTGATTTGGTAAAAAATTTCTTTACGTTATCACATAACAATTTGTTTAACGATGTTAAAATGCTAAAATATTATTGTTAAAATATAGCTTCAAATTAAGCCCAGAAGAAAGTTTACTTGAAAAAGAACTTTTATTTTTTGAAAATTAGAGTGATTGAGCTTTGGATATCGTATCACCCATGTTGAAGTGAACGAACCTTTTAATTTATTAAATTATAGTTTAAGTATAAAGAATGTATAAAAAGATAGTAGACAATTGTTCAGATTAAATATTTTCCGATAGATGATTCGATGTAACTAATTAAATTGGGTATATGAAACACTATATGTTACAGGTTGATCTAAGGAAAGTTTAAATTTTAAAACAAGATGGTCAGCATTTCAAATGAAGCAAATATTTAAAATAAAAGCAGAATGTCCTAAAAAATCGTGTCAGATTTAGATAAATTATAAGTTCGCATAAATGTGCAATAAAACATTTAATACTGGCCGATTTTGATGACTGACATTTTAATTAAAAGCTCTTGATATTAGCATTAATACTGCTATTAAATATTTGCACTTTTCGATAAATAATGTTGGTGCATACAAATTAGTAAAGGCTAACAACCCTTTACCTGATTTTCATAAATTGTGCAATAACACATTTAATAGTGGCCGATTTCGATGAGTGACACTTTAATTAAAAGCTCTCGATATCATCAATAATACTGCTGTTAAATATTTGCACTTATCGATAAATGATTATTGTGCATACAAATTATGAAAGGCTAACAACCCCTTGCCTGATTTTGATATATTATGAATTCGCATAAATTATGCAATAAAATATTAAACAGTGGCCGATTTTGATGAGTGACACTTTAATCAAAAGCTTTCGATATCAGCATTAATACTGCTGTTAAATATTTACACTTTTCCAAAAATGATTTTAGAGTATAAAAATTAGAAAAGGCTAACAATCACTTGTGATTTTGATAAATTCTCATAAATTGTGCAATAAAACAAATTAATTACAAATAAAGTGTTTATACAAATTAGGAAAGGCTAACCTGTTGAAATTCGTAAAGCAGTTAGGAGAATTAACTCTCTAAAATTTTGGAAGGAGTTTGGAATGTATCTGCTGAATAGGTTCGGTGGTTTTAGTAACCATTTACTAGTCGACGTATATTATAATTTGTATGCTTATTATTTGCGTTCGTATTTGTTCCAATATATTTTATTTCTTCTATACGTACATAAAATGGAAGGAATTGAATCGATAAGTTGTATAATTTACATAATCTATGTCACTTAATTTACAAAGACTTAACGAAAGATGATTTTTCATTACCCAAATGATGAACCAATTAATAACTTCTTGCAAAATCAAGTTGTCGGCTGGCGATGAAATCTTAGGAAAAATGTTAAAGCCATCGGTGTATAATAGAAAGTTCAATTAACTCAAGCAATTTCCATTATTATTAATAAACAATAGGCTTTTGCGGGATCTTCTCGTTCTCTCGACTATAGAAGACACACTTATCATATTTGGAATATTATCCCCAATATACGGCCAAATTTTATCAAATTTTATTCTATCAGTTAGATAAAAATAACTCCAATTCAAGGGAATAAAATCAGTTTCGAAACAAATAAATTGTTTAATCAATAAAATATGATCAACATCTTGATCTTAATGTAGCCATCAATATAGATTATATCAACCTAAAATCTTTTGACAGTCTTTAAAATTTCATGCGCAAAATTCGTTTAATAACTTAAAATTGATAACTTTGAATCATTTAAATAGGTTAAAGAGTGCTATGGATAATTATTTCACTCCTTTTTTTGACAGTACATCGGTCTTACAACAATGTGTTATTAAACTTTCAACTGACCGCATTTTTAGTTTCACAAAATCTACAAAAATATTGTGCACATAAACTGCCCGAAAACCCTAATATTTGATTACCGCGCCAGAAACGTCATGAGTAACACTTGTCAATGTACTATAGATTGTCCCTGAAAAAGCAGTAGTTCCATACTTTTCTTTTGTGATTATACTGTCTATAATTGGTCTTAAAGTTTGATTGTAGATGGAACCAAATTTAAGATCATTGGCAGAAAATGTGTCAGTAAGTTTCTGGGTAAAATTAGAATCGTTAAATACAAAGCGCCAATTTTATGAAGTTTTTTACTTCCTCCATAAAAGAGCTGAAACTGAATAGCTTTTGGATGTTCTTGAAAAAATTTATTGGTTTTCCAAACTTTTTTTTTTTTGGTTTTTATTTCATGCAATCTGCTTTGGGGCCGAAGCTCTCCCAAAACTTTCGCGATTAACTTCACGTCCTATTTTATGCCATCACTAGCCAAATCGAGGACGCGCAAATACACGTTCGCGTTTTTTTAAATATCCATCTGCACATTGAATTGCTCCAGCCAGCCTGTACTGGCAAGGACGATGGTTCAGTCTATGGATTCTGCACTCCAACATGGGGTCATTGTTGTTCATAGTTCATAGTCATCACCGATCGTAATCAGGTGATGAAAAATTACTTTTACAATCCCTCCCCGTTTGGATTCGAACCCGGTACCTCTCGTCGCAAACACCGCAGCTTTAACCACTGCGCCAATTGCTCTGTTTTTCCAAACTGTGATAGCTCTGCAAGCTGGTGATTTGAAAACAAAAATTATAAATTTTTTTATTTTTGAACAACGATTTTAATGTCCTTATTAAATATATACATACTGGTAGTTCGAGTAGAGAGGGTTCTACGGTCCACTAGAGTTTCAATGAGTGGGCTTTAGAAAATACTATTTTTTTTAAATTTATTAACATTTTTAAAATAAATGCTATATCGATAGCTTATTATATTACTTTTTTCTGCAAGTACTCAGATTTATCTGCAAGTTATCCGAAGATAATTCTAATATTTTATTGATTATGTTAAATCAAGTAAACCTATATAATCTAGTTCAGACGCAATCGATCGTAATATATCATCCCATTTCAGTTAATTAAAAACAAACCAATTGTAAAATTTCCAGACATGTAATTCCACTGGTGACTGGTATTAATATATATTTAATCGTAAATAAAAAAAATAGGAAATAGGAAGTTATTTAATGAAATAAACGATAATATTTCAATGGCCACAAGATTGAAAAATATTTCAGAATTTTCGTTCTTAGAACTTCTAAACTTTTTTTCTAAATTCAAGAAAATTTTTTCAAACAGTTCAAAAAATTTTAAAATTTTATAATAGCCAATTCGATTTTGCAAAATTAAAATTGTAATTGATTGTTATTCCATGATTGACTTTTCTATGATTGAATCTGCAAACTAACCTGGATTGAATATTTTAAAAATATAACTCAGCTTTCGCTTTGAAATTTACGATAATACGGCAATAGCTTAATTTGTTCATCTATCGACTGATAACAGTACAATTAAAGGTGCCTTAATCGGTATATTACTAGAAATGGATTAATAACAAATCCATTCTGATCTATTTAGGGCGAGTCAATTTGTTCTTTTATTTGTACCAAATAGATTCATTGCGATATAAATTTAATAGTTGGTCCCTGGATATGTTGCCGTCATAATCTTTGAATATTGGATATCTAAACTAGATCATAGGTAATTATACTGATGCCATAAGTTTCGCAAAATGTAAATATTTACACTAAACAACATACATATTTGTAGTTTAAATCCGTATATTCTTAAATAAATAATATAAATATTAATTATTTATTATAATTTATTATATATATAAATATAAATATATATATATATATATATATATATATATATATATATATATATATATATATATATATATATATATAAAATATATATATATATATATATATATATATATATATATATATATATATATATATATATTCTATATATATAAAGATATATATATATATATATATATATATATATATATATATATATATATATATAAATATATAAATATATATATATATATATATATATATATATATATATATATATATATATATATATATATATATATATCGATACACGTTTTGTTATTATTTTATTATTACTAAATAACATTTTCATATTTTCTAAGCAAATAAAATAATCACAATCTTATATTGTTTCCTGGATGCAAAATATAAAAAAAAAACTATCAATTAATTATTTATTATAAAAATATTATATATCTTAAAATATTTATTTAAGATATAATCAAATATGTTAGGTCAACAAACTATCTAGATAAACAAATTATGTTATTTAATATTTTTTTTTATAAATATAATTATATCATAAGTAGGACAATTAACTCGTGTGTCATCAACTTAGTAATATACATATATGTATTTACAATAATTTTTTTCGCTTTGTATAATTTAAACAAAATAAAAAAAAAAATAGTTTTACGCCTTTTGCATTTTTTTTTTATATTATTTATTATAAGGTATATATCATATACATATAATATATATATATATATATATATATATATATATATATATATATATATATATATTTATATATATATATATATATATATATATATATATATATATATATATATATATATATATATATATATATATATATACATATAGTATCATGTATATTATAGAAATATTAAATAAATAATAGTTATAGCTTTAGAATAAATAACTTCACACTTATTTGTTAGAGTTTCTTTTGAAGTAACACTTGGTGGTTATAAATTGTTTATTACAGTTTTTATCCGGCACACATTTGGTCTTTTTTTTGTATGGTTCTAAAAAATCTCTTATCTAAAATTATTTGAGTTGCAAAATTAATTAGGTTATTTGGATTAATTACATTTGCGATTGTGAGTGGATTTGAAATATTAGATTATTATAAATTAATAAATTGTTGGATTTATAACAATTTAAAATTGATTAATATTTTAAATTGAATTAGAGAATATTGTATAAATGTATGTAACATATTAGATTTTTTAATTTAATTTACAGCATCAATTCTGTCAACAATCATATATTTTATGTATTTCCTATCAAATTAAATATTTGCTCGCACAGTTCATTAGAATGAGAATAGAGTAGCGCAAATCTTTTTAATAAATATAGCCTATCTTTTTAATAATGATAGACATTATCTGCATCTATGTTAAATCGTTTTAAGGCATCACTTTTAATGGACATTTGTACTATTGTTATTGTACAGGCAGTTGAACCATAATAAGTATTCTTTTCATTACATCAAATTATTTCTTGACTTATCCATTATATCATATACTTGCTTAAAATTCGATGGATTCTAATTAAATTTTTATGCGCTGAAAAACATTTGAATATAAATTCATCACAATACCAAAATTTTCCAATGATTGTCCTTAAATTGCTTTTTTTTAATAGAACTTAACTCCAATAAGATTTTTTACAGACGTATGTTGATATGGAGGTTCATTATACTTTGTTGTTATTAGAGATATATTCGGATTTAATTAGCCAATGAAGCAAAATTGTCTCTAAATGCACAATTTAGTCGATTAAAATTAGTTGTTTTTATTTTATTTTTTATCCGTTGGCAGTTAAATAAAATTGAGGAAATAATGATCACTTATAATATGACATTGTACTCTTCATGTACTCCATCAAAACCACAAGGTCCGTGATATGATTTATATATCTTGACATAAAACGAGCCTCATATATATCAGAAAGTATAATAATATCATAGCCTAAAAATCAGTTTTTGTAATCAGTCACTATGGAAGTGACTGATTACAAAGTCACTTCCATAGTGTCACTATGTAATCAGTCACTATTTATTCGGCTTATATACAATTTTTGTTAAATAAATAAATAACTAATTTCAAACTATCCCATCATCAACATTAAAACATAACAAAACAAAACTCATAATGAACTAAAAGTTTAGTAAAATAAACGAATAAAATTTTATAAAGGTTAAAGTTAAATAGAAATAAATAAATTTAATCAAGTTGGTTCGGTATGCAAATTTATTTATATATATAAAAATATCAAACAAACTTCTTATTCTTTATACATTGAAGAACGGAAGACACACTTCTTTCATCACGAATATAATTATTAAGATTATTTATATTCTTTTTATCAAATTATTCCATCAATGATCACCTATAAAAAAAACCATTTACAACCCATTTTTTCTGTATTTCTTAAACCATGTTTTCAATTAGATATCTTTTCATTTTGGCCTATAATATTAATAATAAGAAATTTTTAACATTAAAAAAAAAAAAAATGATCCAGCAACAACATTTTTTTTAAGATTTAAAAAAGAAAGGTACTTTTATTTATAAACTTATATGTGTAGTATAAATATAATTATATATATATAAAACTTGAAAATATATTATACTCTTTGGTGATAAAATGTCTATAAACTTAAATAAAAAGAAATAATATATGTGCGCCAAAAAGTAGCGAAGATTATAATCTTTATTATATGTAAATTATGACTGATTCGGTTGTTAAATGAGTTTATCTGCGTATACAAAAAAAAAAAAAAAAACAGTAGCTCATATTATTATAGTTGTATCAAAAAATAATAAAAGATAATTAGCATTCGGGTGATCGCGATTTAATTGTTCGATTAAACTTGTTGAATTACTATCAACAGTTTGCGCGCTGAATACCAAAATTATTCGTCTGCACGGTTCAGTTAAATATTCAGAATTTTTAATTTTGAGACATAATATGTATGGAAATATATTTATTTATATACATCGATGGGTTGGAGAATATTAAATTTTATATTCGGCATGTTCGCATATATCATTTAGCAATTATATTAACAATTGATATATCTTAAAATATTGCATAAATGTATTTGTCAAAATAAAAATGTAGTTAAGGTGACTTATTGTTTTATTGTAGGGCTATAGACACAATAAAAAGTTAAAATAGGTAATAGCTTTTATTTAGAAAGCTTTAATAATTTAGACCTAGGTTACTCGAGGTTTTTGTACCACCCTAGACAATCAGAAAAAGCCATTTCGTTTTACATAATTTTAAAATAAAATTTAGTTGTCCTTAACTTTTTTTTTCTGATAATGTGATTTTATGTAGGAAAAAGCTTCACATCACAATTATAACATAAACAATTATTTTTATTTTTGTTGTAACTCGTTCATATTATGATAATAATAAAATTACAATAACAATTTTCAAATACTTAATAGATGAAATAATTACATCAATTTGAAGTGCAGAGCGCTTGTGTTAATTTGATCGAAAATCTTAGTAAAGCATTTTCAAAGTTCAGATTTAGTCCAAACCCAAATAGAGAATGGCATTCAAAAATTCTTTTTTCCATAACCTTTTCCTGAATTTAAGAGAACCAAGACAAGAAGGTTATAGGGATGAAATTTGACATATTAGAAGATTTTTCTTTTTTGAATATAGAAAGGACTATGGCTTTTTTATATGTGCTAGAAAAACTCCGTTTAAGAGACTCAGATTAATAATATATTCTAAAGGCGATATTTAATGCTATTTTTTTACAGACCTATTGCATATTCCATTAATGCCACATGAATCAGAGTTCTTCAGGTCATTCATATAAATGACAAAATTACAGTACTGTCAATTACGGGTATGTGAAGAAACAGGTTGTAGGCTCGTTAAAATTGGAAAACCCCACTCAACTTTCCTCCTAAATAGTGCAAGCTATTCTTTAAATACTGTCGTTGAGATTAATCGGAGCGGTGCAAACAATTTATTGAATAGATTAGGACCCATCTTGGGATCAGAAAGTAGAATATTTGACTCATTTTTAGATTTAGAATCATCATCCTTAACTCTATTGTGGGAATTTCCCATTGTATTTTAAAATTACCGCTATATGTTTTAAGTCTACTTCTGTCATATTCTTCAACAGGATATTTAGTCACAAGCTTAACTTTCAGTGAATTATTGCCAGGATTTTTTTAAGTTTTTTATATAAATTTTTTTCAAGTTTAATGAATTTCCTGATTTTATGTGATATGTTAATTGAGAACTATCCAGTTAATTGTTTAGTTCTTCCAGAAAATCACACAGTTCATAACTATAGCGCGGATGTAAAGGCAAATGATGCATTAGTCTTTGCATTCAAATTCCATATTTTCAAAGAATTTAATGCTACCAGCACGATGCAAATTATTCCACTTAGCAAAGATGAGTTCAATGCGTCTAGCTGGCACACAAACTATTTTCTAATATTCTAAATTCTTTAAATGTCCAAGGTATTTAAATCAATATAGACGATATGGTTTTTGGTGATGCAGAGTTGATTCATAGTAGATGCTTCAATACTATAGGTTCATCGTACGAAACGCTCATTCTTCTTGCGTTGACCAACACACATCACATGTCTAATTATGATCCTTTAATAATATCCTTTTTAAAGAACTATAGTTCACTATCATCAGATTCATCCCACCACATTTGCCATGGAACATTTTTTTTTTGAATAATTTACTGTCATACTTAGAAATTCCATTTATTCCATAACCTTCCTACTATCAAAGTCGAAACAAAACGTCCAGCAGTGTTAGCTATTGTTGACATCTAATTTAACTCGCATCCAATGACTTTTAGTCACATTTCCTTTTAAACCTATGGTAATTTCTTCGGAAACACATTTTAATTTATAGGATCCCTATACAGGTATTTCACAACCGATTTATTTTTTACTCAAATAAAGGGCTTTTTTAGCTTATTGGGTTTCTTTAAATATTGTCGTATGTAAACAAGGTAGATTATAACGAATTCTGAATTTTATTATTTGTTAGCTCATTATTGCACGCTATTGTTTGACTGGTTTGTCATTTATAGGCTTTGATGATTCAGCAACTGGATCTGCGTGCGTCGATCTTTATATAAATTTGTACCCGCTCGATAAATATAGTATGTATCAATAGGAACGTACAGAAGCACTATAATTACCATTATCTTTAGTTACTGCCATTTTGACGCGTGTTTATTTTCGTCAATACTTCCCATTTAAAACTGATAAATAAGGTGACCAAATATTTTATAAAACTTGAAAAGCTGGTGTTGCTACAATAAAGATAATCTATTAGTAAACAAGCATATACCTGCAGAGTTTCTACATCTGGATCATGTGGTTGATTTCTCAAATCTACTGGTTTGTATTTTAAGTGAGTTAAATATGCTTTTTACGTTTTTTAAAATACTGCTGAATGAGGTATTTGGTTAATTTAACAACTCATTGACATACTATAAACACTTTAGTTTTTTAACCATGATTTCCTTTGTTGTAAGTAAATTTTATCGAACTGTGAAATTTCAAACTTTTAAAGTTCCATAAACTTTTAAAGTTTCATAAACAACATACCAATTCAAATTCAAGGTACCAATTTGAAAAATGATTGATTTCAAACGCGTTTAACTAATTCCGCTTATATAGACAAAATCATTAAACTTGACTGAAAAAAAAAAATATTTTTCCGCAAATACATTATTTATTGAATGCATTATGGCAATGAAATTCAATTATATATATATATATATATATATATATATATATATATATATATATATATATATATATATATATATATATATATATATATATATATATATATATATATATATATATTTATATATATATATATATATATATATATATATATATATATATATATATATATATATATATATATAAATTGTGGTTAAGACTGCTAACGAATCTATTTTTAGGAATTTAACATTGAAATTATTTAATTTTAGTTGAATTTTAAAATGTATCTTAAAAGTATTTAATTTGTTATGATGCAAAAGTGCATAAAATTAAACAAAGCGTTAGAAGCGTTCAAACAAGTTATGCCAAAAATATAATTTCATGTACATTTTTTCTGCTTCCGGGAATTGGGTCCGTTTTTAATAAAAAAACAATAATCTACTATAACTACATAGTCTTAACTATATTTTACAGAATAAAAATAAATTTATAAATTTTTACATTTACCAGATAGACACAAATTATTTTATGTTGAAGAAACAATAGGTTGATTGTTTTATAAATCACATATAAGTTTAGGTTACTCGTGTCAAATTTTTTGATGTTTCTATAATTGTTGAGACAACATTTTTTAAGTAACAATCGAACATTTTAACTTTCAAATTTTTTTTTTTTAATTTAATTTTTCTTAAATCCGTCGACATAAAAAAAAGATAGAATTTTGATTTTTTAAAAGAGCTTTCGTTTATTAATTGAGAAAATGTTTATCTTTTAAGACTATTTCTAATATATGGAAATTAAACCCTTTAACATCGTAATAATCTTTAAAACTAATAACAAAAATTAAAAATGATAAAATACCATATCAACTTCTGATTTTTCCAAAATAAAATTAAGGCCATCGACATGATTTCTTACGCTATTTATAACATAATACAACTACCTTGTAACTATTGTATAAGGTTATTCAACTTTTTTTTTTTTACAATATACCAAAAAGTTACCAAATTATAAAATAAAAGACGTACACAATATAAAAATATTACAATTTGTATAAAAGAAATTTTTGTAAATTGCCTAAAATAACTTGTTACAATAAATTTTGAGAAAAGCACACGCACATGAAAAAAAAATCGAAAGAAAGTGATGAGATCAGAAGTGAAATGATTTTTATCGTATGGCAAGAATTATAATACTTAATTTAGTTTAGTTATAAGTTCATTAGGTTGTGTGTAACCTTAATTAATAAATTCAACCCGATGTTACTTAGATTTTGTAGAAATGATTTTTATAAATATTAATTTGGTTTCTATAAGGGTTATCTTCTTGCACATAAATTAAATATATATATATATATATATATATATATATATATATATATATATATATATATATATATAAATATATATATATATATATATATATATATATATATATATATATATATATATATATATATATATATACATATATATATATATATATATATATATATTTATATATATATACATATATATATATATATATATATATATATATATATATATATATATATATATATATATATATATATATATATATATATATATATATATATATATATATAGTACTCGAAATTCTGAAATAAAGAATTTGTTGTACTCGATAAACATTCTTACGTTAAAAACGAGAAACTAGCAACCCATATTCAACCGTTTACAAAAATTCTTTACAAAAAAACTACTTTAAAATAATGGTAAATGTAAGAAGTAATTTTTGGAAAGTAGGAAGTGCGTTGTAATTATAAGTTTAAAAAAAAATAAAAAATATACAAAACTACTTTTTATTGTAAAAATTGCGTTTGCGTTTAATACTTCTTAAAAATGTTTTTTTTTCAAAACTTTTCATTGGATTTTAGAGATCATTAGAAATTATTTAATCTAGGTTATTATGACAAAGGCCTCATAGATTTACTTTTTGAAAGTGCTATTATTAAGAATATTTCTTTTACTTTTTTTTTTTGTAAGTCTGATCGTTTTATAATAAAGTTTTGGATTCGGTTTTAATTTTTATTTATTTTTTGGTATGCAAAATACATGTAAAATATATGTTATTTGATCGCAGTTGTATCTATTTAAACGTATGTATCAGATTGCGACGAAATGGATAAATATCTAATTTCATGATTGAATGTTTTTCTTTCTGGGATAAATAATTATATAAATGTTCTAACCTAAAATTTGAATTTGCGCACTCTCTCAAATGGTTTATATTATATTGATTTAGATCAACCTTAAATCGAACATTCTAATATTATTTAAATGTATTGTTTTAATAATTAAACAAAATATATAAGATATGATATTTGTACTTTCGTCTATATGGAGACAATTCATCACTTGAGTCATTCTTTTTATTTAAAAATATTCCACTTTTAATTTTTAGTATATATACATAATATATGATAAATACAATAAATGTATTTAATGCTCTGATAATCAACAACAATTTAATAATAAACAAAAGACTTAAATCTAAATGTTCCAAATTTTACAAGAGACGAACCTGATAATTACATAGTGAATTATAAGAATTTTTGTTTCTTGCTTAAAACCTCAAAAATACAAAAAAAAAAAAAACAATTCGCATCAAGTTTAAAGTTTTAACATTTTAAACTAATTACATTAATTGTGAGTGACTTGCAATGAATTGCACAGATGACGCTTGCCAACTTAATAAAATAATAAAATAAAACAAATAAAAATTTCATAATAAACAAAATACTCAAGACTTAATGTTCCAAATTTTGTAAGCGACGAACCTGATAATTATATTGTGAATTTTTTCTTCTGTTTATATACCTCACAAAAAAAATCGCGTTTTCATTGCGATTGTATAAAGAAATATTTATTTATATTTTGTAGAAATAAATCGACGCAATAATAAATTGTGATATTCCAAAAGGACTCAGAATCTCTGATAAAAGGCAACAAATCTTTTATGAACAAATTTTATGAATCGCATAAATCACAAATTAAGAAGTCCAAAAATCATAATTTTTCATTCCTGTATAACTACTGTATTATTCCTGATTCAGAAAATTTTCATAAACTTTCTATAATGGATTATAATCACAGATAAATTGTTAAATGAGTTATTTCATCAAGTTTATAAGTTTAGTATTTTAAGCCAATCACACTAATTGTAGGTTCAATACAAAGATAAAATACCTCTACAATTTTTTTTAATATGTTTGTGCTCTGATAAAAATTTAATAACATACGAAAGACTTAAGTCGAAATGTTCCAAATTTTGTAAGCGACGAACCTGATAATTTCATAGTAAATTATATGATTTTCTTCTTAACCCCAAAAATAGTAAACCCCACAAAAATAGTTCACTTTCATCGCGTATACGAGTATATGTTAAGAAATATTTATTAAATTTTGCCAATTAATAAATTCACACTTTAGTAAGTTGTTAAGTTGTGCTATTTAATAATGACTATACTGAAATGAAACGGAATATTTTTATACGGATTTTTATGTATACATATAGGTATATGAAATATTGTTTCGATCAAATTATAATTATAATCATAACAATCGATTTTTACTGTAAATAATCTTGCATTAATCCCAAACCAGAATGTTTATAAAAAACTTTGTAATATATTATAACCACAAATTAATTGTAAAGTAATTGCATTTAGTTTAATGTTTAACATTTAAACCAATCACAATAATTATGAAATTATTGCAAAGGTGGACTTCTAGATTATATTTTCATATTTGCTTACATAATTTTAATGATCTGATAATCGCTTGATAATCAACAAAAGACTTAAATCTAAATGTTCCAAATTTTGTAAGCGACGAACCCGATAATTGCTTAGTAAAGTACATAAATATATACATTTTTTTCTTCGAAAACAAAAACAATTTGTTTTTATTGCCTTAAATGTCCACAAATATTTACTTATATTTTGTCGAATAATTAATTCACACATTAATAAATTATGGTATTTTAAGACTTTTTGAACTAAACTTTTCTAATTTGGCGGAGCTGTAGTGTTAGCTAAAATGTCAACTCGTATGAGATTTAAGTAATTTAATTTGTTTTATTGATGTTACATAAATTAAGTTTATATATATATATATATATATATATATATATATATATATATAAATATATATATATATATATATATATATATATATATATATATATATATATATATGTATATATATATATATATATATATATATATATATATATATATATTTATATATATATATAGATATATATATATATATATAAATATATATATATATATATATATATATATATATATATATATATATATATATATATATATATATATACATATATATATACATATACATATATGTATGTATACTAATTATAGTTACGAATAAAATGTTTGTATACAAGAAGATATCGAAAATTTTATTTAATTATATGTATAGGCAAAATGCTGAAAAACCCATGATGTATTTACGTCATTGTTTTCTATAATGATGCTAAATTAATGGTTGACATATTGCTTAAAGTAAAAGTATATTGAATACAATTTAGTTGGAAAAATATTTTGAGGCATATTTATACTGATGTATAAATTATAATTATAATTCCTAAAACCACCGTTTTTCCCTCGTAAGTAACTACTATTATAAAATATATTGTTTTATTCGAATGTTTATATATTTTATACAATTTCGTAATAGATTATATCATCACAAATTAATTTTAAAGTATTTGCATCAAGTTTATGACTAACATTTTAATCCAAGCCCATTAATTGGTAGCTCTTTGTAAAGATGGCCCTATTTTACACTCTATCCCTTTTAATCAATTTGAAAAAATAATAAAATAAAACAAATAAAAATTTCATACTAAACAAAAGACTTCATACTAAATGTTCCAAATTTTAAAAACGACGAACCCGATAATTACACAATGAGTTGTATGAAATATGAATTTTTTTTAATTATCACAAAATCAGTTCGTTTCCATTGCCTTATATGTCTACAAATATATTTTAGTATTTTGTCTATTGATTAATTATGACACAATAATAAATTGTAATATTTTAAAAGGACTAAAGGACTCAATTAAGATGCACATATAAGTTTTCTGTATAGCTATGCTGAAATTTCTTTCTTCTCTAAAATAGAGTTTATTATCCTTCGAAATCCATAATTATCGACAAAATGGTTCTCCTTTTTTCAGTACTAGCTCCATCAGATCAGAATCAAATGATGCGGTTGGTGTCATTCTAATTAGTATTGTTGGCTTTTCAATTTTTAAATATTTATGTAATGACTCCTGTACCGGTGTAAATTTAATTTTTACAAAATTTTTTTTTAATTTTATTTAGTTTTTAAAGTTTATCGCATGTTTTCTTTAAAAGCTTTATTACAAATGCAACATTTAGTCGAATTATTTTTTTAATCGAATAACAATTTTCATGAACAACGTTTGTGTTTGGTTTACTTATTTTCAATCTTCTTAATCCTTCTGTCAATTTTTTTTTTAAATATTGTTGTGTTGCTTTTCTTGTTCTGTGTTTAGTAAATACGATTAAGTTATAATGCGAAGTTTGTTGCAATTTTTTTATTATTTGTTATATAAACAAAGAGGTTACGATATTTGAAGTATATGGGCTTGCATCCATAAATTATGTGCGTCGAGAGAAATATATATGGTATTGTAAGATGAGCTTTAAATTTTTTTAAATAATGGTAGAAAGGGATTATTTAATAAAAATAATGTATTATAAAATAAATACATTAAAATTTAAAAAAAATTAGAGCTATCAGAATTTTAAGTAAGGTTTTAACATTTTAAATCAATGAGATTAATTAAGAGCTGACTATACTGTATTTCTAATGATGCCTATACCATAATTTTAATATTATCTTTTATAATATGTAAATTAAAATTTCATAGTAAACAAAAGACTTAAATCTAAATGTTCCAAATTTTGAAAGCGACGAACCTGATAATTATATAGTAAATTATATGATTTTTTTATCTATATATAACTCAAAAATCTAGAAACATTTATTTGTATTTTGTCAATTATCTTATCAAGACACATACATAAGTTGTGATATTTTAAAAGGACTCCCAACCTGTAATAAAATCCAAAAATGTTAACTCGAATTTGTAAATAAAACCTTAGTTATAAAGAATAATTAAATCCTTAAACAATGGTTTCTTAAACACCAAAAGCCCTATCATAATTAGTACAAAAATAAATTATATTAATTCAACCAACAAAATTATTTAAATTAACTAGTTTGTAAGTTTTTATGTGCTTTCATTACACAACTAATTTAATATGTATTTAATGTATGTATGTGTGCTTGTGGCGATTGTCAAAAGAGAAGAAAAGAGAAGAGAATTTTATAAGAAAACTGAATACATTTTTTTTTATTATAAAACTATTATACATTAAACCGCTTTTTGGTCACAAAATACGTGATCAATATTTAAGATTGTAAGGCCTACACTAAGTACAGTTTTTAGTTTTTTTTTATCGTCTTACTAATTTAAATATTGAACACATATACAGAAACAACAAACATAAGAGACAATGTAAAATAAGTAACGTCATAATTGACTGCTGCGGTTAGGTTGTTGAACTCTTAAAATCACCTAGACTTTCTCCAGTCTCGCACACACAATATTCAGCTGAATATTAAATCGAGGTCCTCCTCTACTGGTTTTAGCTATATATATATATATATATATATATATATATATATATATATATATATATATATATATATATATATATATATATATATATATATATATATATAACAATTTAAATGAAATACGAAAAATATATTTATTTTTGTATATTTTATAAATATAAAAATAAATGAGAAATGGTAAAAGAATGAATTCATTTTATAAACAGCATAAATGAAGATTACATGTAAATGTAGGTATGAATGCGTATATAAAAGAGGAAGATATTTGATTTGTTTCCATGCGGTGCGACGTGATTATGATAATTGATTTAAAATATTGCGTGTGTACGCACTTTTGAAGTACTCGTGTTCAATGATATCACCACGTTGTGCTCATTTAGATTTTAGTCTTTTCTGCGAGAGTTCATAATTTTTAGACGTTTAGTTCTCAACTAAATTATTTAGTCCATAGATTTGTAAAGAATTTATTTAAAACATAATTGGAGTATGACTAATTTATTCTAAAATTTTAGATAAATTTTTTTAAAAATAGCATTCGAATATTTTCTAACCGAATATGTATCGGCAAAATCTAGAATATTTACTTTAGAATCGATTTTATGCTCTTTAACATGAGATCAGTTACTTAAATATTTAACAAGCATAAATATCATTAGTTTGTAAGTATTGACTTTATTCTATATATTATTTGCGAAAAGAAAACCTGAAAAATTAGCGCATTAGTACAAGCTGCGGTGATAGAATTAGGAGGTGCCGAGCTTAAATCTCTAATATACATATGCTAACAAAACGATAAAAGTGAAAGAAATTTTATCCTATAAGCAGCCAAAATAAAGTTGCTAAAATATATAATTAACATATACTCGGTATGTATAAAAAAGTATAAAAGTTTTAAATTTTATTTTAACAAATTAATTTGTTAACAAATAAATAGAAAGGCCTAAAAGTTTATGTAAATAAAATTTATGAATTGATTTATGATTTTAATTTTAATAGCTGTAAAAACTATACAAAATTACTCAATTTAAGCTTTAGTTTTGTATATTTTTAGCTTTCCTATACTTTGTGAATATTGTGATATATTTAGAAATAGTAGAAATATTTTAAAGACGAGTTCAATGACTGAATATATTATACAATATAATATAAAATAAAAATTATGAGGATGGCAAAATAATCTTCATTTTGAAATAACCCATATGTAATAAGCGAATGTGCGATTAACGTAATATCTTTTGTTCTTATAACAGTGGTCCATATATTAGTCTTGCCGGTTCTATTGCGATACCTTTTTAAAGTAAATATTAATAAATTGGTAATTTTGTACAGAACAAAATTTAAATAAGTATATACATTTATATATAGGTTAACAATATAATAAATGATCTTATTCCTGGGCTAAAATCAATTTGAAAGAAGAAAAACCGTGTAACAATTCTGTTAGTTTAGAAAGTTCTAATTTCTAATTTAATAATAAAAAGGAAACAAAACAACCAAACACCCATAACATTATACTTTTGTCTTGTATAAAATTTATTTTTTGTATATAATACCAACTCAATTCTATGTTGACATAATTTCATAATCAGATAAAAGTTGGATTTGATGATATATATATATATATATATATATATATATATATATATATATATATATATATATTTATATATATATATATATATATATATATAAAATGTTGCAAAATTTAATTTTTCATTCAATTTACTTCATAATATCTTGACAGAATATAAGAAAAAACAAAAAATGTGTTCTTGGATAAAAAAAAATCTATGACACATATATCCCAACCAGTTCTCTTCGTAAGTTCAAAACAAATAGTTTTTTTTTATTAAATACATTATTTATTTTTACATTTACAATAATGTTTACCATAAACAGAAATTGTTCTCGAGTCACGAAATTTATGAATATAATAAATGATTAAAGAAAAAAGCAAGATTATTTTCTATATGTTTACTTGACGGTTCATTAAATAGCTCGTACCGTACTAAAGTACTAATATAGGAATTTAACTGTATGCTAAACTTTCCTGCCAAAAAAAGTGGTTTCGCTGCAAATATTCATTTTCCCCAGCATTTTTCAGGCTTAGTTTCAAATCGATTTGAAAAGATGTAATCAATCGGATGTAAACGTGCTTAAATAACAACATGATCTTTTTCTCAATAAATAGCATGCGTGAATAAAATAATGAACTAAACACAACATAAAACATCAAAATTACTAGAAACAAATCAAAATAATGTATAAATGGAAAGATAATCTCGTTCATAAATATACATAGTATAAATAAAACGAAAAACTACTCAAGCCCCACACAATTCTCAACTCTCTTATAAAATTTATAATTACTTAATTCATGATATTTTCTTCTTACAACTTAACAAACTGCACACACACAATATTGTAAGAAACATAAACAAGCCAAACCAACTCTTTACTCTTTGAATTTTGTATAAGAGAAAGAGTATAGTCAATAAAGTATATAAACTGTAGTATATAAGATTTCCGATAACTAACTGTGTATTTATTTATTTTATGTATATGTATATAAGGTCGTTGAACTACGGCTGATCGCCCCCTCCATATGACCCATATTTCATGTATACAAATGTAGAACACTAGGTGACAGCTGATCGCTAGTTGTTGCGCGAAAGAAGTAAAAACATAAAAAAAAATTTACACATTTTTAAAAGATAAAAGTTTAAGAAAAGAAACGAAAGAATAACAGATGAGTAAAGAAATGACAACAACAACAATCATATACAACTCTTTCTTAATCGTATATATATATATATATATATATATATATATATATATATATATATATATATATATATATATATATATATATATAATTTTTATTTTTATTTTTATTTTTTAAACAAACATAAGAAAACTTAAGAAGAAAAAACAAGAAATAATAATGGAAAAAATAGTAATACAACTTAAGAAGAGAAAGAAGAAATGAAGTAGAAAAAATATAATGTGTAATGGTAAGAAGACAATACAATGATGAGCGTCAAGATTGGGTTAGAAAGGTAACTTTTTCATCTTTGTTATATATTATATCAAAGTTCTCCTTTTATTGTTGATTTATTAAGATCTAACGCGCTTTATTAATGAAAGCAACTTTACTGAAAATGAGACATAATCCAAGCAGTTAAATTATATTGAAATATCAAAACCACGTTTAAAATAAGACATATAGAATTTTCTCAAAAATTAGGATCCTTAAAATTTGCAAGTACATATACCTACAACAGCAATGGTAAGATAGAAATATTGTTAAGTTCAACATTTATTTTATTTCTATAATAGTTTCCTATTAGAAAAGTTTTGTCATATCACCGCAGTTGTACAGTGATAGTTAGGAAAGATATTGTAAAATATTTAAGTAAAAGGTTAACTTTGTGAATCCCAATTTATTTTGTAATTCAATTATTATTTGCATATTAGTATATATCGTTTTAGAACGTCTTGCGTCTAGTTCTACTTTTTTTAGAAAAGTCAAATTCAATTGGATTGGATGGTATTTCTCTAAAATTGATTAAATTAGGGTTCCCCTTTTATTAAAGTATTAAACATACATAAAAAAATTATTATTTGTGCACAAAAAAAAATGATTATTCTTGCACAAAATAATTATTAAACGAGCACGAATGAAATAATTTTCTGTCAAGAACAAAAATACTTTGTGCATAAAAAATAATAAATCTTGCACAAATCTTCCACCAAAAATAATATTTCCGTTCAGCAATTTTGCTTAGAACAAAAAAAAATACTTTGTGCATAAAAACTAATAAATTAAGCAAACAATTGCAGGCATGTGGGAAGTCACTCTCCCTCACTTAGCCATTCGCATGGCTTTAGATTTACAGTCACGGGGATGTCAAAGCAGGGTTCAACAAGCATGTTGGAACAAATGATAC
This sequence comes from Tipula confusa, assembly GCA_963556175.1. Taxonomy (NCBI): domain Eukaryota; kingdom Metazoa; phylum Arthropoda; class Insecta; order Diptera; family Tipulidae; genus Tipula; species Tipula confusa. The sequence goes on along the minus strand of OY744477.1, from coordinate 166,671,029 downwards.
GCAAATAGAAGTGGCTTATTTCAATTAAATAACTAGTTTCGACTACGGGTCACCCCGAAAATAACGAGTGATTTTTTTTTCTTTTAGAGTTTTCATGTTTTTGGCACATCACGCATGATTTTCGACATCTGTCGATGTCAATTGTATTCAGTTAGCGTTGTACTAATTTCTTACACCTTTACAAATTATTGAATTTTATTATCAAAAATTTTAAAATAAATATTTAAAATTGTGTTTAGAAACGAAGCTCATTTTTGGTCAAATAGATTCTTTACTAAGCTCATTTGTTATGTGCTTCCACCGGCAATGTACTAATTGCCAATGCACCCAGAAAAAACACTCTTTAGTGCGGTTTATTTTATTTTTAAAAGATAACGATTGTCAAACGTTACCGTCAATGGCGCTCGCCGTAGTTCGATGAGTTCGGACTTTTTTTGCTTATGAAATGTATGATCTAAATAAAGTTGATATAAGGTTTCAGCAATACGGCGCCACATGCCACACAGCACGCGAAACCATGAACAGCACGCTTGTTGAGAAATGAGTTTGGAGAGCAATATATCTCACTTTTCAATCCGCTTTGGTCATGCTATTGACGACTCTAAAATAATTTTTATACAGCTACTTGAAGTCTAGTCTATGCGAATAAACCAAGAAGAAGTTTAGAATTGACAGATCACATTAAACCTGTCATTAGCGAGATACCAGTCGAAATGTTCGAAAAAGTTGTGATATGCAATTCGCATAGACCACTTAAAACTTAGCCTTAAAGCGAAACATAGTTGTTGAACAAAAACAAATTTTTTGTTAAAATTTTGTGCAAGATATATTATTTTTTATGCATAAATTATTTTTCCGTCGATCGTTTAATCATTTTGATGGTAAAATTTTGTTCATAATTTTGATGTACGAATAATATTATCCTAATTTTAACTAAATTGGATTTATCTAAGTAATGGAAAATAGCTAACATTGACCAGTTTTAAAAAATAATATGGCAAAGACGAAGTTATTTATCAGTGTTTTCCGAACATCAAATATTTTCACATTTATTTAAATGAATATTTTCCTTAATAAGTGTTTTCATATTATTCATATATAGCAATGCTTTGTTATAGGTACCTTAATAATAAAATAACGGCAGGATTAGAATACGGCACCTTGAGTATATTAGAATTGAAGTACCACGTATATCTGTACTTAGTCCTTTATTGATATTATTGCTTATATCAATGATTTATACTTTATTATAGACAGTTGAACTAGAAAAACGATCAAAGAACATTAGATTGGTAAAGTTGTGAATACAATTTTACTGTGGATCTGAATGATTTTTTTACAATTGGATGAAGCTAAAATTTAGGCAATTATTATTGAGAATGGTAGAGCTTCTGTTTTGAATGTGCTTATTACTGCCGTGTGTTTGGGAAATGTTAAAGTTTGGATGTTGTGGAAAGATCGGATTCGAACTGTCTGGACTTTAACTAAGGCAATGAATATTGATGTTCGATAAAACATTTTTTGCATATTTTTGTTCTTAATTTTATTTGGTTTTAATCAAGTCTAATACAAGGACCTTAAATTAAATTAAAACGTATCAACGCCTTTCATCATCCTAAAAGTCTCTTTTTGGATGTAGTTTAGTAGAATTTTATAAACTTTGAGTTTTTATTTAAATTTAAAAATAACTAAATATGGATTATATAAAATATACTGAACTGTCGCTCTGTTGCAAGAATAGTTTAAAATCTGAGCCGAAAAATAAAATGTTAAATCGTTCATTATAGGTGCGAAATTCGTTGGGCGGGATATAACTCATTGGATTTCATTAAATTTATTAAGAAAATCGATTAGTACAGCCAACTTTCGTTAAAATTATATTGGGAGTTGTAAAACAAAATGAGTCGGATCGTTTGGTTCCCGTAAATCACACACCGATTGAAATGTAAAGATTTTTTCCTATAGATCGGTATAATGACGCTCACAATGCATCAAAGATAAAATATTATATTCAGTCATATATGAGATCAACATAATGTATAGATACAAATTTAAATGTTGGGCGAATGACTGGCTAACAAATACCATCGTTTTTATGTTATAAAATAGGTCTCAGTGGACCAAAAATAAAATTATATTTTCAGTTGTATATAGATAAATTGAAACTATTATATAATTGAATTTGAACTATTACACAGACATTAAGGGTCTTTGTTAATGTGCTAAAAAATTTTAAACATAGAAAAAATGGTGGAAATAAATAATCGAGGTGAAATATTTTTAACTATACGCAAATTTAAATTTGCTGTGTAAAATAGTTAAAATTTTGACATCTGTAAATCGTACGAAAAAAATCGGTGAACAAAAAACGCCAAATAAGATTATAATTTGGTGAAAAATGAGATTATGATTTTTTAAAATCACTTGTCAAAATGGTGATTAAAAAAATATATAATTTTAGCTGTCAAAGTTTTTTTAATATGTTTTCAAAAAGCAGCTAAAAGTATTTTTGTTAAATTTAATGTCGGTAGTTTAAGGAACCTCGTTTAAAATCCTAAAAACAATATCATCGCAAGTAATAGTCTTTTTTGTCGAAACCAGGAATTCCTGCTATTTTAGGTATTACTAAAAAACGGAATGAAATAAAATATGTATCACAAGTTTAAAGGTGATCATGTTATGTTGTTCAAATCACTGTCGGATCTTGAAACTTGTGAGTTACAACATCATTTAAATAAAAAATTAAAACTAGGGATTCAATGTATTAAGGGAAGCAGTTATACTCTTAATATAAAAAATAAAAAGTCTATATTACCGCCATTTCTTTGATAGATGCTCGCATAATTTTTGTAATATTTATGTTCGCTGACACCTTTAAACATGCGGTAACACTAATTTTTCTGCGAATTAATGGCAATGCTTTCCAACGTATTCGAAAAACGAATTTTATTATATTTGGATAAAATAAATTTTATAAGCCAGCATCAGTACATGAATTTAGACAAAAACGAAGTTCAAACTAGCGCTTCTATTATTTTCCGCTATAAATGCATAAAATTTATTTTCTGCGAAGAAATGCCTATAATTTGCATACAAAAAATTAACAGCGTTATAGGCTATAGATGACCCTTTAATGAGATTTTTTACAAGATCTTTCATTTTTTTTTACAACTGCGGAGATCGTTGTAGGAGATTAACCCACCGAACAATTTTGCACACACCATAACCGTCACTATAAAACCGGTAACTGGTGATTTGCGTAACAGAGATTTTTATTTTGTCCTATTTTCCAGACGGGAGTATTTTCGGCATTTTGTTACCTCTAAAAAATAGTTGTATAATTATTAAAAAAATTGTACACATAAGCCTTTTAATAAGACTCGCCAAGTAAATTGAATCGAAATATGGAAATTTGAATAGCATAATATTATATTTAGCAAAACGATCAACAGTTCAGTCAAGTCAAAAAACCGAAAGTTATTGACTTTAGCGGCGGCTATAAAATGCATCAAACCATTGTAATCTTCTTATATTTCAACTTTCAAGTTTAATATACTCAAAATATATTTTTTATAGTTAAGAATCATTAATTTTATTTTGATGTGAGTATATACATAAATACATAAATGCATAAAATGTAGATCAAATATAAATATATATATATATATATATATATATATATATATATATATATATATATATATATATATATATATATATATATATATATATATACCAGCACATAAAATCATCACATTTCACTTTCGGAAATGTATGCATAAATGAATCAACAATGAAAGCGAGACATTCAAAAAGTCATTAAAACCTATTGAGGCTAAGGTTAATGAACTAATGATACACAAAAATATAAGGTAAAATTTCTTTCTACCGCAGTATATCGAGTTATACACAGTATGTATATATCTAGTGAAATGTACTTAGAATAATTAAATTACAAAAATACATAAAAAAATCCCACTGATAAAGATATCATTTTTTGTTTTGTTTTGTTTTTATTAAGATGCTGAACAGCAGCAAAATAATTTGTCTTATAATGAACAATTAAGATTTCTGATTTTTAATCGCATTATTAAATTTAATCAAACGTATAATATTCTTAAGCCATATATAGTCGTACAGTATAAATAGCGATATATAGAGAGAGAATAAGATTTGTTTTCATAATTAAAATTCCACGTAAAACTAGAATTTCAAAACTTTCATTTTTTATTATATTTTATTTCTTCTTAAATACGAATAGTAAAAAAAAATATACTAAGCACAGAAAAACTATAAAATTTAAAAATAAAACTTGTCGAGAAGGAAGAATAAATAAAAGAAAATGTTTTTACTTTTGCGTGTTAATGTGAATAGTTGAGCGGGCTCTGATTGTAAACATGTGTTCAAGAATATACGGTATACTTTAATTCTGTGATTTTATTTATGTTGGTAACAAAACAGTATAGAGTGCTTGATTGACATTATAATTTAATTGATGAAATTTGCAGCGAAAAGAAAATGCAAGCAAACAAGAGCTTCCCCATAATATATATAACTATAAGTTAAACAACCTTTTTGAATAGTCTAAAGAGTATGTTCAAAGAAATTAACTAATGACGGAAGTAAAATGTAAACAATACAGATTCCTCCAATAAGGATAACAGTTGAGGAATGTGCTCTAAATAACGACGATCAAATGTTTGCGAAACAGTTCAAAAAAATATTCCAACCACTTGATGATCAAACTTTGGAAACCTAAATAACTAACATAGATAAAGTGAAAAACAAGTAAAGAAATCATAGAAAAAATTCCTTCTTATCATCTTATTACTCCAGAAATTTTAAAAGAACTACAAAGGAAAGCTCTATAGCATATACCAACCTTATAAATGCAGCAAGCAGAAAAAAATGTGTACCGAGTTTGTGGAAAATTGCAGATGTAATCATGAAAACCACCACACGAAACTCGTCTTATAGAGCAATTTCGATTTTGTCTAAGTTAAAACTGAACTCTTGAAGAAGAGGTTAATTACGCGATAATACAGAAAAATAACTTAATCCTAAATCATCTGTTTGGGTTTCAAAGCCAACACACAAAAATACAACAAGTACACAGAATAATTGAGATACCACGTACTAAAAGAGAAAAAAGCTTGCTCAACTATAATTTTAAATTTTGCGCAAGCTTTTGACAAATTGTGGCATTAAGGACTTCTCTTACCAACGCAATTCGCTAAAATACTAAAATTATATTTGAAAGATAAATGCAGATATTATCTTTTCTATAGCTATAATGACCTGTTGAATAAAACAACGAAAAATCACACAGAAATTACAATAAGCTATTATCTAAATACATAAATGGACTAAACGATGGCGGTTTAAACTAAATAAAACTAAATTAGTGAACATGCATATTTTGGCCAAACTAAGAAATAGCTTCCAAATGGAAAGATCTACAACTCAAAAACATAGAATAATGTATTGGCAGAAATTCATCTCTATCGACATACAACTAGCTGATACTTTTAAAGCAAATATTGAAAGTTGAAACGAAGATGGAGTTATAGTATTTAGATTTGTCTAAAAAGATTTTATGACATGCATCAGAAATGATGGAGACCTTAGGGTGGATCTTGTTTCAATTGAAACCCAGACAAAACGAAGAATGACTCCAGCAACATGTGAATATGGGCAATGCCTCAATGCAGATCTTAAACAACATCAATATTTTGCACACACTTTAAAAAACTTAACCTTTTTGTTGGTTTAATTATGGGGACAAACTGCGCCATGCTATTAAATCTACAATAACGTTGAGGTATAAATCAATGTAATTTGCAGATGGATACTTAAAGCGAAAAGGAGCGCTTCGGCCCCAGAAAATATTGCACGGATATTAAACTCCAATAATATGAAATAGATTTTCAAATTTCCAAATTTCATTATCATTTAGAAATACTATTATTAAAATACTGTTGTATTTAGTTAACATCCAATCAACCACTCTCAGCCAAACCAAGGGCCATAGAGTCGTTATAACATCTCCACAACGCAAACTTATTAAATTATTCAAATTTATTACAAAATTCATGTTTCTATAAAATATGTATATGTAAAATTAATGATTAATTCAGACTACATAATCGCAAACCATTCAGACAGATTTAAAACTTAAAGAAAATTGTATACCTATATACACCAAAACAATGTCAAAAAAATAGTATCAGTCATCGTAACTATTATACTTAAACATTAAAAAAAAACATTCACAAGTTCGTTGACCAACCGATGCATCTACAAAAGCTTACCGGTTTTAATAAGATAGTGGGAGGTCTGGTTTTATTTATAGATATGGTTGAATCTAAAAGACAACATTCAAACGACTGGCCCACTCTATAGTTTATATCATCAAACGTTTAGTTCCGCACTTTATATGCCATGACCGGTGGTTCTAGATGCCATAAAAATTCACAATGTTTGCTATTGTAGGTATCAGGACACTCTATCAGGTTTTGTGAAAAAATATTTCTTTTACCTCAATGTTTCTGTTTATGGCGCCATCGACATAAAAGAATTCTATATATCAGCAGAATATAGTTAATCGAACACAAATCATCAATTATTTCAACAAATTTTAATTTACTCAATCAAAAAGCAAATTAAATTTTTAATTTAGAAATAATAGAAATAAAAAAAAAATTATCACAAACTAGTGGGAATATTGGCATTGAAATGGTTAGTCATGACAGATGAAATTTCGAAAGTAAAATCATATACCGCAAGTCAATAAACTTTTTTTTGTATAAAACTATATTTATTACCCAAAGCTATATATAAATATATATATATATATATATATATATATATATATATATATATATATATATATATATATATATATATATATATATATATATATATATATATATATATATATTCAATTATACATTCAGCGTGATACTTACGATTCTTTAAGTCATTGATCTCGCAAGCACACAGTACAATGTTGTGTACATGTACATATATAATTTTAGCATAAATAGCACATCGGTTAAGGAAGTGCGCCGCGCGATACATGCAATCAGCCTACACAAAAATCTTGTGTTAGAAAAAAGAGAGAGGTTATACATTTTTTTATAAAAATACTAATTGGTATCGATAACTTTCCAATTTCTAGCAAAAGTGATAACTCATCAACTATACACACACTTATATTTATATATATATATATATATATATATATATATATATATATATATATATATATATATATATATATATATATATATATATATATCAAGTATCACCGTGAAATCTTATTTCATACGCATTTAAAAAATAATTATCATCAATAATTAAATTAGAAAATTATTAACAATATTTGTATAAAAGAGGCCTGTCGCTATATATATATATATATATATATATATATATATATATATATATATATATATATATATATATATATATATATATATTATATATATATATATATATATATATATATATATATATATATATATATATATATATATATATATATATATATATATATATAGCGATGTTCGCGCGTTATTTTTTAAAGAAGCGAAAAAAATCGTTAATAGTATTAATAATAAAAACAATAATAATAGTTATAATTTAATCACAACAAAAGTTCGACTTTGGTCAATGACATTAAAAAATGAAAACGACATACAAAAATATAACCTAGTTCTTGTGTGCGCTAAAGCATTTTCTAAAATAAATTTCAGTTTTTTGTGCTTTTTTATATTTTACAACAATTTAAGAGTTAGGCGAGACGGTGTGGTTGACTTGTATGTTTTTATTTTGTATCTTATTATAGTGGGGTAGTGAAATTGAAATTTTTGTGTTCGATAGGTCATGAATAAATGGTTGAGAATTTAAAAATGAATAAATAAAACAATGACAAATTGTAGAGTTATATGAGAGCAGGAAACGGATGTGATTTTTATTTTTCTGGTAAAGGCATTTTAAATGCAACTTTAGCATTTGTAAAGCAAATATAGGTTAGCAATCTCCAAATTTGCTTGTTTTATATTTAGCTTGACAGGTTCTTTATACATTCCAGGCTGAACTAGTTTCTTTAACAATTATATCTAGTATCTAGTATCTAACAATATTGAACTCACATTTGTTATTATTAGGGATTTCCCTATACATAAATAAGACTTATATATATATATATATATATATATATATATATATATATATATATATATATATATATATATAAATATATATATATATATATATATATATATATATATATATATATATATATATATTTATATATATATATATATATATATATATATATATATATATATATATATATATATATATATACATATATTTATATAAATATATATATATATATATATATATATATATATACATATATTTATATAAATATATATATATATATATATATATATATATATATATATATATATATATATATATATATACATATACATATATATAAATATCCCCGAATATCAAATGTGAGTAAACGAATGTAATTATGAAATTAGGATCGTATCAATAATTTTTAACAAGTATGGCTTTCCAATAAAATTGGTAAAGTAAGCCAGATTGTTTTAACAATATTTATTTTTTCTATTTGGTCAGCGTATCTACTGGTTAAAACGTGTGGCCAACCAAAGAGAGGTCTAGTGCAATTTCACAAACTTTCAAAGGAGTTTCAGTAGATAACCTTATACAAAACATGCCTCTTATGGTAGAATATAATTTTTTCCCACTATACTTTGATCTGTGACCAATCGAAATCTAGTTTGCAGTCATGTACTATTCGTTTTCATAGTCCAATAATACAGTCAAACGATAAGTTCGTCAATGCATCTTTTTCTTCTTGAGTATTTAAGCAAAAATATCAGCGAAAAGTTCTAAAACTTAAATTGTTCTAAGTGTATTAATTTATACGAAAATAAACTTTGAAAAATTTAATTTTAAAACGTATGATTATATATTTAGTTTTAGACTCATTGATTTTAAAACCAAAGGGAGCCGAAATTCATACAATCACACAGGTATCATCTGCTTAACCCAGAATCTGGTTGGACTGACGATACAAGATTGTTGTCCTGAGATATTTTATTTGTATGAAACATTAATTCAAAAGACATTAATTCTTTTGAAGAACAATCTTAAAACTTTTTATATATTTATAAAGAATTCGAAATGGCAGTATATCTTAAATTGATGGAATAAAGTAAACAACGGAGATATGTTAGATTTATTACAAAAAATTATTAAACAAAATTAAATATTATAAAGCCTTATAGAAAATTTAATTTTTAATATGAATATAAAGGAATTTAAACAACTCAATTTTAAACGAATTTTTTGACTTGTTAAAATCAAAAATATTATATAAACAGGATTTAAAAGCCGTGACATTTTCAACACTGAATCAGAAAAAGAAAAACCTATTTTGGTTTTTTTTAACCGAATTAATATGTAAAAGTCTATCTCGAGGGCGGAAACAACGTATCATAAATATTCAAACGAGCAAGAATTTCATCAATCATCACAGTCTATACGAAAAATCAAAACATCGCAAATAAAGAAAACAGATGCTACGTCTCGTCGGATATTTAATCGTTGTAATTTTAATAAATCAAAATTTATAATTAAAATTTAATATTAAAATTTTTATTAAAATTGTTCACTTACCCGAAAAGTAGGTAAGCCCTGAAGCTCATATAAAGCAAAATGCTTCTGAATACTTTCAATTCCGTCCGAATGGCAGTGATATAATGGAGACCAAACCTGAGAAGCGTACTATAAAATGGATCGAACAAAGGATACATACAGAGATTTTAAAATGAGCGGGTCACAAAAGACTTAACAGTTTCGTTTAATAAAACATAACATAACATAAGCTTTGCCAACAATGGTGTCTATGTGTTTTGTAAATGAAAGATCAGAGAAGAAAATTATACCTAAGTCAAATGTGAAATCAACATTAGGATAGGTGGAAAACCATCATGACCAGCTTTCTTATTAATATCAAGTTGCAATAAACCATCAAAAAGTTATGCTTCGGTGAAATTAAGAAAATTAAAATCATTTTTAAAATGAGAAACTGAGAAATATTTGATGTTTAAGATGGTGAAAAAGGTTCAAAAATAGAAAATAATCGGCAAAGAGATTGTAGATATCAGAAAACTGACTACCAGAGTCCTGAAATATCATAAATGTGGGAAACCCTGCTACTTTCCTTTTATCATTTATGAAATTCCAGAACATTTTTGGATTTGAACTTAATTCATCTTCTATCTACAAAATATAATTATTATATAGAAACCAATTTAAAGTTTTAAGGTTCTTTCAAGCTACAACAAAACTAGAAAAAATCCGCATCGTGAAGCCTATATATAGAAAATGAAGTTTGTTACGGCGTTTTTCGATTTGTGGATTGCGGTTTGTTTTTAATTAATGGAACGTACCTTTCAACACCAGCCCTGAGTAGTTTATTGAGAATTCAAATAGTTTCATTTAAATTATTGGTTCTTCTTCTGAGTTATTCTTCTTAACTTATTAGTTCTTCTTCTTAACTCCAATCAGAATTCCTAAAATCAAAATGAAAAGAATTATTAGATGAAAGCTGGGTAAAGCATTTTTCATAAAAAATATAGTTATCGTTATTTGAGTATGGTAAATGCTCGAACATCCGGTAAGTTTATCACACGATGAAACCTCGGAGTATACTACATCGGTTGAAAAAACTAAATCCAGAAATTTTCCTTGAATGCAAATCCGATTTATCTGCAATGTAGCGTTACTATAAAAGTAGTCCAATGCTGCCAATGCTTTTTGATCGGTAGAATAGGTCATGAAAACACCATCAACATTGAACCAAGTAACATAGGGAACGTTGAAATCGCCGATGACCATTAATTGTTCTCCAACGTGCAACAACGGTAAAACATTAAAATTAATAAAATTAAAAATTTCAAGATAATTATCCAAAATTGTTCCATTGGTAATGTAAACAGAGGTCTTAATAGCAATCAAAACACCTCCTACCTTAAGGCTATTATCAAAATCGTGTCGATCTTTTCTATGGACCACATACTCGAACGAAAAAAATTCTTCAGAGTTAAAATTTCTGGTAAGCCATGTCTCAGTGATAATAATCACATCATAATCATTGTCCAGAACACCAAGTAAAAATAATTTAGCTTTACCACGAATACTGGAGGCATTGTGGTATAGTAAATGGAAGTGACAACATTTGATACGGAACTTTTAGGCAGGACTTTCCTAGCTTTGTAAGAACCCGATGAATTTAAATGTTGGCTGAGTTCAATATGACAGCCGGTATCCGAAGTTTTACATTTGAGGCTACTACTAACACCAACCGGCCAAGTTTCACCATTTAAAGCCTTTACACAAAGTTGTTAATTTATACCCAACTTAAAGCAAATGTATTCGAGATCATTACGAGTTATAGTATTAGAGATGAGTATACCAACTTTGCACAAATTGGTACCCAAGCATTTATTTGCGAGAGCCAAAATATCGTCTTTAGTAGTAGAAGGACTAAATCTGGATAAATGAAGCCAAAATTTAGGAGCAACTAAAAAATATTTAAATATGAATGACAGTTGAACAACAAATGTTTCTTTATACATATAATCATGCAACAGATTTTCCTATTATATTTATTCATTTAAATTTAAAACTTATTGTGAAATTACCTTTTGCAGCAGCTTTAAATGATAAAACCACTTGGTTCGATTTTCACATATAATTTTTACATTTGTAGTGGAAGCACTACAATTTTTTTGAATTGTTCTAAAGGAACTTTTTTTCATGAGTTATCTACAATGTTTCCATGTACAAAACTTGATGAGACGAGTCTAAGTTTTTTCGAATTAATAAAACGGAGGAACTAACCCATATATCGTGTCAGTGAACTTGAGCAAAATTGATAGATGTATTGAGTTAAAAACAAAAAAATTGAATTAGTTATTAATTTAATTTTAAACAAAAATAGAGTTGCTTATATTTCAACAACAAAAAAATTCTAATTTGTTCAGCGCATAAAAAGAAAAATAAACGAGAAACTCCATTAATTTGCAACACATAAAGAAATTCCAGTAAACATTTAAAAATTGGCTTAAACGCTGACTACTTTTATAATTGGATCGAAAACTTCCGAATATTGTAACTCTACTTAATCCCACTAGTTTCATGGAGTTACAAAAAACTTATAAAAGCTAAACCCGCGTTTTCATAAAAAATTAACTCTAACTCAAGCCGGAATGAACCCGATATTGAAACATGATAATCCAATTTCGTACTATTTTCCTTTTATTCAGATAAATACTTTTGGCAAATACCAAAACTTTTTTTTTATAAAAAAGCCAAACTTATCGTTAAAAAAATTACAAAAACATTCAATTAGTCAAGGTGAAAGTTAATGTGCTCCGAAAAATCTATTCTTAGATGTATGATTTCGTCCAATCAGACAATATAAGTTAACATATCGCACATACATAAATACTGTTTATTTTTTAATGTAAAACTTCTTAATTGGTCATCTCCCGCGGAGTCGGAACAGTTATTAATAATACTAATTATTTGGCAAACCGTTATTGATAACCATGTTTGGATTCAATAGGATTTGATAAGACAGCTTATAGGAATTATTTACATTTTTAAAAAATGCTTCTTAAACTCATTACTGTTATCTTCATCAGAAAAAACAATATTTTCCGTTGATCCGTATATATGATATAGACGACGCTTTTATCATCAAACCTATTAAGACTGTGCCCTAATATAAATTTGTCAATACAAATTTTTGACATTTATTTGATAAAAACGAAGACACCCAATATTGGGAAATATTTTAACCAATTATTATATTTTCGGACAGGGTAATAAAAAATTGGAAATATAGGGGAATATTTTTCAAATAAATGTCAAAAATTTTAATCACAAATATTTATCATGGGTTTCGGACACAGCCTTAGAAGGAATGTTTGACAATTTTCTACATACCTAACTCACTTTTTTTATAAAATGACAAAAAATTCATGAAAATTATTTTAATGCTATGGGCAAAAGAAAGTCTAATATATTTATTTATTTAAAGTTATTTAAAAAATAAAAATAAAACATAGATATAGGTTTAGAGATGAACTTAATTTACAATAAACATTCGACCACTATCTAAAAAAGGAGAAAGTCATATCCGCCTAAATCTTATTGCCTAAATCTTAGTTATTGTTAAACTGTGAATTTATCAATTCAACTGTCACACTTCCATACTATTTCTTGAAATATAATCCAACTACCGCATTATTCTGAGCTTACCTGTGTTTGCACAAGATATTCAATTAAAAATATTTAATAAAGGAAAATACATTTCTCTTACCATTCCAACATACTCGCGTATAATAAAAAGTACAATAAAAACCGCAAAAGATTTCGCTTGTTCAATAAAAGTATCACTTAATCTTATGTATATATCGTATGGTACAGGTTGAATGAACTAAAATTTAAAGTAAAATATATACTTGACAGACAATTTAAATTGTTATCATAGGTTATGTCTTGTGTTTCGTATATTTTTTTTTTATTTTGTGCTTCCTACAATTTTTAAAAGACATTTATAAGACACCGGTAAAAAGTTTTAAATGTTGTTTATGAAATAATAAAAAATGTTACTGAAATAAATAGAAATTTATTGGAAAATTAAGAGCGCAAAACCAAAACCATATTTGATTTATCCGATTGGGCATTTTTTTTTTTTAAGTTTCTCTTTGGGCGTGTTAATGTCAATTCTATATGATTTAGTGTTGATGAACATGAAGTATTTTGAAATATATAATAGTAAAAGTTGAAAAATATTTAAAATCATTTTCCTGTATATTAAAATTCAGTTAACATATTTTCAGATTCGAAATAGAGTTGAAGTGTCTTAGTAAGTTTAAACTGATCACATCACTCCAAAAATGAAATTGTCCGAGTAGTATTCTATATAACTTAAATAAAAGCCCAGATACTCTGATGTAGAAAATGTATTACCCTGCAGAGTTTTATCGCCAATAATCTGATATTTCTTACTATTGAATTCGACAAGCTAAATTGTTTTAGAAATTGTATTTAAACAATAATAAACTATTAAGCAAAGAAATTGTCTAATCAAATCTTGTCTTGAGTTTAATTATCTCGAGTAATGAAAATTTTAATATAACTTGTCGCGTTAAATTTATAATTAACATCGATTCAATGTTTGTCACCGGTTGTATATATCGATGGGTTTAGATACTTGCATGCAACTCTTACCTATTGAATATTTTTAATGGGAAAATATTTTGGTTAAAATTACGAAAGTTTTCAATTGTAAATTAATTTGAATAGTGATCTACTTCCTTTACGTTATGATATAGAGTTTAAACTAAACTACTTTGTATATCATATAGTTACATAGAGATAAATTTCATTTCACTCTAATTTATTTTCACTATTCTATTGATAATAAATGGCGCCATTGAACTATTGTACATATATATATTGTGGAAATTATCGCTCACTAATTCCAAAGAGAAAAATTTTTATGTTTTTTTTTCTATTTTCTTTTTCTTTTCTTTTTGACCGTGACCCACATTTCATTTTATTTTTATTTATATACGTATTTTCATTTTACTTGTTGTTTTGACGGAATGAAGTTGACAAAAAAAAAAATACTGGAAAATTATACAAAAAATTAATTTCCTTTTTAAACTATCTATTATAAGTACATCGTATAAATTAAATTAATTAAGAAAATATTATGATTATTAAGACTTGATGCGATCATAATGGTTGTCAGTAGAGATGCATATATTTGAAAATGAATGGGAAAAGTAGTGAAAAAACTAGATTGTTTGTTGCTGTTCGGCTATTAAGCTCCATTATAGTAATTATAGTAATTTTTATTTATCTATTTGTTTGGTGCTATAGTTGTATAAAAGGAAAGCATTTTCATTCATACATTTTGTTCTTTGTATAAAAAATTTGTATATTTGTTGTTTGTATATGGCAAAATTGTTTTAGAAAATTTCCACATAACATCAAGCTATTTTTAGCTAACTTTCTATACAAATATATATTTTAAATATAGAGGTAGGAGTTTTTCGATGAAATATTTGTACGATCGTAAAACTACTCAAACCATGATAAAATTGCCTGAATTGGATTAAACACAGCTTCTTTCACTTCAGTTGCATGACAATATATTGGTTCGTACATTGCGTTCAGTTTTAAAATATCCTTTTCACTTAACCCATTGCGTTGGCCTAGTTTTTGATCCTTCTTCTGCAAATACGATAACCAATTATATAAATTAAGAGTATTGTTGTCAGTTTTCCTTACCAATGCCTCAATTGTTGGGTTTCCATTTTTCGAAAATGCTTTTTCGCTATAATGCATAACACTACTATAATCGTATGATACATTATAACTCGTAACTACCGATGTATTGTACTTATTAAAATTATGTTCGGTCCCGGACAATATATTTTCCCAAAGAATTTTAACATAATCATCCCGCTCGGATGCACTTTGTTGGTGAAAAAATCCTAGTGCATGTAAAAATTCATGAATTACGACACCATGACGCACACAATTAGGTGTTTGTAAATGTAGTATTTGACCTTTGGTGCGCATTCCAACGCTAGACCAACATCCGGTCGAATTACCTTTTACGATCACAAAATTTTTATCCGATTTTTCATATGGTCGAAATCGGACACATGTTTTGCTGTGGTACTCGTCTAAAGCTTTTAAAATTACTTTTATTTGTTCATCGGTGAAATCAGCTTCGTCTATATAAAATGGTACCGTTGAATTAAACCATCGCGATTCCTCGTCTAGCAAACCATTTCGATGGTCATGATGTTCATGATCGTCATAAATTTGTATATCACCTTCGGTTAAACCACTCAGCTCCCAAATATTATTTCCGTCTTCGGGACTCCAATCATCGATTTCTATACTCACTTCATATCCACGTTCTTCATCCGGATTCATGCCAAATTTAGGTATTGGTGGTTCAGTTTGTATTCCTTTTTTAATTCTGCAATCAATGATTATCACTAGATATGATGCCAACACCATCAGCACCAAATTTAACTCACAATTTGAGAACATTTTTAGTTGAAATATAACCGCGGTTTAGTTTATATGGCGCATAAAATTGTGATTTATATATGCGTTAGATATGCAAATTTTATATAATTTGTTGTTGTCAAAGTTCTGATTAAAATATTTTGTTTGGCGTGGTGAACACTTGTGGTTTTATACGTGCTACCGCAGGAGGTTCTTGATTTATATATATATATATATCTACATATTGTGTATATATAGAAAAAAATAAATTATTTTTGTAGGTTTTAATCGGACGATGTGACATGAATTTATAACAAGTTGGTGCAAAATTAGTTAAAAATTGTCGCAATGTGATTCATTATCATATATATGTAATACAATGCGGTAAAAATGCGCGGTAATGCTTAGATGTATGGCAAATAAAATTAATTTATTTAGCCATGACCGATCATATACATTTTATATACGATTGGTTAATGCGGTAGGTCATTTATTGTAATTTCATAAAATGCCGTTTGCATGCTCGTCCGTCATAAAAATATTTTTTTGCATCTCAATTTTGTGATTTAAGAATCTTTGTAATAATTTCGACGTGAGTGAAATAATTGTCTCTTCCATATTTGGGAATGAGCTCGTTTGCTGTTCGAATTCTGTAATAGTGTTGAGTGTTGTAATTGTGATGTTTTGAGATAAATAGCTAACAATTTTAAATTAATTAAAACTATGATTTAAATCAAATTTGGCCTTATTTATGATCACTTTTAGATATATGAATTCAATGTGAATAACATTCGAAAATCAGAAACAGGTGCGAAATGTACTTATTACAATACCAACAACATTATTAATCCTATTTTGATGATGAAATGATCAGAATACATCTAAGAATTTCAATGAATTCATGAATTGGTAGTTTTTGCTTAAAAATCTTGTTATTAATAACCTAGTTTATTATCCAAGATGGAACTATTAATAGTTTTGCTGTGGTTAACCAGTGACATAAATTACAGGATTAAGTAGGGGCATCAACAAACATTTTGTGAACTACTTTATGTGACATCATTCACAAATTATTTGTTTTTACGGTATAGAGCTGATAATGACACAAGTGACAACATAGCCAAGCAATGGTCTGTCCTTATAGTTTTATAATTATCACTGCACTTATATCCGTATAAATAATTATTCTCTAATATTCATAAAGTATCGTAAATCAATTTTAGGCGTACAGTTTACTATAAATTATTTCGGAAATGTCAAAATTATTTCATGCAGCTGCTGTGATAATTTAAATTATTACAAAAAATTATTACAGAAAAAAAATGTTAAGAGAAATTGAACGGGCCCTAAATAATTTTAAAGTTATAATGTCTCAGTGCGAAAAATGTATGCAAGTGACAGATTCGAGACAGACAACCACTATATTCATGTATTGATTGATTATTCTAGATTTGTATGTGCTGAATGCTAAAATCATGAGGATACCATCTATGAAGAATTCAATAAAATAAACAAATTCGTTTAAGAACTAAAGTGTGCAAAAAATTAGAATCTTAATAAGCAACTATAGTAGATATTAAAACCCGTATGTTGAAAAATCAGTTGTCAAATCAATCCCACCAAATTAGTTCTGTTACAGTCAAAGAAACCACAAGAGAATAAAAAAAACAAATATGGTGTTATATAGCCAGTTTGATCCGAAAAGTTTTCCTTTAATGGGGTATCGAAATGTTTCGAATGGTGGAATTATACTGCAGTGCAACTCAAATGTAGCAAAATAAAAGCTAAAGAAAATTGCTACAAATAAATTAGGAACTCATGCCGAGAGTGATGATATTAGGAATGTCGGAACTAGTAAGTGATAAAATAATATCAGCGTTGAAAGAACAAAATTTTTTTTTTAGCTAATAGTGAAATAAAATTAGTAACAATCCAGAACCATTGAAGTTTATGCCACTTCTTATAAGAAAATAATGGAGGCTATTGGCTAGAGTCCATTGGCTTAATAAGATGTTACACATGTAATTCACATCATAGTGATAAGTGTACCAATAAGCTAACGTGCCAAAAATGTACTGGAAAACACAAATATATTGAATGTAACAGCACAGAAATTAATGTAGCAATTGCGTTAAAACAAATAAGAAACTCAATCTAAATTTCTATGTAAACATGGGATGATAATTGCACATATCACCGCAAGCTGAAAATACTAAGAAATCAATTCAATTATCAATAGATGCACCAATATCCAAGGTCTATCATCAAATTTCATAGAATTACCAAAAATTGTGTCCAGTTATAAACCAGCCTCAGTATTACTCAGTGAAACCAGAACAACTGAAGAAATATATGATTCTGAATTTCATATTGATAACTATAAATTTATACACTGCGATTTGGATAGTCGATATACAGGTGGAGTTGCTATGTATATTAAAAATAAATTTGACGAATGGATGGAAAATATTATAAACATAGACTTTAATCTTAAACTATATCAGGTGGTTAAAGAATATAGTAGAGTTACATCAACCATTGAAAGTTTGATAGATTTAGTAATAACTAATTCAACAAATTGGCAATGTGAAATAGTTCAGGAGCAGCAAATTAGTGACCATTGTATATGTGACAACGATACAAATACGTTCGCCGAAAAACTATTCTCCAGAATCACTTAATTATATTCTTTAAATCAACAATTTCTGAGATGCCAAGAAGCTAACTTAAATTAAAAAAAAACGAAGGTTGAACAAAGCAGCTGATAATTTAGTGTTAAAGCTAAAAAGTTTTGTGAATAAATTGACTTGTACAAAGTTTATGAATACAACTATAGTAAACTACCATGGTTCTCCGGAAATTTGAAATTACTGAGACAAAAAAAACTACGATCTTATGGAATTATGAAAATTATAAATTCAAAGTTGAGCTGGGATAACTAAAACCACAACACAGTGGGATATTCAATTTAACAATATAGCATAACCAACAAACGAGAATTGGCTGAATCTCTAAATAATATCTGATTTGTATCCAGTGTGATTGACATCCATTGACAGAGTGTGATCTTTATACAGTTCCATTCTCCTTTTAAAACTTTGCATGTCAAGACTTAAGATAAAGACTCATTTTACAATAATTTGGATGATCTGATGGGATCTATACCGGAGTACGACTTCAGACAAGTGATTAGTGACTTTAATGCTAGAGCTGGTAAAAATTAGAATGAATGTGAAAACATAGGTCTGTACTCCCGACACGATATAGCGACCGATAATGGGGAAAGAATGATGTCCATTGCAGACGCGCATGGCCTCAAGGTGGCTAGGACATTCTTTTCTCATAAAAATCCACTTGGAAATATGGAAACACCTACGTAAGACGTCCCGAAGTCAAATTGATCGTGTGTTAATTTCTAAGGGATGGTCTCGGTCATCCAAGATGTGAGATCTAATCGGTCGGCTGACAAATTTGTAGGCAGTGATAAAATTAGTCACTGCAAAGCTAAGATTCGTACAGGTCAGTGGTCGCAAGTAAACGTTACTTACGTTTCAACTGCGTGAAGGTCTGATAAACGAAGATGAGAAAGCACAATATAAGAATCTTGTTAGCAGTAGCATTATGGAATGGTTTCCATTCCACATTTCTTGTTATTAACAAGTAAAATCAGAAATAATATATAAACAAAACAATTTTAATAAAGTAGTCATAGTTGTTAAAGGTACTGATGAAAATAGTTTACTGAAATCGATTTACCAAATATTAATTAATAAATATATTTGTTATTATGTATATGGCAAAATTGTTTTAGAAAATTTCCACATAACATCAAGCTATTTTTAGTTAACTTTCTATACAAATATACATTTTAAATATAGAGGTAGGAGCTTTTCGTTTAAATATTTGTACGATCGTAAAATTACTCAAACCACGATAAAATTGCCTGTTGTGGGTTAAACTCATCACCCTTTTCTTCTTCCACTTTAGTTGCATGACAATATATTGGTTCGTACATTGCGTTTAATTTTAAAATATCCTTTTCGCTTAACCCATTGCGTTGGCCTATATGTTGATCCGCCTGCTGAAAAAACGATAACCATATACGTTATTATATAAATTTATTGTTGTCACTTTCCCTTACCAATGGCTCAATTGTTCGTTTTCCATTTTTCGAAAATGCCATTTCGCTATAATGCATAACACTATTGTAATCATATGATACATTAAAATTCGTAGCTACCGATGTATTGTACTTTTTAAAATTATGTTCGGTCCCCGACAATATATTTTCTTTATGAATTATAACATAATCATCACGTTCGGGGGAATTTTGTTGGTGAACAAATCCTAGTGCATGTAAAAGTTCATGAATTACGGTACCATGGTGCACACATTTAGTTGCTCGTAAATATAGCATTTGACCGTCAGTGTGCATTCCAATGCTAGACGAGCATCTGGTGGTATTACCTTTTATGACCACAAAATTTTTATCTGATTCTTCATATGGTCGAAATCGGACACATGTTTTATTGTGAAACTCGTCTAAAGCTTCTAAAATCACTTTTATTTGTTCATCGGTATAATCAGTTTCGATAATATGAAATGGGACCGTTGAATTTATCCACCGCAAAGATTGGTCTATCTTAGCATTTCGATTACCATGATATTTCTGATCGTCATAAATTTGTATATCACCTTCGGTTAAACCACTCAGCTCCCAAACATTAGTTCCGTCTTTGGGACTCCAATCATCGATTTTTTTACTAACTTCATTTTGACGTTCTTCTTCCGGATTCAAGCCAAACTTAGGCATTGGTGGTACAGTTTGTATCCCATTTTTAATTCTGCACTCTGTGTTAACTACAAAATATGATGCTAACACCATCATCACCAAATTTAACTTACAAGTTGACAACATTTTTAATTGAAATATTAGCGCGGTTTGATTTATAAGGCGCATAAAATTGTGATTTATATATATGCGCTAGATATGCAAATTATATATAATTTGTTGGTGTCAGAGTTCTGATCAAAATATTTTGATAAGCGGTAACGCTTAAATGTATGACAAATTAAATTAATTTGTGTAGCCATGACCGAAGATATGCATTTTATATACGCTCAGTGCGCCTATATATATATATATATATATATATATATATATATATATATATATATATATATATATATATATATATATATATATATATATATATATATATATATATATATATATATATATATATATATATATATATATATTTATATATATATATATATATATATATATATATATATATATATATATATATATATTTAAAATCAAACTAAGTGGCTCCAAGTTTATGTGATTCCAAAATATTATTTCTTCGAATAGCTGGCTTAAACAAATTTCCCACAAATTAAAGTGATTACAAGTATGTATTGCGCAAGAAGTGATTGCCCGTGAAGCGTATGACTGAAGATTTCAATCTCTCCATAGAATAAATCTTAAAGATATCGAAAATAATGAAGTTTAGTCCATGGCAGCCGCTTCCTAACTTATTATTGAAGAGTTTTTGCTTGCTTTTGTATTCGCTTTATTGGCATTAATAGTCCCAAAAATATTGTAAATTCTAACGTTTTTCAGCACCGCCTTAGTTTAATCGAAAATAAATTTAGCCATATGCCGATTTTCATTTCTTTGGCTCATTATATGTCAATAAAATTCAGCATACTCGAGCTTTTCATTGATAAAAACGTTAAAGTCACATTTAAAATTGGGAATGTAGTTTTTTTCACGCAGCGCTCTGAGCAGCATTACAAGGTAAAAGTCAAGCTCGATTTTTAATATTTCCTTTAAATTGGATGACATTCCTTGCTGAAAGGTTTGGTGTGCCTTCTAAATTGAATGATGTATCACCTTGCTTTTATCATTGTCCAATATATTTAGCTGTGAATATATTATGACAATTTCTTCCCAAACAGCGCATCTCACGATATACGATTTCTGCTCGAGCGAAACTGGCCACCGAGATCGTATAATTTATAGCCAGACTTTTTCGTTCAAGGCTATCTTAAATCGCAGGTGTATGCAAATAAACTACAAATAATTGATATCCTCAAGTCGACATAACGAACGCAATTCAGCAAATTCAGCTAGATTTATGTGACAAAGCCAAAGAAAATTGGTCCATTCAAAAGTGTGCATTTAAAGCAAAGCCAAGGTGGACATTTTTCCTTCACAACTTGTCCTTATTGGAAGACTCCATTTATACATATAAAATATCGAAATATGTTATTGCAATACTGCGTTGATAAAAATTATTTATAAATCCACATGTCAGATATTATAAGTTCAAAATTTCCAAACACTGCTTAATGTTCAGATGACTCATTCTACGGTTAAGGATCGGGTTGGATAAAACCATATTAATTTAAAAACCCATTATGGTCAAGATATATGTATATTACTTTGCGGACGACAGAAAAATGTTTGCTCCAGTTAATAACATATTATAGACTATTGTTATCTGAATAATTTGTATAGTTGAACTCTCGGCAATAGAATACTGCTAAACGTAAGCAAATGCAAAACTCTTTCCTTTTGTAGAACTGATCTCCAATACTGCATCACTATTTTATTTTTATATTATTTGTTATAGTTAACCGAGTTGAATTTTTAACATAATTTGTAGTGACATTAAAACACTCTTCAGATCTTATTTTTACTATAGGCACATTATTTATGTAGTTTTAAGCAACACGGTTGAAATTTCCAAAAATTAGTTTTCAGGTTTTTTCATAATTTTTAAATTAATTTCATTCATTTGTGCTCACCATACCTCGTTTCATTTGAATTCCCTTCACATTATTTACGGCATTATAAATATACGATTTAAGCGATGCATTCAGATTTTAGTGCCACTATGGTCTTTGATCATGAGAACAGATCTTTACAAATGTAGTCAATAGATTCTGTACTCCAATAATGGTTCAAAGTTATGATTATCAAATTTATATGCATCTTATAGCGTTTTAGCCACTGCACCAATTGTTCGATTTCATAAAACTATATAATAATTCTTAATTGGTGCACACCTCTGGTTTTTTATCTCATGCAGCTTCATACACAATTTCTTCAATTGAAAATAAGTAAGTCAACAGTGGGATGACAGTATTTTGTAGGATTACAAAAGAACTAAAATAAAAATATTACACAGAAAATAAATCTTTCAACTTTTCTAGATAAATAACACTTTATGTATATAAATTTTACAATGTTCGCTGATCACCCATATCTAAATTAATTTTTATCTAAACACAAGTACCCCTCGAAATGTTATAAATAATTGATATATTTTCACACGTAATTTTATATAATATTTAATTATATATTTTAATATTTTAATTTATATATGCAATTTAGATAATCATCTAAATTACCATAAATTAATTGTAAAGTAAGCACGATAAATACATAATTTATGTTTTATTAAATATCAATTTAATATACTATAAAAAAAATATACGACCAATTTAATTTATAATATAATCGAAGATATATGCCTATGTGTCATTAAATTAATAAGGTTTTGGTTTAGAAATTAAATGGAAATATGGTCGCAGGAATTTTACTTTACATACGCGCATAATAAATAAGCTGATCGATATGCTGACATTTGGTTTTCTTTCTAACCGGAAATGTACTTACAATTTATTTTATGTTACTTATATAACCTAGTACCCGCTCTACAAAACTATATACATATATTGATAGAAATACGCGGTTGAATTGGGTGGGTGTTAAATTGTTAATTGAATAAAGTAGAATCTTGCAGCATTAAATATTAAATTGAACAACAAGACTTTAATAATAGACTGACCTAATCTTAATGTACTCATTTAATTTTTTTTAGAATTTGATTTATATATATATATATATATATATATATATATATATATATATATATATATATATATATATATATATATATATATATATATAATATAATATAATATAATATAATATAATATAATATAATATAATTTAATATAATATAATATAACATAAGAAGTTCAAATGTTAAGCATAAATCTTAAATATCACATAGATGGTCCAGTTTAATAATGCAATAAAAGTAAAATATTAGGAAAAAACATAAAGCACATCCGCAAAATGTAAAGCTTTTGAGTTCAGTAAATTCTAACTCAAAGTTGAAATAATATCTATCATCGCTATTGATAAGCATAATTATTATATAGTAACACATTTATGTATAAGTACAGTGGCAATTTATTTATTTATTTATTTATTTGTTTTAAACTTTTTAATTCGATACTTTTAGCAGATTGGAAGGCAACAGCCAATGAGTTTTGTATAGTTTCTACTCTCAAAATGTATTATAGATTTAAGAACGTCTAATAAACTTTCGCCATCTTATGTTTTTATTGTATGTATTGTATTGTTTCAATTTAAAACATAAGTGCATTGTAATTTTACATAGTTATGTTAAAGCTGCTTAACAAATTAAGTGTTAAAACTTTTTAATTATTTACATTTGCTAATAACAAATTATGCTTAATTAGATAGTGCAATGATTCCATTTTAAACCATTTGAAACAAATTGGTAGGTTAAAGCAGCCTTTTGTTGATTTTAAGCTTGAATACTTTGTGGATGGTTGGAGTCCCTTAAATTTATTAAAAAAGCATAAAAATAAAAGTTGAGAATTAATATGACATTTCGTATCAAATCAAATTATTTATTAAATAAGAAAACAACAAAATGCAAATTAAAAAACAGACAAAAATTCAAAATTATAATTTAACAATAGTTTTAACAAATATATAGTCGAAATAATAGTACCACTGCCTATGCAATGATTTGATGATAGTGATGAGTGCAAATTATGATGAGATTGTAACAATATGTAATTTTTGGTCTTATGGACAAAATTTTATTCTAATTCATTTTTATGGATAATTCTCTCTAACATGGAGTAAAAATAAAAAAAAAAACTACATTTTTAGGAACTTTATTTCTGAAAGCAATATACCTTATACAGTCTCAAAGTATTTAAAAAAATTGTATCGCAAATTCTATCATCGTATAAACCTCCATGTTGACAAACATCAGAGGCATAAAAATAATATTTGCAAGTAAACAAGGTTTTCTTTAAAAATATATGGCAAATTTCCTGCATTATAGCCAAACTGTTAATTTACTAGCAAAGTATATAGTTGACAGAAACACTGCGACGAAAGCCATTAGTGTACTAAAATAATTTAAGAGAGCTGATTTGGAGAAACTTGTATAGTGGCAAATGGTGGCAAAAGAATAAAACTTACCGAACTACTCAGTTACCGAGACGCTTAAAGTTGTTCAACGGTTGCTTAAATATTTTTAAAAGGATTGCAATATTTAATAGTGAAGTAAGTCAGATATAATTTGATGAGAAATAAATTCAGTTACGCATTTTGTTCTAATTTATATAATGTATTGATTTAGAATGTACGGCCAAGCATTAAGCAGGATCTCCCGGAGTTGGCCGGGCCCACCGTAAACTCGTTTTTACATATACTTGGAAGATTAAGGCAGGATAGTAGTTAAATTATTGAGATCGACTCGGTTCCAGACATCTGGCGGACAATAGTTAGTAAATTTTGTGAGGTAGGAAAAGTAAAGGTATGTCAGTAATGACAGAAGTGGTCCGGTTTCCTGGTAGCCAATATTTAAACTACTGCTGGCATAAGACAATCACAATGATAATGAACTGCTCTGCATTCTGTCATCTCTTCTTAGCCATTCCGGTGTGCCACCATTCAACTTTAATCTGAAATGTTTCTCTGAAAAAAAAAAATCTATTAATGGGCTAATTTCTCAAGCCGTAGGCTGTAACAAATAGAATTAATTTTCATCTGAATCTATAAATTAATTAATTTATAATATAATAACATAATAATATAATAATTTCATTTCTGCAAGCCGTAGGCTGTAATAAATTGGATTAGTTTTTTCCTGAAATTTACTATTAATTAATTTATTACATAATTAATAATATAAAATTATACATAATATAAATTAGATTTTATAAAATTTGATGAATGGACAGATCAATTTGACCAATTCGTCATGTAATCGACGAAAATCTAATTTATATACAACCTATTTGAGACAAAACTTTAAGATTAAAACGAATTAGAGTATAACATAATTGATTAAACATTACAAATCAATTGAATTAACCGTTTTATAACCAATACGTCATGTAGTCGATGAAAATTTAATTTACATAAACTTTATTTGACACAAAACCTTAAAATTAATACAAATTAGAATCCAAACAAATTGATCAAATACTACAAATAAATTGAATCAACCGTTTTACGACAAATAAGTCACATATTTGCCGAAAATCCAATTTCTATACACAAATTAGTCCCTAAAGGTATAAATAGAACCAGAGCGACAACAACGAGCGTCGACGCCTGTCAAATTAAAATACAATAAAAGCGTAGTATGCTAACAGAAACATCGACGGTAGCGACGAAGATTTTTTCGTTGAAATAAAGAGTCTATTTCTAATTTTATCGCCGGTGAAACAATGTTGCCAACTGTTATTTTATTTTTTTAAGTTGCCTTTTTAATAATGTGGGTATTAAAAGCCATGTTTTAAATTTTTTAAACCTAAATTTATATTTATTCGTTGATGCTCTGGTTCTGTTTATACCTTAAAAACATTGATTCAACATTACAAATCAATTGAACCAACCGTTCCACGACAAACTCGTCACACAATCGCACGACAATCTAATTTCTATACTATCCGACACAAAACTTTAAAATGAATACAAATTTGACCCAATAAAAATTGATTCAACATTACAAATCAATTGAATCGTTCGTTCCATGACAAACTCGTCACACAACCTACATAAACTTTACCTGACACAAAACCCCAAGATTAATACAAATTAGACTTCAATCAAATTGACCAAACATCACTAATCAATTAAATTAGCCGTTCCATGACCAACACGTCACGAAATCGACAAAAATCCAACTTATATACACTTTACCCGACACAAAACTGCAAGACCACCACAAACCAGATTCCAAAAGAATTTATGTAAACTCGAACAGTACGTTGAGCAACTCCAATATTACTTATTCTTAATTCACTGAAACTGTTATTTATGTTGACTTCATAAATCCTTTTTTTTTTACGAAAGGCTTCATAATGTCAATAAAGAGCACATCGACACTTTAGTTAGAGTTTAAGCCTAATATATTGAATTTAAAAATGCAATAAGGCATCTTGTGTGCTTTTGCTTTCGAAAAATCTAAATTGAGTCTAAAAATAATTTAATTTTGTTTGAGAAAGTTAAAAGGACTCAAAAATGGATTTTTCAATAATTTTTGAAAACACGGAAAATGGTTGATTTTTCGATAGCTACTGAGTAATGGTTCATTGCCTTTTTTCAAAATTGGTATCATTATTGAGTTTTACAATGCCAAGGGGGAAATGCCTTTTATTAAACTCTTGTTAATTATATCTGCTAAGGATTTTTTTATAATACATATTATTTCTTTCAATAAAATTTTATTAATTCTATCCGAACCGCACGAAGGTTTATTTTGCATTCGCTTAGATATTATATTGATCTTTTCTGAATTCATAGGCATGCAAAACATGATGAGAGTTATTTACGGGACCACATTGCTATCGCAAATTTTTATCAATTTCCACAAAAAATTTTTTTATATTTATTTGGCTATTTCAGCTAAAAGGTTTTAATAATTTGTTTTAGTTAATTCACACTCCTTTTTTAATTTTTATAATTAATAAAGAACTTTACCGGTTCTTAGAGCCTATTTTCTTCCTTAGTCCGTCAGTAATCCATTGTGTATTGAGATAATTTAATTTATCTCTGAAATTTTTTTCAATATGCTTTGATCAATAATTTTTAGAATGGAAATGAACTTTTCTAAAGCTTTAGAGGCATCTGTAAATGAAAGCCCAGTTAAAGCTTAAAATAATTTCATTAATTGTTTTATAGTTTATTTCATAAAAGTTCGAATTTTATTACTATCCGAAATTAATGAGCTTATGTTTAAAATAAGTTAAAATGTGTACAGCGATGTTTAAAGTAATTGCATTGGAACTGTTGCAAAACTGTAAACTTACGCAACTTCTAAAATATTTAATCAATGCATAGTTTTACTGTGACCTTTAACGCTTGTTTAGGACTATTGAGAATAGATGTTGTTGAATAATTTATGGTGACTTAGATTCACAGACATTTCACTGAAGTGATTTATTCAGTATTTACTATAGAGTTATACAAGGCCCTATGCTGGGCCGACACTGTTACTAATTTACATTAACTCGATGGTTTCTGTGAACCTTACTGTTAAAATAACTACTTGCGCTGACGATGTTTCTCTAACTTACTGTAAAATGAACTCAAGTATAACACCAATAATATTAATTCTGATATAAGACAGCTTCGTTTTTGGTTAATGCTCACTATTTGAAATTAAGTGGAAAGGAAAGGTGATGTTTATTAAAGCACTTATGGTGATCCATATAGAAGAATATTGCTAGTGTATTTTAACATGCGTTTTAAATTGTAATTTTATTAGTTGTTTAAAAATTGATCCAGTGAGTTCATTTAAGTACTTGCGAATTTGATTTTTTACTCCAGCTTTAACTGGGAAATAAATGCACAGAACTGCGGAAAGAACTGCCTTATTCTGCGCGCTTCGTACATTTTATCTGTTTCGTAAATTTTGCTGATCGCATGGTTTGCTAAATTATTATTACTATTGTGTTGAGGTTTGCCTTACCTAAGATTTATCACGCTGGGATGGATTTATGAGTATAAACATAATTATGTATATGGTTTAAAACCTCTATACATTTTACAGCAATATATTTTTCGTGTTATATATATATATATATATATATATATATATATATATATATATATATATATATATATATATATATATATATATATATATATATATTTTAACGGACGTCGTTATCATACCTATAGAATATTCTTCGGGGTCTATGATTTTATTGTAAAACATCTTTACATATTAAGAGATTAGAGTATTGAAATATTTAGAATATATGAACATCGGTAGACGCGATTTACTACTTTTTATGATGTTCATGATAATTACCGAAATTTTTATGAAGTACTAAAATTTGTTACTATATTTGTTCGCAAATGTTACCTTGTTTCTGCACAACGTTCTTGAACCGATTGCTACCACACATATACGATTAATTTTTAATGTTAGTTTTATGTTCTCAGCCTTTCATTCTTTTCACAACTAACAGTCGGCTATCCGTTGTTCAAAATTGTTTACTTTTGATATTTTGAAGTAGCTTAACTATATATATCATTTTAACTTTAAGATACAGAGTATATGTTGAGGTAAATAATCTGGATGGGTGAAATTTTTGTCAAAAATTAAGTCGCTTACTTTCATCCTCTAAAAGACTTCATCTATACTTAAATACCTTTGACTTTGCTTAAGCAAATAATTTGATTGTTGATTCTCTCCACAGTAAAAATAATATAAAGTTATATAAAGTAATATAAAGTAATGGATTTTTCAAAAGTTTCTGGTCCCAAATTATCGTCACAAATAACTTTTCAATTTTAATTGTAGTTTCATCTACAAGTTGAAAAAACTAATTACTAACGTTTTAATAAACACATTTTGATGTGTTGTAATCTGTTTTGTGTTAACGATTTATTTCCATTTCAAGTTGAAAATTCGTTCGACTCTGCGCGAACATATAAGCGTCAAATAGGTACTGCTGAGTTAAACCTGCCACTTTAATAACTGGAATAGTTCCCTCTTATCGACAAACAATTAAAAAAATGTTTGTTCTTAGAGAATCAGGATCGCTTTTGTGACTTATTTCTTTTCAAACTTTTGTGCTCCAACTTTCATGACCCGTCGGAAATAAATGCAGGTACGTTTTATATCAGTATCTAAACAAGAATAAAAAATGTCAATTCGTTTAAATTTTTTGTTGGATCAAGTTTGATCAGGCTGATCAGAGAATGCAAGATAATATCCCGACAGAACAGAGATCTCCATATTTACTTTGAAACACCATGGTAAATTTATTATCCGTTTGGTTATTGCGTCACCTTCGGTCATTATCATAAATATTAATAATGTCTTAATTGGCTCATCACCACCTGCAATTTCTTTGATTATGCCAGTGTATGGTTGAAAATTATATCAACTAAGGTCATTTCATGATCATTTGTGAGCCATATGCTCACCATATTTCTGGGGAAGTGTTTGTCCTTTTCGTTTAAATGTTTAGCCAATTTTTTGTAAATGCACAAAGAATCGACACAAACTAGAAATAATATAAGGTTTTCTTATAATTTATTTATGGCAGCCATGTTCTAAATGTTGATGTTGTAAAGTGATACAAATTAAGAAAAAATAATCATTACACAAAATCTATAAAGAAAGCATATTTAAAAGATTTTCTCTAAACAATTTCGACGAAAAATACCAATACCTAAATGTGAAAAGTCTATATATATATATATATATATATATATATATATATATATATATATATATATATATATATATATATATATATATAGAGTCAATAGACCGCTGAAATTAAAAATAAAACATCGAAATTTTTTATTTTGCTTAAAACTTTTTACTATTTTACTTTAAAACTCAAACATACCGGCTGTCCTATTTTTTGCCCAACTAACACAATTTGTAACAATAAATACAAAAAATTAGCGAACAATTTAAATCAAATAATGAGACTATAAAAATAAAAAATCCGTTAAATATTTAAACTTTTTTATTTTACATATATAACAACATAATGTTCTGCTCTAATAAAATGTCTTCCAAAATTGGGCCAATTTTTCGAGTTATATGTTAAATCATTTAACAATTGATTTGTACGCGTGTTTTAATATTAAGACTCTCATATGATAGAACAATATGACTTTTACTAGAAGACAATTTTTATCTGATCGCCAAAATAATATAATTTGGTCACTAAAAATAATGATTGTCTCAGGTTAAAATGTAGCATTATTACATAACTCGTATCAATCATCTCAGTATATGGGTAAAATAAATTATAAAAATATAAGTGTTAAAATCACTTTAAGATCACCAAAATATCGACGGAAGTGGTTTGTTATTTTATTTACGCATCAAGTCAATGTACAGCTCTTACATAACACTGGGCACCTATAAGACTTAAATGTCTTTAAACAACGTGGACCTTGATTTATCATATAGTACGATATATTAGAATGGTTATTATTATTACAGTTTATTTTGGTGATCGAGCATATTTTCTGGTGATCAAATTCAATTTACCCATTATATTATACACAGTAATCCATAATGTAACGTTCTCATTTTATGTTTAAATATGTCTTATATGCAAAATATAATATGTATACGACGAAATACTGTCTAAGACACCAAAAGCTATATTACACAGATATATAAAGAAAATACAATTTTCTCTTCCTATTTTCTATTTTTCTTATAATTTATTTACAAACAAATTTTTTTTGTTTTTTTGTTTAAATATTGAAATTGCAAGAAATTTTTTTATAAACAATATTTTACTGCAAGTTTACGTTGAACGTACGAGTTTGAAAATATGCATCCGGAAATTGTAATTTACCACAATTTATATAGAAGCATGGGTCGCATATTGAAGCTAATATATGCGGTTGGTTATACATATAACAAATTTGTGGTTTTATTTGGTCCACGCAAAATGTATAAGATTAAGTCTCACTTTTATTTATCATTTGGACAATGAATAGTGTCTGTAATTCGGAGCAAGCGTAAAAGATGCTAAGTTACTTGGCTTATGCGCTTCAACAATATTGATCATAACTGAATATATTTGCGATTCTTTTTCTTGTAGTATTCAAACCTGAGACCTTTAGATTAACTCTGCGATATAGTAGTTAAAATATGTATAAACGATGGATATAATACTGGCATCCAACACCGTGATCTCGAGTTAAATTCCTTGTGTTGGCCAAAAATCAATAAAGTTTATCTTTTATAATTGCAACTTGCAAAATCACTTATCAGCATCACATGGATTAATGCAGAGTCTATGGAACGCATCAAAAGTAAAATTTTAACGTAAATATTTTAAAGCTATTCCGCAATTAATTATTGAATTGATAGAAGCTGCGGTATTTTTGATCACTTATGGTTAAGTGCAGACTCTATTGGCCCAGCCATCTGTCTAGGGATTAATTGTGAAAGTGGATAGTGGCTTTATTTTTGTTCATTTGGTTCTGTGCAGCCTTCACAAGCTTTTAGATGCGATTGATTCATTAATGGAATTTTAATGTATTGTTACAAATTGTAGGCTCTACTAATTTAAATCGCTGAATTTTGCAACTTCAAAACACTTAACTACTAGAACTTTGCTGTTCTTGACAGCTTTGTAATTTGTAACCTTTCGATGTGGACTTCCTTCATTTTCGTCCTGGGGCTATGTTGAATCCGGTATACAACGTCATTTATCCTCTATATTACTTTGAATATTCGTTCTCAAATCTGCTGTAACTTCGGAGAATTGCCTTTCCTTCTTTTTGCTATTTGATCGCAAGTCATACCTTATCTTCATTTAATCGCTATAGCCTTCTCTAAATAGTCCTTTAGGTTCGTGGTATGTATTCCTGTTGGAATATGTATTCATGTATGTATTCCTGTTTAAACTTTTACATCATGTTGTCGATTTTTCGCTAGCTGTTCTTTTATCAAGCGCTCTTCTACGTTGACACTGATGCGTGCAATTCGTGCATGGTATCTTTTCTCCTCTTGTCTTACGCAATGCTTACTCTGAAGATCACTTGACCTCCTATTTACATTCCACCAGCGTTGTTGTGCAATAACCCCCTCCTATGTTGGGTTAAGATTCCAGTTGTTCTTCTGGTTCTTGGTTCTTTACAATCTCTGATAAAGTGACCGGGTTTATGACTTTTGAAATATTTTTGGGCAATATCTTCTACGTCTAGTTTCTGCAATTTGACGGAATCGGTGGCTATGGTTTCTTTGGTTGTTTCGCATTCAGCAATAAATTATCGAATTGGTTAAAGCTTCGGTATTTTTGATAATTTGGTTTAGTGCAGACTCTATGGATCAAATCATATGCCTCGGCACTTATTGCGCGATCGCTACAAAAATGAAATTTTAACGTTTCCCATTTAAACCTGTATCCAGCAATAAATCGTCAAAATGGTAAAGCTGGGATATTTTTGATCACTTAGATTAGTGAAGTTTACATGAGTTGAACTGAAGTAGTGAAAGCTGCGTTATTTTTGATTTCTTGATTAAGTGCATACTCCATAGGCCGATCTATCTGTATTTGCATATTTAGTGCGATTGCTTTAAAATTGGAATTCTAATTTAACTTACCACATTTAAAGATATTCAATAATTAAGAAGTCGAATTTATTAAAGCTACGGTATTTTTGATCACCATATAGTTTAAGTCAGACTCCATACGCCAAAGCATCTGTATACACACTTAATCATTCTATGTCACTTATCTCCAATCCATTATTTCAATTTTTAAAAGCATAACTGTGTTACGATTGTTATGCTTATAAACATATGGGCATATTCCAACCGAAAGAAAGCTTATTAAAACCGTTTAGTACCGATTCGTAGCATAACTTAAAAGTGTCGCCATCTTTCTAAAGTGAATGTAAGTTTAAAAGTTTAAAGCTCCCTTAGCTAAATCTTATACTTCTTAAGTATTATAATTAGAGCTTTGCTGTTTAAAGTTGTAAAAGTTGCTTGTAAAAAGCACTATAAAAAATGACGCCTAAATGTCAGTTAATTTTATTTCTTTACAGCGTGACTTGCGATTCGGTATATGAAAAACGGGTTTAAAGTTGTTGATACAATATATTTCTACTGATTTCTTCGACGCCAACGTTGATTATTTTTACCAATCAAGTGGTAAGAATGGCAATAATCTACGAAAAAAGAAATCCCAGTTAAAGGAGACTGTGGTTTCAAAACGTGAGCCAAAGTTCTGAGCTAGTTCTATAGTTCCTTTATATGTTTGCTATAATGCGTTTTTGTGTGGCCACAGTATACTTGCTTTACAACCACAAATTACTAATGCGTACTATACAGCAAGTTATTTTTGCAATTAGAAATTATAATAATTTGTTAAATTTTGTCTTTAAAAATTTACATTTCATTCATTACCATTCTAAAAACTCAATGAGCGACATTTTATTTGTTTTTTATTTATTTATTTAATGTTGTAGTAGTTTTATTTTCAAAATTTTAATAAATTATTCATGTCGCGAGCCGATAGTAATAATAATTTCTTTTTTGTTTATCATTATTATTATATTTTAGTTAGGACGTTAACAATAGATATCGCATCTTTTAAAGATTACAAAATGATTTTGCTCTAGTTGATAGAATAGTAAATTAGTTGTTAATTGATACTTGCGGTAAAATTCGTAGACAGATTTTAGCACTATGCCAGTGAAAATATAACGAATTTTAACTAATGTACGATTAGTGCAATGCACTAATTTAACACGGTTTCAACATTTGAATATTGTGTGGCTTTCAATATTTCAAAAATGTTTTTAATGAATTTAAAATCATAGAATTCAGTTTAAATCAATCGTCTACGCGAAAATATAGTGTTTTAGTAGTGTATCTCAATTTATAGTGTTTTAATTATACGGATTACAAAATTCTTAATGTGATAAAATTATGCAATTAAAACAAATAATTAGTGTAACGATAATTTTAATTAGTTTACTCAATTCAACGGGTACAATTAGTTTACGACCGAAACAAAAACATCGTGATAAGCAAAGTGGCTTTGAAATTCGACCGCCACAATTATCGAAATATATAAATTTTCCAAAAAATGCTCACGTTCGTACCCTAATCGATCGATGGAAACCAAATCATGGTAATTATATATGGGAGCTGAGCGGACTATTTGAAGGTGATATACTTGTTCATCAAAATGAAGCGATCCGTAATGGTATAAAACGACGAAAATATCGTTGGCCCAATTCGACCATACCATATTATATCGATAAAAAAGATTTCGATAGTAGTGAAGTCGAAAAAATTTACAATGTAATCGACGAGTTTAATGCACGCACATGTTTATTATTTCGACAATATCGCAGCGATGATCCTAATTATATTGTGATTAAAGGGAATTATACGGGATGTTGGTCAAAAATTGGTATGCGACCGGGTGGACAAATCGTTAATTTACAGACAGATTCGGGTTGTATTAAACATGGTACAATAATTCATGAAATATTGCATTCGATTGGTTTTGTGCATCAACATAGTGCAACCGATCGTGATCAGTTTATTACGGTCGTTTGGGATAATATAAAAGAGGGACGACAGCATAATTTTGATACGCGAAATTATACTCTTGATTTTGGCGTGGGCTATGATTATGGTAGTGTGATGCACTATAGTAAAAAAGCATTTTCGAAAAATGGCCAACCGACACTTGTACCAATGGTAAGAACTCGCAGTGACGTTTATTTATATTATAGATTTAATTAAATATTTATTTAAAAATGGTTTAAATTGGGTTTTTATGTCATAGCACCTAAAAATTTATCAAACTGCTAAATTAAAGAATTATTTGTGTCATCAAAATATATAAATTTTATAAATTGTTATCTATACAAAAAAAAAAAAAATAGATGAAAACAACAAAAAAACTATTGATTTACAATATTCGTGTAAAAAATAGTTTCGTCTCTAATTCATCTTAATTCAAGGTGCGAATTCGAGTTTAATCATATTGTCTGCCTCCATCGTGATTTATATCAGCCTAAACTATTTATACTACGTTAACTGATAGTGTTAACGTAATAATAATAAATGGGTTTTACAGGCCATTGCTGGCCCTTACCGTACCATCAATGTGACTCCATCGGTTTAAATCCCGATCTTGCTGTTCATAGTGTTCTAGACAACCAGAAGAAGACAAGTCGTTCTCTTGAGTTGAACTGAGTAAAGGTCATCTCATCGTCGTCGCGTTTGGGGTAATATGACCCAAAAGTACCCGATCTGACAAACAAAACTCATACAAATGAGAATTGGAGAAAAATATCTTAATTTTAGCTCAATATTATTTTTCCACCAATGTTCAACAGCTTCAAACCTCTGTTTATAGTGAGAATCGTTGAGTTTCTCAAAAAAGCCACCAACCGCAACCTCACCGCCACTGCAAACAATGAGCAAATATTTTACCAAATAGCCATTTTGTCAAGTTTTGTTTTCAAAAGCAATCAACGGAAGCAATCTGTACTTTAACTAATTGATTTTGGCCATCGCAATAACGGATGTGTGGATTGGTGCATTGTCTTGTTGAAATAAAACTATTTTCGTCGCCAAAATTTATTGACAGCACATTTTGATATGCCTACCATGTATACCATAAGCTCGCACATTTTCAGTCGACGGTCATTCAATTTCATTTTATATTTTATCTTCACCATTTTTAGCGTGGTCCATTTGTTCGATAATTGCGATGTTCATTTTGGCAACTCATCCATTTTTACAAATTCACTGAGAGCGTTCACTATTGATGGCTGCCAATTAAATATAAATTACATCGCGTCAAACTTCAATCTTAAACTTTATAAGTTTGGTACTTTACCTTAGTCATTGTTTTTAAACATCAACCACCATCTATACGTTGCATAGCTGCTTTCCATAAAGAATATTCTTGTTGCAGGGAGTTCACATAAATAGTTTTGTATGCTTGATTTATTTTTGATGATCTTTGCTTTTACCATTGCCCTCGCATTTTTTACTTTTCTTCAATCTACTTTTGGATATTTCCAGAAAGCCTATTCACTATTTCAAAAACACTGATGTCAGCATTGTGACTTAATTACTGTCATTTTACATAAAGGCAAATGTTTTTCTGATCTTCCCAGGCATCGCAAAGTAAATCGATGTATTGAGTCATATAGGCTTGCTAGAAATCTAAGAACCCCTGATGTACATCACGAGATATTTCGTAATATTTAGAAAGAATCATCATCAGCAAAAAACCATCATTGACTGAAAGATATAGCGAAAATTTTCGTATTTTAACCAATCGACCCAGGGGAACGTTTTAATTTTAGTCTCTGCGTGGCCAGTGTGAATTCCTCTATATGTACATCTCCGCATCCTATATTTGACAATTTTCAATTACAGCATTTGACATTTGTAGATCATTGGGTAAATCAGTCAATGATCTTCAGAAGTTTCCATCCTGGTCCCGAATGACCTATAATTATTTTAAAAAAGTTACGTGAAATTGACTCATTGCCGAGTTGTTATGCTCTTAAGCCTTAGTCTACCGCCATTAAAGCTTTTTGAAATCAAGTTCCATCAAACCAATCATTTTTGGGTTTGATTTTTACGTTTAGTCGCCAGTCACTGATAACCGAAGTTTTTGTTACCTCTCATAGAGCGTTTACATCTTCAGGCCGATGATTGACAATAACGAATTTTTCGTTTCCCTGTGAGTTTTATGAAACCCTGACTTGATCATCACTACCTACGGATTTGGCAGCCAACCGATAAGATCTCACATCATGGACTTGAGAACTTCCCTTAAGTATTAACACAAGGTCAATTTGACTTCGGATCGTCTTAAGCATGTGTGTTTCTAAGTGATTAGTATATGAGTGAAATTAGTATATGGGGAGAGTATATGATGTTTGCCACCTTTAGCATTAAAGTCACCGATTACTTTTCTGACATTAACGTAATAACTTCAAGCAAGGGACAACTATGCGTAAACCATGATGTGGCCCAAAGTGTTGATCAGATAGCCATTTGCATGATATATGGCTTCAAACAACAGTAAATAAGGAATTTCACCTCTTAAAAAAGATTCACATTGAAAAGATCAATCACAGTTAAATTAAGAATCAAGTAAATTAAAACAGTCCACATTAGGAGCTTTTTATTCAATAAAATCAAAAATAAATAAACTTTAAAGTTACAAAAAATTAATTAAATTTAAAAGACATTAATTGGCCGCACAGCTGACCATTTTTTTTTTAAGTTTAAAATATAATTTCCATTAAATTGGAACTCGCCGATATAGATTGAACGTTATTTTCCGGATCATTGTAAATTAATTTTTCACTTTCTTTGCGACAAAAAACTACCATCCCTTCCGCCTCATTCATATTTAAATATTTAATTATAATTGTGTATTCAAAATTTGGTTTTAACCGAATGGAATCTCCAAGACTGATGACAATTTTGTTCCAAAACGAAGTTGCATCCTGTGTGAATACTAGTCTTTCGCATTCCTTTGTTCGTTGGTTTAGTGACACTATTTCTATTCTAATCGGATGTTTCCTATGTTCGATTCCAATCCATAAGCCGCGCAAAACACAAACGTTTAAAACGGTCAGTTTTGTAGTAAATATATCGGCAGATTGAAAGCTATTCCATATAAACCGTATTTTGAAACTTGTTCTTCGACTTGCACTCCATAATGCGTGAAAACACTTTACCTTCTTTTTCATTTGGGCTTTAATCAGTATTAGATCACTTTTGTTCAATAATTCAGGATATCGGGTGATACAATCATTTAATTCATCAATGGTCATCGTTGGAAATCTTATGTTCCTGATAAGATCGTCGAACCGATGGCGACAATCGGCTAACGACAATCGATATATTTTACAATAGTTTGTTATCCAATCGGCTAATCCATTAAATATTTGAACTTCAGAAATTATTTTTTCTAAACTGTCCATTTTTAAAAATACTTTCATCGACTCAGGATGCAAGGATAAAAATTTATGGCTTTTAATACACGCAATAAAGTTAAACGCAAATTTAATTTCACAAGATTTGCGAGCAATCTGATAGTTTTCAACAATACAATAATCAAATAATTCTACACACCATTTTATAGAATTTAACTTATTAATCACTTGACTCTCCAACTTTATCACTTTGTATTTTATTGCCAGTTTTAAAAGTTCGATACCATTTTTAGAATTAATGGCACAACTGTCAGTGTAAATAAATCGCATAAATTCTAAAAAACTTTTGTATGAACAATCACAAATTGGAATTAGTTTTAGCTCTGTGCTACATAAGTCTGGCAATATATTTTCAAACACCTTACTCCTTTTCATCAGCTCCAAAGAATGAGCATAAATAATTTTGCCGCCGACACTAAATTGAATGTCCGATAAAAATTCACAATTGAATAGCTGCACTGTAATTTCGGCCATGGTAAGCTGTGGCGAACAATTCAAATTAAATTTCATTTTGGATCATCAAACTATAGAGCACAATAGATATTATAAGTGGCTTGGAGAAAGCTTGACTGCAAACTAAATATTTCATTGGTTTACGATAAATTTGATCTATACGATTTAAGTCGGTTCGGTACTTACCGCTATATTCGATGTTTTTGTGTAATCGAAACGCAACTGAAATGTTGACTTTATTTTAATTTTACGTTAACCGAAAGGTATAAACGAGTTTAGGAATGTCAACATAAATTTAGGTTTGCAGAACATTGCATATGTGGCAGTTGTCTATTTATATTCTGATACATCGACAAAACGACGTGAAGCAAAATTGACAAAAAGGAAGTGACTTTTTTTATAATATATAGGATACTTCGTAATATTTAGGAAGAATCTTCCTCGGCGAATTACTGACCTTTGCATCTCGTGTAATGGAAAGCTATGTCGCGAAAATTTTTGTATTTTAAGCGGTCTCCTTTCTTAAAGAAAGGGCATAATGTGACCACTTTCCATTCATCAAACATAAGTTCGCTTTGCCATACGAATCAAACAAAGGTCGAAAAGACACTTCGGAGCTAATGCAATCAACTCCAGGGGAACAGTTTATTTTAGTTTTTGCATGGCCAATGGGAATTTATCGATAGGACTGGTCCTTTATGCACATCTCCACAGCCTGTATTTGACAAGTTTCCATCCTAATTCCGAATGATATAAGTAATTTTAAAGAAAGCAAGGACTGCTTTGTTGTTCCATGTGACTGTAAAACAAATTCGCGCTTTTCTATAGGCTATATTATGTTGCTCGACAACAGGATAATACTTCTAATCAAAACAAATTATTTTGTGGGACTGATGTGTGTAAAAGGTACCTAGAGTCGCCAGAGTGGTACAACCGAAGTTTTCAATAATACCTTGTGGAGAACATTAATCAACTATTTTGATAAGGTTGGTAAGCATGCTGCACTTGCTGCCGAAGGCTTAATTGCAAAATCAATAACAAACATCATAAATCGAGATAAGTTGCCAGTTAAAAACTGATAACAAACATATTAAAGAGAACCATAGCATATATAACTTGAGATGTCTACTGCATCGTCGCAGCACTGTATATGCAAATATATTTAAAGGCATATCCCCAAAAGTTCAAACTAGTGAAGAAAAAAAACATTTCAACTTCGTTAAACAACCTCACAGAGATGATGTAAAGCTTTATGTCAATGATAGAGAGAATAATGAATCTAATGATGCAAAATATGACACATTGATTCAGTTAGTTGTGAAAAGCCAAAAATGACTTTTCTGAAAATACCAATTTTGAATGCAAACGGCCTTGCCCAACAGAAAACAGTGGTGCAAGCATTCCTTCTCGAGCACAATATTGACATAATGTTAATATCAGAAGCAGACTTCAACAAAAATACTTTTTCAAAATTAATGGGTATTCAATATACGACACTAAACATCCTGATGGTAAAGCACGTGTTAGTACAGCTGTATTGATTAAAAGAAGACTAAAACTGTTTGAACTTGAGAAATATGACAAAGATCATATCCAAGCGACAAATTTCTGCCTGGAGCAGTGGTCTGAAAACTGTGTAATATCATTAGTGTATTGCCCTCCAAAACACGCAATAAAAAAGCAGCACTTCTTAGAATATTTTAACCACCTAGGCAATAAATTTATTGTTGGAGGAGATTGTAATGCAAAACATACTCGATGGAGTTCAAGAGTGACAACTCCGAAAGGAAAACAACTCTATGAAGCTATGGAAGAACTGTGTTTGGATTATCTATCAGCGGGGCATCCAACATATTGGTCAAAGACAATACTTGGTTAAACAAATAATGCAGCAACCACTGGTTTAAATGATATTAGCGAAGGAGTTTCATAAGGAAGTGTCTTGGGGCCAATTTTATACTTGCTGCATACAGCCTATTTACTTGCTTATTTCTAATGAAACTATAACATCAACATTTGCTGATGATACAGCCATCTTGGTGTCTCCTTCTCAAACTGCTTCAAAGCAATTGCAAAATCATCTGAATAAAACTGAGGACCGGTTAAGGACTTGGCGAATAAAAGTCAATGAAAATAAATCAACACATGTTACGTTCATATGAATTGGGCTCCACAAGACCGCATCAAATAGAGAATTTTTGTAAAGTACACAATCAAAAATACTTCATAGGATCAGGAATGCCCCCTGGTATACTCGAAACACCAACATACATGATGACCTCGGTATTTTAACCATTACAGATACAATTAGAGCGTATTGTTCGAGATATTGTTCAAAATTAGAGACAATGCTTTAACCCTTCATATCTGAAACATAGGGTTCGTTTTCTTGTGATTCCTAAATTGTGCTAAAACTACCGACTTAGTTTTACAGTGACCAATTGATGATCACTGCCTACAAATTTTGCAGCCAATCGCTATGATATGTAACCTTCGCTTAGTAATTTACACATGGTCAATTGACTTCGGGACGTCTTACAAATGTGTCCGTGTTTCTAAGTGGATATTTGTTGTAACATAAGTCTGTTCGATATTTGCCGGTCAATATAACTGCGCAAAAATATCAAAGCGCAAATTGATGTTGATCAGACCCATTGACGTGTTAAACTGTGAAAGTTGTTCTATGATAAATGTTAGACAGATATAACAACAGGCTTCAAACAACAGTAAATAAAGAATTTAACCTCTTGAAAGATTCACATTGGAAAGATCAATCAAAGCTTAATTAAGAATCAAGTAAATTAAAACAGTCCACATTAGGAGCCTTTTATTCAGTAAAATTAAAAATAAATAAACTTTGAAGTTAAAAGAAATTAATTAAATTTAAAACACTGATTAAAATGTTTGCAGCTCAGCTGACCATTTTTTTATGTTTAAAATATGATTTGCATTAAATTGGCACTCGCCGATACTGATTGAACTTTTTCCGGATCATTGTAAATTAATTTTTCGTTTTCTTTGCGACAAAAAACTACTATCCGTTCCGAATCTTCCATGTTTAAATATTTAATTATAATTGTGTATTCAAAATTTGGTTTTAACCGAATTGAATCTCCAAGACTGATGACAATTTTGTGCCAAAACGTAGTTGCACCCTGTGTGAACACTAGTCTTTCGCTTTCCTTTGTTCGTTGATTTAGCGACACTATTTCTATTCTAATCGGTTGTCTCCCATGTTCGATTCCAATCCATAAGCCGCGCAAAACACAATCATTTAAAACGGTCAGTTTTGTAGAAAATATGTCGGCAGATAAAAAGCTTTGCCATATAAATCGTGGTTCTAAACTTGTTCTTCGAATTGCACTCCATAACGCGTGAAAACACTTTACCTTCTTTTTCATTTGAGCTTTAATCAGTATTAGATCACTTTCGTTCAATAATCCAGGATATCGAGCGACACAATCATTTATTTCATCAATCGTCATAGTTGGAAATCTTATATTCCTGATGAGATCGTCGAACCGATGGCGGCAATCGGCTAACGACAATCGATATATTTTACAATAATTTGTTATCCATTCGGCCAATCCATTAAATATTTGAACTTCAGAAATGTTTTTTTCTAAACTGTCCATTTTTAAAAGTGTATTGATCGAGTCAGGATGCAAGGATAAAAATTGATGGCTATTCATACGTGCCATAAAGTTAAACGCAAATTGAATTTCACAAGATTTACGAGCAATCTGATAATTTTCAACGACACAATAATCAAATAATTCTACACCCCATTTTATCGAGTCTAACTTATTAATCACTTGATTCTCCAACTTTATCACTTTGTATTTTATTGATAGTTTTAATAGTTCAAGACCATTGTCGGAATTAATGGCACAATTGTCAGTGTAAATAAATCGCATAAATTCTAAAAAACTTGCATACGAACAATCACAAATCGGAATTAGTTTTAGATCTGCGCCACATGTGTCTGGCAATACACTTTCAAACACCTTACTCCGTTTCATCAGCTCCAAAGAATGAGCATAAATAATTTCACCCTCTACACTAAATTGAATGTCCGATAAAAATTCACAATTGAATAGCTGCACTGTAATTTCGGCCATGGTAAGCTGTGGCGAACAATTCAAATTAAATTTCATTTTGGATTGTCAAACTCTAGAGCACAATATATATATTATAAGTGGCTTGGACAAAGCTTGACTGCAAACTAAACATTTTATTGATGTACGATATATTTGATCTATACGATAAGTCGGCTCGGTACTTACCGCTATCTATATATTCGATGTTTTTGTGTAATCGAAACGTAACTGACGTCGACTTTATTTTAATTTCACATTTACCGAAAGGTATAAACGAGTTTGTGGATGTAAACATAAATTTTAGTTAGGTTTGCATAACACCATATGTGCCAGGTGTCTATTTATATTCTGATACATTGACAAAACGACGTAAACCAAAATTGAAAAAGAGGAAGTGACTTTTTTTACCTGCTACTACTACCATTTGACGGTTTTCGTGCGTTCGAATATCTCCTAGGTTTAGCCTTTATACTTTCTCGTGTCCTTGTGCTTGGTCTTTCTTATTGTTCTTTGTATGCTTAGCTAGGTTTGTTAACTTATTGCCATCGCTGCCACTAGGAGACGCATACTTTCTTCTATCTAGCGCCTTTGTCTTTTATTGCCCGTATTTAGATATATCCAAGTTTAATGCACGGTATAGTGTCAATTGTTTGCGGAGACTTGACTAGTATATATTGCTTAGAACAGTGTCACAGAACCTTTTAAAAGCCATTATGTTTCAGCGCATCATTAAAGTTAGTCTGCTGGCTGACCACTCTGCACTCATCTCGATCATTAGTTGGTTTCTTTAGTCTTCAACAAGATTGGAGCTGTAAAGCAAGTGTTCTATTTGTCGTCATCATGACCATACTCAGCTGCTCATTTCGCTTAAATGGAACCTTTTTAACTTTTATGTTTAGGATGCTATTTTGCCATGCCCGTGACAATCTACAATAAGCCATTTTACAGTTTTAACCATTTTATTTCCCGCTCTATTCCACAGATAACAAAGGTTGGATCATTACTAATCTCGAAAGTTCCATTTTATAGCTGCAACACTAATCATTTATTTATAGCACTTTGAGCTACTTCTTGAACGCTAATTTTTGGACATTGGCATTCATACGACCATTGAAGATGATGTTACAGAGATGTAGGCCGAGAAGGGACCCTTGTGGGCACCCTTTTTTCAAGCCCTTTTGAAGTGTGCCATAATTGGTGACAAATGTTGCGATTCTTACAGAGAAATAGTTATTTATCATTGAGTAAAGGTTTGCTGGACAGCTAATCTTTTTTAACTCATAATATTATATACCCCCACAGATTGTCAAAAGTTCCAGGTACGTCAAGGAATATTTCAAAAACCGATTTTCCCTGAATCCGAACTGTTTGTCATTATACCTCCCAC
This sequence comes from Tipula confusa, assembly GCA_963556175.1. Classification (NCBI taxonomy): domain Eukaryota; kingdom Metazoa; phylum Arthropoda; class Insecta; order Diptera; family Tipulidae; genus Tipula; species Tipula confusa. The sequence goes on along the minus strand of OY744477.1, from coordinate 166,626,085 downwards.
TTCTCTCAAACACGTACATCAACCTGCCAGTTAATAATTTCACGAATAATTTAACCAAGACTGGTAGAGTAGCATTCACCTCCCTTCCTTAAAATAATTTCTTTGCCGTTTTTCCAAGCTTTGGGAAAAACTCTTCTTTCTAGACTCTCGTTTATGGAGCGCGTGCGACTGAGCCATATTTTAGGCCATGCTTTTTGGAACACGTCGAACTCGATATTATCGAGGCCGGGTGCTTTGTCAGTTTTTAATGACAATATTTCGTCCGTGGTTTCATCATTGCTGAATTCTTCCACATCTCGAACGCTCTATGTTCTTTGTGCGCTTTTGTGTCGCTTGTTCCAGTGTCATCAGGAAGCAGTGTACCCAACAACCATTTTGTGGTTTCCTTCCAACTCGTAGTTGTTGGGCCATCTCTATTAGTAAGGGTGCTTAAAACTTCTGAAGTTTCTATTATATCCTATTACATCTACATCCTCACTGGATGCGCTTTTGTTATATTTTTCGACTATCAGTGCCAAGTTGTTTCCATCTAGTTGACGAACTTTATATAATTTGTTTGGGTGCATATCGGGAAACCTTGCCTGAGGATTCATTTCTATTATGAAATTTTAAAGCTCGATGATCACTAAAAAACCAGCCTAATTTTTCTTCCCATATGGTAATTTTCCTCAACAATCCACCACTCACAAGTGCGACATCAATATTTGCAATACGTGCTTGGTTGACCTTTTTTGTATATAAAAAAGGCCTCTTCCTGGCCAGAGCAGATCTTACTTTAACACATACACAATGTAAGCCGTGGAATTGTGAGAATTGGAGTACCTCTAGATCGTTATTAAAAAAGCATATGGCAGCCTTTGAGCTGTCACCACCACCAGTGACAATTTTCTTGATGCCGCCGAGCCGCCTCTCTTTCTTTAGCTATATAGTGATCCTGCATTTGGAGTATATCAATCTTCTTATCTTGTGCGCATTGTCTACTTTCATGTCCTACGAGTTTTACATTTTCCATATTGAGACAATCCTTAATTGACGGTTTGTGTGGACTTTATTCGTCATAAACAGATTTTCGTACAACTAAGTTCAGAGCCTGTTTTTATGCCGAACATATACTGCTCTTTAAGGAGTGGTTAAAGGATTTATTAGCTTTTTTACAGCTTACACATTTAGCCCCTCCCGCCTTATTTGGAAATGGTTTGTGATCATGCCCTATTTCAGCGCATTATCCGCATATTTGACTTTGCAATATGTCCATAAATGCATGGTACTTAAAGCATTTTGAGACCCTGATGTAGTCGGAAACTATGAGCATAAAAATCATCTAGTACATACGCTGCGTTAATTAAGAATAGTATTTCGGACTTTTGGCGATAGTTTAATGAACTACTGAATGACCTTGCTGTTTCTAGGGCTAGTTTTAAATCCAAGCCTAAGGTTTGCTCTGTGAATTTACCGTTATTTTGGCTTACAATCGCTGTTTTGTACCCTCTAACTTTTCCAAGCGGTTCTCAACGTAAACAATGATTCTGGGTAATCTCTTTTTAGGTATAGCATATCTAATGGCCCAGCCGCTTCCAAGTCTTTGTTAATCAAGAAGAACTCAATGTCTTCGGCTTTTGTGGTTTCCATTGAGTTTTCTAGTTACTTTTGTTCTTATTGGGAATACGGCGTTTTTGGTGCCTGAGTAAAGTAGAATTTGTCAATTGGTTTCTTTAGTGTGTTCACTATTTCCGCCCTTTCCTGTAGCCGACCTTTTAGGCCAACTACTTCGAGGCTCATTGCAAGTCCAACATCTCTGGTAGACTAAGACCCTCATATAGCCGATTACGCTCAGTAATGCTGATCTTGCTGTTTGAATTGACTTTTAGCCTCATGGGACCACTGAGTTATGATACTAACTTCATTTAAGCTGTTTTCCAGTTTGCCCCAATTTTTGTTCTGGGCTTCCACAAGGTTCGATGGCTGCAACATCAATTATTTGCATCGTCACCATGACGCTTTTTTTGTTCGGAACGTTCCAAACTTTCTATGCGGGGCTGCTTCCGAATAGATTTTTGTGGTGGAGACAATCCTTTGTCCCAAGGCTATACGTTGCTTTACAGTGAAGAAGACCTTGGCAATTTTGACCAAACAAACCTTACGCACGTACCAACTGTGTGATAATCTCTTGATTCCGAACTCTTGATATTCGGAGGAGATATTTTGTGAAACTATCTTTACGACTTTATTCGATTAGTTTGGCAAAGTGAAGCTATGCCTGATGAGTGGAAAGTGGCTGCGGTAAACCTTGTCTTTATTTGTTTGTCTTTATTACACCAGGTGGAATAATAAATTTAAAATAAGTACACTAGGTCTAGATGTAAGGTACCAAGCAATTTATTTAATTGGAATTCAGTCTGTTGAAAGCTTTCGTAAATTCTATATAGCACTCATCAAGTGATTGATTAGTATTTCTACGCTGATGCGAACTTATTCAATTTTTTATATAAGTCTTTTTAATCTAGATTGTTCTAAATATTCAAAAATTTTTGGTATAGCCGAGATTATAAAAATATAAGCACTTAATATCGCTCTTTCTACCAGATTTGAATATGGGAACAGTAAAAGAATTTACCACATAAATCAGGAAAGACACTTCGCTTGTAAAACTCGCATCAAATAAATACTAAGGTAAGGGTTTGTACAAAGAAAGCGCATATTTAGAATCAGTAGTGTGATGCCATCAGGACCTGTACTCTTAGTGATATCCAAACATTGCTGTCTTTTGAAAATATCAGAGACATCAAGTTGTGGATAGTATGATATAAATTGTAATGATCATCTGAAATGTAAGAAACAACAATAGTTATCGAAACAACGCTGGAAATAATTGGCAAATGCGTCACATCTTCCGAGGTCTAGAGTATGAAACATTTGCGCACGACGTTTACAAAATTCGCAAAACAAGACAAGACATAGTTAGAAGTCTCTCCGTCTATCCAGATCGAGAAAATTTTTGAGAGAATTAAGTCACCCACAAATGGCATCTGATCCGTATCATTATAAAGTGGAAGCACAAGATTGGAAATAAACTCCATTATTCTGCAGTACACATCAGCGGTACTGCCAAACTGAGTATAAACTTCAATAATAAACAGCCAAAAGAATTGCATTTGTCTGTAACAATAATGGATTCAAAATTGTCACTCAAGTGTGACGATTAGTTTGACGAAATTCCAGGTTGTTATAATCATTCCACCATCTGTGAGCTTATTATCTAATCACGATCACGGCGATCATAAAACGGAGAAGCATGACTGACAATTTTGTTAGATTTGAAATCCGCATTCTTGATGCGAGTAACTTATAATTATGACTAGGCGGCAGTACTACTCCTTCCCGGGTGAAGTTTTTTTACCGATTAGCAAATTCTCATATCATCACTCCATATCTTTGTTAGGTGAAACAAGTAAGCGGCAATCCAATAAATCTCGTGGTATTTGAACCAGCAAGTCTCTGACTTAACCATCGGGCTAGCTTATGGTTTGCTTGAGATATCAAAAATATTTACATTTATGTAAGATTACAGTAATGTAGTGGTTGTGTTAAATGCGAGATCTAGCTATCGAAAGTTTTACAGTTAGCTCTGGTATACAACAAGGAGATGCTTTTTCCCCGATACTCTTTAATCTCATTTTAGAATTTATCTTTCGTAAAAGTGAAACAACTTAGGACAAATTCTTGTACCGTCAATCCAACGAGGTTCTGGCATATGCATAATATACTGTGTGGTTGCACTGAATGACAGGCTTATGAATGTCACTTATGTTAATTTGTGAAATCTCATATAATAATTTTAACATAGGTAAATAGGATAACTTATTAATAATTCTTTTTTTTTTATTTTCAGGAACCCGGAATCAAATTAGGCCAACGTAAAGGGTTTAGTCCAAAAGATGTGGAAAAGGTGAACAACATGTATCGATCAATATACTGTCACACCAATGAAGTCGAACCGTTAACATCGCCACCCGGTGATGGTTTTGAATTCAACATATTCGATTTTGTCGCGACATTGTGGGACAACCTGGTTAGTCTTTTCTCGTAAATATTAAACAAATATTAAAAATTTATAACAATCCGCCACCGTAATAAAAAAACTATATTTTCATTTTATTTTATTTATTCACGAATCTAATAAACTGCATCGCTCTGACAATAAAACGATAAATTTTTAAATTCATCGAGAATAAATTCAGCTTCCGTTTTAACTTGGACATTTTCATCGCACGCCAATAGTTCGAGTGCTTCGCGTAAATCCGAAGTCCAATTGCTTTGTAGGGCGCGGCAACTAAATCGGCCCAATAAACCGAATAGCATACACATTCGTGATCGTAACATAATATTATCGTGTTGTAATAATTTTACAACATCAACATTTTCATTGAAAATAATTTTCTCAATCAATTCAGCATTTTCTGGTAGTTCACGTATTGCGCAACTCAATAGCGCAATCACATTGTTACACAAACGGATTTTAACTTGGTCGGTGGGTGCAGTTTCTAACGAACTTAAAAAATCGATTAGTAAGCGATCGGCTCGGAGTATGGCGATCGCATCACAGAATTGCGTTAAAAATTGTTGATCGAGATGGACAAGGTGACACACCAATTCGTATAGTGTCGATAATGTTTTAACTTGATCGGTGGCAAGTCCTGAAATTGATTCGGCATCAAATAACGGCGATGTTGGCAACGGTGATGATGGACTGGCAACAGTTATTTTAGAGCAAAGTAATTTCGAAGCATAGACTAGGTTTGGTACAAGTTTTACTTCGGCATACACTTTTTGGATGTCGCTTAGAAGTGTGGTCGATCCACCGCACAAAATTAACGGAAGACTAAGTAGTTGGGCTACACTTGCAATTACTTTACAACACGCTTTGGCATTGCGCAGCGGCGACACAATAATACTGACTAAATTCTGTTGCTTTAACGAGTCTAATTCACCGTCGAGTACTTCTTGCATGGAACGTTGTAAAAATGCTATCCATTCATCATTTTCGATTGGCGGACTCTGCGATTCGTCACAAGAATCCCAACCGGGTAACATATTTGGTGTTGGTTTACCGATTTGTGCCGTGATATTTTCGGATTCGACTGGCTTTACACCATCCGTTTTTTTGGGCGTTGTTTGCTGTTTATTCGAGTCGATTATTCCAGTTGCATTTTCGTGTGATTGACTAAGTCGGAGCGAAAAATTATCTAGATTTTGGCTTAGCTTGCGTTTTTCTAGTTCACTTGTTTTGACCTTTGATTTATTGACCGTGTTTGCGGTTTGTTTGATCTGCGATAGGGTCGGTGAATTCGATGTAGCTGGATTTAAAAATTGTTGTTGTTGCATCTGTTGTTGCAGTATTTGATTGTGCAGATTATATTGGAACAAGTAATTTTGATTCCATAACGAGGGACCACCATTTGGAGGAAAATTATCATGCAGATGATTCACTATCAAGTTCGAATTCCCCGTTACAAACACAATGTCGTTTAAATTTATATCACCAAATAAGTCGGTAACATTTTGAGCCATCTGATCCGATGTTTTATTGTTTTGTCGAGCAATGCTTTCATCCGTATCCGTTTCAACGCCCTCTATATCACTCTGAATCATGGCATGTACACTGTCTCGTGAAGACGTAAGATTTTCGTCTGGTTTTAAATTATCTCCGGATGGTGCGGACTGTGGAAATGGAGATCGTGTCCCATATAAAATTTTATTCGTTTGTTTCTGTTTTTCACGCGACTGAGAATCCGTCATGGACTGTGTGAATGGAGATTCGGGAATGTCTTCTTTTAAAATATGAATGTGGCTATGAACAAAAGGATGATCCAAGATTTGGGCCCATGTCATTCTTAAATTTGGATCCTTCTCGAGTAGTCCTTGAAGGAATGAGATACAATGGGTCGACAGAAAACTAGGCCATTTTACATGCTCGTGTCGTATCAGTCGAAGCAATTGTAAAATAGATCGAGTACAAAACGGTGGTTGACCAGCTAACACTTCATAAATTATGCAACCGAGTGACCATAAATCTGCATGATGATCATATGGTTTTTCGGCCATTAGTTCTGGTGCCATATACAATGGTGTCCCTTTTATTGATGTCAAAACGTGTGTTCCGGTCGTCATGTTTCGTGCCAAACCAAAATCACATAGTTTGGCCACTTCAAGCTCATCCAAAAGAATATTTTGTGGTTTCAGATCACGATGCAATATACGATGCGAATGAAGATAGTATAGTGCCGAAACTAAATCGAATGTTAATTTTTGTGCTCGTTCTTCGCTTATCGATCCTTCACGTGCCAATAACGAATGAAGATCACCTTTAGCATATTCGGTGACCACAACGATTTCATTTTCTGTTTCGAACGACTCCAACATTTGAATTATATTGGGATGTTTGAGGCGACTTTGGATTTCACATTCTTTGCGTAAACTTTTAAGTTCTTTAGTGGATCGTCCTCGCTAAATGGAAATAAAATTAGCAATCAATATTTAACCGAGTCAATGTAATCCAAACATTTACTAACCTTGCCGATCACCTTTAGTGCCACTATCGAATTTGAAGTTTTTTCGATAGCTTTGTACACTTTACCAAATGATCCTTCGCCTACAATATTCGATACCATAAATCGATCCATTTCTTTGCTATTTATTTACCAGGTGAATCAATTTTTTATTTTTATTTATTTGTTTATCAATATATTTTGTTTATTATAAACCAGCTGTCAACGTTAGTGACATTGACAGTTTTCAAAATAAATTAACTACGCTGACATCTACACTTAATACTAGTAAACCAAAATGTAATAATTATAGTATACATTTTAGGATATATCACGTAGGTTTATATCTTGGATAATAAGTTGATTTTATACCGCTACTTTTTGTTGTCATGGAATAGTGTATCGACTAATAAAATCTCTACAAAAGTGAAAAGGCTTATTTTGGGTGACGCCACTGGCATCTATAGCGCAGCATTACAAATATAATTCACGGCGAAATGGTATCGATAAGATTTGGGTTTAAAACTTTAATAGAGTGTATATGAAAACTCGATTCAGCTAATACAACAGCCGTTTTTAAAATGTGTAGAGTTTTTGTAGTGATGTATTTAATTTGGATTTGTAGTGTTCATTGTAATGTAACTTGGATAAATTTGAATTCGGTTATGGAATTGTTAGGCTTTCGTAACTTGGGGTTTTGTGTCCTTGCTAAAATCGTATATCAAATTTTTAAACGCGTAACGACCAAAAACTGAGGATTTTGATTTACTATCTCTACGTTAACGTCTAGGTACCTTAACGTCTAAATGGTAACCATGTAAAAGAACTATTGGATCTGTTTGTACGATTTTTGGCTTCCGTTAGTGTCAAAACGAATGAGACTAAACCAAAATAAACGATTACAGGTTTTAGAGACACACATTTGAAGGATGACTTGTTTCCGATGCCTCGAGTTTCTTGTCATTCATGATAATTGTGTGGGAAGGGATCTAAAAGCACGTCTTGTCGGAGCCAACCGTTTGTATACCATGCGATGGCGACACTTGCCGAGTTCTCTTCAATCACGAGATCATGAATTCGAAGTCATAACTCTTTTCGTCAAAGTAACAACCGCACCTACACAAGTAGTAATAGTTCCAACACCACGTAGGACATCTAATAATACCAAGAAGACTTGACCAAATAGCCTTGTGACATGGTGCGATTCTAATTTACTCAACATAAACCTCAGTAAATGCAAGATGATGTCGTTTCATTGGGAAATAATTTCTGTAGAACGCAACAAGTGTTTAAATTTGCTAATGTTAGAAGTAGTGGTGTAGAAGAAACTGACCAGCGTATTGACGATAAGTTGAGCCTTTTTAAAAAAAATATCTATTTTTGAACATAAAAATCTTGAAGATAAAAAAATGAGAGAAAATACACTTACCCGTTGATATCGGTATTTACGAATGGCCATTGTGAATTTCTTTGGCAACACTGGCTGCAGATACGTAGGTTACATTTTACAAACCACAATTCGCTTGAATATTATGTCTGTCATCATGAAAGTATTACATGAGCCCGTCTTGATTCGATTAAAAATAATTATTTTTGTTGGAGCCTGCGGGCGTCCTTTGGGACGGTCTTCTGAAGCGTACTCAAAATCTAATTATCCCCTATTTAAAAAAACATCGTTTAATGGGCGAGATATATTTCATTTGTGCATAAAGTCAAACATCCATTTGTAGTGGCTGTCGATTTTTATGTCTGTATATACTATGTATATCAGTTATTGGGCCACACTTCGTTGGAACTCCCTTTGAATGTCCTACTTTGCTGTTTTATTAGTTAATTTTTTTCTAGCCTTTTGATGTTGACGTTTTTTGCATAACTTGTGTTTTCTTTACTAAAGTATTCCATCCGTAGGTCTTAATGTAAGTAATTTCGTCTTATGTTCCAAGGACCGTTCACTATTCCTATATACGTATTGGCAGCTCTAAATATCTTTCAATAAGCCAATACATTTTTCTATATTTGAGGTTAAGATCATCTTATTCTTTTTGACATGCTCTTTACATTTTAGCTTAGCATCAAGTATCATCCGAGCAATTAACACAGTAGTTAAAGCTGAGTTGGTGGGGTCGGGAAGTACTGGGCTCAAATCCCAAAGAGGGAGGGTTGAAAAAGGGATTTTTCATCACTTGAGGAAAACGATCCATACAGCAGATGAATATTTAAACCTTTATTCGCGCATCCTCGATTTGGCTCGCGAAGATGTAAATTATCGTGGCTGAGTGGAATTGTCTCGTGTACTCCGTCAGCTATATTAGCAAGTTTGTATGGGTTAAACATTTGGGTTTTAAAGAGTGGCATTTAATCTGCCGGAGGTCAGTACTTTAATACGCCGTAAAACATCGGATGAACGTTAGTCGCCCATCCCTATTTTATTCAATTTTTTTTCGACCGAGATCGTTGTATGCTCCATTTGAACTTTTTTTAGTATACGTGAGTATGTCGATTGCAGGAGGTTCTCGTAAGACGTCACTAATCATTACCGCTTGTTGAGGTGATCAACAATTGATCGCTTGTACGAACTTTTGTTTATCGCTCGTGACCTTATTCGCATCGAACAATATCTCAGAGTTGCAAATGCATTTGATCTTTATAGTGGTTTTGCAGCTTTTCACAGAGAATATTCTGTATTTTAATCGCCAGTAAGCAGTAGTGTAGTGGCAAAAGAAAATGTATGGGAGCGGTGAAGAAAACAAATTTGGGCCTACTGCACCCTTCAATAAAGCTAGTTGAGTAATTTGAGCATAATTCGTAACTTCATAATGTCCCGTTAGTTTTCCAGCCAAAATCGAATCGACAATCTCTTGATCGCATCCTCGCACCGAACTGGTTGGAAATCGTTTTATTATCAATTGGAGTCCATGTGTCAGGTTCTAAGAAATTGATGTCTTTCATCAGTCCTTTATACTCGGCTTTTCCGGAATAATATATTCCTCTGCGATTCGACGAAAACATCGGGAACCCAAATTATCAACCAGAGATTTAATGAATTGTCCTCGAAGTAATACAATTTTGCTGTTTTTCTGCAGGGCAATTTCCGGAAATGTAATTTTTTTAGCAGCAACATCACCATTGTTTCCCTTTTCTCCGGGCTTTGTTTTAAAAAAAGTCAAAAAACTTATTGAACGGTTTATTAAATTACGAGTATCTACTTTTAGCAAAAAACAACTATTTTCTTGGAGGCGCAATGGTAAGCTAGATAGTTCTCCTTAAACGTCATACATCAATCATAAGTCTTGAACGAAATCAATATACTCCATTCTCGTGTATAGTCCAGTACAAGAAACCTCCAGTTGTGCGTTCCGTACTGGTCCTTGATTTGTCTTGTGGGGCCTTTTTGAAATGATTATACAGTGCCGCATATCGTTTTCAAACGGATTTGATAGGATAATACTAAAGCTAGGATAATACTAGAGCGGATGTCCAGTACTCTTCTAATTTTAGTGATATTTAACTCCAATTGGGCCGCCACAGCCTTTAACTCTGTATAGTTTTCTAGAGACCGACTATACATCAGTATACGTATATCGAATCGCTAAAACTTTTAAAGTGATTCAGTATTCGTATATTGTGAATCGCGTCTCACAGATTTTGTTGTCTCGAAAAATTGCTACAACGTCTAATATTCTTCCAAGCTTGGCACTAGCACCGCCTGCAACGAAGCAGATCAATTTTTTTTCAATATCAGGATTTATTTCATAAGCTTCGAAACACTTTAACAATTCAGTGATAATTGTGGCTGCCGTTTGATTCTCAAGCTCTATCAAATCCAAAAAAATGAGTACATATATAGGTTCAGATTTGATTTAAATCTCAAGTGTTTCGAGCTTCGCTAGGTTGTTTATTCATTAATTACGACAGCCACTAATTAATTTGTTTTTAAGTCAACAGCAATTTGGCGAATTATTTCAGTAGATCTGTAGCGAGAGTGCAGAGTGATCCCCATATCGACACCATTTTTCTTTTGAAGCTCAACTAGATTATCATAAACAGTCGATCGTTTTTCGCCACATATAAGGCAGATTTAAAAAGTTTTTTAGTAGCTGTGCAGTTCTGTTCAAGTTTGCTTTCGATTACCCTTTCAGTGCATTTTTGACTTGCTTGTTTTAAGATTTTCTCATAGCTTATACGCGACAGTTTAATTTTTGATTAGTAGAAATTTTTTGAGATCTAAGTTTCGCCACATTACAATTTCCGTTTGGGACCACATAACAAGATATCCACTCTGAAGTTAGATGGGTGCCAACCAGGTTTAGACTACCTATAAATCTTTTATTTTTTTGCAGACATTACATCCAATTTTACCACTCTTATAGCAATCATCCAATAGTGTTGGACTGGTCGTGCCTGTCACTTTTTCGGTGCACACGTTAAGATACTTCGTTTGTTCCTCATCATCACATATTGGTTTGCCACTATCGTTTGTGGTTGCAGTTACCGTGCTTGATTTTGAGCTTTTCCTGATATTGCTTAGATAGGAATTCCAATTTAATTGGCAATATATCGTTAGACCTGTAGGTATTTACAATCATTGATGGCTACAAGTTCAAAACACAGCAACAAATATATAACACAGTGAGCGCCCAAAATTCATAACACTAGATTTATCGCTTACAATCAGCCAGTGGAAAACACCGCTGCCCAAGAGAAACTGTACACTATTATTATTATCTTTATCTGCATAACTAAGTACCAGGTCGTTCGCAAATGCCGCTGAATAACCTATAAGTTAATTTAAAAATGTAGTTGAATTAAATAAGAAAAAGGAGAGGCCCTAAAACCGATTCTTGAGGGAACTCACAGACTAAAACACCGAAAAAACTCAATGTTTTATTATTACTGAAGAATTTGGTCAATATAGCATGAAGAGCTTTACAATATCGATAAATAATGCGGTGGGCTTTGCAAACTTATTTATTGTATAGTAAATGTGGCTCAAAAAGTGTAATATATAGCCTCTTCTGTCGAAAATCAAATTGGTTATTGTGCAAAAATACTGTCAAGGTAACTGAGCAATCTATGTCTTATAAGGTTTTCAAATCATTGGAAAAATATGCAGTGAAATTTACAACAGCAGTCTTGAAACTTTCTGGAAATACTTCGGTTCTTAAGCTTAAATTAAAAAGGTACCAGCAGCACTCTTTAACAATGAAGTTAATGATCTTTTTTTTACTTCATAATTTCTGTAATTATTTCAAGTGAACTTAGACACGAAATAAATACAAAAAACATGATTGCAATCGAAATGGGAGCCGAAAATTTAATAAAACCACTAAAGCCGGAAGAAATATTTCTCAAACCAGACGTCAAGTTATAGGGAATCAAATTCATTAGAAATGCGGATTCAGGAGTTTTGCAAAGTTTATTGAAAGAAGTAGTATGAACTGCTTCAGTTTAGCTGTCTCGAATTTTCTGTACCTTATATTATATTTTTTTTCAAGTATTGTTGGTCATAAGTGTACGTATAGAGCAATTTTTTATTTTTTTTTGTTGCTTATAGAAACATTTCTTGAACCTAATCAAAAGTTGGTGATTGCTGAAGCCATCGTTACTGATCTTTATTTAATACTGATCAGGTTATTCTGCTTAGTACTTTTAATAGTAGGTTTTTAAAAAGTTTTGGTATCCTAAAAGTTTAAATCACCTCGTTGGATTTTACTGATGACGAGCGATTAAATTGTATTAAATTCAAGACATTTTTCAAGACATTTACGAGATTGACCAGTTGCAATTTTTTCAGCGAACCTTTTTGCTTTTTCTATGCAATTTCTTGCCCATGCCACTTACAATTTTCTGATATATTATGATAATCTATTCAAGTATTTGGTTAAGTGGTTATTTAAGTTGATATAGAGAAAGCTGGTTCAGTCAATTCTTGACTTGTAAAGCTGTGCAGATTTTTGCTTTACTCTTAAGTCTCATATTTTGAGAGTTATTTTCTTTTAATCTTTGAATAATTTTTCACTGCTTTCTGATGGTTAGAAAAGGAAAGCAACCGATTGCAATTTTATAAACGTTAGTACATTGCCGTATTAATCACTGCCTAAAAGGTGATTGATAGTAATATCCACGCGGCAGACTTATTTCTATTGCCGAGGTATAGTTTTTGTTTCGAACGATTAACTACAAAAAAATGTTTTTCTTCACCAACGAAGATTTTCAATATGGGTACATGATAATCCCCAAGCACCGACGGTTTGCGGTCGTACGTCTTAGGGATCTGGTGAAATTAAATGCACTCTGTAAATTGAAACATGTATCACTCTATATAAAATTGAACCCGTCGGAAGGCTTTTAAAAATCGTCAGGTAGACGATATAGAAACACAATACAATATTCCCAGTGGGCTCAGTTCTTCCGGTTACATCAGTAACTTTTAGTCCTATAAGAACTAAATCAAGCGGCTTCGTTCTCTTTAGCCATCTTGTATCTGCGCTGTCGACGTCTTTGACATAATATGTTGAATATCCATGTTTTTATGGAGTTGTAAACGCTGGATAAATGTTTTGGCATTTTTTTTGGCATCTTCGTTGACGGTTACCATCTTTAAATCTCTATGTAGATTATCTCTATGTAGATTATCTAACAAACCAAGGTGCATTGACAATGCATTGTAGTACTTTGTTCTGAAACGTTAGTATAATCTTAACGTTGGTTTTCTTTGTGCATCCTCAGAGCTGGACCTCATAGGTCCACACATAGGTTTAAGTATGCGCCTGTATAAAAGCAGCTTGTTGTGAATGGTATAAGCTCACTATTTCTTCAAATGAGCCAATACATTTTTCTGAATTTTATATCCAGTTCTTGCTTTTTTTTATATATATGCTCTTTCCATTTTAACTTGGCGTCGAGCGTCATACCCAGGTATTTTGTTATGTTCGCATGTTACTGGTTGTCACTTTGATTGTAGTTCCAACCGCCAAAATTTTTGTATCATCTGCAAAGGTTGCAATATTTGTTTCTCCAGTAATAGGTATGTCATTCGTATAAAGCAAATAAATATAAGACTAGTCCCAGCACGCTCCCTTGTGGTACTCCTGCTTCAATTCTCTTGAGTTATGAGAACTCACCTTCATATTTCACTCTGAAATATCTCCCTTCATTGTATGATTTTAATATCTCATAGAACGATGCAATTTATATTCCAATCCTTGATGCCAGACTCGATCAAAGGCCTGGGCAACATCAAGGAAAACTCCAGAACATACCTTTTTATTTTCAAGCGTCTTCTCAATCACGTTAGTGACTCTTTGTACCTGCTCTATGGTGGAGTGTTTCTCTCTGAAACCAAATTGGTGAGATGTTAAGATGTATTTGTTCAATCCTGGCTTCATCCTTTTGAGAAGACTGTAAAACGTTTTCTCAATAGGTGCGGCTTATTAGGCTTTGGTGCCATAATAACTTTTGCTATTCTCCACTGCTGAGGAACATATTTCATTCTAAATGCTACGTTTATGTAGCAACTTCTTAAGACATTTTTCTAGCATTTTTTTAATAACTTTTCCTGTAGTAAAATCGTATCCAGGAGCTTTTTTTGCATTTAGGTTATGTTTGATTTCATTTTTGAGTTCTTTCATTGTAACTGGTCGTATCTCTAACTCGCTTTATTTTTGCATGAGAAAGGTATTTTCATCTGCTGTCTGGCTATAGTGAAAGGTTAAAACGTTTCTTCCAGATGTTCAGCGAAAAGATCAGCTTTATCTTTAGGGCTTTTGGCCCAAGTACCATCTGCTTTTTTGATTAGTGACATCTGCTTTTTTCGTCTTTTCAGTCCTTTTGTAGATGTTCATAAAGAGTAATCACTTTCTTTGTGGGCAGAGAGACTTATTAAATATTTGTTGAAGCTTACCGCTTTGGTTTCATGTATATTAAATTCTGCAGCTTGTTTTTGAGCTGATTGAAAGTAGTTTTGCTCTCTGGTGCTCGAAACCCATATGCCAGATTTTGCTATTATTTTCTTCTATTTTTAAGAGAGGCGATTGGCAATATTATTTAGGGTATTTTGCATGGTTGTCATAGCTTGTTGAATTACAACATTTTGATCTGAAGGCCCAAGTAGTCTTTGTCTTGCTGCTTGTGAGTATGATAATCCTCTGTCACTTTCGCACTATGGAACGTATAGTGGCAGTTTTTGTTGGGATTTCGGTTTCTTTCGTTGCTCTCATTGGCTGTTTTTTGTTAGCTCTATATTTCGCATGTTTTGCAGTGTTTTGGCTACTTCACACCCTCTTTAGTTTGTTGGAGTGTCCCTATCTATCACGTGTTTTTTGTAACTTGCTTTCCCGCACATTTTACACATCTGGTTTCACGATTGCAGTATTTTTGCGTGTGGTTATATGCCTTACACTTTTTGCATTGGGTATGATTCCTGTCACGTTTTTCAATGTTTCCATTCGGACAACCATTCCCAAGATGTTCCTAATGTTGAATATTTTCTCAATTTGCAAAGGTTTGCAAAGGTCAGAGTGAATAGTGTTACCTTTATTTTGTTAACAGTACTACTTCCGTTGCCGGTGGGCTTTCTTTCAGTTTGAAACATATTAACTGCATCTAAGACCGTTAAATTATTTCTTTTGAGGTCTTCAAATATCGCATCTGGTGTGCATGATGTATACCATTAGAGACCTTTATCATTTAATGCAGTTGAAAGTTTTCTTTAACCGTTTAGATCAGGTATATTTACTCTCCAGACGTTGTTGCTTAGTGACACAAGCTTATACTCATTTTCGGTCACTCCTTTCATTCACGCTTGGAAAACGCTCAATTTATCGACATGTGTGATATTGATTGGTGGTGGTGGTGGTTTTTCTTTCTTGGTCTTGCTGATAGTTGGTAATTGGTTTACCTTTCCTCCCCATGTTCACACTGGTGATATGTTTATTTTTTGTACGATGCCCGATAAGTTTGCTTCTTGTGTTTTTTGCCTTTTTAAAGCCCGTTTTGATTTACTCATAATCCAATTGGTTTCTCTAACTCTTCCTCGTCGGTTTGATGCTCGATTGAATTACCACCTTTCGTTTCTTTGTTGTTGTTTTCCTGGTTTAGGGCTTCTACTTCAAACCGATCTCCAGGACCAGTTTGGTAGTCCATCTTTAGGTTATGTTTAAGGTTTTGAACTTCTTCTTCAAGAAGTTGTATATGCATGGTGCTGAATTGAATGGATTTATTTACTTCTTTTTTTTTCTTGTCTAGACTCGTCTAGAGCTTTGATTAATTCTTCAGATTGGGAGGTATCAATAATCCGCAGCCGTCTTTAATTGTAGTGTATACCACTACTTACATTTGCGGAATCTTTAGAGTTGGTGATCTCAACATTATCGTGGACTTAGGAAAATTGTTCGCTTTATTTGACCATAGTTGGTCTCACCCAGGATCCAAACTGAGCAAGGCATCTGCGAAAAACATCTATTGCAAAGTGGCAAAATAATTGAAATAAATCGGTAGATGGAAGGGCAATATACAGTTCTTCCAAACATTGAAGAAAGGTTTAAAAAGACTTACGCTTAGTGCACTGTTTACTCTAAGGTTAACTGGATATGACCAAATATCATCTTGCCTCAAAAAATTCCTCATAAGCGATGTAAGGACGTGTGAGTGTGTAATCAGAGCGACGAAATCATTGACCACGTTCTTTACAGCTGTTATCTTATCGAAGGCGAAATATAGTTTTGATGATGCCCAAAAGCATCAGCGCCTTCTGTGACATCTTTTTACAATCACTGACGCACTAGACAATGTATTTAACTTACAAATTTTTTTTTCGCATTTTTAACGAATATAGTAGATTAGTAGAAGGGTACACGCCTCCACTTAGCATTTTGTGCATTGTGATATGCATTTTGACGTTCGAAGTATTGCAATTTCTACTTTGCACCCTCAAACGAACTTGCCTAGTGCTTTTTAGAGTCTGGAATGAAGTTTTGGATGATATTGGTATGTTATGTAATACTATAGCATCTCCAGAATCTTTACGATGTACGAACTACATTAAACGGTTTTTATATTTTTCTTCTAAGACCCTGGAATTGATGACAGTTCCAAATTCCTCACAAGAGAATACTAAAATTACATATAAGATTGGGTTTTTCTATTAGGAGTTCGATTAATCGCTCCATGTTATACAAGAATAACTCAACATCTACATCACCAATATGATTAAAATAAAAAGTAAATTTTCCTATAAGAATAAAACATTAAAACCAACATAGCTGAATTGTATAGGACAGAACGAGAGGTAACTATGTAAAATTTATATAGTCGATTTCTCTAACGAATACTTTATTATAAATTAGAGTAGGCGGCTATATAAAAATTATATGTAGTTGTTCTTTCTTACATTTTTTATTTTATATCTTAGCCGCTCACACTTATATAGTTTTTCTCTTCTAACAATATACTTTACCATTATCATATCGAACTGCGTGCGTTAGAAGAGTTGAAATATAAAAAGCTATTCTTATAAGAATTTTCGGTTTGGGAAAAGTCCTCCGAATTTTTCATGCTGCACAATTTGACTATTTTCCAAAATATTTTGTGTATTGTTCCATATTCTCACTACCATTTTACCCCGTGAGTATATATAAAGAGAAACTCTATACTCTCTCAATGCTCGCTATAGTACGAAATAAGTAAATTGCCAAAAACACATACGAAAAATTTGTTGGCAAAAATTTTCATTTTATTCCGATGGAAAACATAAAACGGCAGAAGAAAAACAAAAACAAACGAATGGAATTGAAATTTTTGTTTTATAGATTTCAAGTTTTGTGTGATTAACAAATAAAAAACTGAAAACAACAACAAAAAACGAGATTTTCTTTTGTGTATACACAGTTCGCGAGTCTTCAGTTGAATTTTGTATCTCGGCGGGTGAACATTGTAAAAATTTTCTGTTTGCCAAGTTGTTTTGTATCGAGCGAAAAAAAAAATATTTAATTACGTAAATTTTCATATGACTAGGGAAAATATGGTATTTTGAGTTTTGTGTGAATTTTTTATTTTAAAATGTTTAAGCGGAAATTTTTTTATTTTGATTTCGTTGTTTAGCCGGTTAAAAAAAAGAAAACTTTTTCACACGGGTGAATGCGGTGCAGTCGTATTTTATTTATTTATATTTTTGAGTTGCGTTCGGAACGCCTAAAACTTATATTGCACATTCTTATTAGCATTGAGTGCGGGAAAAATGTTTGATCAGTGATAAGTTTTGAGTGTTTTTTTTTTCATTAAGTGAATATCTAAGATATATAAAGCAGAGTATTTTAGTTGAGTGGTGTTGTGCGTGCGTGCATTATTATATCATTGTCATCATCATTGTCGTTTTATTATTATAAGAAAATCTTATATTATGATGATGAAAAGTGTTTTGTTTGTGTTTTTATTTGTGATAGGAACGACTATGGGCCGAAGTGGTTTGCACTCGGAAGAGTCGGCTCCACCGGCACGTGTGCAACAATGCCGCGAGGGATGTTTAGAAAAGGTATTATATTCCCGCCAATTTTCTAATGATAATCGTTGTGATATTTATGGAAAATAATAATGTAGAATCTTTATTATTTTTACGTGATTTGTTAGAACCGGTACAAAATGTGAATAAAAGATGTGCGTGAATCAACTGCTAAATGAGTTAATTTTGATCAGTTCATAATACTAATTTTGAAATGGAATTTAATAAGTTCTTGACAGTTTTGAAATGATTTGCTAGAATCCAAATCACCTTACACAAAATTTTTCCCAACTGTATACTACCAATTGTTAGTCAATTCAACACAGCATTATATAGCAATGATACCAATTCGTCATAATTATATGTAATGACAGGTGTTTATCAACATTTTTCAATAATTTAAAAAAATTTTAATGTCACATAAAAATAAATAACTTTCTTTACGACGTTTTGGGGTATTACATTTTTTGAATATCAACAGATATTTTGATCATCTGGCGTTGATGTAATTTTTGAACTATAAGCTATATATATAGAAACACGAGGCCGGATACAAATAATTAAGCCATGGGTCAATTGTGGTTCAACATTTTATTTGGCATAATGATGTCATTGCGGTTTATGGTGCGCACTATTGACGTTTTTATAATAACATCTGTCTGAACTCTTAATATATCAAAATACATTAAGCAAGCAAAAAAATTATAAAACAAATTTCTTAGTATTCCGCACTATGACTCAATCAAAATGCTTTAAAAAGTTGTATATACATAATATAGTATATGTATATATATAGTTATGCTAAAAACTCAATTATGTTATCCGCAATCATCTTAAGAAACTATACAAACCAAATAAATAAATTACTCTTGTTACCAATATTTTGCGATGCAATCCATAACCAAAATCATCCAATTATCTTTTTTTATTACTCGGAAAATATCGATCATCTTATGCACTAATTGGATTGTTGGTTGTGCATGTAAGATTGCATCAGACTTATAAAAATTTCTTAAAATTACGTTACGCGTTATACATTTTACCTGAGCCTATTGAAAACTGTTTTGAGATCAATATTTTTTTTTTAATGAAAGTAATTTCAATTTACGGTGGCTAATAGATTGCAATCTCGGGACAATCTCCCATTGTAGAAGACCTAGTAGTTTAAACTATTGGCCCGTTTTTCTTTAAATATCTCTTTTCATTTTTTCAACAGTGATTCCGAAAAATTTATAGTAACTATAACTTTCATAACTTTTTCCCGATTCTCGTCAAACTTTTCTTAATGTGCATGCAACCTTCGATATATTTTTATGCAGATCCAGCTTAGCTTAAAGTAAGAATAAGTAATGCATCTTCAGATTTGTAAACAAAACACTATCTCGGTTGTGACTTGGCGGATGTTTTGTTTTTTTAATTTTTTTCGTAGACACGACTTTTAGTCGAATAATTAGTCCTGTTGGTCCAAAATTGGATAAAGACCATCAAACGGCAAATTTTTCTGTTGATTGATTTCAAGTTGTTTTAGAACGTTCATCTGCCAGTTGGTTCTTCAAAGCTTTTACAAAATGTGACTGTTTTCCGATGAAAAATTTCCCAGACATCAGTGAAATTGAAGTATCGTATACCAATTCTGACGATAGCCGAGTAGAATCTTTTGTAAAATATCGAAATAGTTTTTATCTTTTTAGCCCGCAGGCATAGAATAAAGTTACGGACAATATGGAAGTAATCCCTGATGTTTACCAAACAAAAAGGCCCTCAATCAATTTCGAAGACAAAGTTGCGTTTTGAAAACGTTGCAATACATGATGATGATAAAAAAAACATTTGTCTCAAATGTTGTTATGGTTCCAGATCTTTTCGCTGCTCCTCAGCGATTTTTGAGTAATCGACCTGAGGTTCACGATCACCGCAGTTATCAAACAATATGACAAGAAATCAGTAAATACAGATTCGCTTCAAGCTTAATATGACGAATATCTATTATGAATTGGTTGATGAATTCCAACTGACGACCCTGTGTAGTTAATCTGTTATACTGGTCTTCTGGTGGAAAGCGAAAATGAGTGGTTTGTGCGATCGGTGTTGAAAAGAAATTCTCTGTGCAGGTGACGAAAGTGTTTAATGCCATTAAAAATCGCCAAAACCAAGTGACCAAGTGACTGTAAGGTATCCACCATTTTCTAGTGTAAAAAAAAGTTGTGTCAATAGCGTCAATACGCTTAATGAAAGTGGCGTATTATGTAATGGATGAACCAATAAAACAGACAATTAGTGTCAGAAGTTTCATCTGGTTGTCAACAGCGTGTGGAGACAAATTGGCGGTAAAAATTGACTGCCTTAATTCCTTGGCCAATTTGGGTAAGGTCAACTATTTTGTTAAAAATTATTTAACACTAAAATTAAATGAAATAACCGTTAAACGGATAAAACACCAAACTGCACTACAAGAAAATGAAATTGATATTCATTACAATTTTTCTGGCCAGCCCGTTATGTTGTAAAAACTATTTCAGTTTCATTTTTGGCGCCTCGGCGCCTGTTTGCAGGGCATACTTCGAACACGCTACGAGCGCGACCTGCCTATATACTTCCCATATGGAGTTGACATCTTCAAGACAATGATTGATTGTATTATTTCATCTCATTTTCCTATGATCCCTGACTTGTACGGTTACTGCTATCGTAGCTTTGTAGGACCAATCGATGATAATTGAAACTAATATAAAATCATTAGCATTACAGGCCAAAGTTAATCCTTTAGTATATGTTTTGCAAGATCTTTCAAATCTTATTTTTTTTATAATTAGTGAACGTTGTAGGTAGTCAGCCCAACGAAAAATTGTACATACAATTTGGCTCGGCGTTGTGGTCAGCGGTGTGGATCAAAGTCAACACCTTAACTATTATAATATACGACCGATTGTAATAACACGCCGAAACTATTCCATAGTAAATGGAACTTCGGGCCAAAATAAGATCGTATGCTATTTCAATGTACATCATAACTTCCCGATTATTAGTCGCTAGTTCTTTTCAGGAGTACATAACCATATTTTTACATAATGTCGAATTAATCTGTGTCTTTGGGTGCCTGGGCGCAAGAACACAAATAGTTGACAGTTTACAGCTAGTCGTAAACCTAGCTCATATTTACGATCATAGACTGCCTTAGACTCAAATCCAAAACAAATGGTATACCAAGATGGTCGAAGTTACCCCCATTGTAAAGGAACATACTATTGAGGATATCCATTTATCCTAAGTGCTCTAAACTTTTATAAAAAATTTTTTTTAAACTTTTTGAACCTCTGAATATTTTATTACTTTTACCGCCGGCACGCCTATATTTTTTTTATTTTTTTATTTTTTTATTTTAATCCAGGCAGGATTTTCTGGGGCCGAAGCTCTTCTAATTCTTTCGCGGTTATGTAGCGTCTTACTTTACGCCATCGCTGGTCAAATCGAGGACGCACAAAGTTAGCTTTGAATATCCATCTGCGCACATTGCATTGCTCAAGATGGTTTGTATTGACATGGACGATGGTTCGGCTCATGGATTCGGCACTCCAACATGGAATCATAGTGGTGATCATCATCATCACCGATCGCAATCAAGTGATGAAAAGTCCTTTTTCTGAACCCAGTACCTCCCGACCCAAACATCGCAGCTTTAACCACTGTGCCAATTGCTCGGTATACCTAAACTTAAAACTTTGCCCGTTTTTGTTGAGTATATTTAAAGAAAGAGTTATAGACGCAAGAATTAAGCTGTCAAGTTACAATGAGTTTTTTATTGAATTTCGAATTTAGAGACCCATAGTTATTACCGCAGCGTAGATGATGTTTGTATGGCGAAATTTAGACTTATTATATTCCAGACATTAATTCATTTATAATAATCGAGAGATTCGGTCCATTCACCTTCTTCCATTCAATAAATCAGCGCAAGTAAATTATTTAAGAGCAAAAAAAAATTATTTATAATTAAATTGAAGGTTGTGGTATGTAATCTGCATTTACATAAAAAAAAGTACTTTTACATTATTTATGTAAATTTGTTGGTTTCATTTAAGAACATATTTATATACATATACATATATTGTTAATGTATTCAAAATAAGGATTAACGATAATTTTTCTTCACATGCACATAAAGTAAGTTGATTACATTGGACGTTTTTATTTAAAATTGTGTTTCATCTTATTTTGCTGCTGCTGTTGCTGCAAAACACTCTTAGTATATTACTTTAGGTGATTGAAATGTAATTATATACGGAGAGACAGTGAGAAATGGGCGAGATATTTATAAATAAATAAAATGACAATGGTATATATGGTTTGGACGTAAGACGTTAAACGACGGTATAACGACACTCTAGATATATGTAATTATATATTGGTACTTACTTGCAGACTTAACTATATTTGAATTTTATTTTCAAGGATGATGAGTTTTTATGTTTAATTTACATGTAAGTTTTATGGTAAATGTCATCTACTGTGTAACATATAGGTGAGCTATAATATCGCGTTCACATAATTTATTTATATTACTCGTATATATGTATATAATATATTCAAGAAATTGATTAATTGAAGCAACAATAATGTCTCGTTCAAATATTCAATTACAATCAACACCATAAGTTGAATGTCATTGACAGACGACGACGATGACGACGCCGACGACGAACGATATTTTTTTTTGTCAATTGAAAAGTTTCTCCTACGCGATTTAATTTAATTTATTTATGTATCACAGAAAAACTATAAACTGAAAATTTTATGTTAATTTTTTTCGATTAAAATCAATTGAAAAACATTAAAATTTATGTTGACATAGACATTATTATTATTATTATTATTATTATTATATTTTTATTAAAATTAATGTTTATGCACCGTGTGTTCATTTAAAATTATACACCAAGACTAACTTGAAAAGTAGACATCTGATAAAAAAAGTTTGTGTTGTCGTTGAATAGTTATGAAGGTTGTATAAAAGTAGGCAAAATATAAAACGAGAGTTTCTACTAAATTTCTACTGAACAATGTAAAACTTGATAATCATTTCCAGGACCATGCTGCATAAATGTGACTGGGTTTTCTGATTCAGAACATAATTTTCTCCTTCAATGGTTCATGTACTAACTAAATTATTTCTTAGGCTGTGTGTCGTCCACATATATATATATATATCTTGCAATTTAGCACAAAAATTTGCATTATCATGTCACGATTGCCAGCACCATATTAAATGTTTTGCGCGACTAGCAACATTTTCGAAGAAGAATGGATGATGCGTCCAACCCAATATCCGCACAAGTCATTGATACTTTGTCAAAGTTTTGATGGTTAATGTAGCCACCAGGATGCAAATGAACCTCATTGCTAAAAACGATTTTGTTCGACAAATCAGCATTTACTTGTTGTTCCATAACTCATACAGTGAAATTTTTTAACTGTTCGAGGTCAATAGACTTCAGTTCTTGAGTCTTGAGATACAATCTCACAAACTGCTTCAATGTTTTGTGTTGAACGACTTGCCGATGGACAGCCATTGTGTGTAAGATCATCAATTTATTCACCCTCTAATCTGTCTTTGATCTGCCTAAAACTTTAATATTTTTAAAATATTGAGCAACAATTCAGATGTTTTGTGAGTGTTGGGGCATGTTTTAGAATGTTCACGCTTTAAAGTGCTTTAGAGTGTTCACGGAATGTAAATAAGCTTTAGTCCAATCAGTACCAAATAAGACTAAGGCGACTAATTGACAATTAGTTAAAGCAATACTCGGTGCTAATTTGACTAGAGACAAATAAAGATCACATGATACTATAAATGGTCTCCCATTTAGATCTCTTATTTTGATATTTAAAAAAACGCAGTGTATAGATATAAACCTTTTGTTTCAAAAAACTCTAAGGAAAGAAATGAAACTGCATTTAATCGCATGGTCTTAGTAGCCAATCTCCATCGCCGCGATGTGAGATAACAAATGAGTCATCAACAAATCTAGTGCGCCGTTCTGTTAAAACCACACGTCTTTGTTATCCTTTTCAGTAATATGAGGCTAAGGCTGTTGATGGTGTCTGAATTGCCAGCCCTATTCTAGAAAGGTCAATTCGTTTCTCTAGCCCAAAATGTGCACCTAACAGTTGGTCGTTGCTTCTCAGCTCCCCAAATACAATATTTCTGTTGGTTGACATAGCCATTAAGTTCAAATTGTCTCTAACCAGAAAAGATAACTTTCTTCGAAAAATCACCATTCACTTGTTTTTGGTCTCAGGTCCATTTTCTGAACGTTTCTGAGCTGTGTGCATTTTGAAGGCTTCAAATATTGTGTTAAATGCAGATTTTGAGTCAAAAGTCGTTGTACACTGCTTCGTGAAAGTTTTAATTGGGGGAAACGATGGCACTGCTGCAATGTTTTCATTAGACCTAGCTAGTTGCCTAAAATTTTTCGATTAACCGGACTACTATATATGGCGAGAAGGTTCACATTTTGACATAGTGCGGCTCAATTCCATCAATGGTTCGTCGAATCACATCTTTCAGAGGCCAGATGAATTTGTCCACATTGTGGTGTCCACATTACCAGCCACATTTTTCGAGGCAAAACGGTTCAATCGTTCCGTTAGCCCAAAACACGCACTAAACAGTGGCTCTTAGTGGGTACATGGAACGCTAAAATATCTTTGATTTTTATAGCTTCTCAAATTAACAATTCTGTTGGTTGGAAAAGTAAATTTTTCTTTAAATCACCATCCACTTGTTGTTGGTCTAAGATCCAATCTGTAAACGTTAGAAGTTGTGCTTTAAATGTCAACTGAATTATGTAAGCATTCAAAGAGTTTGAGTCAAAACTCGCTGTAAATTGCTTGTGGGAAAGTCGCATCTAGTGTAAATGATGTTTTCAGTAGACCAGCTGCACGAACATGGACAAGTTTCTTTTGGGTTTGAACTGATTAAAGCTCCTCATATTTTTTGATTAATCGGACCACTGTACGGCGAGAACACTATATGTATAAACTGACCAGAATTGTAAGAAGCCCTTTTTAAAATTTGAAGCAAAATTTTATTGATGGTAGTAAATGTTTTTTATCCCTGGGATTGAAGCTATTCCTTGATTTGTTGTCACTACAATGACATTCAGTGATCCTTATATCGAATTTCTCATTTTATTTTATAATTCCTAATTGTGAATAAAGTAGACACAGGGTTTTACCAATTTATTAAAAAAAGTTTTAAAGTCAGGGGACACTTTCCCAAGCTAAAAGTTAGCCAAGAATATAAAGTTTCGTTTACAATTGTAACCTTACGTTTTGAGGGTAACCTTACATTTTTGTTGCCTTTGCGATTCATTTCGCACCTAAAGTAGGTGCAAAATCTCCAATAACTTTATCACTTATAACTTAACAATTTATTTGAATGGTTCTAACTTCCTAGTAATGTCCTAACTTCGCCTTCACTGTCAAATTTTGGTTTGTTTTTATTTTTCAAATATTATATTACTAAACCGGGATACAACTTTGTGTCTATGTATAGTTTGATGCATCCGAATTAAGGATAACAAATTTAGCTTCTTCTAAATCTTTCATGAAATTTGTTTGGGAATAATTCTGAAAATTATTCTGAATTATTCTGAACATTGTACAGCAATCGGGTAATTTTTGACATTCAATCTAAACTCTTAAAACTTTGGTTGTGGCATTACAAACATAAAGAAGGACAAAGGCGATAATTGTATTTAAATCAGGGCAAATGAGGACTTTATTTTAAAGGTGGATAATGATGCCGAAGCTGTTGGTATCAGTTTTGAGGAGGCAATTTGTTGTTATATTTTTCGTATGTTTCTTTAGCTCGTTTCTTTGATTATGTCATACAGTTGAGTATTTCCAAATACTTGAGCTAACATTTAAGCCTCACAACATAATATTATTAATTATCTGGGAATTTCAATCAAGCATACAAAAAAAAAAAAAAAGTTTAATCCGCGCAATAAATTACAAAAAAGATTTTTTTATGCTTTAATGACAAATTTGACTTATAAATAATAAAAACAAAAAATTTGTCCAACATTTTTTTTAACATTCTTAAAATATTTTAAGCTGCATGCTCCAAGTTGATTGGACATCCGATTATTAATTTTTTGTTAGTCTTCCATATAACAACATATTGTGTTAAGAAAAAAAAAAATTCATTGGAAATCTTCTGTATTTTTGGCAATGGCATTAAAAATAAAATTTATGATTGTTGTCACTTTGAATTAAAATGAGTAAGATTTCATCTTAAAATATTTGATTAGCCATACTATACTTACATAAATAAATGATAGGTTCAATTTGACATTTGTGGTTAATTTAATTAAATTGATTTCGTTTTAATAAGCCGGAGGATGTTTTTTTATTTTTTATTTGTGAATGGCGAACGAAATGCTGTGAAGCGTATAAATTTTTGATAGATTCATAATATTTGCTTAAATGATAGGTGTAGTCGTTTGGTTTAAGATGTTTTGTAAAGAATAAAATTTTTTTTTCATGGTTGTTTTGGTAACCAAAAACCAGTATGTTATGTTCTTTACTATATATACGATGTGTATTTAAGATTTATAAAGGGTCACGATTTTAACTATACGTTTCCGCTTGATAATTTATTAGTGTGTGTATATGGGGTAAACTGAAATGAGCATATATATGATGCAATAAACTTTTTTTTAGAATAAAAGGTTTTTAAAGGCCACTGCTGGTCTGTATCGGTTTCGATGTCATGCAAGCTCTATATATTGTTTTATATACAATGAGAAGAAACCAAATCATGTCCGTAGAAAATGGTAGTTCTCCTTTTTTTTGATTGTTTAGCACGTATATCTCTAAGATTCAGCACTGGTTTACACAAATATAGAGCAAATTTATAAATATTTTGTAATTCAATTAATTTGACAGCATGTCCAAACAAAAAATTAAATTTCATTTCATATTTTAACATCATCACAGAGACGTGTGAACACACAAAATATTGTCATTCTTAATTACCAATCATGATGATGTTCAAAAAAATAAAATCAACAAATAAAAATTAAACGCCAGCAACAATTTTTTGGACTAAAGTGAATATAACAACAAGATGTATAATACACATACTCGTACACGCGTGATGTTGTATGGAGGAAATTTTGAACGGAAAATTATTTCGTGCAATAATAAATAAATCAATCAATCAATCAATCAGTCAAAATTTTTGGTTTGTTTTTGATTTGGAAAATTAATTTTTGTTTAATTTACAATTAATTTCAATGGCAAATGATGTCTGATCATAAAACTACTAATTACACGATTGATTCGATTTTGTATGTGCGTTTCGGAGTTTCGGATTTATAAAATTTAAAATTCGGATTTACGGAATAATTCCAGAATTGAGCTAAATAGAAGTTGAGGTTAACAGAGCTAAACGACGTGTCATCATTGTGTCGCGATCTTGTTTTCATTGCAAAAGTACCAGCTATACTGATAAAACTCGTCCTGTTTTCTAAAATTGGTTCGCGACATCCTTCTCTTTCTCAAAACTTTATTTCACTTTTATTAATTTTCTAAACATGATAGTAACTTATTAAGATTACTCTGAGGTGTTATTCTCTGTCAATGTCATCATCTTCATATAATTTATCGAATATTAATTTAAACGTCAAATCTGCTCAATGTAAAGTAGTATCTGCTTGACATAACGCTTCCATAGTTTCATTTAAATCATTATTTTCAAACCGCATTCCATCAATATCATCATAACTGGAAATATATCCGAGTCCGTGTCTATTTTTTCTGTTTTAATTGATAACTGATTTAAATGCTGAGGAGTCCGGAGTTGCATGTCATTTCCGATATGTGTAATAAAACATGGGTCTAATTTGGGTGCGATTGCCAAAAAAAAGGAATCTTTCTAAACTGCTTCCGGCATTTCTAGTTCTTATGAGAACAACCAACAAAAAGCAGCTTGAGCTTGTGCAACATTTCATAGCCTGTATTTATACCAAAAATCCTCTCTCACTAAGACTGTGCTTCATGGGTTAGTTCATACAATCGTTCATGCTGCATTAAAAATCGCGCGAGAGGTTTTTAAATGCCTCTATCAGTAGAGATGAGATATCTGGATGCTAATTTATGATTGGCGCTGAAACTTTAGACCAAATGGAAGGGCGGCTCTATAACATAACGTGAAATTATGATACTTCTTTTGGGGGGATGCTGGTGATAGGATATTTACGATAGTTGTCCGCCGTTAGAGTAACCCCAATTCTTAAACAACAATTGATAATTGGGGATTAACTGTTAAAATTTTTCGATATTTACGAGCTAACCGAGGTAATTAGAGATTATAAATAAATCCGTATCATTTATAGAGATTATAAATGATACGGAATTAGCGGCCAAGGAAACAAGATTCTTCACGTAAGAACAAGTGGATGTGATTTCTCCTGATGGAGTTCGATTAAAACACCAAAATATTAAACTTAACCAAGATCGCAACGACTTCAATTGCTGAAATTGAAATTAAACTGAAGGCGGCTCCGGCCGTCTACCTTACGAGATTAACCACAAATATTGTTGTTACTAATGGGTTACTAAACGGGGCAGTTGGAACATTAGCGCATGTTTAGTTTAATATTGAAAAAAATAATTTTACGTGTTTGGCTAATTTTCCCCGGAGGTGTTGGTTTATTGCCGCGTTGCCGCGTTGGTTTATTGCTGGTTGTCTTGTGCCCAATCACTGAATCAAAGGGAAAAATTTGATAAAATTGTCTATACATACCGTCGCAGACATCCTCAAACCTTAGTTTATGTAATTTTGGTCATAGTCAAAAGTCTTAAAATTCTTATCTTTGTTGCTGTTATGACGATATTAAACAAAACCAGCTGAAATTTCGACAAAGCCGAAATGATGGAACTGTATACGTTTAAAAAAGTTGATCAATTGATGCTCAAAAAAATTGAAAGAGGAAACGAAATCGTTTTCTCATTCAATTGCCAAAGTACTATGTAGCAAATGATATGCGTGGGAATAAGTTATTAAAAAATCAGAATTATTATCGGTAACTTAATTAGAGGATGGTCAAAGCGTGATAGTAATTTTCTGGATTAGTTTTTTAAATACTTTGGAATAATACAACTTTGAAAAATATTTACTTTAAAAATAGAAATGGAGCGGTTACAGTTTGTGTCCATTTTACCACTTTTTTTTAAAGATGGCTAAAATAATTGCAACTTTCAGCTAAACGTAGTAAGAGAAATATAGTTCTATGATCAGTTATTTACCAAGAGAGGGTTTCACAAATAATTTTAAATTTTAATTAGAGCCAAAAGAAGACAATGTCATCATGTAGTTATCAATTTTAGGCAATTTCTTTATAAGATATCAATACTTATGTCACTAAAAATAACACATCGAGCAATCACATGTGAGTTTCGAACCCCAAACATGGCACTTTTGACGATTAACAAAGCTATCAGGGAAAAAATGTGCTTCATCGCTTAGGATGATTTTGCTCGAAAAATCAGCATCCATTTGCTGATCTTCAATAATCCATTCAACGAACTCTGTTCGCTGTGTATGGTATTTAGGCTTCAGTTGTTGTGTTAATTAAATTTTGTAAGCAAGGAGACTCAGATCTTTTGTGATTATAGATCAGGGATTTTTTGTTGATTGACTTAATTTTGCTGGTTACCATTTGCCATTTCTTGCAAATTTCCATCGTTTTAGCTATATTGAAATCGGAAGCTAATTCTTTTTTCGATAAATTCGATTTCGGAGAATTAAGCATTATCCGCAGCATTATATCACAGTACAATTTATACATCTTAACATTTGTGAAATTTTGCGTGTCGTAATTTTTCCTTTGGCATTAGTATTGTATCTGGAACTGAATTTCGAGATTGTTAATAGTTTTTCAAATTTTTCTTTATCTAATGAACAAAAAACAATCGTTATATAGACTACATTTATGAATTACCTAAATATGAAGTAACGCAACAAAAACCAAGGAGCCTCCTGACTTATGTCATTTCGATGTAGCTCAATACGTTGACACTTATTTTTCTTGTTGCTTTAATAATAATGAATAATATAAAATTCTAGATTCCTCTGGTTGTTTTGTTACCGTATTCTTCCTCATATTGTGCGCATGAATATTCATAGACGATGAACTTCGATTTTCTGACGGCTATCTTTTAATGAATACGCGGCGTACTCTTCATCTGAGAGTATCTGGTTACCTTGGTGAACATGATCAATATCGTCGTTGTCAGTTTCTTCCAAATTTTTTTGATAAGTTTGTAGTGAGCTTACTGTGCCTGTAGTTGTGGGTGCCTTTTTTGGAGATACGGAGAGAATCACAAACTTCCGCATAGCAAAAAAGTGGCCTCAAAACGAAATTGGGAGATTTCTCGGATGCAGTTAGTTTTAAAACATGTAAATCTATATGGTAGTGGTTTTGAAGTTTAATGTTGCCAGAAGCCTCTGATGAAGATATTGAGATTAAAGTATCAATAAGTCAATGAGTGCTTCGTAATATGCACCTTGTGGATCTTTCGATGCATTATCTAGACATATTATAGTAACACGTACATAAGGACTACTTCTATGCAAAAATTCGATCTACAGTGAATAACGCGGTATTTTTAAAATTGATTTCATTTCTTGGGTTGTAGGATTCACGTGATTATTGTAACATCTTCATTGACCGATGTTATTTTTTCAAAATAATTTAAACTTCAACATGTTCAAGACTCAGCTTTTCTTCTTGCCTTTTGAATTTATATAAAATCTTCAGTAGATGACGTTATTCTATCTCATTTGAACTGTCAAACGCAATGTCAAAGGAGCGTCTGCGATTACCCAGTAAGAAGCCGAATTTTGTATTGCGGTTTCAGAAAAGCAACATTTGTTTTCTGTTTTATGCGCTAAGTCCACTAAATAAATATTTCCCAAAGCAACACAACAAATACTTTGTAAACAACGCCGATAAACCCGGGAATTTAAAAATTGTTAATTTTATGTTTTTGATTTGATTTGTTTTTGTAAAGTGTAAGAGCGTAAAGTGTAACAAAAACGATGAACTCATTTCACTATACCGAGTTCGTTGGTATCGCGCTTGAATATAGATTTAAAATAACAAAGAGTTGAGAGGGCTCTTGAAGTTTTTATTTTAATTAATTTAATGGTTTCTGAAATATTTTATTTGACTCACCGCGCACTTTGTCAGAATATGAACGATACTATGTCAATGAAAAAAATCGATACCAATTCATCCACTGTATAATAAATTAAAAGCTACCGTATATACTCTGTTGAAAAACGTCTTAATATATAACAAATATAATCCCTATCAGATTATAACCTAATACATATTCTAATCTAATTTTAATTCTTTTTAATTGTTTTTAAAAATTCTTCTGTAAATAGAATTTCAAGCAATAAAATAAAAATCTTTAGCTTAATTATTATTATTATTACTATTTCTTAAACCCACCATTAAAAAAAAATTTTCTAGTAATCTAATTTTAAAATTTATGACTCTAAGATTTCTTAATTATTTCTCATTTTTTTTTCATTTTGGTTTAAATAGGAGAATCACTTTAATTTAGATTTAATTATTCAATTATTTTAGTCTCGATATATGGGGAAAGAATCCATTTCTTATAAAAAAATGAATCTGTCATAATAAAATGTTAATTAAAATAAATTTCTTAATTTTTTTATTATACGTTTTGTGTATAATAATATATTTTTTTTGTCGTCATCTAATTATTTTTAATGTGTACATATATTTATTTAGAGTCTCCTCGTGTCTAAGTAGTAATAATAAAAAAAAAAAAAGTTTAAATTTTATGCATTTATGCTCAATTAAAATTCTTATTTGTGACATCTGTCATAAATTGTTTTTTGTTTAAAATCTAAAAAAATAATAAAATATTAGGTGGTTGAAATTGCCCATAAAAAAATATGTTTTTTTTGGGATCTTTTCTGAGTAATAAAAAAATTTTCCAATCCATTCAAATATGAGTTTCAGTAGCAGCGTCACAGTTAGATCAATTTTCTTGATAATTTTTATCATTCTCAAATAATTTCAACCGTGTCAATAAACTCACTTAGATTGCAACCGCGAATCATACATTACTATACTCTAAATTTTATAATACGTTGACATTGTTGGGACGACCTGAAAGTTTATTGATTTACTAAAGCTAATACGGCTGCGTTAAAACTCTACTGTCACTTGGTCAAGTGACGTTATCTATTGACAACTATCAGCACGTTGTCATCTAAGTTGAGTTTAGAAATTATATTATACAAACAGTTTGTATATGCCGTATAAACTTCAGATGGCGACCTCAGTGGAATGTAAAGGCATAATATACTGTAAATAATTTTCTTAAATAAATTTAACTTAATTGAATTTTTTTTGAGCTGGAGCTTTCAGGTGTCGCGGATGGTAACCGCTCTGCGAACAGAGTGTTCGAGGTCTGGAAATCGGCTAACCGGAAGTGGCAGTTTCCATAAAGAATTTTTTGAGTTTTGTAAATATTTCAAAAAGTACAGCACTCATGAGAAAACTGTAGAGTACAAAAATGTTGTATTAAAATAATAAACAAAAATAAAAAATAAAAAATTCTGCCACTTCCGCTTAGAATTCGAGTCTGCAATGGAAGGATGATTGGGTTTTCATTTCAGACGTTTTGTTCGTAAAGTGCTTGTTTTCCGAGGTGTTTGGAAGTTTCAGCTTGAAAAAAACACTCGGTTTAATATAATCCCACATAAATTAAGATTACATGTTACAACTTTTTAATACCATGCCATGTTAATGCCATATAAATGCCATGTCATCAGATAAGCCAAAACATTTCCATGCAAATTGAGATCAAAAATCGAAATAACATATACAAAAAAGAATAATAGTCCTAAAATCGAACCCTTAGGAACTCCAACATTTACAACTATTTCATCTCTATTTATTAGGCTTTCACAAGCACTCTGAACTCTATTTTGCATATACGAATTTCTCTAACAAAAATAGATGGTATCAAATGCTTATAAAATGTTTATAAAATAACTGTATCAAATGCCATTGTTTATATTTATAAAGATGTATTTTTTTCTAAGAAATCCTCTTATCTAAGAAATTAAATTTATCAAAATAACAGATCAATCAATAGGTTTTACTATTTTTTCAAAAACCTTTGAAAACGTGTTTAAGAGTGTGATTGGTCGATAATTTTTTGGGTCAAGGCGTGTGCATTTTTTTAAAATAGTGTTTTAACAAAACCCATTTTTAATTGGTTAGGGAACAGTCCTCTTACAAGACACACATTGAAAATAAATTCTATAATATGGGAAATGCTGAAAATAACTCGTTTGCAAATTATATCAATTAGTACGAATCAACCGCATAATTAATTTTGGTTGACATTCGCCACACGACTAAACAGAAAAATGAAAAATATTTATCAAAAAATATTAGATTTACAACACATACATCTACAACGATAGATACAAGTATTTATTCACCTGTAATCACTCTTATATCGTGTACAATTGTATAGACTTTTAACATAATAGTGTACATTGCTCGATCATAATATTCATATTTGTGGAAACCAGTTCTGCTTTTTAATGCACTCGGCTGTGTGGATGGTATGGTTTGAAATTTTGTTATTATATTCAGAACCAACACTATTGCGAAAATACAATTGAAATTTTTTATTTTTTTTTTGTATGATAACCTGTAGTATTATCGGTGATGATAATACTTTTACACCTATCACTCGCTTAACGAAATGACTACGTTCACGAAAAGTTTGTAAATTAAAATTTCATAAACTTAAATTTCGTAAAATGAAATTCAAAAAGTTAAAATATGTATTTAAAAAAATTTCGTAAATCGAAATTTTATTACGTAAATCAAAATTTTGGTTTAATTTTGAAATTAATTAGCGAAATTTCGTTTAAATTAATTATAGTTTTCGTTAAGCGAGGGATGGGTGTATTATATCTGCTCGGTGTATCATTTTATTTTTCATACTAATCGTCAAGGCCAAATTTAAATGTAATTGTATTTTTATGTTCATCTACATTTATTTTTGTTTTTACCTAAACGTATATAGGCCAAAAAGCACAAACACATTTTTAATATATATTGCGTTTCAATTCCACCCAAAAGCAAATTCTGTGGTAGTAGTATTAATATTGTAGTATTTAATTTTGTATTCATGTTATTTATATGTAGTGATTTAAATGTTGCGTACATACCGAAAGTTAACACCTTTTTTTAAGGTAATTTGTTTAATTCGCTAGAACTACTGTGACATTCTTGTAACTATATATACAAAATAAATTCTTCATAGTTCAGTACAGCTTGCAGGTAATACTATAGTATCAAATCATCGAATCGTCGTTTCAAATCCATCTTGGGCATATCGAGTCGATAGCGATTCCGCAAACTCCACAGCGCACGGTAGCTGGCGGCTGTGGTGTTGGTTGCGTTCTATAACGCAACCGACACAACAGCTACCAGTGGCCGTCCGCTGTGGAGTTTGCCGAATCGTTATTCGGCTCGATACGCATTTAAGATTGGTATATTGGACGATGATAAACGTTGTTTGGTGCTGTGGATATGTCCTAGTTGTTCAGCAAGCTGTACTTTTTTGCAAATTATTTCTTTCACATACGTATATAATCTTTAAAAGAATTCACTTATCAACACTTATTAAAATTTCAACTTTTGCTGGGAATTACTAAGGTTCCAATTTTATTTGACTATTTGGGTTTGCTATTTTTTTTAGATACTTAAATGTCCAGCGTTTCCATCTGTGACCAGTAATAGCTCAAATAATATAGATCAACATGAAGCAGGTTTGCTTATGCTATATATCTTTATATGGTCGTTTGGCGAACGTATCTTAAATAATGTTATTGGCAACGAAACATCTCGATTTTTTGCGATTTATTTTTAATCAATTTTAACCCACAATACATATGTATTTTTGACTCATGGTTTTATTGCCATAGCCAAGGAGCTCAATATAAAAAAAAGGGTTGATGCGTTTTATTCCGATTTGTATATTGTCCAAAAGCAGAGAAATATGAATGTGCATTAAATATGAAGAGTCACCCGGTTTGACATTCATTTGTCCGCTGCACATAATATGGAATTATATTTTGTTATTGTATGAGGAGTGGAGTCACAAAATATAAATAATTTGAATATAGGTGACAGGGTAGTCAATAAGATTGTATGATTTTGTTGCATAGCACAATTGCAATAATGTTGAAGTGGTTGTTATTTTTGTTTAATGTAATATAGATTCTCTATAGGATTAAGATCGGGAATTTGTGGGGACCAGTCTATAGTTTCTTGACCCAAATTATTGAGAAATTTAGTTATAAATTTACTGTTCTTATATCAATTTACACCCGGAAACCATTGCATTAAGGGCCTCCAAATATGTGCTTGAAGTAACTTTTCCCAGCAGAATTGTAAGATCTCCAATGCCATTATAGCTAAAATACCCTCAAACCATTACTTCGTCTCCTCCGCTGTGCCAAGTTGGCATTGTTATGTTATTAAACTTTATTTATTGATGTGTCGAATAAAAATATTTCTTTCTGTAGTTTCCATCTAAAGGAAAGCACGATTCGTTGTTTCATAATATCAAAGTTTAGTCGGTTTTTTATTCTTCTGGCTTATAAATGGCTTCTTTTGTACGACATAAGGTATAATATTCGCTCCACAAAGCCTTCTGTCTATAGTTTTGACACTAATTTTTGCTGGAGTTGCTGATAAGAGATGACAGAATGCAAATCAGTTCATTATAAATGTGATTGTCTTGTGCTAACAGTAGTTTGAATATTGGCTACTGGTAAACTGGACCAATTCTGTCATTACTGACATACTTTTCCTTTTCTTTCCCACAAAAAAAACTATATCGATCGCTTAGATGTTAGTAATCGGGTCGAGTCTGTCATAACTAACGTTCCATCCATTTAGATGGAAGTCGGCGGATCCGACTTCTATTTTTTGTGTTTCTCCGGTTTCAAAAAGTTTTGAGACCGTTTAGTTACCGAACAAATGGTCAAATGGATCGATAAATTGGGGGAGTTATTGGTATACTTTGTATTTATCAAACTAGGTAGGTCCTGGTTTATATTTAGTTTATAGCTGTACAACAACAGTGTAATAACTACTAGAACTATTTGTGGGATGCTTTTATTTTCTGCCGGTTTCAAAATAAATGTATCTTAAACAAAATTTATAAAAGCAAAGCTAAGAGCCTACCTGTTTTTTTCTACTTATGTTAATTAAGTGAAATGATATTAGAAAGCGCAGCAGACCTGTGGCCATATATAGGTAGGAAAGTTTGGGTTTGACGGATGTCAAAATATAGCCATTAAATATAACCGCAAACGCAAATATGATGGCAATTACCGAGCTCCCATTAAACATGTTGTTATAAGGTTGATGATAACTACATAGCATTTAAGAATAACCTGGTCAGTCACGTTTACTGTACTTTTTTTATAGATGGTGAAATGATTACTGAGAGAGGATCTTTCATTTGGCAAATGAAGACGTACCTTGCAATGCGGTTACTATTTTATTTTTATTATTACATTTCTCTTATTCAGCAACATTTGATGTGGCAACAGTTTGATAATAGTATTATGCACAAATGTAGATCGTTACATATTAAACTAAATTGTTACATACTTGTTCATCTAAATCATAGAATTTCTAATTAAACCCGAACCAAGTATTTAGATAGGGTTTTAAAACCTTTGGAAGCTCGACTATGTTATTTATTTTTCAGTCGCCCTTACATTTCAAATAAGGTTAACTCTCTCGTGAGTTATTCAACTGGTCGTTTAGCGATAGTTAAGATACTTGGTTATCACGCCGAAATCTCGTGTTCGATACTCGCCAGTTCGACTGTGGCACAAAACGATTCTTGAAAGATGCGTATTGGGGCGTTTATGGCCTCTATATACCATAGTTTAGTTTTGATGATTTATTAACTCTCTATTTTGATGTTACTACTTTTGAAGCAAGTTGGTTATAAGTTGGGTTATATTCCTACAAACTTCAGAATTATAGCAGCATCATTTTTAAAACTCATAAGTTTAAATTTATTAATTTTCTTATACTTAGTAATCAAGAATCTTAAATTGGAACTAATCTAATAATGTTTTAATTTTTAGACAACTTTGAACATTTCTTCAAAGTCCCCGCGTTTGCGACATAAATTGGTAACATGCTAAACAATTTAGGAGCATAGATGAACGGTTGTGGAATTCTAATTCTATGTTTATTTCTAAACAGGTGTGGTTCAATCTGAATATTCATAATATGATTTTCGCTCATTAAAAAAAACATTTTTAAAACTTTAAATGTAGAGAGAAACCGCAGTGGCAAAATTGTATAATCCAGAAATAAGATTTAGTTCCTGCTAAAAATACCATTTTCAATCTTCAATAATAATTTAATGTTGGTCAAATAAATTCGTCCCCTACATGTAATCCCGTACTGAAGATGGGAATCTATCAAAGCAAAGTAAAATCACAAAAAGTAGTAGATATTACGCAATAAGAAGAACGATCATTTTAACGATGGAATTTAGTTTTTAAATTAATTTAGTGATTTTTAAAGTTGAGGTGACATGAATCGAAATTGCAGCTATAGAATCATTACATGCAAAAGAGTGATAAATTAATGGGCAATAATTTTGGATAGGGCTACGTAGAACCATTTTAGATCAAACTTAAAGTCTAAATTTTACAAATCCCTATATTTGAGCATGAAACCTTCCAAGTATTTTGTAATTTCAGAACTCGAGATTTAAGTTTCAGTCAAAAAAATTACATCAACATCTAAATTAATGGCATTTATATGATAGTTAAAAAAATGTCAACATTTTGCCGTAAGTTTCGAATATTTTGTTAGATGAAATTAAAGCAATTAGCAGTATTAGGAGTGTATTAAAAAATCTATTGAAATTATAAAATTTACTACTGAAAATATTTAAACCAAACTCCTTATTAATTATTATCCAGTTATAAAAAAATAAAACTTGGATCCATATATATCGCTCATATTTTATTATTTAAGCTCCTCAACCCCAACCTTCCTATTTTCCT
Source organism: Tipula confusa (assembly GCA_963556175.1). Taxonomy (NCBI): domain Eukaryota; kingdom Metazoa; phylum Arthropoda; class Insecta; order Diptera; family Tipulidae; genus Tipula; species Tipula confusa. The sequence goes on along the minus strand of OY744477.1, from coordinate 166,587,855 downwards.
AATTTTGAAACATTTTTAAGTCAGGCAATATAACTAGTTTTCTTCTTCTTTTATTCCCTACCAATTTCCAATACATCGACCAAAGTCATAATCGACCAGAGATGTAATCGGCCAAGTCAGCAGTCATGATACAAATAGACTTATAGACTTAGTCTATTTTCTTTTGACTTCATCAGTTTTAACATTGCATCTAATTTGGATCTCTTCTATTATAACGGGGTCTTTCCAGTTTTTAGCTAACAAAATCGTTGTTAAATAATTTCGAAATGTATGCGCTACCTTTATAAATTGAAATTTTTGTTAACTGACAAAAATGTATGTAAAACAATAAGAAACTGCATATGTATGTACACTCTCGGTACACAATAGACACGTTAAATAAACGTAACAATTCATTTATTGAAATACTGCATGTAGTTATTTACATTAATTAACATGTTTGAATAAATGATTCTATATAAGTATACGTATACATAAGAAACATACTCTCATTTCTTCAACATAAGAAATTACCATAAACAAGCAACAGAATAAAATGAAAATATTTTATGACATCGAACATGTGTTATATATATATATATATATATATATATATATATATATATATATATATATATATATATATATATATATATATATATACACATATATATATATATATATATATATATATATATATATATATATATATATATATATATATATATACATATATATGATATTATGCAGGATACAAACATTTAATCTAAATGTCACTTGGAGTTTAGCTTTATATAAACTATGTAATATATTATAGCACTATATGTATCGCAGCATAAAATAGAATAAACGACCACTAACAAACGTTATTGAATATAATAAAAACATAACCGCTATTCTCACAGGCCAATTAACTTACTTAATTAATTAAGAAATTATTTAAATAATTTCGTAGAAATCTTTCTCAGCTATTAAATTAGTAGCGCTCATATAATATAATTTTCTTACATTTGGATTATTAATTGTCATCAAACGAATTATTATTAGATAGACTTAATGATTATTATGTCTGACAAAAAAAGTGTGACGCCCATGTTCTTTGGTTTTACAAATTTTTTGTAAGTATATTTTCATAAAATGCCGATTAACGAATGAGAAAACTAACCATCGCAATGACTTACCTTTGATGACAAGTTTTTTTTACCATTTTTGCCTTAAATGCTTACCTGTAGAGTAACTAAACAATACTTGCCAAAGTCTATTAAAATGATGTACTTTGTGTTTTTAAAGTGGCTTTCACAATTTTTTATCTTAGAAATTTTTCTACTTAGAAATTTGGAGAAATTGGCATAAGAAGCCCTGGGTAAAATTTACTTTGTAAAAACTACAAAGGGGTAAAGTTTTGGTTTCTGAAGGATTTATTTTTTTAATGAAAGAACTAAATTCACCAGACGAAATCGACAGTTGGTTGGAACATAACTGGATTGTAACTATTACATGATAGTTTGATAAACGAGGATAAGAAAATAAACATCTAGATTATGCAAATAGTACAGATCAAGGCATATTACCATTCGGTTAACGAAATTTAATAAAAATATTTAAAAATTCAAAAGTTTTTAAATGATCGCCATTAAAACGATTGGGAGATATTTGAAAATTTAAGCTTTTCGGTGTTTCTGCATTGGTGTCGGTAACCTAGCTCAATTTATGAAATTTATTATTATTACGGTACATCAGCAGTATAAACTCAATACGAAAGAAGTCAATACGCCATTCTGTGGCATATCTACCGTGCTATGGCTGGATTAAAGTTAGAGTATGTTTCTTCATATAATACTCTAAAATTTCGTTAAAAGTGATATGACTCCAGTATAATTGGCATTAATTTTATTGCACTAATTTACTAATTTTAAAGATAAGTTCGTTATGCCACACTTTGTCGAAAGCTTACAAAACCCATTGTATATTAAGAAATACGGCAGGGCAATAATTCTTCTCTTCAAATGCTTGTTCTATGTCTTTACAATCACTCGATGAACTTTATCTATGGTGGAATGTTGATTTTTGAATTCAAACTGGAAATTAGGTATAATCGTTCAAGTTTTAATCGTTTCAATATAGTAGGTAACAATGAGATCAGTCTGTATGATCTCACTTGCTCAGCTGCCTTGTCTGTTTTTTTTATCATAATTATTTATTCAACCTTGAAACAATCAGAGCACGTATTTGAGACGAAAACAAGCATTAAATAAATATATGGCCATAATTAGTTCTCTCTTTGATAGCTCCTTAAATAGACTTGGCCAAATTTCGTCTGTTTTAGGTAATATTTTTGGATTCAAGTTTAAGACTATTTCAAGATTTCTAGAGGATTGACGTTTCAGATGTTTGAAGGATATCTAAAATCTAGTTAATATAATATTTCTGCTTCTATGAATTCGTTTTTTTCTACATTTTTCTTTTACTTAGATTTCTATAAGAGACGTAGATCTCTTGTTCATGTTTTTCTCCTAATGCTGGTGTGATCCATTTAGCTGCCTAACGCATAGAGTTAATAAAATTTTTAACATGCAGTTTTAATTAAGTTCTTCTTTCGTTTGAAGACTATAACTTTTAGCTGAATTAGGTTTTCTAGTTTCTCCCTAACTAATTCCCAATCAGTAGATTTGTCGGTAAAGTTAATTTTCTTTATCTGTTTAATTATTAATGTGCTCAGTATTATAATTCGATATGTGGTCTGAAGTTAGGTCTTCGATTTAAATGTAATTTAAAACTATTTCTTTCGAAATGTAGAAGAGTCAATCAAATCAGGAACTTTGTTGATGTCTGTAGGCTAATAGGATGGTTTAAATTGAAGATATTCAATTTAAAATATTAAGATATTGAGTCTAACGATGTAATGTTCCAGTGTTCCAGGCTATTATACGAAGGAACTTTATACTGTCAAATACTTTTACGTTTCTTGTGTTTTATTTTGGGGTTTGGAATTATCTTGCAGTTTTCCACCCTGTTCAAAATTCCCTTAACATCTTATTTTTATTCCTAATGGTTAGCTTGTTGGTTCTGTGGTCTTTGCCTGATTTCCAAATTTTGGTTGTTGTTTGAAGTCTTGGTTACCTGGGGCTAGGGAACGCTCTCTTTGATAGTGTCATAATATTTATTTGTATTTTGTTGTAGTCCTTTAGCTATCATTATTTTCCTCGGCAGTAAATCAATAAGCTTTCCCTGGTATATCTGGCTCTTTTTTAACTAACCGGATGATCATTCCCTCTAGGAATACTAAAAATAGTATTTTGTGGTTTATAACATCGCTTTGTTTGATGATCCCTTGCACGTTTAACATGTTAAGCTTGCCTATTGCAATTTTTTCCTGTGACCTAAATGTTGATAATTTGTGCACTGCGGTATACATGTTACCTTTTAAGGAGGTTCGATAAACACCTCTTAATCTTTGATGTTTTTTTTAAACAGGCTGTAGGTTTGCGTAAAACAACGGGAAATGTCTAATAATTTTGTCATTCAATAACTTTTTGTATACGTTTATAATGTTAGTTACTTTATGTATGTGTTCGTCTGTATGACTGTGTAGTAAACTAATTGCTGAGTAGTTTTTTAATGTTATGTTAGACATTTTCAGAATGTAATGTTATTTTGATATCGTTATTAGATATTGCTTTAAGCTGATCAGATTCTTCTGACACTATCAATATCACGTTAAAATTTCTAATATTGCTCACATTGATTGGTGGTGGTAAAAATTGTTTTATACTTTTAGGCAGCTGAGACTTTGGGGATGGCGTTTTATTGAGTTTCCTTTTTTTATTTGCTATAATATGCCTTGATTGAGAAATTTCCTCATTAAGTTTATCTTTATCTGTAGAGTATTGTTTGTTTAGATTTTGTTGAGTCTGACATCTAATTGTAGTAGACGTAGAATGATCCGTTTGCCTCTTTAGAGCTTCAATTTTATTTTGTTAGTTAACCATAGTATCTTGATATTGGTTACACTGTTTCTTATATTGCTGGCATTAGTTTTATTTCAATATTCTGCTGCTCATACGAGACTAGTTTTGAGACTGTCGTCACTGATTTCACTGTCGTCTTGAAATGGACGGCGTCTTTATGGTATGTTGAGAACTTAACATATATCTATTAGAGGTAGAAGCTTATACTTCTATCTGCTATAGTAGCTAAGCATTCCACTACTAAAACATTGTCGAAGAATGTCAAAGACTAGAAGCTCGCTCGTTTTCCGAAGTTTCCTGTACTGGGTATACTAATCCCTGCACCGAAGCATAATTCTTCTCTTGATTTTGTATTTTTGGTAACCATCGCTATACGACCGGTGACTTATTTTAAAAGTGTTTTTATTTGATTCACAATATATTTACTATTTATGAAGTCTCAATTTGTGTATCATAAGTTAATCAAAATGCTCTAATAGAATTTTTGTTACGACTGTTTATTGATTGATTGATTGATTGATTGATTTTATCTCTTCATATATTAAAATACTAATCTAATTTTTTTTCGTTACAGGTAAAAATGAAGATACTTCTAACAAACACTATTATTATGGTATGTAGTCGATTTGAGACACTGCTAATTCTAGAATTAAATAAACAAATAAATCATTAACCACCAAAAATTGTTAATTAATCGCAAGTTTTATAACCATAATTTTGTGTAATCTACCCAAATAAACTTAACTAATTTTGTTTGTTTAGCGGTTACGTATGATGTCAATATTATGAAACCAATTTATTTTTAGAATTTATTATAAATTGTTATATAGATATTAAAAATTAATCTTGTTGTGTGTTCATTAAAATGAATGCTAGAACTCCTACATTTCTTGTTTTTTATATATAGTTGTATTGTCTTTCTGGCCACCTCTTCACTATTAAAATCACTAACAATATTTTAATTTTAAAAGATTTTTATTTTCTAATTTACTAAACGGACACACCAATAACATTTTTAGCTGCTATTTTTCACACAAATTCTCATTCAATTTTATCCAATCGATAAATTCTATTTCGAATGCCACCACTTCAAATTATTTGATTAATTTTCAATCTACAATTTACACGTTCAATTGAACTCAACAACAAATTCAAGATCAAATTCTCAATCGGTAGTTAACTTTTTTTTATGTTTTTAATTAAAAAGAAATATAATTTATTTATTTATTATAAATTTATTGCCAAGCACCAACAACCAAACAACAACAACAAAAACATATAATATTCTAAATTTATATAATAAATTCAATCAAAAAGTTTTTTTTTTTTTAATATTTTTATTCAAATTACCCTCTAAACTTTATCCAATTCATCAAATTAAAAAAAAAAAAAAAAGTCAACGGCATTTAATTTTACTTTATGTACTACTTATGTATGTAAGAATACATATTTTATGTATAAAAAGGAATTTTTTCTTCTTCATAATATTGCGCTTATATTCACGTAAGAATTATTTATAATTTTCTTCATCTTTTACTTCTTCACAAATGATCGATGATAATGATGATGAAGATGATGAAGGGAATTATAATGATAGAGTAAAAAAAAAATAATAATTTTCCCTGTTTACGAAAAAAAATTATTTATATTCATAAAATTATAATTATTATTTTTAATAATAAAAAAAAAACGATTAAGATATCATATTTGTTAGTTAAACTGGGATTTGCATAAAATCTTAGCACAACAAAACAAAATCACTTTAAAAGAAAAGCTTCTAGTATGATTTAATAAAAAATATTTTTACCCTCAATTGCTTGGTTTAAATAAATTTAAGTGAACAACTTTTCGCACTTAAAGCTAGCTGTAAGCTTTGATTAAACTATTAAATTTTTTCAGTAAAAACTGTCAGTAATATTTAAGAAAAGTAAGTGTTTAGCATAAAAATGTGAGCTTTGATTAACACAAATGTTCATAAATGTATAAAATATACTTAAAAGTTATATAAATATTCATAAGCGTCACTACCTAGTTTGTGGTTCAATATTTAAACGATCGTGGTTTAAGCTTGGCTTTTTCCAATTATACTTTTTAATAAACAATTAAAGCTCCTGGAAAATTTAATATTAAATAATACAAATTTTTTTAAGTAAGTGCTAAAAGTATTTTTAGTAAAAAAGCTCTTTTATAGGGAAAACAAAAACTGACAGTTATATTTGAAAAAATGTAGTGTTTAGCATAAAGCAGTTTTAAATGGTCCGAGTGTAAACATTTTTGTCGCATTTTATACTTTGAGATGCTACCGTGAATGTGCAATAAACTTTTTTTGCAATAGTCAAAATATTTAACACGTATAATATATCTAACTGAAATATAAATGATAGGTCAAAAGGGAAGTCTAAAAACATTGTGGCAAACATGTTTGAAATAAACTTAAAGCTTTAAAATGAATTCGATAAATTATGAATCTCAAATTATAATTTTTTAAAGCTAGTCATTTTCTATTTGTTGTAATAAAAATATATATGGGTTAGTTAAACTTGAATTTGCATAAAATTAAGCACAACTCAACAAAATTACTTCCAAACTAAAAGCTTTCAGTAATATGTAATAAAATAATTATTTGGAATACAATATTTTAACATCGTTCATTGTTGGGTTAAAAAATTTAAGCAAAATGCTTCTTCGTAATTCTTTAAAAAAGTTAAAAGCTAATAGTAAGTAAAAGCTATTAGTTATATTTAAGAAAAGTTAGTGTGGAACATAAAGTTTTTTTACTGAGCTTTGTTAAATTAAAATGTTTATATGCAGGCTTATTTTACAATAAGATATTTAAAATGATTGTGGTTTAAGCTTGACTTCTTATTTCATAAACAATGAAAGCTCCTGAAAAGTTTAATATTACAATATATTTTTTAATATAATATTGCTTTTTTTTTATAAAAGCTTGTCATTACAAATTTTTTTAAGTATATGAAATTACTAAAAGTAATTTTAGTAAAAAGCTCAGTTATATTTTAAATTTTAAAAGCTGTCAGTTATATTGTATAAAAGTGGGTGTTTGGCATAAATTAGTTTCGTAATGGTCTGAGTGTAAAAAACTTTTTGTAATCCATACTGTGAGCTTTGATATATATATTTTATTGAAATATAAATGCTAGGTCAAAATAGAAGTGCATAAAATTGAAAGCCAAATGTTTGAAGTAAACTTTAAACCTCTAAAATGATTTTGATAAATTTGACTCCTTAAATGATAATTCACTTTCAAGAAAATCATATACATTTTTTCAAGAAAAATATATTTAAAGTAGAAGCTTTTTCGCTCATTGCTTGGTTTTAATAAAATATAAGAAAAAATCTTTTAAATAATTCAAACTGAAAGCTTTGGTTAAACTATTTAACATTTTTAGCAAAAGTAAAAGCTTTCACTGAATTGTATTTAATGTTAAGAAAATTTAATGTTTGGTCAAAAATATTTTTTTATGAATTTGAGATTAAAAAGCTTTTATGCAATCCATATAGTTGAAGCACAATTGTTTTTATGCGGTTCCGTATTTGTTTTTCCCACTCAGATGTATTAATTATTTTTTAATTTAATTTTATTTAGTAGTTTTATTTAAACTGTCACAACTGTTACATAATTAAAGTTAAATTTAAATGTTAATAAGTTAATTTATGTTGAATTTTGTAAGATGAAAATTATCTTCGCGCATACTTCATTAGGCAAAAGCTCTAAAACCCAAATGAGCCGGTTTCTTTTATTGAGAGCGTGAATGCGTACACTGCATCAATTAGTGGTTGATGCCTCGCCGTTCTCCCGGTGGTTGAAGTGGCATTTGTTTATTATTGACCAGGACTACTAATTTTTCTATAGCTTAGTTTCGTGTTGGTTTAATTTACTTGGTTCTTTGTTGGAGAGATGTATGGATGGGTTGACTATAGCAACTTCAAAATAAGCAATAAATGTGCTACTGTGGTTTATTCTAGTCTTGGTAGCTCAGTCTGTTTAGACCAAATTTGGTAGTGGATAAGGAAAGCATAACTCACACCCACTTCTTGCAAATCATCCTCCCCAATACATCCGCTATTATTATTGGCGACCAGCAACCAATAATGGTATGTACTAGCATGGATCAGCTTCAAATGCTAGCAATTTACTATCGCATTGAACTTGTTCCTATTTAAGGAAATTGTTATAGTATTTAATTTCCGTCATAATATTTACTACTTCGTTGTATGTATACTATGCTGGCAGTTGCAAGTTTGCTGGCTTCAAGCACTTCTTTAGATAATGAAAATTTGTCATGAAATGTTGGCCAAAATGATGCTTCTTGATTTAAGAACGCTAAAGTTCTTTAGATATAGTAGATCAGCTGATTGGAATTGGCTGGTACATGTAATTTATTTTTAGATGATTTTATGTCTTGCTTTTTCGACACTCAATTTGATACGAAAGTTTTCTATCCCATAATTGAGTAAAGCACAATTTATTTAGCTACATGTATAGAAATTTATGACATCTAACAGTTGTGTGTGTCTATTAAGTTTACTGAGAAGTTGAGAACACATTAAACTTTTGAAGGTTTGGTGAAACTAAACGAAGTAGCTGTCGGCTAAATATTGGAACCAATAAGTGTGCCTTCATGTGCTGATGGTGTTGTTAAAAATGTTTCAGCTTAATTAGATAATTGTGTAGGCGATGTACTTAAGTACTTAGAAAATTATTCAAATCATCCATTGTGGGTAACTATCTGTAGAAGGGTAGCATTATGTCAATTATTTTTTTGTGTCGGCATCAAATTTATGATATCATTTGGTAGAAAATCACTTCATCCAACTGTAAAACAGCTTATACGGTTTGGAAATTACCTGGAGTTGTTACATAAATATTCAGATCAGTATTTACCAGTATTCAATATGAAAACTGCCATGGGTTTTGTGGGATTACTTCTTTACAATATTCGTTGATAATTTCAATCTTCTTTGAGCATCAATACTTGTTGATGGTTTTTTTTTCGATATCAGAAATTATTACGAACGTGTGAAGAATGTCAGTAAGATCATTTTGCAATTTTGGACCGGTCATCATTAAGTCATTTAATGATATGCATGTAGTGTTTTTTTTTCCATATCATCGAACACGACATGAAGTGTAGTTGTGCTGCTGTTTTGTTTAAGTACGCCATTGTGTGAAATATAATATATAGCTTTCACTTACTTCGAAGTTTTCAGAGTCCGTTCTGATAGGCTGCCTATGCTTCAGATTAAGATATTCTTCCATGAACTGATGCATCTGTTTGAATGATGCATCTCTTATAAACTTTCTGTCGAGTTGTAATAACCTCGTCTCGTTTTATAGGTCGTTTTAGCTCATCCAATGATCAAAGTTGTGATCGAGAATGATGAACGAAACCAATTATTTATTTGACTCAGGTCTTTTGATAAATTTATACGAAAATAACGCATGCACAACTTGGGTTTTGTACAATTGGGTTACAAAAGGAGCCACTTTTAATAATTTGTTTTGAAAGAAGCTTATAGATGGTTAAGTAAAAGCTCCATTATATAATATAAAAATAAAATCTAAAAAAATGTTAAAATTAAGAAGTTATTTATTTAAGAACTACACATAATTAACAAAAATTTTTTTAGTAAACATTAAAGCTTTTAAAAAAAAGTATTTTGTGTAGTACTTTCGTGTTCAGATATTATATGCCAAAGCTCTGCTATTTATCAAATTTTTTGAATGAAAAGACGCTTCTTTTTGAAATATTTTTTTATATTTTAAACAGGTTTCTAAAATTTGCATTCAAATAAAAGCTCTACATTTTTCAAACAATCATTAAAGCTTTTTATGGGTTTTCATATTTTTTATCTGTAAATTAAACTATAAGAAACTGATAGAAAACAAGTTTAAAAGCAGATATTATTTTGATCTTCTAAATGGAGCTTTACATTTCATTTATTGACTATTAACACAATCAAAACCGTGCTCACAGTTTTCAGAATAGTATTTTACTTTGATGATATTCTTTCAAGTATTATAAAACCTTTTTTAATTAGAAGCTTTAAAGTTTTTGTTTTTCTTTTCAAATCGAAAGAATCCAATCGAAATTCTAATAGTTTTTGATGGTGTACGATGATAGTTAAAATAATACATGTAAGAGCAATATGTTGAAAAGTTTATTTTATTTTCATATTTTCTGATTTCTTGAATAGATCAACCTCATACCTTCGTTGTTAATCATATTTTAAGAAGGCAACATGAAAATTGCGTTTTAGAAATAAATCATGATCAATTTTCATCATTATTATATATTTTATGTTTGCTTAAAAGTTTTTTTTATTTTGTTTTATGCATCATAAAAGTTCATAAGGTTAAAATAATCAAAAAATTTTTCTAGAATATATATATATATATATATATATATATATATATATATATATATATATATATATATATATATATATATATCGTAATTGTGGGAGGATTATTGAAGAAATTTATTTGATTTTAATAATAAAATTGATTGTGAAAGTTAAATGTTTTTTCTACTATCTAATTGTGCAATTAGTGTGTAACAACAATCATAATTTATACATCATGAATCATGATATCATTAAATCAAAGAAAAACATTTATATTGTTGTTATAAAATCTAAATGATAGTAATCAATCATTAGATTATTATTATATGAAATGACGTTAAACCCTATGTAATCTTTTTACAATAAAAATATACTTGATGAACAGAAGATAAACAGAACCAAAACGCGTTTCAAAGATGACGAGGAGCACGGGGAGTCGATGTGTAAAATCCTAAATATTATTAACCTTTATCACACTTTGTCATTATCACCCCCTTATAAACACATAATATATATATATATATATATATATATATATATATATATATATATATATATATATATATATATATATATATATATATATATATATATATATATATATATATATATATATATATATATATATATATATATATATATATATATATATATATATATTTATAGTATTTGTTAAAGACACATTTTATTGTATCATTTTATTTTGTTGATAACAATTTTTTTATTTTGAATACAATTTTCATATTTATTTCCCTCAAGCATTTTTACCAGGACGAAAAAAATAAATAAAAATATTGGTAAATTTTGCACCATAATACCGACAGTAGGAATGGTGAAACCGAAGTTTTATACACAATTTACAATTGAGTTTGATTGGTGGAATGATTGGGTGGCAATAAAATTATGAACATTTTCAATCGAAAGTGATGGATAGTTGTTACAATTTATTGTACATTTTTCAGAGGAAAAGTTAAAATTTTACCAATTTAATATTATATTTAAAAACCATAAAGGGCTTTTTCAGTTGAATAACTTTTTAATTTAAACATTTTTTTTTGGTTGATTATTTAAATTGACAATTTTAATTTGATTGACACAATTTTTTATTTAATTGGTTTTCCTAATTACTTTAGATAGTTTTTATTTTTGGACTGTACTCTAAGCATTACTTTAGTAAATATAGCAGAAAAATTTCCTTCACCGCGTCTCTAAAGAGATCTTTGGAACCATTTGATATGAATGCCAATGAAAACCCATGGTAAAAGCTTTAATAGAAATTTATTTACCAAACATATGATTTTATACTACAAAAAGCTCTAATGGAAAATTATTTTACATTAAGGATATGATAAATGATTTAAAAAGGTTTCATAGTTTGTCTCATGGAAATAATACTGTAATAAATACAGTGAACATACAAAGGCTTTTAAGTTTCGGCATAATAAAAAAACTTTTATAGTTTAAATAATAAATATTAAATTTATTATTAAAGCCCGCCTATATACTTGTCATTGGACATGTAGTGATTATTATAATGTGTTTGCTTAATATGCCGTGAAAATGATTTTTATTCCCGCGGCTGACTTCAACACCGTTACCAGTTTGGAGTAAAACCATTCATTGAACTGCCCATTTACACCAGTTAGCAATAGAAAAAAATTGTCTGAAAAATGTTGTAGAAGATTTCAGTAAAGAGTTAACTATCGCATGTAATGCTGTTAATTACTAAAGCACTAATAGAAAAATATTTGTAGTTTTAAAAGCTTAGTATAAAAGCTTAGTAGTTTACCAAAATAAACGGTAACTTTTTTTACACTTAGGATTTTATAAATACTTTTGAAAGCTTTTTATTTTTATTATATTTGAAATAAAACTATAATAAATAAAGTTAACTTGTTAAAGCTTTTAAGCTTAGGCATGAGTAAATGAATGGAACCTTTCCAAATAAAAAACTTGACTTTCGAAAAGAGTAGTTTCACGGTAGTTCTATAAATGTTCTAGTTTGAATTAAAGTTTAATTTATGGGTTTAAATTACGAAAGCTTTTTTATAATTTTTTTTGTGGTTTGTAAAAACTTACTAGTTTATTCTAATACAGTACATACCTTTTAAATTCCTAATTTTATAAATACTTTAGACTACTATCTTCAGTCTAAATAAAATTATACTGTTATAAATGCAGTGAACATATAAATGCTTTTTTAAATTATCTATCTAAATTTGAGATTTCAATTAAATATAAAAGATAATTTTATTAATTACTGGTTTAAGATTCTCACTGAGTTCAATAAATAAAACTATTTTACAAACTTGGTAGCTTCCCCAGCTTAACTTATAATTTTTTTTTACATTAATGATTTTATAAATACTTTTATAATATAAATCCTTTTATAAAAGCCTTTTAAAACAAGGTTAATTGAAATTAAATTGTAGTGAACATTTTAAAGCTTTTAAATTTGGGCAAATAGTAATAAATCATTTCTAAAATAAAAATCTCGTTCATTGTAAGCTTAAATTCCTTACTAAGTTGAATATATAATTCTAAGTCAAACATAAGATTTTGGCTTACAAAAGCTTTAATAGACTATTTTTTGTGCTTTTCAAAAAGTTGGTAGTTTTTCCTAATATACATTTTTATAACATTAACGATTTGATAAATACTTTAGACATCTTGAATGACTAAAATAAAGCTGTATTTAATAAGTACAGTAAACATATAAAAGCTTCTAAGTTTGGGCGTAATACAAATAAAAAAATAACATATAAAAACTACTATTTCATTTTTAAAATAGCTCGTCTAAAAAAAAAATAGATTTCTGACAAAACTTAATTCGTTTTCAAGTTAAATAAAAGTTTTTATATTACAAAAGCTCAATAGATTATTACTAATAATTAATCTTACTAATATACTTTTAAAAAATAAAATGAAAACATAAAAGCTTTCAAGTTTGTTAATAGAACTCGTCTATTAATTTCATTCTATGTAGAGTGAATTTTCTAAGTAAAATTTATGGTTTCATAGTATAAAAGCTCTAAAAGAATGTTGTTTATGCTTTTACATTATTTAAATATTTTAGAAAGATTTCATAATTAGTCTGACTAAAGAATTACTAAATAAATATAACGAACATATAAAAGTTTTTAAATATGAACAAAAATTATTTGGGTAAATTAATGTTTCATTTGCGAAATTGCAAACCTTGTCTAAAGGATTAATTGCATATCTATAACTTCGTAACGTTTAGTAAATTAAGATTTAATATATGATTTATATTACAAAAAAGCTCTAACACAAAATTATTTGTAATTTTTGAAACTTTGGTGGTTATAAAAAAACTATGGTATTTCTTTTTACAGAATCTAAAACATACTTTAGACTATTTTCATAAAACTAGTAGACTAATTGTCTAACTTAAATTGTAATACACAGTAAATAAATAAGGCTTTTAAATTTGGGCATAATAAAAATTACAAAAATTACTGCTTCATTTCTGAAATAGTAAAACCTCGTTTATTTGTTTATTAAAACACTGAATTTTAATATTAAAAAAAGCTCTATTAAATAATAAAATTATCTATAAATAATTAGTAAAATGTCATTTTAGTTAAATGTAGTTTCTTTTAGATTAACGATTTTATCAAACATTAGCTCTAAAATAAAATTATTTGTGCTTTTAAAAACTTGGTAGTTTATCATAATAAACAGTTTATTTTACAACTACTTTGGATTTTATAAATACTTTGGAAAGCTTTCTTAATCACTCTGACTAAAAAACACTGCAATAAATATAGTAAATATTTAAAAGCTTTTAAGTTTGGACATAAATTATTTAGATAGTTCACAAATTAGAAATAAAAATAAAATACTTCTTAATATTAGTTTATTTACATTTGGTTAGTTAATTATATTATTTTGAACCACAAAAGCTCTTTTATTAGATTTTTTAAATACTTTAGAATGCTGACTTTTGACTAAAATAATACTGTAATAAATACAGCAAAAATAAAAATACTTTTATATTAGGACAAAAATTAATTGGATAACTTAACTTGTCATTTTTGAAACAATAAAGCTTTTTTTGGAAAATAATAAATTTCTTACTAAATTCTATATATTTTCGTTAAGTAAAAAGACTTTATTTTAAAAAGCCCTATAGACATTTTTTAATAGTTATAGTGGTTTTTAAAAACATAGAAGTTATCTTTATTACGACGGTCGCTTTACCATTAAGAATTTTTAAATTCTTTAGATAATTGTCTTAATTAGTTTAACTAAAACAGTGATGTAATAAATACAGTGAACATGTAAAAACTTTAAAGTTTTGGCAAAAATTAATTGGGTAATATAATGTTTCATTTTATAAATAATAATTAAGCTCGTTTTTTTAAAGGATTACTTTAATACTATGTACAATTGATTTTCTTACTTAAATATGTGGTTTTATATTATAAAAGCTCTAAGAAATTGTATGTGATGAATAACTTCAATTTAACCTATTATACCACAGTTTTTTTTAGATTTTTAATAAGAAAGCTCGTCTACTTAAAAAAACCCAGACATTTTCTAAGTAAAATCAATGATTTTATGTCGCAAAAAATCTATTAGAAAATTATAAATGGTTTTTAAAAAATTGATAGTTTACTCTAATATGTCACAGTGTATTTTACATTAAGAATTGTTAAATACTTTGGAAAGATTTCTTAACCAGTCTTACTAAAAAAACACTGTAATAAATACAGTAAACATATAAAAGCTTTTAAATTTGAATATAAATTAATTGGTAACTTTTGTATTTTTATGTAATAATAAAGCACATCTTTGAAATGATAAATTTCTTACTAAGTTCAATACATTGTCTAAGTTAAATCAAAGGTTTTCTATTACAAAAGCGTTTTAGAATTTTTTTTCTTTGCTAGGATTGAAGTAACATATAGTAACATATAAAACATTTTAAATTTGGCAAAAATGAATTGGATAACTTAATGTTTCATATTTGAAATAATAAAGCTCGTTTGTTGAAAGGATTAATTTGATTCTATGTTAAATACATATTCTAAGTTAAATTTATACTGCAAAAGCTCTAATTGATAATTGTTTATGAATTTAAATACTTGTAAAACTTTAATGATTAATTAATACTTAAGACTGCTTTTATAATTAGTCTGATTAAAATAATACTGTAATAAATATATTAAACATATAAAAGCTTTTATGTTTTGACATGAATTATTCATTTAATTTGTAATTTATAAATAAAAATTAAACCACTTCTGTTAATGCATATTTCATATTTCATTTCCGCAATAATAAAGCTCTGCTATTTAAAGGATGTCTTTCTTAACTTCAATATATTTTCTAATTTAAATATATAGTTTTGTATTAAAAAAGCTCATAGATAATTATTTGTAATTTTTACAAATTTGGTAGCTTCTTCAATTTATTTTACATTAATGATTTTATAAATACTTATGAACGTTTTTTAATAATTTGTTTATAGGAATATCACTGTAATTAATTTAATGAACATATAAAAGCTTTTAAAACTGATTAAATTAGATGGTTCAATTACTGTTTCAAAATATAAAGCTTGTCTACTGAAAATATATATTTCTTACATTTAAATAAATGTTCTTAGTTAAATATATGGTTTTATATTACAAAAGCTCTATTAGAAAATTATTTATATTTTTTTGTAATATACTTAATATAGTATTTGCATCTAAATTGTTTCTTCTCAAGGTTCTTTCCCACAGATTCAATACTATAATCGTTTAAAAATTTAGAGTCCTGCAAAATTCAGTTTCAACATTAAATTAAAATTTAAAACTTTCCATAGATTTATTTTTTAAGCCCACATATGCAGATATAATTCATACTTTTATGATTACGTTCATAATTACTCTTTGATTGGAACATCCTCTTATTTAAAAAAAAAATACTTTTTTATAAAAATTAATTTTTAAAACTAAACCGCATTCAAATTAATATTACCTATTCTAATTTTCCACTTAGAAACCGTCATCTGTTTAACCAATTTCACTAGGTGAAAATTATAAATTACAAATGATAATATATTTAATTTATTCCACTAATTACTTTGCTATAAAAATCCTCATTCCACTTTCCAAAACACAAAAAACTTACCTAAATTACTAATTACTAATATATTCTATATTGCAAATCTAATTTTTGTTTTTGTTCATAATATAATTAAAATAATTAAATTTCATTTAGTAAAATAAAAATATTTTTATTAATGATTATATTCTTATAATTTAATTTCTTGTTTTATTCTTGTATATAAGACAAACTTTATCTTTACATGATATTTTCTTATATACATAAAATATAATAATAATAGTTCAGTAATAACGGTTTTATTCTTGTACCTGACGATGAAACTAAAAAAAAAGCGTTGACAGTATAAAAACTTATTTTGATTTATGTATCTCAAAACATTTTTTATAATCAATTGAAAGTTTTCGGTATCTAATCCATCGTGAGTTAAAATATATTTTCATGGAAAGATTAAAGAAATGTTCTGGATCTGATTATAAGATTGAGTTAAAGTTTTAGTTTTTAATTTTGTTATTTTGTAAAATTAATGAAAATTTTTATAAAACATTTTAAAGGTATCGTTTCTAGTTTAACGAGGTTTTAACAATATAAAAAATATATGTTTATTGCAAGAACAAAATAGTTAAGCTTTACCATCAGTAGCAACTATTTAATTTTATTTCATTAGAAGTTTGTAAAGTTTAATTTTTATCTTTCCACAGGAAGCTTTAACCTTTTTTTCTATATTGGATTATAATACTACAGGTGATATGAATTTCAAATCTATCTTATATTTTAAGAGAGCTTTTGATATGTCAGATATCAACTAAACTTGTCTCGTTATCGCTGGATATTCTGTAGCGTCGCTATTTCATGAAGGTTATCTACCGTTTCTTCACTGGTCTCACTTTTTTATCGGGTGACCTTAAATGGGCTACATTAATCAACACCTAGATGAAGAAGAAGTAGGTTCCTCATGTCTAGTTATTTGTTTTGGGATTTACTTAATACAATTAATGAACTTATTCGTTAGTGATTTTTTTTACTGCTGAATATTTAACATTTTCACCAGTAAGTAGACTTACTATAAAACGATTATGTGGTAAGTGTGTATTCCATAACGAAAAAAAGCTTTTAACTGGACCACCTAATTGGATGACACATTTTAACCAAAGCTTTTGGCTTACCTGTTCTATATACTCAAGCGCCTCATTTGCTGCCATGAACGCTCTTTGAAGTTTTTTAAACTCTAAGTCTCTCATTCCAACGACTACGAAATGGTATACTAATTTATTGTTTTTGGCCATTTTGATACAGTTGTTTGGAATGCTTCCACTGGCTGAATCCACTGGCCAAATCCGACTTTTTTGTTCTAGTGAATTGAAAAATATATCAACTCCAAAAAGTACGTCAATTGGAGCACACTTGTTAAAATTGGGATTCAGATACCTTTGAAATAATGTTGTTGCGGACTTTAACATCTTACTAATGTAAAGTGTTCATACGTATTCTTTAACTTTTGCGCAGAACTAATATGCAACGCGTAATTATCTTTGTAATTTAGACCCAGTTTCTCTTTTTCTGTGTTTTGACATTCATTTAGCAATTTTTGCACTCTTTCTTACTTGATATATACATTTTATCCCAAATCGCACTAGTATTTTTCACTAGTATGTTGCGACTTACGTAAGCGTGTGACTTTGTCCTGTATCCCTTGACTATAGCTCTTTGCTTTTTAATCTTTTCATGTTAGGTATCACTTTATCAACTATAAACCTCTGTCCTTGCTTAGGTACCAATGTTTGTATAGACACGAATACTAACAAATCACTTTTAATTGGTGCTTCTAGCCAAGTTCCATAAACACATTTTATTGCGTACACTTGCGTTTTAGGTCTGCTTAGGCTTTTTGATGCTTTCGAAAGGGAAAATCATATTTAGGATTTCAGTTTTTCACTTATGTTTCTAACTTCCAAAGATAATTATTGTGTTGAAGTTTCTTTTACTCTTAGGAGTTATATTATACTTAGCTGATTTTTGTATTTTATTGTTAAGTTGTAAATATTCCGAGCTTTTAATTAACACTTGATGTTTAACATTGTCGCTGACTAGTTTCTGGATTAGTTTTTTAATTAGTACAAATATTAGTTAAAACCTTTATCAAATCTCTACTTAACATATTCATGCAACTAACATTAATTCGGTAAATTCTACATTGCTTTGATTAAAAATTTATGATATTTACCCAAATCTCCTCCTTATCATTTAATTGAAACGACGAAATAAAATTGGTATAGGAACCCCAATTAGACCAATCTATAACCTCCCTCACCAAATTTCAAATAATAAATTTCATATGTTGATTACATTCAATTACCTTCGAGAAACACAAAATATAAACATTGTGCAGGACATTAATAACAAATAAACTAAATTTTTCGTGCAATTACAGTGTTCACCCTAAAATAATACAAAAAAAAATTCAACATCGATCTTATGTTTTTTGGTCTTATAAAAAGGATACATTGTACTCGTAGATATCTCCCCCAATGCAGCATGGTTATAGAAGTCTATCGAAGAAAAACCAAAAAGCTTTTGTTATTTAATTTCGTGTGTGTGTACGTATTTGCTTGGATATGTCTAGTAAAATCGAGAAAATTTCACCTTTATCGAAATATAAGCTCGTATACACAAAAAAAATATATACGAAATACAATAACAGGGAAAAGGGATTTACTTTAGGGATAAAAATTAAGGAAAAACAAAATTACTTTTGAAGATAAATCACACAAAAAAAAATCGAAAAAAATTCGGTTTTTCCGTCTTCAGTCTCAATTGTTCGACTTAATACAAAAAAAAATCTTATTATATATTTTTTTTCTATAGGTGTTTATATATAAAGAGGGTTGTATACCTCAGTTCTTAAAATAATCTTTATACGATTGGTTTTAATATTGGCTATGTATTATTTATATAAGGAAACTTCATTAAATTTGGCACAAAACCAACTTCTTCGATCTATATACATACTTTTACTTATGTATATAAGTTTTCGTGTGAGTAATTTTGGTTGATTTAATAAAGGCTGGTGAGCAAGGTGATTGAGTATCGGTTGGATTTTAGAAAAAAGGAAATCAATTTCGTGTAAATATTTATCTATAGTGAAAAATTAGTCTCAAAATCAGATAAACCTTTTTTTATATATGAAATTAATAAAGGAGCCAATAGATGATGTCTGAAACATTGTACTGTACAGCAATAAAGTAAGCCAAACTACTAAAAGTGGATCAGTATGGATCCCCGTTCTTGATTTGAGAGACAATTATCCTTACATAATACGATTTTAAACTGCATATAATACTAAGCAATGCACTAATTAATAATTGTTTAACATTTGTAACATAAACAAGCTTTTCCGAATTTCAAATTTCGAACAATAGAAAATTAACACGACTCGGCTTTACAATGATATATTAATGTAGTAGTAGGACTCTAGTTGTTGATCGATCAACACATAAATTGTGAATAATTGTGTAAACAAATGTTTTTTAAATTATGTAAATTATGTGGATGTTTCAAATTAGTTTCTCGAAAGGATAACTATCAGGCAATATTAGGTAAGTGAAAATAAATAGTTTTGATTTAAAAATTGTTAGATATCGATGTATATATAGCCATAATCGATCAATCCAAATAAAAACATTTACTGTATGTAAATCATAGTGTTAGTGCATGTATATAAACAACGTTGGTTAGTTGCAATTAAAGTGCGTAATATTTTTTATTGAATTTTTTTATTTTTGGTTCTAACAGTTAAACCGGATTTGAGTTGGTTGCAATTTGATCGTATGTTTTTAAAACATATTTGCACAAATATGTTGCGCAAATTGTTTGATCATGTATTGGACCCTTAAGATAATAAGCATTCATATGCGTGTAGTGATTCTTTAAATGTTGGTACTATTAACTATACTGTCACATTCATACACATTTTATTTAGATGTTTAATTTGTGCCTTCACTATATCTATATACAATCAGGCGGTATAGGTTTATTTTGTACTTTATTTGTGCGTTTTCGTGGCAGTGCATAGAAACAAATCTCACAATGTTACCAGTTAACACAGTGTTTTTTTATTTTATTTTTTATTCCTTATTTTATATTACAACTGAATTTATTCATTTAGTAATTTCATCGTCACAATTTTACACTTTTATTGAGGTGAAGACTATTGGCTAGTCCCCTTTACTAGTTATATAGGCATTTAATTTTTAATTCGATTAGATCACCATAAGATCAGTTGGCTCTCTTCTGTTTAAACGTGCCCCATACATCGTTTCGTGTTTCTTAATTTCGTCATCAACCGTCTATATCTTTAGACCTCTATGTAGGTCATCATCCCTTATGTACCATGGAGCAATAACTATACAACGTTGCACTTTGACATTTTTATGTTAGTTTTTTTTCGTAGAGCTACACAGGCACATTAAATATTCGTTCTGTACTGACAATCCGGAATCCTCCACAGCAGCCAAACACAATAATAATATTCGGGTTTTATAGACCATTGCAGTCCCGTACCACATCAACATTCTGGCTCCATCGGATTGGATCCCGAGCTTGTTCTTCTTATCGTTTTAGACAACCCGAAGAACACATGTCGTTTTCTTCGCCGAAGAGCCATCGTCCCGATAGTGACCACTGCGCCCACGAAATGGTGGCTCTCCTTTTAGATCGGCTTACAGGACGTGACTGACCAGAGCAAGATCTTATCAAACCAATAATTTTTGGGTTTAATTTTTATCATACCAAGAGTCGCCTGAGTCGCATCGAGAACCGAAATTTTCAATACCTCTCATAAAGCGTTCACATCATCAGAACAAGGGCTGGTTTCCATAATTGTGCTTTCTCATATTCGTTTAGCAGACCTTCACAAGTTACGTTTTCCTTCGATCTCTGATTTGTATGAAAACTGCCATTTTCTCTTTGCAGTGACCAATTCATGACGACTGCCTACAAATTTGGCAGCCGACTGATAGGATCTCACATCTTTGAAGGCCCAAGACCTTTACTCTTAGAAATTAACACATGGTCAATTTGACTTCGAGACGTCTTACGACGGTGTGTCCTTGTTGCCAAGTAAATATTTTATAAGGAAAGAATGTGGTAGCCACAATGAGGTCATACACGACTGCAAAGTACATCATTCTTTCCCCACTATCGAATGCTAGATCGTGTCGAAAGTATGGACAAATGTTTTCACATAAGTCAGTCTGATTTTTGTCTAGCATTAAAGTCACCAATCACTATTCTGACGTCAGGCTCCGATATGATGGATCTCATCATATCATCCAATTTCTTCTAAAATAAGTTTTTACTTTTTGGGTTGGATTACATCCTGAGCCTGGTATTTAATTTCATTGCCAACAACTTAGATGTATTTGAGTAAAGAATCTACCGACCATTTTATAACTACAGGTCCGCTACATATTTTGGTCCGCATCTTATTTTATCACAGGCTTTTTGTAATTTATTTGAAGATTTCTCGATGATGTCACCAACAGCCAGTATCGTAATCCATGTTAGGTAAGTCTCTTGTATAGAGCAGGTAGAGTATCGGTCCTAAGACACTACTTTGTGGATCTCCTGCTAAAATTTTCTTAAGCCAGAGTAACTGAATCTGAACTGATATTGCAGTAAAAGATTTTTTTCCTCTATAACTATTTTTAACCTTTCAAGAACTAATTTCTCAATCAATTTCGGAATTACCGGAAGAACTGAGATTGGTCGGTATGATTTTCTATCGTTCACTAGCTTTTTCGATTTCTGAACCATTATTACTTCTGCTACTTTCCATTGTCTGGGTACATATTTTTCCCGAAAGCCGCATTGATGATCTATAGTAAATTATTTCATCTCGTCATATTGCACTCATTTTCATCAGCGGTTTGTCTGCATAATTGCTGGAAATCTTCGAAGTGTACAGCAAACATATCAATTTTTTCCTTTGCTCTTCTAGCCCATTTCCCATTGTTCGTTTTGGTTGGAGGTATTTATATTTTTGGTTGTTTTATTCCCTTTGCTGCTTTCTAAAGTGACTGCTCCATATCTGTTGGTTAGAGTGTTAAATAATGTTTTTATTGTTTCGTTTATTACTTCCTTAAAAAGTGCCTTAAGTTTGTTAGACAATCCCCTTACGATAGTTTTGTCTTGCGGGACTCGACTCTTTTTTCATTTTTTCCGTGCTTTTCTTTTTTCCTGCTTTAGGCCTCTTACTTCTATTGGAAATATTAGTGATTTTTCTTTCCTGGATACACTTATTGGGTTGCTTTCCCAAGCTACCTTGTATAATATCTAGAAGTCTATCCACTTCAACTGCTATTTAATTTTTGCGTTTGATTGGTATCTGAAGTTTTCCTTTTGGTAACAAAAAAATCTATTAAATCGGGTATTTTATTTGGGTAAAACATAGGCTTGATACCTGAGTAAAAGATCGGTTTTTATTTGTTTAGCCGCTGCAAGTAATTCTTAACCCTTTGGAGAACTCAAACTTAAGCACAATAAAGTATGTTTTGCATTGAATTCGCCTCCTATAATAAAGTTACTATAATCAAGTGCAATTGTTCTTTCTTCCGTATGCATATGTTAAAAAGCTTACGTTTTGCGTGCTTGGTTCCTTATTTCATATAGTTTTTGTCTACTTCTCAAAAGTGATAACTGGCAGGGTACTGCCAGTGGAAATTCACGCATTTTTGGTGGTGCATCTCTTGTTAGTTTGCACATTCCAGTTGGGTGCCTTCTAGCACATTTGACATATCTTGTCCACAATATTTTTGCGGATGATTAATACCTTGTAATTTTTTGCACTGCAGAATTTTTGTCGACGTTTTTTTAATTGAGAATGACAGTTATATTGTCAATATTTTGAATGCTATCGGACCTTCATCTTCGATCATTTTCATTAATTTCCACATTAGCCTTCAATTTCTCTTAATTTCTGTTTTAGTTCTTGATTTTCTAGATTATGTTAGAAGCAGTTTGATCAACCACAGAGTTCTTAATTCTTTATTTTGAAGGAGTAATCGTTCTCCTTATATTCAGTGCGAGTTTAGTAGGTATAGCTTAGTTACAGTGATAGTTTCGTTCTTTATTTCTCTTATGCTTTGATATAGTTTATTGCATAGAAAATTTAAGATTTTTTTGTTGTCCGAAGCATGACACGCGCCCTCTGTTTCTTTTCAACCAGTTGTCTGACTGTATTATGATTCAATACGAGTTTTGGTAACAGGAAAACTTGTCCGTTTGCATTTCAGGTGCCATTTCCTAATATTCCGTCATGTACTTAGTATAAAAGTGACGAAAAAATGTTCGTTGATTTTTGCTTTTATTGATGTTTAAATTTAATTAGAGCTTTTCTAATCACGTTCTTGTTTTGTTACCCGTGCATTTATGGCTTTTATGCTTTGACATATTCCGTCAAGTAACATTTCCTCTCTGTCCTTACAGTTTTGGCTTTATTTAAAATTCAGTTGTTTTCTCTCTTGTTACTTTAGTGTTTTGAGGAAACTGGAACATTTTATTTCTTAGCAGATGGCGGTTGGTGCCCTTTAAAAAAAAAAAAAATAAATATATATATATATATATATATATATATATATATATATATATTTATTGCGTGGTTTTTCTAGTTCTTGTCCATTCTAGAATTATTTCCTAGTTAAAGTTTTAAGTTTTCCAACCTGATATATATGATGCACCAATTAGCACAAAATCCTCCACTATCTTTAACGTTATATAAACTTAGTTTTGTTGTAATGTTAAAAGATAATTTTTTAATAAATTTAACTTCCAGGAACTTGTACAATTTTGTTTGTAGTAAATATAAAAGTTCAAATATCTACTAAAACTTTCACAAAACTGTTAACCGCATAATTAACAGTCAATTCAAACATTATTTAGTTGCAATCGACCGAATCGCGTTGTATAAAATAAAATTATTCAATTTATTATCCAATTAAAAAATAAAAAAAGAAAATCGCTATTTGGTTTGTATACAACCAGGTAAAAGATACAACCGGTAGCGAAATGACGTCACTTTGCCGTTTTTTTTTATGTACCAATATTGAACAAAGTTTATTGATTTTAATTAAAAAATAAAAATGATATTTGTAATTTAAAAGAAAGCTAAAAAAATTTTTATAAAATCTTAATCGCCCACAATTTTTTTTCTTAGTTTTTTTATTTTTTATTCTTCATTTGGTTGTTCACATTTGGTTGTGTTTCTTTGAATCGCGATAAAAAAAAATGTTACGCGCAAAAAAAAAAAAATTAAATTTCAAGCAAGGAGACAAAAATCATGTTTCGCGCATTCAAAAAAGGTAGCACAAAAATAATGTTTTTAATCCTAATTATTTTATTTGGCTTAAATAAAGCGAAACATTTTTTTTTTGTCTTATGAAACTTAAGAACAAAATAAATTACATCTTTAAACATGATTTTTTCAGTTCAGTGCGACGGGAGGATTTAGGCAAAAAAAAAAAAATTAAACATCACAAAAAAACGAAAACATGCGGCCATGAATTTAATCATTCATTTTATTTGTCGTTTCTTACCTAATCTTAAATAATGTAACAAACAGAAAATAAGGAACATAACAATAAAATAAAAAATGTTACTCGTTTTTGTTTTGGGGGGAATTAAAAATCCAGACTAATTAATTAATTATAATCTAGACGGAATATACATAAAGTTTATTTATATAAGGAACATGAGCTTTAGAATTTTGATTTAATCTTGACATTGGCATTGAATTTGTAGAAATATTTTCGGTTAATTTTTTGGGGATTTAACAAAAAAATCTAAGAATTATGAAAGTCGATGATCTAATTTTTTTGTTTTATAAATTTAAGAAAGGTTGTTCAATTCAAAATTTGTAAAACGCAAATTTATATTTTAAGACTGACCTCTTAATACTATTATTTTGTAATCGAAAGAAAATCCGTCCAAGATAACTACTCCCGTGTAGAATGCTATAGACGAAGCCAAATAAGCCAATCCCCGCGTGATATAAATAAATGCATTATTTATACGATCGAACTTCTCTATATATAAAACTTGGTTAACTTTATAAAACGCTTTGAAGAAGTGTACATTAAATCAACTTAAATTTGGAAAACCTCGTGTAAGTAGTTAACAAATACAATTTGATTAGTTATGGTAGATCTATCTTGCACAAATCCATGCAGAAAAGAGCTGACATCAGTGTTACCAATGTTTCAAAATAAAAACTTCACATAAATAAAAATAAAAAAAACTTGACTAGAAATTCAAAATATGCAAATAGTTTAACTAGTTATGGGCTATTTTGTATAAAATTATAAATACCACGGCAGACAATGCAATATAATTTAGCACATAATTCAAAAGAATGGCATGAACATTTAAGGACGACTAAATTAGGGCAGTATTTTTTTAATAACCTGGCTATACGGAATGGTTTGCTCCTGTCATAACTGAACCATCTGCGGCAGATCCCATCACCATTCAGTACTGGAAACATCCAGTACTAAGTACTGCGTTGAATAACTATGCAATAAATCGAATACTCTTATCTGGTAACTCTGGCAAAACTTTTCTTGTAATAAGATAATATCCTGGCGCCTTTTTTAGGATTTAACTCTCTCTGTATCATAGTTTCTAGTTCAAAGATAGAAAATTTCGTGTTTGTATGATTCACTTGCAATGGAAATTCTAAATGCATTTGAATGTTTTTGTTCGCTCCGTCCGTAGTTTCTGATGGGTATGGTTGAAATATTCTACCAAAATGTTCTATAAATACTTAAACCTTTTCTTCACTATTTCTCGCCCACTGAACGTTACTTTTACATATTGGCGGAATATAATGTGGTGGTTGTTTCAGCTTCTTATAGTCGCTTTCCACAGTGAATAATCTGTGTTTTTTGTTGGTGAGAGTCGCGACAAATATCCTTGAATTAACTGTTTTTTTCAATCAGCAGCTGTTTTAACTGTTTGATTGCCTTGCGCTGATTTTCT
This sequence comes from Tipula confusa, assembly GCA_963556175.1. Taxonomy (NCBI): domain Eukaryota; kingdom Metazoa; phylum Arthropoda; class Insecta; order Diptera; family Tipulidae; genus Tipula; species Tipula confusa. Next base: position 166,561,429 of record OY744477.1, on the reverse strand, counting down.
GTTAGTCTGTATCGTTGCCATTGCTGTCTTAATTTTCTTTTGTCCCTAATCATTTTCTTGACAATATTTGACCATTCCCCATTCTTTTCTTTTTCATTTTTTACTGGTTTGGGCTTCCAAGCTGCCAACTGAATACCTTCATTGAGATGTTCCACTGCTTGATCTATATCATTTTCCGTCTTTAACTATATTTTTGTGTTTAAATTCTCTGTTACCTAATATCTGAGTTGGTTCCAGTCAATTATTTTGTGGCTTAACATCGGTTGTTTCTGTATGTTCACTATCTTTGTAGCCAGCATGATTAATACATGCGAGTAGTCCGTAAACAAGTTCAAACATGGCATCGCTTTAGTGTAATGTTTTGCGATTTCTTTGGTGACGCAGAAATCTATGACATCTGGGATCTTTCTTTTATCACTAAGCCAGTGGGTAGGTTTACAGCTATTGACACATGATTAATGTTATTTATTTGAATTGATTTAAGTAATAGTCGGCTTCTCGTTGTATAGCCAATCTTGATTCCCACTCTGGGAGTTTTGCATTATAATCGCCCTTGCTATAAAGTGATGACCCAAAGAATTATAAAAATGATCAAATTGTTGCATTTTTATTACATGTTTTGGTGGGGGTGCCATTTTCCATTTGCTATGCGTCCTTCATCCAATAAGAGGCCGCTATACCAGATGATACAGTAAAAACAACTAGGTCCTACCACATGCGTATCCCAGCCTAGATGATATTTATGAGAAATATTTTGCATGAGCCACCACGTACATTTAAGAAAAATAGGTCACTGCTCTATATGTTGTTATTCGTTCCATTATGGTCGTCGCAAATGCCAGTTACTTTGTGTTCGGTGGTGTCATTTCGTTGCTATGTTTATTTTTATGGATAATGGTAGCGGTCATGGATTTAGAAGTTTAAAATTTGACAAAATTACACTGTCACGCTGTGTTTCGATAACATAGAGGGACCTTTAGTGATAAATTAAGTGATCTATAAAAAAAAGCACTCGACGTTGATCTGGTCTTGGATCACCTTCAAAAGCAGTATATAGTGAGAATGACAACACCTACTTGTTATCTTCGTATATGGTGCGTTCAGATTAAGTTGTCCGCAACTTTTTCATCCTTCCGTCGAGCTTCCAATTAGTTTATTTAGCTGTTGTAAAAAAAGCATTGTGTATACTACAGGGGAAAGGGGAAATATTTTATGATTCTAAAACATAATATATATTTCACTTTTCCGCGGTTAAGTTCTTATGTCATATTTAGTGGACTTGTATCAAGTGGTTAGTATTGTTAGTATTCGTTTTGCAATAGCTCTGGTGTACGTCAGTGATCTGTTGTAGGTCCTGTATGTCTGCAAACTTACGAATCTCTGAAAACGAATAACCGTATTGAACGCATAATTGATTAAAGAGTTAAAGTTGCCAAAATTTACATGCTTAAAAATTTTATCGATGTAACATGAGATTGATACCTACTGATATTTGGTATCGTTTGCCCGTATATAATTTGTAAAGTTCACTGTGCGAACAAACATAATATTATGTAGACTATAATCGCATACTGTGTACCAATAAACGATACATGATAATTTTCTTTTATCAAACATTTTTTAAAAACTAATTTTTATTTTTTTTTTACTTGCGACTTGATTCTTTTTAAAAACTTTTCTCGACATATTCACAAAAACGTTCGTATTATGATATCTACATATAAAGTATATAATATGTGTATAGACATACACACAAAAAAGCTCTTGTGAAATTAAGTTAAATAAAACACAAAAAAAAAAAAAATAAAAGTTTAATGTTTATGATAAGAATGTTGAAGTTTAAATGATAATGTGAAATATGATATCTTCTATATATGCTGTGTACAGCACATACACTGTATATATATATAGTATGATATTATTATGATGGTGTCGTCGTCGTTGTTGTTGGTGATGTTTTATAACACTTCACACACAAACAGAATGTTTATGATGTTTATTATTTTGATTATTTAACACTCTTGATCTGAAGTGGTTTGTTATTTTTGTTGTTGCTATGTTGTCTTTTATTTATAGGAACAACATATATGCTTACAAAAAATATAATAATTTTATAATCGTGGTTATATGCAATGATGTTATACATAATTTATTTGATAATATGAATTTTTGGTTTATCATCAAACAACATTATGTATATATATATAAAAAAATTTGTATACATATGGTTGTGCAAATACTTTGTTGCTATTAACATTGTAAAAAAATTTGCATTTAATTTGATTTCTAAGTTTAAAATTAGTTTTACCAATTCCGATTTGCAAAAATTTTCATATACGTAGATTTTATCCCTTATTGAAGTAAAATCTCGTGAAGCAGGTATAAATTACAAACGCAAGTAATTTCCTGGAAAGTAGCCCACCTCATACTTCTAATAAAAATTCCAAGCAAGTTGTCGAGTCAAATTCTATAATTCCATTGACCTAGAACATTAAATTTTCTGTATTTTAACTACTACTGCATGTATAAATTTTAAAAATAAATCAAACGTGCATCATTATATCATCCATCAATAAGATCCATTATTTATTTTATGTTTCCTGGATTAATAGCAATAATAATAAAAATCATGTCGCCACAATCGATTTGTCGTGTATATGAGGAACATTCATACTTATATTTTTATGTTTATTTATTTGTATAATCCAAACTAGGTTTTTTAATAGTATCCTGTGTTAACAATAAAAATTTTATATGTCTGTCTTCAATTCAATATTTGATTAGATGTTAAATAATAAAATGCGATGAACAAATTTTTATATACTAAAATATTTTTATAGTTTTCAAAACTCATTCGTATTATTACACTCGATTTAAAAAATTCAAAAACTGTAAAACAGGTCATAAGATCATCCTAATTTATTTCGAATAACAGATCTTTTATTCTTCGATACCTATTACATATTTAAATACCAACTAGCACCAGTCAATATTGATTAACTATAGTTTTAGTACATGTTATAGAAATGTAATATTTTTCAACCAAATAATATTAATAAAATATTAATTATATATATATATATATATATATATATATATATATATATATATATATATATATATATATATATATATATATATATATATATATATATATATATATATATATATATATATATATATATATATATATATATATATATATATATATATATATATATATATATATATATATATATATATATATATATATATATATATATATATATTGATTTATTCTAGTATTTATCACACACCACTTTTGATTAAGTTTAATTTTTTTGATTTTGTTTCTTGCGAATATAGTAATAATATTGAATTCAAATATGATTTTGTAAAAGCCAATGTGGCTTCTTTGACTAGTTTTCTGCTAAACGTTGATTGGACAACACTGTTTCGCAATCTGAATATCTCGGATGCCGTGTCTGAATTTTATAAAATTTTGAATACTGGTTTTGATTTATTTGTACCAAAAAAACTCGTAAATTCCGTTTATACTGAACCATGGTTTAATTTCCGTTTAAAAAATATTGCTAATCGCAAGTCTAAAGCATTTAAGGCTTATAAACGAACTAATGACATTAATGCCAAACAAAAGTTTAGCGATTTATGTAAAGAGTTTAAATTTTTAAATGATTTTTTATATAGAATGTATATCTTACAGATTGAGAATGAAATTTGTTCCAATCCTAAATGGTTTTTTTCATTCATTAACACGAAAAGGAAATCTCAGGGTAATGAATTATTTTAATTCACCTATTACTGGCTCTCAAGTAATTTGTGACACCTTTGCTAATTTTTTTCATAGCTCTTTCGATGATGACGGCACGAATATAAATTTAAGCTCGGTAGATTTGCAGTCTTTCGCATTGATCCAATTCACGTTTCATGAAGTACTTAATGGCTTAAAAAGTCTAAAAACTGACAAGGGTACAGGCCCCGATGGCATTACTCCATTTATATACGTTCGACAAGCTAAATCATAACATTCTCTTACATAAGTTGATGGTCTTCGGTTCCGATTTTATTCCGGTGGCTTGGATTGCTTCTTATCTAAGTTTACGAAAGCAATACGTAAGAATTTTGGGCGATGTTTCATTTGTATATAACGTACCGTCGGGTGTCCCAAGGGAGTCACCTAGGTCCAATGCTTTTCATAATATTAACGACGTAGTTCAGTGTTTTAATTTTTGTAGATGTCTTTTATATGCGGATGATCTGAAAATTTATGCCAATATTTTATTGACACTGAGCGTCTGCAGCGAGAACTTGACATATTTTGTAATTGGTGTGTGGTGAATAAGCTGTCTCTGAATCCTAATAAATGTAAAGTTGTATCTTTCTCAAGAACTCGGACATCTTGTATTGTGCCACCATATGTCTTGATGGATGTACAAATAAGTCGAGTGTACGAAATTTTTGATCTTGGAATAATTTTTTCATGTAATCCTACATTTAATAAACACATTGATTACATAATAAGTAGGGCGTTTTCAATGTTGGGATTAATTAAGAGACACAGCCGAGAGTTTCATGACCCCTACACGATAAAATCTCTTTATGTTACCTATGTCAGGCGAATTTTGGAGTATGCTTCAGTCATATGGCATCCTTTCTATCGGATTCATGCTGTCAGAATTGAAAGCATTCAAAAACAATTCTTGATTTATGCATTACGACGTTTACCGTCCCTGAATCGACATATATATGTTCGTGAACCGTACATAAACCGCCTTTTATTAATAAATTTACAAAGTCTAGATCGTAGACGTGAAATAGCCTGTGCCGTGTTTGGTCGGGATGTTCTGTGTTCAAGGATTGATTGCCCGGAATTGCTTGGAAAGTTTAGCATTTATGTTCCACAGAAAAATTTAAGATTGCGGCCGGGTTCTCTCCATATTCCGTTTTGTTCAAATAATTTTCACAGTACAGAACCATCGTTAAAAGTTCTAATCGAGTTTAACAAGAGTTTTAATTTCTTTGATTTTCATATTTCGAGAGAGTTGTTCAAAAAACGTTTATTATAATTTGATTGTTTTTATTTTTGTATATAATTTACATAAATTTATATTTAATGTTCCTTATTATTATTTTTTACCATGGTAGTGTGTGAGTAGTCAAACTATTGTATTTTTTTACATGATTGATGAAATAAATAAATAAATAAATAAAAATAAATATATATATATATATATATATATATATATATATATATATATATATATATATATATATATATTGACAGACAATATCAAAAACTGTTTGTCATATTACTTCCAGATCAGCGCACGAAACATTAAAAATGTATACCGCCGAGGCTCTTTTCCGTCCGTAAGTCCAGCCCATTTTTAATTTTTCCGGATTAATTTGGATGGTTTTTACAGGGAAACTCAGCTAGAGAGTCTCTTCAACTTCGAGTTTCTCTTAATCGAGTTTCCCATTTTTAATTCCTGTTCCCTCCTTTATGTATATGAGACCTAACTGAATTATTTTTCTTGTTTTTGTTCGTTCGGACTTAAGGCTTCTGTTATTTTCGTCCCGATTTACTCAGAATGGAGTTTTAGTAAGTAGCTCTTGTAAGTGGGGATCAACTGCATTTCCGATCTCAACATTTCCAATTTAACCCATTTTCCGCTGGACCGACTTACCAAGCTTGACTAATCCAATCATTTTATTCAACATGTTTTTTTGCCTGTTTGTTACGGATTTCATTTTCGCAATGATTTTTCTGCAACGCAACAGGATTTCAGCTTCTTCTCTACTCCAAAAAAATCGTTGGTGAAGAAATTCTCTGAACTCTGGAACTTTTTCGGACAATCTAGTGTTTGCGTTTCCAGTAGCTTTAGAAAACACTGCGGCTCGGGTTTTCAACAAACTTATTACTGTTAAACAATTTTTAATGTTGTAGAAAAGCTTTTTCATAAATTTAATTAAAGTTGAATTAAATTTAGGTATTTAAAGTCTGCGTTGCTACAGTATTTAGACATTTTTAATATAAATTAAATTAAAACTTTATAAAAATATTTTGTTGTTTAAAGCTTAAACCAAAAAAACTTGTAGTATACTTATTATGTTTTAGGGAATCCATTTTCTTTTGTAAAATGCATTGAGCTTTTACACAAAATAAATTTATTTGTTTGTAAACAGGTAGTTGGTTTCAGATTTATACCAATTCAATTAAAATGCAAAGTTACGTATATTTTAAATAATATTTTAAATAATACGACCAAATATTAATAATTCACACGTACTATGAATAAATATTCACACGGTTTCAAAAATTTCGGATCAAACATCCGACTCTATATATACTATACAAATCGAAAAATAATAACTCAGCATTTCTCCAAAATACTTCGTACTTTTGAATAAACAATTTTTGTTTATTTTTTTAATCATCCGGCATCTTATTTCCGCCAGCTAGTTGCACATTTAAACCATTAAAAATTATTTTTATACGTAAAACGATTAGCTGTCAAATTAAAAAAATTATGACATAAATCGACATACAATTTGATTAGTATTCAATATATCCTTCCAAAATATTTAATCATCATGTACGTGCGAATTTTTTAATTTTGTTTTTAGCAAAAAGTTTCTTATCTGCGTTATATCGCGCGTAAGATGATGATAAAATATAATATATATAAGAAGTGATATTTAATAAATAAAAGAATTTAATCAACATAAATACATAAAAAAAATGACCAGCATAAAATAATGACGGCAATTTAACATAACAAAAGAACATTGTTTTGGTCTTTCGTTATGAGTTTGTATATAAATACTATATAAAACCAGTTCTTCTACTTATCTTATATAGTTTTGTCTTATGTGTATATACATATATTTCATATTTTATTACACAAGTGAATTTTTTTATTACATGTGGTACTCAATCTTCTCGTATTATAATAATACATATATACATACGAATATATACAATCTTGTCGTTTTCCTAGCCAAAGATGATATCTGTGTATTTAAACGATAGATACGATCGGAATATGCATAGTAAACTCTAAACTATAAAAATCAAATATCAATTGAAAACGAATAAATAAACTATATAAATAGTTTATCAACAGCAAACTGGTATATAGCTATATTACATATAATGTAGTAGTTGAATATGTACGAGCACATAATAATGTCAATCGTAAAGATTTTTGAGATAATTATTATTTTTTATTATATTTAAGGATTATTTTTTTTAAATTGAGATAAGTGTCATGATTTGTATATATTATATATGCGTATGTTGAACAATTATGTATTAACACTTCGAATCGGATCAGAATGTATCTATATATATTATTATTTCGATCGATATAATGCCACACCTTGAGAATTTCAGGGTTACAAAATTATATGTGGGCACCTACATTTTTATAAATAAATCCGATCATGTTTCGATTTTAATCAAAAGTTAACAATTCATTTTATATGTCATAATTAATTGAAATATCGCGATTACATAATTTTATAATGGATTTAACAAAAAAAAAATTACAATATTTAAGCCTATATATAATAGTGTAGATATGTATAAGTACAAAGTGGTGTCAAATTTGGATCAAAATCAATAAATTTTAGTAAAAGTCTATAGATTGAGATTTTTTTGGTGCAATTGTAAAATTTGCTTTGGCGGTGCGAAATATGTCATAATATAAGTCACAATATTAAAACTAAAGCCTAGGTATAAAGTGTTTAATTGAATCAATTTTTAAGGTGTGTTATTTATTTTAATTAATTGATACATTCACTTATAGGTTTGATTTTTCCCGTCCTATCGAGTGATTTGGTCTAAAACATAATGAAAGTTTTAGTAAACATTTGATTTTACAGTGAAAGGTGTCCAAAATAAAAGCTTGGGTTGCAAAATTCATAAAATTGAAAATTGTGTTGATTAAAACTAAAACTGCAAGCTTTTAAATATTTGGTATATATTAAAGGCTTTCGTTTTCCTATCAAAACTTTAATTTTTAATAGTAATTTTCTAAATTTAAGAAATTTTTTTTATATTGAGATGTAATTTTTTTTTAGGAAGCTTTTATAGTTATAACTTGATTTTTGTTACCTTAAGCAACAGTCAAATTAAATTGATCAAACAGTTAATTATGTAAAAGCTTTGGCTTTATTGCTACATTAGCTGGCTGCACTTAACAACGGGTTTATATGGCACAGCTTCAATCACGTTGTCTTTCATTTTTTTGACAACCAGTAGTGTACCGTTGCATAATTTTTGTGTGATATTAAAATTTCAAAGTAGCATTGCTATATTCCCAAATTAAGACTAAAAGCATTTTATTTATTTATATAATATCAAAATAATGATACAATTAAACTGATCTCTAGTCTGATCGCTAATTATACAATATACAAGTTTAAACAAACTAAATGCAAAAACTATCTAAAAAAAAAATAATTAAAAATAAAATCTACTGTACCAAAAACCAAATCCATTTAGTAAATCTATGCTGCTACATTTGTTCAATGTGATCAATATATGACTGTATATGGAACGAACTAAGGTAGATAATTTACTGCTTCGTACGTAGCCAAACCCTTGAAATCTTTACAAGTTCTAAACAGAAATCTCAACAGAGCATTAGATTTATTTTTATTTTTTGTTATTTTGTTATAGTTTCATTACAACTGAACTTCAATTCATCTAGTAATTTGTCTTTAATAACTGTTGTTCTATTTTAGTGAGGAAATATCCCTTCGGTTAGTCCCGAATTAGGCTGCCCTAGTTTTAGAGGTTTCGTTTTTAGGAGACGTCTAAATCAATTGATTTTATCCATTATACGGCGAATCCCGACAATTGCATGTTGATAAAGACGAAGTATGTGTTTCCTCGCGAGCTGATTTCTTCGTTGACGTATTTTATCTTTAAGTCCCTACGGAGATTATCATTTCTGATGTACCATGGTACAGTTGCAATACCATATATTTTGTTTTGGAATGATTGTATTATTTTCACATTGATCTTCAAGTTAGAAGACTTCAATTTAGAATATCTACCTTTAAGCCAGTACATTTTTCTGTATTTAAAGTTAAGCTCTTTTTTTCTTTTTGACATGCTCTTTCTACTTAAGCTTAGAGTCAAGTGTCATGCCTATAGATATTTATATGGGTAGCGATTTGGCTTTAATCTAGAAATGTAATAAAAAATTTCTTCTGTGTCAAGAGTAATTGAACCCAAACTCCCGATTGCCTAATTATATATATATTGGAATACATTTCTCTAATCCATTAAAAATGGCTTCGTAAAATCTAATTATGACACCATCTAAATCACAAAAAACGCTTGTTAGTAATCTCTTCTAAATAACAGGTTTTTCTATCAAAAATGACGTTTGTTTGGATAACATCATGCAGTCACTAAATTGTATTGAGGGCATGACAGATATTTTACAAGTTGCATATTTTCAGCAAGACGTATAGCTTGGATTCCAAATAAAATTTCAAGTCAATTATTTTAGTTAAAATTGTATTGGGCATCTTATGAAGACAAATTTATATTAAAAATTTTCGAGTAATTTTATAAATTATATCGGGAAATATTAAGATGCAATTTTTTTGTAGGAAGCTTTTATGGTTATATAATTTGATTTTTGTTATTATTGCCAATTTGTGAGTTAAAATATTTTATTTAAAAGGTAACACTTTTAACAATCAAGTTGGTCAAGTAGTTCGTCAAATAGATTGTTTCTATGCTCTTTTTAGCACTCAAATCATTTAAATCACAAGAACATAATAGCAGTACCAAAACGAAGAACACCATTTCTTACGAGAACCGTAAAAGTCACAATCGGGTATACTATGTGTTGTACTGAATATACAATCAAGTTCGTAAATTCGCAAAAGCCTTTGCTGATTTGGTGATTTTTTCGCATACAAATTATTTGTTGAAATGTAAAGACGTGCTAAAATGCAAGAAGAGGGAACAAACCAGAATTAAACTAGTAAACCAAGGGAAGAACGATGAACAAATCGAAAAACATCTCAAGTTTAAAAAAGAAACCGACGAAATTTGTTTACACAGTATGGATATGGATATATTACACAGTATGGAACTTTTAAAATACCATAATTATTATGCGGAACAGTATAGTTTTCTTTTTAATATCTAGTCGAAAAGCGAAGATTCTATGATAGAACATACTACACTTGCCGCATCTAACAGATATGTTTCCTACAACTTCAAAACAACTTCCACTTAGAGTTCATATGCCGCACACAAAAGTATTTGCTTTGAGTGTCCTACTATCGAAGATAATGCGAAAATTGAGGTTGATGAAAATGCAGACTCTGATCACATCATGTTGTCAACCTTTCTGCAGTATCTAAAAATTGTACATCAAAAGTCTTTAACACACTTCGAAAAACAAATATTAATTGGAGTTGATGAATGAGTTAATGAACCAATTAACGTGGGACCCATTGGCCGTACATTGACGAATACTAGAACCTACTAATGTAACAACGCCGAAACGTAGATCACTGTCTGAAGTCAAGTTGGTAGTCAAAGCCTCAAAACCGAAGAGTATAGAGATAAAAAAGTTTCAAAAAGTTTTGATACTGATAATTTTAATACAGACGACAGAAAATCTATTGATAGCAGACAAAGTCCCGCCGATGCAACTAATTTCAAACCCTGCTGGACATTGGAAAATCACTGGAATATATTTTACTGAATTTAATCCGACAACTGGCTATATAAAATATAAAACTACGAAATTGAAAAACTACGGAAATAACCGAAGGTGGTTACATAATCGAACGAATTCTAACGAATAAAATAAATATCGAACCCAACAAAATGGTTATGTCGTATGAAGTGTTGACGAAATTTTTAAACAAAACTGTGATTATTCATTTTCCACTCATTAATGCAGGGCATTTCTTAAATGGTGTTTTGGAAAAACATTTCCTTATGGAAACGCACAATCTAAAAACTTTAATACACGTCTTGATCGTTGGTCAGCGATTTTTGGTTCGTGTCAATTGCACGAAAATTACATTTTAGATGTGAACAAGTTAGAGTTTGAAGAAATATTAATTACACCGTTCCGCGTAAATACAGTGAAAACCGTCGACGTTTCAATAGAAAATTCACTCGAAACAGTACTAAATCATCACTTACTGCCGGAAGAGCAAGAATTTTATCCGGGTGTTTTAACAATGTTGACAAAGGAATCGGCAGATGAAAGAATCGATTAAATGTATTGTTGCTCGACTGTTGTGCGCCATACGACCTTTAAGTTTTACAGCGTAATTTTTATTTAAATATCCCTAAACATAGAATATCGGGGACCTGTATGAGGTACCTGTAAAGTTTATCTTTAATAGAAATTACAAATTCAATCCGAATAAATCTAGTTTTAAATTCTACTAATTATAAATATCATCGTCAAAATCAAAACCAGATAGTTAGCTTATTTTAAGTTGTTATGAAAATTAGACTCCAAAGTAGAGAATGGTAAGGTTGAGTAAAGTGACTAGACCCTAGTACTAAAAAAATACCGCAAGATATGTGTAAATAAGTAAATAATGGTTTAATTAAAATGGCTATTACCACTTAATTAATTCAAAGCCTAGCAAATTCAATTACAATTTTACTAAATAAATAAATTCTGAACAATGTTAATTAAATTTAGTGCATTTATTCTAGTAAATGTAAAAATGATCTTGAGGCCTAATGGATTTCAGTTAAAATTTTAAATATTAAAAAATTCGGTCATTCGGAATAAAATAAAAAAGTAAAAAAATTAAATAAATTAAAAATAAAAATAAAAATTCTTCCACTTCCGCTTAGCCGATTTCCGTCAAGGTTGACTAACTTGTGTACTTGTTTTTGGACAATTCGAATCTGCAATGGAAGAGGAGGTTCCTTTTTAAATTTCAGAGTTGCCCCTCGCCCCACCTGCAGGGAAGGGAGGAGGTTGCTGGTTTTAGCACTAATGTGTTTCCTTACGGAACGATTGGGGTTTGATTTCGGACATTTTCTTCGTGGTGTGCTTGTTTTCCGAGGTGTTTGAAAGTTTCAACTTGGAAAAAAGGCACGGTATATTATAAATCTACATAAATTAAGATTTCATGTTACAACTTTTTAATACCATGCCATGTTAATGCCATATAATGATGCCATATAAATGCCATGTTATCAGCAAAAGCCACAACATTTTAATGCAAATTGAGATCAAAAACCGAATCATTAGAGATTTCAACATTTACAACTATTTCATCACTATTTATTTGGTTTACACAAACACTCTGAACTCCTGTATACCCTTGTTTATCTATGAAGAACATCAGCACATATTGAAAAAAAAAATTTAATACATAATATTGAAAATAATTTTGGTCGCCATCCAGCACACGACTAAACAGAAAAATGAAAAATATTTATCAAAAAATATTAGATTTACAACATACATCTACAATGATAGATACAAGTATTTATTCACCTGTAATCACTCTTATATCGTGTACAATTGTATAGACTTTTAACATAATAGTGTACAATGCTCGATCATAATATTCATATTTGTGGAAACCAGTTCTGCTTTTTAATGCACTCGGCTGTGTGGATGGTATGGTTTGAAATTTTGTTATTATATTCAGAACCAACACTATTGCGAAAATACAATTGATAATTATTTTTATTTTTTTTTGTATGATAACCTGTATTATTGGTGAAGATAATACTTTTACACCTATCACTCGCTTAACGAAATGACTACGTTCACGAAAAGTTTGTAAATTAAAATTTCATAAACTTAAATTTCGTAAAATGAAATTCAAAAAGTTAAAATATGTATTTAAAAAAATTTCGTAAATCGAAATTTTATTACGTAAATCAAAATTTTGGTTTAATTTTGAAATTAATTAGCGAAATTTCGTTCAAATTAATTAGAGTTTTCGTTAAGCGAGGGATGGGTGTATTATATCTGCTCGGTGTATCATTTTATTTTTCATACTAATCGTCTTGTCCAAGGCCAAATTTAAATGTAATTGTATTTTTTATGTTCATCTACATTTATTTTTGTTTTTACCAAATCGTATATAGGCCAAAAAGACACTATCACATTTTTGATGTATATTATTGAGTTTCGATCCCGCCCAAAATAATATCTTTTTATGTGGTGTAGTAGTATTAATATTGTAGTATCTAATTTTGTATTGCATGTTATTTACATGTAATGATTTAAATTTGTATAATTCGCTAGAACTACTGTGACATTCTTGTAACTATATATACAAAATAAATTGTTCATAGTTCAGTACAGCTTGCAGGTAATACTATAGTATCAAATCATCGAATCATCGTTTCAAATCCATCTTGGGCATATCGTGTCGATAGCGATTCCGCAAACTCCACAGCGCACGGTAGCTGGCGGCTGTGGTGTTGGTTGCGTTCTATAACGCGACCAACACAACAGCTACCAGTGGCCGTCCGCTGTGGAGTTTGCGGAATCGTTATTTCGGCTCGATAGGCATTTAAGATGGTATATTGGACGATGATAAACGTTGTTTGGTGCTGTGGATAAGTTCCTAGTTGTTCAGCAAGCTGTACTTTTTTGCAAATTAATTTCTTCATATACGTATATAATCTTTAAAAGAATTCAGTTATCAGCATTTACCAAAATCTCAACTTTTGCTGGAAATTACTAAGGTTTCAACTTTAATTGACTATTTTTGGGGTATGTAATTTTTAGACTTTTTTGAGTAATATTATAGATACCTTAATGTCAAACGTTGACATATCTTTATAGCTTAACATGTAGGTTCGGTTCCGGTAACAAGGCTAATAGTTTGTTTTATAATGGCAAATTGCAAATTTTTAATGTATTAATTTGAATTTGAGTATTTGTGTGAACGTATAAATTGAGAGCGAGTTCTGATAACTGTTATCCATTTTCCGAATGGATAGAAGTAAACTTCTAGTAGCGGGATAGTAAGTAGTTTGTATTTGATGAATGTTATAAAGAGTTTATTATTATTGTTTGGTACTGAATGCACCAACTATGAAGAGTCACCCGGTTTGACTTTTATTTGTCCGCTGCACAAAATATGGAATTATGTTTTGTTGTTGAATGAGGAGTGGAGTCACAAAATTTAAATAATTTGAATATCGGTGACAGGGTAGGCAATAAGATATAATGATTTTGTTGCAAAGCACAATTGCAATAATTTTAAAGTTGTTATATTATTATATTATTATATTATTATATTATTATATTATTATATTATTATATTATTATATTATTATATTATTATATTATTATATTATTATATTATTATATTATTATATTATTATATTATTATATTATTATATTATTATATTATTATATTATTATATTATTATATTATTATATTATTATATTATTATATTATTATATTATTATATTATTATATTATTATATTATTATATTATTATATTATTATATTATTATATTATTATATTATTATATTATTATATTATTATATTATTATATTATTATATTATTATATTATTATATTATTATATTATTATATTATTATATTATTATATTATTATATTATTATATTATTATATTATTATATTATTATATTATTATATTATTATATTATTATATTATTATATTATTATATTATTATATTATTATATTATTATATTATTATATTATTATATTATTATATTATTATATTATTATATTATTATATTATTATATTATTATATTATTATATTATTATATTATTATATTATTATATTATTATATTATTATATTATTATATTATTATATTATTATATTATTATATTATTATATTATTATATTATTATATTATTATATTATTATATTATTATATTATTATATTATTATATTATTATATTATTATATTATTATATTATTATATTATTATATTATTATATTATTATATTATTATATTATTATATTATTATATTATTATATTATTATATTATTATATTATTATATTATTATATTATTATATTATTATATTATTATATTATTATATTATTATATTATTATATTATTATATTATTATATTATTATATTATTATATTATTATATTATTATATTATTATATTATTATATTATTATATTATTATATTATTATATTATTATATTATTATATTATTATATTATTATATTATTATATTATTATATTATTATATTATTATATTATTATATTATTATATTATTATATTATTATATTATTATATTATTATATTATTATATTATTATATTATTATATTATTATATTATTATATTATTATATTATTATATTATTATATTATTATATTATTATATTATTATATTATTATATTATTATATTATTATATTATTATATTATTATATTATTATATTATTATATTATTATATTATTATATTATTATATTATTATATTATTATATTATTATATTATTATATTATTATATTATTATATTATTATATTATTATATTATTATATTATTATATTATTATATTATTATATTATTATATTATTATATTATTATATTATTATATTATTATATTATTATATTATTATATTATTATATTATTATATTATTATATTATATTATTATATAATTAGAATTAACAACAGTATAATTATTAAACTTAATACCATGGAGATGGAATAATATATTTGTAAATTGATTATTCCTCATAATCAACTCATAAGTTTAATTGACTATTAATGTTATTGAAGTATTACAATAAATTGTACGGCAGTGACTCACGCTCTTTAAATAATGAGTCATAATTAATATTGGTGTATTCTAAATGCTAAATTTTCTGCTAAGTGCACTGTTAACCAACACCAGTAAAATATTTATTCAATTAAATAGTTAATATCAATAGTTTGATATATTTAATTTAAAAGCTTTTTTTTTTTTTAAATTTAACAAAGTTTTACTTTATCTTTATTAATAATTTTGTTTTTTTATTCATTTCAGGTAAGAACCACACAAATATATGCAGATAAATTTTGAAGGGTAATTATAGTTAAAAATTTCATTTGAGAAAGTTATCGGTTTATCATGGCCAAATAATGCTGGTTTAATCTATTAAAAATGAGGTACTCAACATTGAATTAATATTTTTTGGGGGCTTAGTATTTACAATTTGAAACTAACAAATCAACCGAAATATATTCGCTTGGTTTAGAATTAGAAGTCCTTGTCAATACCAAAACACAAAGATCAAAACTAGAAATACTGAAAAGATCCTATTGTTATGGCAACCAATCGATTTCAAATAAATTTATTCCACCCATTTTTTTATTTATATATTAATTTGACACAGTTCGACTCAACTCAAATTCACCTTGAAAGTCATTGATTTAATAAATCTTAAACAATTTCTTCTAAACAAACATTAAACGAAAATAAAAATAAAGAAAAATCGACATAAATTTACATTCAGATTTAAAAATACATAAAACAAAGTTTTTTTTTTATACATACTTTAATTGAAGTACAATATAATTTCAACATAAATAAATAAATAAAAATCGTTGGAAGAAATAATAAGAAATGAACAAAAACAAAATTAAATCCAAAGATCAAAGAGAACAAACAAAACAATCTTATGTTGTTTTATTATCTATATATATAGATGTATAAAATTGGAAAATTCAATAATTGATTTTTTTTTTATATTTAATATTAAATAAATTGGAATCTAAACGAAATAAATTAGAAAAAATATAATATCCAAACATAGTATGAATATGCATATTAAAACTATGCCCAGAATGCGCGAATAGAAAATATGAATTAAACATTTATCAACCATCACAATTTCCACAGCAGTAGTACCAAACGTATAGCAACAACAAGTGAAAACGTAATTAAATTTAAATTATTCATATCCGAAAAAAAGAAATGAATTTCCCGATATTTAATTGAATGAACAACCAAAAAACCATTTTTCATTTACATCGCGCGGCACAAATATTTTATCTCGTTAATATCTCATCAGGAATATTTTCATTGTACACTAAAAAATTCAAAAGAAAACTAATATTATGTATTAGTCGAATTCGTTAATAGAAAAAATTATAAATTTATTAATACTTCTTTATTTATTTATTTACGTATTAATTAGATTGTTTGGTTAAATGGAAAATTAATTAGATCTTGTTAACAGGTTAACGACTTTTCAAATTCTTCTTCTTTCCATCTTACAAAATATATTCTAAGAACGATTTAACTTTGTTCTAACTTTAAAAACCAAAATAATTAGGAAAAGCTGGGATTTACTTTAATTTATGTTTTTTTTTTGGTATTTACACATGGTTTGATTTTTTATTTTTATTTTTTTGACTTCTTCAATGTTGTTGATTTTTCTTTTCATTTTCTTTTTAATTTTATACGTCTCGACGAATTTTCACGAGTAAACAAAATTATATTTAAATAAAAAAAAAAATATATATTTGTATATATGGAAAATGATTGCTTTCAATTGCTAAATAATTGGTTTTGATGGAAAATATTTGAATTTGATGTTTAAAAGAAAATTGATTTTGAATAATGTCTCGAGAGGGGAGAATGATGATTTTACGTTTTACTTGAGAAAACAAAATATTTTGTCAAGTTGTGATATATACTAAACGTTGTGTAGGTTCACACTGATTTAAAATTTATGAAATCTGATGCACCTTTGGTATGAAGAATATATATGATTATTTAATATTATAAAGAAATCTCGTTGAGCTTTATTATATTGATATTAAATCCTTCTAATTATACTTTAAGAAAGTGTTCACCTATTTAGTTTTTTTTTAAGTTTGTTTTGACTAACTTGTAAATTACCAACAAGAGCTGTCAACATTTTTTTGAAAGAGAAAAAGTTTTATATTGTAGTTATTTGATATTTTACGTGCTAACCTAAAGCTTCTCAGTGTTTTAAAGTATTACAATGTAGGAAAGCTAAATCCTTAAGGGTGCATAAAATAAACACAAACATTTTTTTGGAAATTTTATATTATTAAATGTTTAAGATTTTTAAATAAAAGCTTTATATTTAAAAAATATGCCATTGATTAGAGGTTATAAAAATTAAAACGTGATAAAATTTTAAACATATATTATGTTAAAGTTCATGTCTATTACAATTATGATAAGCTTTCAAAATGTAAACATTTGAAAATGACTGATTTTTACTTTTAAATATGTCATTGGTTAAATGATTTGCTAGTTAAAAACACGATAACCCTTGAACTCTGTATGAGCTTTACAGTAACATTAAACCTTATGTTTAAATTTTATCAAGCTTTTAATATATGCAACTGAATTTTAAAGTTTTCAAAATTTTTTGAAGTTCAGAATTAAATAATATTTTAATTGTTCAGTATAACAGAAAGCTTATAATTAGCTTATAATAAGCTTGTTATCCTTATAATTTATTAACCATTGGCATAAAATGGCTTGGTTAATTTAATGTTTATTCTCTACAAATACAAATCCTCTTCTATAAAAGCTCATTTACAAAGCATATTATTTACTAAAAAAATCTCCATTGATTAAAATGTTATACAAATTTAAAACATGACAAGCTTTCAAAAAATCTAATAAAGTTAATGTTTTGTACAATAATTTATAATACTTTTAGAAGCTCAACATATACAAATAAGAATATTAATATTTGACTTTTTTACTGGTTTATATTACAAAAAGCTCTTTTTTGATTAAATTGAAGTGCATTTAACATCATTATTTTATTAAACACATTAAAAGTTCTTTATTCACTAACTGCTTATATTATTCTGATATTTTCTATAAACCAAAATTTACGCCAAGAGTTTATTGAATTTAAACATTTAAACCATACAAAATTAAAAGACAATAAACTTCAAACCTCCTATGAATTTACATTAAAACTTATTTTTAGTTTAATTAATATAATTAATATAATATAATTGAATTTAATTTTTAAGTTTTCCCAAAATTTTGTAATCTTAAAATTTATTTATTTTAGGTTTATTTAAAAAAATGTTTAATTAGTCAGTATAACTGTAAGCTTTTAATACTAATATTTATTTTTTTTTATAAACATTGTACAATTCAATATTAAACTAACGTATAAAATTTTCAAAAAAAAAATCATATTAAAGCTTTACATTTAAAAAGTTGGGAAATTAAAAATAACATAAACATATTTCATTTATTTTATATAAATTTCTGGTAAACATATTATGTATAAGTCTTATGTATAAAAATAAACAATTATGAAACTTTCAACCACAAAACAGACTACATAAACCATGCGATTTGTTTTAAAGTTTACAGTAAAAGTTTTACATTTAAAGCATGGATTTCGTTTTTTGTAAAATGATCTTTTTATTAGGGAAACCTCAACTTTTATAAATGTTATAATTTCTCGACTTTCCATCTGTTTGATTTAACTGAAAGCTCCTTTAATTGTTGTATGTAATTCAAGTATTTTTCATATCGGTAGTTAATTAAGTTCCACAAAATTTCTTTTTTATTAATATACATAATTTTTATAGCTGTACAGCTTTTTCTAAATCTAAATCTTTACGTAAATATTGTATTTATGTTTAATTTTTTTATAAATAACTTCTTCTTTAAAAGCAAAATAATTTTTATTTTAAAATACGTATTAGATCAAATATTATACAAAATATAATCTCCATATAAGCTTTACATTGAAACTTACGTTAAAGATTAGTATCAAGCTTTTGAAGTAAAATTTTGAATTTAATTGAAACTTGAACTTGTCATTTAACTAAAACCAGTAAAAGTTATATATTTATATCGAAAAAAACTCACATTATAATTTAAAACTCACATTATAATTTAAAATTTAGGAATAACGGATTTTAGGTTTGAAATAAAAATTGAACTTTAGATGAGCTTTACATTCAAACTTATGTTTTAGTTTAGCTAAATTATATCAAACTTTGAAAATCTAAAGTCTTCCAAATACAAATTCTATTCATTTAAAGTTATACATTTGAATATATTGTTGTTTATTTAAAAATTTGCCATGGATTAGATTTTATTTTAGATTTAAAATTTTTGTTTTTCTCTCCCAACTCTTTCGCGGTTAATTTTTAAAGTCCCAGCCAAATCGAGGACGCACAAATACAGGTTCGATTTTAAATCCATCCAGCCACTCTGTACTGACATAGACGATTGTTCGGCCCATAGATTCTACACTTCAACAGAGAGTCATAGTTATCGTCATCACCGATCGTAATCATGTGATGAAAAGTCCCTTTTGCAACACTCTCCCGTTGGGATTCAAACTCGGTAGCTCCCGTCCCAAAGACCGCAGCTTTAACCACTGTGCCAATTGCTCGGTATTAATTAGATTTTCCATAAATTTTAAACGAGATAAACTTTTAAACTAATACTAAAAATCATGAAATACTTGTTGCAAGTTTTTTAAAAGATACCTCTGAGAATAGGCTTTCTTGAGTATATTTACTGGTCCAAAATTGATTTAAATCGTTCAATTATTTCTTAGATGCTGAGGCCAATTTGTTTTCAGTTTTTGCTTAAATTCAAGTGGTTTCAAAATCAAAAAAATAAAACTCTGTAATAGTGGTTTGATTGGACTCAATGAAACCTCTAAGAGGTTTTCTTGAGTATATTATTTGATCCTAAATTGATTTAAATCGTTGAATTATTTCTTAGCTGCTGAGGCCAATTTGTTTTCAGTTTTTGCTTAAATTCAAGCGATTTCAACTCTTAGTTTGTGAATATATTATTTTTTAACTTTTCAATTAAAAACTCCTGTTCTATTAAAACCAATCTATTTAAACCAATAATTATTTTATGTTAGAACCTCGCTTGACGAGGGTTACAAACTTTTGTCATTGAAAAACTTTTGTCGTTGAATAAATCGAATATGAAAATTAATAAAATAATGGTCAGTGATGTGAGCATTTACCATATGAACGAGTTGCTCAAGATTATTATTCGAATTGCTACGGTAGTAAATATGGTTAATACATGTACCAGAATTTCTAGTAGGCACCATGATAAGAAACTAATGTATTCGAAGCCATTATTAATTGGTAATCATCCGAAAAGCTAGTATCATTAAGAATATTAATATTCATATCACCTGAATATTCATCCGTAAATACATTCCACGTGACATTTTAAGTAAATTAGAGAGCTCAATTAAAAATAAACTAACTTGACAAATACTTGACTAACGACAAATTCACATTTTAAATTTAAAAGCTTGCTTTTATAAATAACAACATGACTAGCAGCATAATTAATTTTGGTTGACACTCGCCACACGACTAAACAGAAAAATGAAAAATATTTATCAAAAAATATTAGATTTACAACACATACATCTACAATGATAGATACAAGTATTTATTCACCTGTAATCACTCATATATCGTGTACAATTCTATAGACTTTTAACATAATAGTGTACATTGCTCGATCATAATATTCATATTTGTGGAAACCAGTTCTGCTTTTTAATGCACTCGGCTGTGTAGATGGTATGGTTTGAAATTTTGTTATTATATTCAGAACCAACACTATTGCGAAAATACAATTGATAATTTTTTTTTTTTTTTTGTATGATAACCTGTATTATTGGTGATGATAATACTTTTACACCTATCACTCGCTTAACGAAATGAATTCGTTCACGAAAAGTTTGTAAATTAAATTTTCATAAAACTAAATTTCGTAAAATGAAATTGAAAAAGTTAAAATATGTATTTAAAAAAATTTCGTAAATCGAAATTTTATTACGTAAATCAAAATTTTGGTTTAATTTTGAAATTAATTAAATTTCGTTCAAATTAATTAGAGTTTTCGTTAAGCGAGGGATGAGTGTATTATATCTGCTCGGTGTATCATTTTATTTTTCATACTAATCGTCTTGTCCAAGGCCAAATTTAAATGTAATTGTATTTTTATGTTCATCTACATTTATTTTTGTTTTTACCTAATCGTATATAGGTCAAAAAGACACTATCAAATTTTTGATGTATATTATTGAGTTTCGTTCCCGCCCAAAATAATATCTTTTTCTGTAGTAGTATTCATATTGTAGTATCTAATTTTGTATTGCATGTTATTTACATGTAATGATTTAAATTTGTATAATTCGCTAGAACTACTGTGACATTCTTGTAACTATATATACAAAATAAATTCTTCATAGTTCAGTACAGCTTGCAGGTAATACTATAGTATCAAATCATCGAATCATCGTTTCAAATCCATCTTGGGCATATCGAGTCGATAGCGATTCCGCAAACTCCACAGCGCACGGTAGCTGGCGGCTGTGGTGTTGGTTGCGTTCTATAACGCGACCAACACAACAGCTACCAGTGGCCGTCCGCTGTGGAGTTTGCGGAATCGTTATTTCGGCTCGATAGGCATTTAAGATGGTATATTGGACGATGATAAACGTTGTTTGGTGCTGTGGGTATGTCCTAGTTGTTTCAGCAAGCTGTACTTTTTTGCAAATTATTTCTTCATATACGTATATAATCTTTAAAAGAATTCAGTTATCAGCATTTACCAAAATCTCAACTTTTGCTGGAAATTACTAAGGTTTCAACTTTAATTGACTATTTTTGGGGTATGTAATTTTTAGACTTTTTTGAGTAATATTATAGATACCTTAATGTCAAACGTTGACATATCTTTATAGCTTAACATGTAGGTTCGGTTCCGGTAACAAGGCTAATAGTTTGTTTTATAATGGCAAATTGCAAATTTTAATGTATTAATTTGAATTTGAGTATTTGTGTGAACGTATAAATTGAGAGCGAGTTCTGATAACTGTTATCCATTTTCCGAATGGATAGAAGTAAACTTCTAGTAGCGGGATAGTAAGTAGTTTGTATTTGATGAATGTTATAAAGAGTTTATTATTATTGTTTGGTACTGAATGCACCAACTATGAAGAGTCATCCGGTTTGACTTTTATTTGTCCGCTGCACAAAATATGGAATTATGTTTTGTTGTTGAATGAGGAGTGGAGTCACAAAATTTATATAATTTGAATATAGGTGACAGGGTAGGCAATAAGATATAATGATTTTGTTGCAAAGCACAATTGCAATCATTTTAAAGTTGTTATATTATTATATTATTATATTATTATATTATTATATTATTATATTATTATATTATTATATTATTATATTATTATATTATTATATTATTATATTATTATATTATTATATTATTATATTATTATATTATTATATTATTATATTATTATATTATTATATTATTATATTATTATATTATTATATTATTATATTATTATATTATTATATTATTATATTATTATATTATTATATTATTATATTATTATATTATTATATTATTATATTATTATATTATTATATTATTATATTATTATATTATTATATTATTATATTATTATATTATTATATTATTATATTATTATATTATTATATTATTATATTATTATATTATTATATTATTATATTATTATATTATTATATTATTATATTATTATATTATTATATTATTATATTATTATATTATTATATTATTATATTATTATATTATTATATTATTATATTATTATATTATTATATTATTATATTATTATATTATTATATTATTATATTATTATATTATTATATTATTATATTATATTATTATATTATTATATTATTATATTATTATATTATTATATTATTATATTATTATATTATTATATTATTATATTATTATATTATTATATTATTATATTATTATATTATTATATTATTATATTATTATATTATTATATTATTATATTATTATATTATTATATTATTATATTATTATATTATTATATTATTATATTATTATATTATTATATTATTATATTATTATATTATTATATTATTATATTATTATATTATTATATTATTATATTATTATATTATTATATTATTATATTATTATATTATTATATTATTATATTATTATATTATTATATTATTATATTATTATATTATTATATTAGAATTAACATTAGTATAATTAATAAACTGAACAACTTCTAGCAGTATGAAGATGGAATAATTAATTTGTAAATTGCAGGCCGAAACTAATAATATTACAGTCTACAGCTAAATATTGATAGATTAAATCATTGATAGATTTTGTTTACAGGGAACTTTTGCAGATTCCACTTGATTGGTGGCACACTGGAGATGCTGATAAGAGATAACCGAATGCAGAGCAGTTTATTATAATTGTGATTGTCTTATGCTAATAGTAGTTTGAATATTGGCTACAGGAAAACCGGACCAATCCCATCATTACTGACATACCTTTCCTTACTCCACAAATAAAAAAAATACTAACTAGCGATTGTTTAGGTGTCAGTAACCGGGTTTAGTCTGTCATAACTAACATTCCATTCACTTCTTTGGTTTTGTTATATGTAACACGGGGGTACGGTGGTGCCCGGCATTCCGGGATTTCCTGGTTCGTCCTTGGGAGTTTCTAAAAATATACAGTAAAATTCTAAAAAAATATAGTAGAAATGTTTTTTGTGAACTAACGTTTAAGAATTTTAAACATAAATTTTTCAAATTAAAAGGTTCGCATTAAAAAAAAAATGTTTTTCTTTTAATTTTGCCAATAATTATATGATATTTATTTTAATTACCACAAACTTTCACAAAACTTAATTTAATTTGAAATTTTTGTATTTATTGGTAAAAGCTCAAATCTTGCAAAATATACATTCATACATTTTTCAAACGGTTTATATAACAAAAAGCTCGTATTTCATTAGTTAAACCAATAAATAAATCTATGTTTTTGTTTCGCAATGTAAATATATATAGATAGATGTGGCCATTAGATGTAGTTCTTGAATATTTTGATTGTTTGACAAGTCAAAAACCTCCTAAGAAACTGAATTAATTTATTTGGTTTCGCAAGTTTAAATTCCCATTAAAAATTCTTTATTTATTTTTCTTGAAATCTTACAATATTTTATTGAAAGGAACATCTTCTATTTTAAAAGCTTTAACTACGTCTGAAACTAAGGAACTTATTATATAACATACACATTAAGTTAAATTATAACGAGCATATATTACATTTTTTGATTATGTTTATTTATAATTTGATAATTTGTAATTAAACAATTTTTATGTGTTTAAATATTTTAATTTATAATATTTTCTTTTAAATATGATCAGTTTTATACGAACAATTTTACTGTGATGTGGAAAATTACTAACGTTTAATTGTGTCAAGTAAAAAGGCTTTATTCGATAAAGTTTTTGTTAAACTTTAAAGTTTGGACTCAACATGACTTATTTAGTATATATTTAGTATTTTTTCGGTATAAAATTTTCAATCATGTTGACGTATCAAAAAAAAAAAAAAAAAAACTTTAATAATAATCAAATTTGAATATTTTTAGTTAGTACTAGATACAATTTCAACTATTTATCATTGTAAATTTAAATTAAAATTTAAAATAATCCTGATTGAAAATCATGAGATTTTTAAAATTTTCTATTATACCAACAAAAATTATTACAATTGAAATATTAAATTGAAATTTATAATTTTGTTGCATTGTTATCAGTTGGCGATGTAAATCACAAACGTCATCATAAATTTGTCATCATACCAATTAATATTTTTAAATAAGTGCAGAACAATTTTTCCCATTACGGTTTTTATATGATGATATCACGCGCGCAAAATTTTCATTTTGCAATCAAAATAATAAAAATTCATTTGGGAAATTTAAAATAATCAATATCGAGTCTATTGACATAATATACTATATATATATATTTGATATTATTAGTGTAGTATATTCGTTAAATATATATGTATATATATATATGGTGTTTTTCGAGTACCGAGATTGGAATTTAAGATAAAAAAAAGTTCGATTTACCCTAAAGCTTTTGTCGCACTATGAAAATTAAATTAAATATAATATCATGAATAAAACACACACATAGAGTATTGATTCCTAATAAAATACAAATTATCAAACAAAAAAATGTAGCCGAGCCAAATATAAAAATCATAAAAATGTTCAGAGCATAAGAGTGCGAGTGCATTTAAACGTACATATATGGCGATTGAGTGTTATATTTGGTTTTTTGGGCCAATTATCTAAATATTTTTCAGCTTCACTCATATGTATGTTTTTATTTTAGCACTATATATCTATATGTATAAACTATAATAGCGATCGTATATAAAATCATATGCATTTTTTATGTGCATTGGAATATTGAATTTTATACATTTAAACCGGAAATTAGCAATGGTTTTATTTCGTTTTTTTGCTTCAATGTAACTATTTTTTTAAATATTATTATGAGCTTTTAATGTACTGGCAAAATCTATAATGTAGTTTAAAATAAAAATACGCCCATATACTTATTTATATATACAATATTTAAATTAACGGCATCACCAACTTCTCAGTAACTACTTAACAATTTAGCACAATCATTAAAAAAATTTTGAACCCAAAACCGATCAACCAACCAAAACACCTTTATACACCTAAAATCCATTTTCTATATATTATCTTGTTGATTTGTAATTTTGTTTTAAAGTCACGTTTTGATTAAAACAAAAGAAAAATTTAAAAATATATATACATAATTGAAAAGAAAATGGAATGATATCAATGGAAAATTTTGAGTGGATTTTCCATTATCATACACCAAAGGCAACAAAAAAGCATGATTTCAGCAGAAATTTGTCTGTTGATTATCATACCAGATAACATCTTTATACAGAGAAAAGCATAATGAAAATTTTAGGGGTTTATAATGAAGATAGAAATTTCTATTTAGTAATGTCATTGATCTGCCAAATTTTCATTTGTTGTTATGCTTTAGATGAATTCATGACACTTACACATCCAAATACACACAATTTATACGTACACATAGTGGTTGTAAGAAACATGACTGTAATTTAAACCAGAGTAAACAACATATTTTTGTTGTTGTTGTTGTTGAACTTATAGATATTATTATTGTTGATGTTATGTTGGTTTGAGTATCAAACAACCAAAAATTAAATTAACTTAAAAATTCGTGTCACATCCACAGCATGGTTTAATTTTCTGTGTGCTCGGTTCTGTTTTCCTTTTTTTTTTTTGGGTTTTTTTTCGGTTTAATTTTATTAAATATATATACACAACATATACATAGACACAGCATCATCATCACTGTAAAATAGAGTATGTACTATATATACTTTTGGTATATATATATAAGACAATTTTCTATTTTGTTGAGAAAATAAACGTAATAAATGTTTGATTTATTTATTGTTGATTGAAGTGTATAGTAAACTTTCGTTTATTGTAAGGAGGGGGTATACACTGTAACGGAAATATATTACGTTTCTAAATCATTCAGCATGTTATGAGAAAATTTAAATTTTCTAAATCGAATACAAATTTAAATTTTTAATTTAATTTGTTGATTTTGTGGGTTATACACGCGATTCAATTGAATTTATTTATATTTAATTAAATGTTGTGTTTTGTATAATAAGTCAAATATTTTGCCGATGTTCCTATTTGAATATTAATGATGACATGAAGTATCTTAAGGGACTAAATATTTTGTGGTAAAGCTTTTAGGATTTTTTTTTTGGCACAAGTTACCTTAATATCATAAATTCTAGATTATCTTATTCTTATTATAGTTATATAGTCCTAAGACCAGGCTCTTTGGTAGTTCAGATAAAAGAAGTAACTTTATAGACACTGCATCAAAATGATCTTGTGTACGTTCAGCCAAATATAAAGCAACGAGCTAAGATTCCTACGTAAGCCTTTAATTAAGTTAAAATTAGTCGTATCTGAACCATAAGTTGCTTTATAAGCTGATTGGTACTCACATAATAAATTATTGCTTTCAAGATAAGCCACTCTATATCATATGCTCAACACTTTTAGATAGTACAGATAAAATACTGGTAGGTATGTAATCGGAGGCATTTGCTCAAAATTCTATTTTACTAATTGTAAAATAAGGCAGATATAAGTTGAATATGGTTGAATCAATGTTCCTGAATGCGCATTTGCTATAGGAATTGGACATGATTCATCGTCACCATGAAAATTGTTATTCAATGGTACAGTACTCGGGGGAATATTTCCACTGTTGCAAATTATGTTCATTTGACGACATATCAAAGTTATTGTGTTTCGACTTTTTTCATCCAAAACCCAGTTTAGATAATCCATTCTACATAAAAAAAATCCATATTAAAAATATAACCTCGTGATGAAAATTGAGCTTAATTTGAAGACTCACAAGAAATATAGTACCCAATACAAACAGTCCAGGATTCAAAATTGATGCCTAAATCAGCTTGTTTTCAACACTCACAAGCATGGTTTTTTAAGCAACATAATCACCAACAATTAAATGTAATAACTATTTAAGAAAATTATTAAAGCTGTCAAAAATCGTATCCTAAATAATAAACTTTTCAAGTAATTTGAATTCTTAGTAAGTATATTAGTTAGTTGTTACCTGCTAACAAACATGCAAACAAACATATACTAGTACATATTCTAACATACCACACTAAATCATCTGCAAAAAATATTTTTTTGCAACTACGAGTATATAAACATTCGAAATGAAAATGAAAATGATTTTCATTTTTTTGTGTGGTTCTTGTTACGTTAACTATTATTTTGCATTGTCATTATTAATAAAAGTAATGAGATGATTTTTCAATTTTTATCAACAAAAAAATAATAATTTATTTGAAATATTAATATTATTCGAAATCCATTGAGTTTTGATGACAAAATTTTGCTGTTGTTGTTGCACATTTTTATGCAAAATTATCAATATTCTAGACTTTATTATTTGTGTAGAGGGAAAAAAATAGTATAAGCATAATAGTAATTCAATTTTTAATAATAGCATAAAAATAATAAAATATTATAATGAATTCTTCAAAAAAAAAAGCATAACTATATCATACAGTTTTATTGTGTGCACCGAGCAAAGTAGATTTTATATGGATATTCGACAATACTATTGGGAATGTATTGAATGTAATTTGTCTAGCAGATAATTTGAATTTAATTATTTTATTTGTAGATAAATATGTAAAGAATAATGGTTAAAGTTCTTCTATAATATCCATCTCTAAAGTTTTAAATTCTATAAAAAAATTAAATTATTTTTAAACTGTTCTACAAAACTACAACACTCAAGATACATTTTACACAATAGTTATATAATCCATATTATATATGTATATAAAAACACCATTGAAAAACATCAAACAAAAAGTTTTCGCATCTTGCTATCTTTCGTTTTGGAAAATATCAATAAAAAATTTCTAAACACTAGTAAAAAAAATTATCTAACTGAAAATATGTTGTCGAATTTTCCTATGTTCATATTTTTTGCTGTTTCAAACGAACGTAAAAGAACAATATTATTTACAGCATCCATTGAATCATAAAAAATAAATAACTTTATTACTATATTGTTGTATATAGTGAAACTATTATATTTATTTTACAGTAGTTTTATTATTTTTAAAGCTTTTCTGTATTGTTGGCATAAATATAATTTTAAACAACTGTAAAAGTTTCGTTAAAGTTGTGTGTGACTCAAATTCAGTTGTATGTATGGTGAAATAACATATGGCGTCTTTAATCTGAGTTTATTCGTTTCGATTGCAGTTCGATAATTAGATGGCACAGAGCTAAAATACACTTTTAAGTGAATTCTACTTCAACTATTGAACTCAAGCAAGACCAATTTAAAAATAGATACTTCAGTACCAAATTAATATTCGCACTCAGGCATCCTTAACAAACGGGTCATCTCAGTCGTTTCGTCAAATAGGCGATGTTTTTTATTAATGAGTTTATAATCCTTGGAATTAGAAGCTGAGGCAAGAAATTGTGGGCACGGGAAACGTTAAACACAAAATTGTCAAAATTTCAAGAATTCCTATTATTTTTATACAACTGTATAAAAATGTCATAATAGGAAAAAATTGCCAAAACACTGATAAAGGATTTAAGATTTTAATCGGCATTTGCTAGTTAAAGTTTCGTCAAAAAAGAGAATTTCGCTAGATATAGTTCAAGTATTTGTTTGTTAAAGAAATTCAAAGCAAAACCTTAACCACCTTAATCTCAGTGAGATTGGAATACTTAGAAATGGTAGCAGCTAATTGGTAACTAGCAATAGAGCGCAGATTTAACAAAGTATCAGACCCCGTGACCAATTTTGCAATTTTATGGATGAGTATCGAAAGCACATGAATTTCTATTTGCCGAATCGATTGTCTTGCGCCCCATTTTTAGCTGCCCGGTTTGTACAAAGATTCTAAGTTTATTCATGGTCCCCAATATGCGTCTTATATATTACTGATTGGTCTCACTGATAGTCAAACATTTTTATTTCAAATGAAAGAATATCAATTAAATTGCAATTTGATTGAGAAAAAATAATGACTTTAATGGTTGCATGATTTAGCAAAAATTTGCTTTTAATTTTGCAATAAATCAACTATAGAATATAATTTCAGGAGACTCAAAGCCTACAACATAATTCTTCAATATTAAATTCAAACCGTTCAATATAATTCGTTTTCACAAGGCACAGTGATAAGAGTGACTTGCATTTATAGTTTTACACACCTAATCAGAACAAATGTTGTTCAAATTATTTAAAGTTTACAGTAATTAATCCAACTGGCATATACATAAATATAACACGCACATTCAACACAATGATAAACATAAATGCGTAAACATAAAATTTATGTATAAGCCTATGTAGTTCAAATTTGGTTGTGTCTGAATGTTATCTAAAATTAAAATCATAATAAATTAAAAAATAGTTTGAAGACCAATTTTGTGTTGTTGTTGGTTAAATCGAAAAAAATATTTTACTTAATTGATTTTTGAAACCATTGTGCTATGAGATAAATCTTCGCTTTATTGTCTAATGTCTAAACATACGTTAACGCCTTTTATTTATTTATTTAGTAATAAATTATATGAAACTATTATTAGTTTTTTTTTTTGTTAAAATTTCTAAATAGTTATTTGCATGGTTGCGCGCTGATTGAATACTTGTTTGATATTAGATAAATATTAGCTTAAGTAAATAGTTGCTGCTTTGATGTGTTTAGTTTAGCCATAACAAGTTATATTTGTTTGCGCTAGTTCAGATTTTGATGGGGAAAAGGATCTAAAAAATAGGTTTTCTAATAATATAATTCGATCCGAAACATATTTTTTACAATGCCAGATTGTTTCCAAGCCAATAAAGGAACAAAAAAAACCTTGAAATCATCAACAATTATTTTAAAGATGGCATTTAATTATATTCTACCATCATATAATCATAATATTGTATGTCGCTTCTGTTAATACGTTTATATATAGTTTTTGCACACGACAAAATTATATGTATGTAAACTATAATATATATATAGTGTAGTAATTATACCAATTATACAGTATGCAATTTTATCACTAATCGCAGACACAATACAACAATAGCATAATATTTAAAATAGCAGAAGCAACGACAGCGCAACAGCGTATAATGAAACTATAAATGTTTTAAAAGATAGTAGATAATATCATATTTCCGTTATTTTATAATTGTGAAATGAAGGCAAAAAATAATTAAAAAAAACTCTTTGCAATTATAAAATAATTTTCATCTTAACTTGTATGATTTAATTATAAAAGTGTGCAGAAAATCTTATTTTTGTGTTAAAATTTTCGATTTTCTTCTTATTTTATTTGTCTTTTACTCCACTATTAATGAATTTTTGTAAGTTTTGTAGGAGTTACTGGTTTAAAAGGATAGTTCAAAAGATTCTTAATAGCCTTTTTAACGATGAAAAATTCGTATAGTATAGAAAAATTCGTATGGCTGTTTAAATGTCCAGTAATAATGGGTTGAAAATAAGTCAGAATATTCTATAATATAGCCTTGTATTATTGGAAAAATATTTGCTAATTTTTTCCCGATTTTACTGTTACTCCACTAATAATGCATGGATCAACGTAAACTTTATAAATCTCAAATAGTTCGGAAAACTATAAATAACATATTTAACAAAGAAAAACTTCTGATTTTTCCTGACATCCTAGTATTATTGAGGAAATATATGTTAAAATATGTTAAAATTTGAAAATTTTATCTGATTCCAAAATATATAGCCTTGTCTATATAGCCTTGTATTATTAAGAAAATATTTGTTTAAATTTAAAATTTTAATCTGATTTCTAACGGCTATTATTCCACTTATTATGGATTTAAGGTGGAGTTTGTAATTTTAAAATACTTCTTAATATCATTCTAGAGAAAAAAAAAATTTGTGAATTTTCCGAGACTTTAGTACAAGGCTAATAAGAAGGTATTAAGAAAATATTTGTTAAAATTTGAAATTTGCATTTGATCTCAAATGGATGTTACTCCAGTAATAATAGGTAATAATATATTTCACTTTAAATATTCACAATATTTAAAGTGAAATATATCGATTTAAAAATGTCAGAAAATACTAAATCGCATATTTAACAATGGAAAATTTTAGATTTTACCGTGACTATATAGCCTTATATTATTAAGAAAATAGTTGTTAAAATTTGAAGTTTCATCTAATTACAAATGAATGTTACTCCACTAATAATGAATTAAGGTAGGGGTTTTTAGATTAAGAACTGGTCAGAAAATTTTAAATATCATAAAAAAAGTTTTCTTTATTAAATATGACATTTAAAATTGTCTGATCAGATGCAAATTTCAAATTTTAGCAAATATTTTTTTAATACTACAAAGCTAATGTCTCGAAAAACCCATTTTTCTTTCTCAAAAATGATTATTTTGACGTATTTTAAAACTAAAATTTCCACCCTTAAACCATAATAAGTGGAGTAACAGCCGTTTGAAATCAGTTTAATATTTTAAATTTTAACAAATATTTGCTTAATAATATAATTCTATAGTCACGGTAAAATTAAAAATTTTTCTTTGTTAATATGATATTTAAAATTTTCCGACCAATTCTTAAACTAAAAACCCGCTCTTAAACCCATTATTAGTGGAGTCACATTCATTTGTAAGTAGATGAAACTTTCAAATGTTAACAAATATTTTCTTAATAGTACAAAGCCATATAGTCATATTTTTAAATCGATAAATTTCAACTTCAACCTATTATTACTTGAGTAACATCCATTTAAGATCAGATGCATATTTAATAATGGTAAATTTTAGATTTTTCCGTATCAAGAAAATATTTGTTAAAATTTGAAATTTTAATCTGAGTTCAAACGGCTGTTATTCCACTTATTATGGATTTAAGGTGGAGTTTGTAGTTTTAAAATACGTTAAAATAATTTTTATGATCTTTCATTTCTCTATCATTTTTGATAAAGAAAAATTTGTGATTTTTCTGATACTTTAGCCTTGTATTATTAAAAATATATTATTTAGACTTGGACATTTTTAAATGGCTATTATTCCACCAATTTTGGATTAAAATTTCAGGATTAAAAAATTCAGTAGATATAATTCTGTTAAGAACATCTTTAATTAAATCTATGTTTATATGCACCAAAACTTTTACAAAAATCATTGTAAAAATTAAATTTTTTAAGTTTGTTCTTTTTAAAGCTTGTAAAGCCCAATTTTCTTATATGTCAATCGTTTACAATCTCAATAATACCACTAAGCTTCCGAAATATATTTCAAAATCTGATAAGAAACAATATTATATAAATTTCAACATCATGATCCTCCAAAAATGTTTGTTATTTTTGTTCGTTAAATTACATTAATTTGAAGATATAGTAGCGGCACTATCTGTGCCTATAAACACATAAAAATACTAAATAATCGCTAAAATTTCAGCATTCATTTAAAACCGAAAAACAAAAAACAAAAATAACGAAAACTCTTTAAGATTAAATAACATTGTAACATGGAAAATTAAGAAAACAACATAAAAATCCTAATCCATACAATAAAAAATTGAAAAAAGCGGCAAAACATGAAATAAATAACCAAACGATATACATATAAAACGAACGAAGCGAACATACGACATTTCCAAAAGCTAAAATAGACTTTGTGTCTTTGAAAGCTTTTTCTTATATCAACATTTTTTTTTGTGTTGGTTTGTGTATTTTTGTACCCATCCTCCAGGAGCGACGCAAAGAGACGTAACGGAACGAAATCTTTAAAAAAAACAGCAACACAATGTTTCACTGAATGTGACAACCAAAACACAACGACGAATAATAACAAGAAGAAAATTAAGAAATGAAAGCGATCCAAATATATATATATATATATATATATATATATATATATATATATATATATATATATATATATATATATATATATATATATATATATATATATATATATATATATATATATATATATATATATATATATATATATATATATATATATATATATATATATATATATATATATATATATATATATATATATATATATATATATATATATATATATATATATATATATATATATATATATATATATATATATATATATATATATATATATATATATATATATATATATATATATATATATATATATATATATATATATATATATATATATATATATATATATATATATATATATATATATATATATATATATATATATATATATATATATATATATATATATATATATATATATATATATATATATATATATATATATATATATATATATATATATATATATATATATATATATATATATATATATATATATATATATATGGAAAAAAAATAATGAAGAAAAGTTACACACACAGATTTGATTAAAAACAAAGAATCACATCTTTTTGTGTTTGAAAAACACAACAGGAAAACTAACCAGTAGATAGAAGTTCTCCGTTTCTTATGTTTTCGCCCTATATAAACTCTTGAACAATGATAAAGTTTTTTGATAATCCATAAACCAGAAATTGTCTGAAGATTTTAATTATTTCCCGTGAAATAAGATTTTCGCATTTTTATATATTATTATATCTCTTGACTACACATCTTAAACAAACAATCAAAAACTGTAATAATAGTCGTAATAGTAAAATAATGAAAGTGACAGTGTTATCTCATTAAGAGGTGATAGAATTGTATTTAGGACATATCTAAAAAGATAAATCTTTTTCTAAACAAGTAACCATTCTATAATTTTTTGTTTTAATTTTAATTGACTTTGTACATAACTACAGCAGTTTTGTGAAAACTATTAAACAAAAATTGCTAGTTTGAAAATTAAGAATTACAGTGTCTATGTATTTATATACAGATCTACAACAAATAATTTTTTTAAATCGGATTTAAAAGTTTTTCTCTTAAAATGAATTTTCCAAATAAATAGTTTTTAGTTTTAATTTAGCAAGAGGGACACATTTTTACTGTCTAGGCTAGTCTCTGTTGTCACATAAAGTTCATAATTCGATTATTCAAGTACGTAAGTTAATTATATTTTTGAACTCGATTATATCATACCTGGTTACTAATAATTTAATTCGGTAACTCTATAGATTTTTGTGGCATTGTTTTGATATGAGATATAGTTTCAGATATTTTTCAAATATTAATTGAAATTTTATCATTCTGGTTAAGATGTTCTCTGGGCTATCAAATTTAAAATATTTGGGGAAAACGTTCAATATTTAGGATGTATGATTGACTAAATTGGATTATTTATTGTCTTAATTGGGAATCGTCTGATGGTATAATGACAGCCAACAGGTCATAGTACTCAATGTAAAGCTTTTTGAATAGATAAGAATATTACCAATAGGTGGTAAATTGTAAATTTCGAATTTCGACAGAACTGTCACAGACAATATTTGATCTTTCCAATATTTGAGTTTGCTAAGTTATTTAGATTTCTTTAATGGGTGCCTTTTTTCTCAATCTTATTTGCGGAAGAGATATTTCCAATTCTTTAGCTAAATCATACGAAATTTTTTAAAAATTTTCTTATAAAGAAACCTGTATAATATGTCTACAGTGGCCAAGAGTATAGCATGACTGTACAGGGAAATATTCTTTCAAACTTCACCATTACGGCTCCCATCCGTCGTTGAACATATGATATCTGATGCAGACTTCGTCCTAAATGATGAATTTGGGGGTTTGATATATTCGGAAGTGAAATTAATCAATTTTTGTTTCACTAGGTATACTGCCGCACTACATTTTCTGTCTATATCTTATCAATCCCTAAATATGGTGGATTATTATATGGTGACTATTATTTTAATGGAAATACGTCACATTTTTATTTTTATTTTTTAAATCTGGAATCCCGGGAATTTTAGATCGAAAATTCTGGCCAAAATAATAGATAAACAGTGCAAAATACTGCTCATTCTGCTTTTAGTCGTATTTAACGGATCATGCAATTCAGCGTCAGAAAAATTCCACACAACCTGTTTAAGCTGTTAAAATATAAAAAAAATCTTATCGCATTTTCGGTATAAACATTGAAAAAATTTACCGATATAGGTTGAGATATACTATATAGAAGACCAAGAATATCAGCGAATGTCGTGGAAGACATTGTTAGTTAAGCCAGTGGTAACGTTTTGACATACGGTCACATAGGGTACGTTTTGCGCCATATTTGAAGCGGTCTGCACTCTACACCAAATAGAGAACACATGTCTATTAATGGCTTGCATAGTCAATAATTGATTTTATGTTATACGATAGTTTTTTCAGTGTCAATTTAACTAGAGAAGCGAAAGTAGCAGATGAAAAATTATTAGAAATGGTGCGGCTGAAAAATCAGATTTACCGAAGCAATAACTACTGTTCCGATTTGAAGCATGGTTTCATTAGAATTGTAATTCCATAAACGAAAGTTGCTGCTGCCAAAGAACTGAATGATGAAAAATGCTATGCTAGGATAGACTAAAGCATTGTACTGGTTTGGTTGTCGGATGTCTTAAAGAAATGGAACTTTTACCTTAGAAACAGAAAACCAGAAATCGAAACGAACTAATTTGTATGAAATGGGTTCAATCTCTAGGTCGTTCAATTTGACCTTTACTAAAAACGGCTTACTGTAGAATACAAGTTCCATGGACTATACAGTTGGCTATGCGAAAAAAATTATTGTAAGATTTTTACTAGATAAAGCTGGAAATTTGATCGATGTAATTTTAACAATATGGTCTTTCTCCATATAGGACCATTGCATTTTTGTTGTCTTCTAAAATAAAATCAGTCGATTAGCGAGTTTGTCATATGGTCACGCCATTATTTAGACGATGGATTTGATGGTTCATAGAATGTTGTGTTCAAAAATCAGATTGATCTGGAGTTAAAATATTAATGTTCAATAGACTAATTGGACTGTAATTAGAAATTACAGTAGGATGTTTTCCAGCTTTTAGTCTACTAGTGTTACGCTGGCAATATTTCATTTGTCACAAAATGATTTAAATTTTTAATAAAATTGTATATCACATAAAAGTGGAAATTTTCTCCGCAATTTCTTCGACTAGGACAAGATTAGTTCCAGTTAAAAAGCAACATATAATTATCTTTTTCCACTAAACATATATTTAATAATATTTTTTTAGTTTTATTTTTATGCATTTCCCTTAATAAAACTGGAAATTAAAGCTTAGTGACTCTATGTTGTATAGTGGTTTAAAAGCAATTTTATTTTTCAATTTCATATAATTTGATTATGGCAGGCAAATAACTAGACCTGATACATAATTACCACAACAGTTAGAACAGGTATGATTTGCGAACTCATCTGTCAATGAACATTATCCTTCTTCATTGTGCGTAGTAGAACAATATTTACATTTAGCCTTCATAAAACAATTTAAGGCACCATGTCCATGCAAAACACATTTGAAGCACTGTTTTAGGCTACTTGATGTAAGGATTCAAAAATGCCCAAAAATATATATAAATCTTCAATAAAAAACCAACAATTCAATTTTCATTAATATATATCTATAAGTTATCCGAAACCTATGGGCGTCATGATATTTTTCATAAAAGCACTGACCCCAAAATTTTAAGAAAATCGGTTTGAAACAAATGTATACACAAACAATGAACGTGTCCAGAGGTCATGAACAATTTCTCGTACTAATTTGTATAATTTAAAAAACAAACCTTTCACTCAACCGATCGAAAAGAATTTCATATCGATATCGATTTTCACTTGAATTCAATCCATGTACTTGGGTAATTTTCATATCAATCCACCTTTATATATACATAATATAGTACACTAATAACTATGTAATTTCTACATTATCATGATTCATATATACACTAAAACTATAAATCTTTTGTACGTATACCAGGCCTGGTACATTTCTAGAGTATTATGTAACAATTTTTGAAAGAGATTTTTTTTTATTAAATTTAATAATACAATTAACTTTCATTCTTTATGTACATACGATATACCATATACAGCAACAGAAAATATTTATCGATAAACTGTAATAATCTTATAATAAAAACGTCTTGTAATGGATATGATTACAAACAAATTAAGTTTTAAACCGTAACTAATTAAAACTGTAGAGTTTTTGTTATTGCTTTTTGTACGTATACACAAAAAAAAATAATTTGAATATTATCAACGTCATTATATCGAAAGTTAATGGATAGTTTTGGGGAAGAGCAAAATAGTTTTTATGTGTTGAGAAATAACAGATGTGTTAAAGGAATTTAGATAAAAAAAAGTGCTGCGAGGGTATTTTTTTTGTAAAGAAATTATGTTGTTTATGTTGTTAATTATATGAATATTGATTGAATGAATGATTTTATTAGTTTTTAGGCCGTATACCCTTGCAAAAATTAAAGATTAAAGTTTAAATGGGTTTTACTTAATCATATGTTAATTAAGATTTAAAAATAGTTTTTGTCAAAAGTTCAATAAATCATACGCTCGTTTAAAATGTCTTCAACTAAAATACGTTTCCTCAATAAGGATTCCAACCTTCTAAACTTTGTCATTGAAATTTTAAAATCTTGATTGATTTAAAGATGAATTGTACCGGAACTCTACAAAAACTCGATAAAAACGGTTAAAAGTAGCTGAACTATAACTGCAATGAAACTCACTGAAAATAGTTGGAAGATAAAGTGAATATCTTGCAAACAGTCAATAAATTGGTCAATAATGGTTTAGACTTGCAGATTGAACTTCACGCCGAAAACGACTTAAAAATGGAGATTCTTCAAATGTGATGCTTGAAAGATTTGTGCACTGCCGTATCAAAAATAGAATATTAGGAGCTAGACGTATCGATTGATTTTATTGATTTAGAATGTACGACCAAGCATTAAGCACGACCCTTCGGATATTTAGCCGGGCCCACCGTTCACCCGTTTTTACATAAACTTGGAAGGATATCGTTAAATTTATGAGATTGACTCGGTTACAGACACCATGGCGGCCAATAGTTAGCAAATTTTTGTTGGGGTAGGGAAAGGAAAAATATGTCAGTAATGACATAATTGGTCCAGTTTCCCGGTAGTCAATATTCGAACTACTGTTAGTATAAGAAAATCACAATTTTACTGAACTGCTCTGCATTCGAGCATACCTTGTCGTGTGCCACCATTCATCTGTTATCTGCAAAGTTTCCCTGAAAACAGGATCTATTAATTAACTATCTATTAATTAACTATAACTTTCGGACCTTATTTCTTTACAATTGGTGATCGTTGTATAGATGGTCAGGAACGATGGTAACGAACGATTTTACACACAATTGGTCACGGCGTTGTAGTTAGCGACGAGGATCAAACTCAAGATCGTGGTGTGTTTAAGCCAACACCTTAACTATAAATTTAAATTACAGAAAATATATCATGTCGTAATTCAAAGGATTCTATACTTAACTCTAAGAAGCAGTAGATTTTTTTTCAACTGCCTTGATGAAAATAAAATTTTTAAAGCTTTTGTTATTGAGCATGATTATATCAAACAATAGCTTAATCATTTTGATATACCTGTCAGCTCTAGTTTTGTCAAAATATAAAGTACTAAAACATTTAAAAAAAATAAAAATCCAAAAAAATAATTCGAATCTTTGGTTGTTAAAAAATTGCATTACTGGAACCTATTGAGCTTTTCATCACCACTTTAATTGATTGAATGACGAGACTGTGAAACCAAGCTCCTGTCAAGTGATCCGGTTTACGTCAGTCCTATTCCATTTTTACATTTATCCCTTTCGTATCCATTAAAATACATAATATTGTACGCTCAATCCACACAAACGTGTTGATAAATAAAAATGTCAAAAATTCAACTTACACAATTGTGTAACCCTTTGGAAGTGTGATATAATATTTTATTTGAATCATATTGATCATCAATCGACTGACTCAAATGTGTAGGTACGAAATATTTTTATTTTATCGAATGATTTTCGATTAGAATAATACGCTTTTTATTAATATTGGTTCCATCTATTAGAAAAATAATTGATATAATTTTTCATTGTAGTTTTTAACCTAACAAAGTAGCTACTAACACAAATGTGTCAGTTGGCTTTCAAATATGATTACTTTAGCTTCGAGCGAATTGGTTTGAAATACATACACAAATGTGTAAGTTGGTTTTAATCACATCTATAAATAACTTTCCACATCTCTTACTAAATCAATCAAAATTTCCCTACACATTTGTGTAGGCAGGACACGAAAGAGTTAACAAACAGTAGGATAGGAGGGATTTTCATATATTTATATTTCTATAAATATATTTCCATGTATGACAAAAATGACCCGGTTTCAGACACCTCATGATCACTGCGGCACAATTCTATTCTAATTTTTGTGCTATAGGGAAAGGAAAGATATGTCAGTAATTACATAATTGGTCCGGTTTTCCGGTAGCCAATATTCAAACTACTGTTAGCATAAGACAATGACAATTTTTTGCATTCTGTTATCTGTATTCTGTCATTCCTTATCAGCAACTCCAGTGTGCCACCATTCCCTAAAAACCAAATCTATTAATAGGCTAATTTCTCCAATCCGTTGACTGTAGTAAATTAAATTAATTTTCACCTAAAATTATAAATAATCATCCTTAATATAATTACATAATAATATCATAATATAATTTCTTTAAGCCGTATGCTGTAATAAATTGGATTAGTTTTTGCCTGAAATTTAGCTTTCCACCACAACTTTAATATAGTAAAAGTCAGTTGAGTGATTAAGTTATCCAAATCACAGAACAAAGTAATTACATATCTTTGATAATTTTTTAATTAATAAAAATAAATAATTTCATTGTTGTTGTTGTCAATATAATATGATTATATAGTAACTAATTAATCGGCTGATCACAGTGTCCCTAACATATAAACAGCCCAGTGATTAGATTACAAATGAATGACATAAATGAATTAGGGTTGCAAAAGGGATTTTTCATCACCTGATTTCGATCGGTGATGACGATGAACACAACTATGACCCCCTGTTAGAGTGCAGAATCCATGGGCCGAGCCATCGTCCATGTCAGTGCAGGCTGGCTGGAGCAATGCAATGTGCAGATGGATCTAAAATAGAACCTGTATTCGTGCGTCCTCAATTTAGCTGGTGACGGCGTAAGGTAGGACGTTAAAAATTAACTGCGAAAGAGTTGAGAGAGCTTCGGCCCTAGAACAGATTGCAGAGTTCAGAAACAAAAAAAAAAAAACTTTATATGGAAAATAGTAGTAAGCTTTTATTACATGCAAGCTTTACAAATTAATAGGTTTAAATTGCAGTAAATGTGTTTTTCTTTGTTTTGGCTAGTTTAAAAGTTTTATCACACGTTTTACTTTATTATACAGTCATTTTTATTTTGATGCCTTGATGCAAATTAAATTTTGTAAGCTTTTATTATTACCAGAAGTAAATTTATCAAATGGTATAAAATAAATACAAAATTATTAACAAAGAAGCTTTAATTAATATAAGGGATCGACAATTTTTAAAATTTTAAAATATCAAAAAACAATATAAAACTTCATTAGTTAAAAAGGTGTGTTACTGGAATCTACTAAGCTTTCAACATTCAGGAGTTCAAAATATTTTTATTTATAACTAAGGTATTGTCAAAAAGGTAACAAAATGGAGTTTATCCACCGATTTATATATTGTCAATTTC
The DNA here is from genome assembly GCA_963556175.1 of Tipula confusa. Lineage (NCBI taxonomy): Eukaryota > Metazoa > Arthropoda > Insecta > Diptera > Tipulidae > Tipula > Tipula confusa. The sequence continues at coordinate 166,519,150 of OY744477.1, read as the reverse complement.
GAATTAGAAATAATGTTTCAATATAAACAAAATAATAAATTACCATTTATTGAAATTGAATATCAGTCTATAAACATTAATAACAAATTTCTTCTGCTACCAAATATAAAAAAATGAATATAAATGATCTCATTTTTCCTAAAAAAAAAAACGAAATCTGTTTATCCTCTAAGTAAACCCTCCCAAATATCAGTGATTGATTTAAAATCGAATATTAATAAATCTCAGAAATTTGTGTGCGTATATTTCTTTCCCATTTGTGTGTATAATTTGATATATTTGATCCTCTTTATGTATATAGTATATATAGTTTATTTATAACTATAAATCGGAATCAATTTTTTTTATCGCATATATAATGTGAGGGTATCACAAACGTAATTGCATTTCGGGCTAAATTATAATAAATCGTTAAATTCAATTTAGGCGGGTGGTAAATGTTATATGATATATATATATATATATATATATATATATATATATATATATATATATATATATATATATATATATATATATATATATATATATATATATATATATATAATATGTTATATGCAAAGTCTAATATGCAAATTTATCTTTAACAATGCAGTATATACATAATTATTAATTTTATGTCGATAAAGAGTCACACAACCGTCATAATAAATCAAAAGATCAATAAAATTTTTATACATTTATATTTTCCAATATTTTAAAACCTACCTTTAAAATTTTATTATATTCGTGTGGTGCAGTGTAATAAAATTACCATAAAAATTCAATTCTCCAATGTAAATTTAGTCGTCAAAATCGTATATGCCTTATACCTATATGCCTTAAGTAATAATTGTATTATTGCACAATAATAATAACATGTACTCGTTTTTTATATGTTTATTTATTCAATCAATAAATGTATCACTTGGAATAATTTATTAAGGTATGAACGATATGTAGATGAGGTTACATGGGTAATTTTTTTTTTTTAAATTTTAATACTTTTTAAGCGGGAATTTGCAACGCCTTAGTTATAATATATAGACACTGTTCTCGTACTCAGACGATTTTATTTATTTAGCTGTAATTTACTCAGCATTATAAAACTGTGGTCTTTTGATGGTCACATTATCTCGTGCCTTTTTTTTGAGACCACCAAAACATTTGTTATTTTATTCGAAATCCCATTGGCAATAATCCATAAGCACCAAATTTTAATACATAGTTTAATAAATTATTGACTGATGACCAGGTTATTATTCCAAGTTATGTAATTGAGCTTCTGCAGACTAATTTCTTTCTTTTTCATCGTTGTCTTAAATGCTACATAATCGGTAATTATGCAAAATTTGACAGTTATGAAAAAAAAAACAGTTTGACATGGTATAGAGTCCTTTTTAGCTGTTCCATTGTGTTCTTGTATTCCAACCACATTGTAAAGTTTACATTTTTCCCAATAGATCTGAAAGTGATTTGGTTCAATCTCCGACAAATTTTTGAAAATATCCCTAAAAAAGCATTAACCGAAAAAACGTGGTTTTTGTTTTGAGGTTTTTTGTTCTGGAAAGTTTCCTTTTAATTTCTTACTTTCTGGTCTTACTCGTCCCTCTTCAAACTTTTACCTCAGATAATTTGTTAACGTGTTCAAAACTTTGATAATTATTCTGTAATTTATTCCTGGTTGCTACTGTGTCAACACTTCCTTTAAATATAGGCTAACACCTTCTTTTACAGATAATTTTGAAGGCCAAATAGCACTTTAAAAAACTCAATAACCATCTGGTACGATAAAAGCTGAGTATTTCATCGACATTATTCTTGACCCCAACAGTTGATCAATCAGGCTTTCGACCAAAGGTAGCGTGTACTGAAAATTAACAACCAATCGAACAAGCTTTCGGAAATCGTTTCATAATCGCACTTGTCCATCTTACTTCGTCGCCATCACCACCAGACTTGCATACACTTCGATCGTCATGCTTCCTATGTGACGGCATGGTTTCTGATAAACTAGTTGTTCATTAGTTAGCACTTTAGTTAATTCCACTTTGCATCTCTCCTTGAATTTTTAGGATTTTTAAAGTTCACGATAATGATGGCAATTTCACCTTTCACCTTTTAAATTTTAATGTGATTAAGGTTTACAATTTCCTCGCATTGTATAGTGATAATGGTTGCACATACAAAATTTGTTTGTTAAATTTCACATCTTGTATGGCATCAATATAATACTGAACAAATGAGATGGCATCCATCCACTTTACTGAATCACTTTACGATAATTGTGTATCCGAATGCATAATTTCCACATCATGGTTTCGTAAATATCATCTTTTAACTTTAATCGTACTTCAGAAATTAATAATTTTGCACAGATAATTGCATTAAATCTTACAAGGAATTCGATAACTCGTCTAATCGGATCCCGGTTGAGCCCCCTAAACCGGAATTAAAAATCTTTAACTTATGAATGCAGCTCACAATTTATATAAAGACATGCAAACTTTTCAACCCAATGACATAAATAGCCAATTGGTGTTTGTTATTTTAAAGACGATTCTCAAGTCGAATATCTTTTGGTTTTTAAAGTCTTCTTGAGGTTGTCCTTCTACTTAATGAATTATTATAATCTCTATTGCCTTTACGACTTCATTAAAATTGTGTTTTGACTTACCGTTTTAGTGCAAACAGTAGTTAAAACGACATATTTTGTATCGGACTGGTGGCTTTTGTACCTTATGCCCAACCTAGTGCTAATTAAATTATCAGTTTAGTTCGAAATTTAGTAAAAACCGTTTGTGATATAAAACTTCGAAGTCTCGAGTATAAATCACATTAGTCAAAATGCATCATCTCAATCTAATTAATAAGTGTAAGGCATGATTGCAAAAAGGTTTCAAACGCGTTTATAGCATAATATTTCCATAGAACATTCTGATACCCCATCATAGTAGAATCGATTATTTTTGCAAATCCTAGAAAGTGCCTGTTCATTGTATTTATATAGTTCTCGTTTAAATAGGCTAAACAAAATAGGCTTTAAAAACAGTGTCGGAGGCATTTTCTTATTAAACAAGGTTTATTCAAATATTTCGGAAGCTTTTTCATCAAAAAAATACAAAAAAAGGTTAAGAAAAATTAAATGGAATATTATATTTTTTCGCCCCTTTGTAAAGATGCCTGGATGTTTTACATCTTTTGAATCCACTGTAGAAGTGGGCGGTTCTGGACATATGTAGGTTTCATGACATAACTTGATGAACAAGTGTAATCAGAAAAGGAGTCAAATTTATTTATATCGACCATTAATATTAAGGGTTATAAAATGATATAAATAACTTTCCCAAAATTGTTTACCACAGATATTTTCACTTAGTTTTTCCAAATACATACTTTTCACAAAAAAATTCACGCTATCTTAAAACCAAACAAAAAAAACCACTTTGACAGTAGAATACATCAAACGCACAAATTAACATCAAACGACTTTAATTTTATTAAAAATATAAAGTAATAAATAAAAATAAAAATAAATTTTCCATTTTCATATTAAAATTATTTATATCTCTTTTATCTGCTTAAAATTGCATTTTCACTCTTTTTGTTGTTGTTGTATAAAAAACATATTATACTGACTAGGGTGAATATGAAAATAAATTAAAAATAAAAGTGAAACAAATTAAATTTTTAGCACAGTGTTTTTTATCGCTCATCGTATGTTCAAAATTTTTAAAAATTTATAATTAAATTTTATTATTATGATTTTTTAATATAGTGCAGTTTTTTTCTCAACTATTAACGAAATTGTCAGCGGTAAACTATTTAAATCATTTTTAATTAGTAAATTACGATAGTAAAGTTTTGTCAAGTTTCAAGTCAGAATATTGTCATTTTTTATGGTTAAATGATAAAGTAATTTTTTATTCTAAAAAAAATTAAATTAACAATATTTTTTTTTTGTTTATTTTCAGGTAAATTTTCTCTTAAAATAAATAACCGCTAAAAATCAGGTAGGTAAATTAATTTGTTTAAAAGAACATTGTATAAATCAAAAAGGTATGTGCAAATAATACCCGATAAAGTTAAAATGAAATAAACTGAACATTTCAATAAACCCAACTATCATTAAATAAAATAAAAAAAATCCAAAGTTATAATATTACATCGTTAAAATATACGGGATCTATTTAATCGAACCAATTACTCAACAATTTTCAGTGAGCTCGCGCGTCCAGGGTTAAAGTAACTTTCATTATTCATTAATCATATATTTTTTTCAAAACTAAATTTTAATTAATTAGCCATCATTTATATTATATATAAATATATTTTAATTGTAAAAAGCCAATTAAATGATATATTCATTAATATAAAGGAGTGTTTAACATGTTTTCTTGTAAAAAGCAAAGACGAAAAACAAAACTTATCAGTGATAAATTAATCTTGGAAAAGTAAAAAAAAAAATCTTTTTCGAATTTTTTGTTGTATTGCCACAATGTTTAGTTTCATTAAATAAATAATTTACGTGGAGTACGATAAGTTGAATTATATAACACATTATGTATACAGTAAAAAGCTTTTTGGTTTATATAGAGATTTTATAATTTGATTGCATAACACCATCACAACGACCGAAAGAAGACCTATTCCGTTGAACAAAATTAATGAACTGATAGAATATTTTAATTTATTGATGTATGCTAATATTTTAATAGCAGCCACCAGTATAGATCGAATTTTATGAGTGGTTCAAAATATTTAACTTAAGTAATCATTTTGTTGCAAAGTTATTTTCAATATAAAACAGTTTGTTCCTGTTTCCTTCTTTGAACCTCTTTTTCCTATTTAAAGTTTTTCAGCATCATGGACGCTGTACGTATTTGTTCCCTATGGTTCTTATTTTAATGTTGAAAGCCTTGGTAGCTGAACACAAATAAAGTTTATCTGAAAAAAAAATGATTTTTAAAGTATACATAAGTTTCCGATCACTATTACGTATTTGAGTTATCACTCAAATCTGTTTTGCACAATTTATGCAGATTCATAATTTTGTGGGCTATCCCATCTGCTTAGTGAAAAATGGTTAGTGAAAATGTTAGAAAATTTTGCGGTGGTTTTGGTCTGTTATTGCGAGCTTTTTACAAGTATCACTCGTCAAAATTAGACTATCATTTCGTGATTTATTGAACAGTTTTTGCTTATTCGTAATTTTGTAGGCTGAACCCTTTTGCTAATTTTTAGGCCCGAATTTAATTAATATAAATCAATAAATTTTTTAAGCATTTCTTATCATGCTTTTGAGAGCGTTTTATTAAATTGTTATATTTTATTGCACAATAAAATCACAATAAAGCCGATATTTAGCGACCACTAGTTTTTGATTGCTCATTTTCGACTTTCAACGTTCGAAATTTTATCTCAGCCGAATCCAACTATAGAGGTAATTATGAACAATGACGATTGTTTGAAAACCTTAAAAGATAAACAGATTAAAAATAAATTAATACTATAAATTAAAATTGATGATAACCATAACCTAGCGGATCATACAGATAACCATAACCTAGCGGATCATACTTCACCTTTTAATGTGTTTAATTTAAAAGTGAACATGCATGGCTGCGGATACCACATTATTCCGAGGGTTTTGGATATCGGATCATCTTCGATTAAGAATGTCTTCTTGGTTATCAACTTGCTACTGATTGTATAAATACCGAAGAGTTAGACTTTCATTTACGATGCTTAAATCCGCAGCTACTTAGTATTTTGTGTATTTCTTGTTTTAGCAAGACTGCAATTTTCTTTGTAGTTCTTCCAGTAAGTAAATCGTCCATATCAATTCGTTCCACCTCCACTAAAGACAGTATAAAAACAGACTGAAATATTTTTGGTTGTCTTCTTGTGATAGTTTAGGCCATGGAATATGTGTCATTTGATTTATTAGAATGTACTTTTCCCTGAATTTTTTATACTCTTTAGAATACTCCTTGCAAAACTATAGCACATCTTTTCTCGATTCCAAACATCGTTTGATGTCCAACCATCGGATTGAATGGTTTTTAAGGATTTTCTCAAATTTGGCCGTGGTATTATAAACGGTAATCTAACGATAAACTTTTTAGTTGTAGCTTATTGAAGTTATTGAGTTTTTGAGTGGTTCTTCTTCTATCTTTAAAAATTTCTTTAATTGCTTCATTAAATTCTCGTTGGATAATTTATCGACGTTTACTTTGCAGTTTTGTAGGTTAGACTAATTTGATTTAAATTGGTTTAATCTTCCAATAATAAGCTCACCAAATTTTGATATATATATGTGGAATAAATAGTTTTTTTCTCTGACAAAATATCCATGAAGAACTCTAAACCAATGAAAAGATCAACTGAATTGAGTTTATAAAATTCAGGATCTGCTAGTTATTGTTGTCATATATAATTTATGATTGTGATTCTGCATCTTAGAGCGCTTTTGCCAACATTTGAACCCGTTGTTTGCTTAGATGTAAACCAAGGCTGTAGGTCACAACAAGTAGTAAGTCATAGCAAGTTGATAAAAGGTGTTGGACTATAATTTTGCAAGGGTATTTTGTATACATTCGTTTTATGTACATTCGTTTTGATTTTCTATGCTATTGTAATTGAAGCGGCTTTATTGACAGAAATTAAATGTTCACTAATTATAGTATGTAAATTAACTGTTTGGGTTTTTTTTGTAGGAGGGAATGATGCTTTTAGCATATTAATTATCGAGCACCAGAACAATACTGTGGCTCCAGATGTCCTGATCGTAGGCAATTGTTTCACCTATTTGCACTGGCCATTACTTTGGCTCTATTTTTAACGTTCATGCTCTTAAACAGTGGACATTTATAGATTGTCAAACCATTCCATTAGTGTTTTTGGGTAGTGTTGTACACTTTTAGATGTTTCTGTAGTGCACTAGTTGATTTTGTTCCCACAACGTATCACATTTTGTAACCAAACATTTTAAAAAACTTTTTAATGTTGGAAATGCATTGTCAACCGATTTCCTTGCCCATAACTGTTTGGTGTCTATATCTAACTTGTTCACTAAAATGTGGACTAGCTATGGATTACGTGTTTTGGCTGATGCTTCTAGCGCTCTAAATCATCGAATGATCTCGTCTGATGTGTCACATAATATCCTTAATTCTCTATGACTTTAACTTGAGAACATATCTTTTGGTCCAAAAACAATTGATTTTATGATGATACAAAAGAATTCGGTTTATTTTAACTGTTAGAAATTAAATTAAGCCAAGCTACTGCGTAGTTTTGTTTAGTGATTTTTATGTGACAAATTAAAGTGGCGGCATCTCATTAACACTTGTAAGTTATGAACTGCAACTGATTTAGATCTGTAACCTCAATTATGCTTTGTTGACATCTAGCGCTGATTGCCACTGTTAGGTTAAACAAAACGTTCAAATATAGCTTGTCTATTTCTTTGGCTTTAGGTTCATAAGCATCATAGCAAGTTATTCGATCTCATAATTCCCGAAATCTTTGTATCGGAATTTTAAATTTTCTATAGTCGTGTTTGTATATAGACATTGCAGTATTGAGATTTATGGCGTTATACAATATGTGTATGGATTTTATTTGATTTACTGTATGATCTCGAGCACGCATAAGTCGCCGATCCATTTAAATATTGTTCACTTAACTTATTCTAGACACTCTATTAATAGTTATTGTTAGAATTGATATATTCTTCTTTATTGATAGAATTATAGCCAATTCGATTTTAATCAATTTCACATTTTTTTGTCTTATATTAGATACAAGAATGCAAAATGACCAGAAACAGAAAATATTGATAGTAAAGAAATGTCTACTTATCTGATATGCTTCGGCAAGTTATAAAACATTACGATGGCTTGCTTCAATAAACAACGTCTCCGGTTTTGGCACTAACATTTTTGTCTTTTATTGAACTGTTTGTTAATAAAATTATAAATTTCTAAACTTATACTATCACAAGTATACCAAATTTGAAAATGTTCCTGTCACTATTAATATGGCCGGCCAGACCTACTCCTACATCCGTGAAATATTTATTGAACTCTTTCGAAGTTACTTTGGGATCTGCTTAAAGTACCATTAACATTAATAAAGTAGCTTTGTATTTTTTAATTATTTTGTCTATTAAAGAGTTAATTTACATTGATTAAAGGATTTCTCAAAATATTTTTTTTTAATTTCCTTGTAGACGGTACTTAGGCCAAGAATAGAACATGTATTTGACTTTTACTAATTTGACAGTAACACGCAAGTCTTTTTACCATAGTTCTTTATACTGTTCTGTAATATAAGTTAAAGTAAAATCAGAATCAGGAATACAACTACGGGTATTGTAACTAAATATTCACTTAACTAAGCATTTACAAGGTTGAAATCCGTTATATGTGGATTTAATAGCTAAGACACTCGACGATTTTTAAAAGTTGTGATCGCTTATGTCAGAGAATATCGTAAAGTTTAAAACATGATCAATTATATTCTTCGTAATACCACGGGTCTGATATGTATTCGTCAAAGAGTTATACATTAACATAATAATACATTTTTATAATCCGTTATTAAGAAGGTTATTTTGTTAATATCAGATTATTAAAGCTCTTGTAAATAATAGGATCAAGCTTTCCAAAAATTGGTAATATCGAGTTGGAAAAAATCCTTAAGTTTTATAATTAATTCAGTGTTAATACTTCTCACTCGTGAAGCTTGAAAAACGCAACAAAATCAGTGGCTTCAAGAAAGTCCCTAGAAGTTCAACTATTGCTATTATATTAGTGCTTTAATGTCATCACGCGATAATGGTTTAAAATTTATAGTTTCCAAGAATAATTTTTAGCAAACAAATAAAATAATTGAAAATATTAATACTGTTATCTCCATTTTCTGGAAGCACGATTCTTATTCTCCATGTTTCAATTTCCATTGTTCTCCATGGCCGAATCTCTTTGTTAATTTAAAGGCGTAAAAATGACAAATAAAAATGCACATATTTTCTAGAGTTTTTATGCCGTTATAGCTTATGAAAAATGGACCAGTCTTACATATTTTTTGTAAAGCTTAAGCATGTATTAATAATTTCATGCACTAACATTTTTGATAACTTTTAGGAATTATAAAAGCATGATGTTTTGTAGAAGAAGCTTTTAAATTTTCACGTGACTCTTTTACTTTGTTCATGGTCACTTGTGTCGTAGTTATGTCGATAATAGTTATTTGCATCGAGGTTTCGCCTTAGGCATAAATAATTTCTTGAAGCTTCTTCCATTTTAGCCGATTTCTGGAGCTTTTTTCAGGCTTTTGCCTTTATTTTGAATATGTTTGTGAATAGTTTCGTTCTTTCTTGATCCTGTTACAAATCTTGCAGGTCATGACCTGGAGCATGAGTGTTTTTCAAAATATTTTTTTAGGATGCGCAGCTTATTAAACAATTTTCAGCCTTTTATGGTACCCGAACCGATAACTCTCACCTCCTTAAACTTGAAAATATTATCAATATCATATTATGTAAAAATGTTTATAACATAAATTACATTGTAGTTGCACATTGCATGGCAATTAATTTTATCTTTCCCATATTTTATCACTCAAACGTGGGTAAACTAAAGATAAATGTCAGTGCTTATCACCTTGTTATGTCAAACCAAATATATAAAATCTAATCAATAATATATAAAATAATTTATCGTTGGACATGAGCACACGGACACCACATGCAGAGACAGTTCTCGTCCCATCTACACATTTTAATGTATTTTTTTTTATATACAATATAAAAGTTTTGTATTACACACGCATTGTGATATAGTTTTTATGTTATTCTCTTCTTATATATTAACCGTCTTAACTCTATAAATTTATTGTTTTATGATCGCACATACAAGAAATAATAAAACATTACCATTTGTCTTAAAAATCGTTGTTTTTTTTTATTTTTTGTTTAAATATTTTATTTACTTTATGAAAGATTTTTTTATTTTCATTTTTACAATTTACACAAGATGCGCGAGTGAAAATTGTATTAGTCATGTAGGCGCCGAGACAACAAACATATATTTCAATAAAATATATTGGCTTTTTGTAAAAATATAAGAAATAAATAAAATTATAGGTACATAATGAATTATAGGTATATTCAAAATCTTGTACACAAGGATAGACAAGAAATTAATTTTATTTGATTGGATACAAAATATTTTTTTTATATTACTATATAATATATACAAAGTTCAGACTGGGGTGCGAATCGGGTACATACATAAAAGTAGATTGATCACATGAAAAAACAGTGTGTACGTATGTTTTGAAGGATCTGATTTCTTAAAAACATGTGCCAATCCAAGTTACAGAATTTTTTAAAAATTTATATGGCGTGTAACAGCAATAAATTATACTGTGATGTAGGATTGTTTTGTATATATGTATATACTTTTGATACTTTAGCTTTCGTATAATATTTTAAAAGTTCTCAGTCTTCTATATTAATAATTGAATGTAATTAATTTACCTGTCGTATTTTTATTTCATTCACCATCGTCGATGGAAAATTCTTTTGGAAAACGTATACAACTTCAAATATTGAGTTTTCATTCAAATATAATAGTATATAGGAGAAAAGCGTTCTCATTATCAAACAATGGAATCAAATTTATTTTAATTAAAATTATCTACATCAGTTATTTATGTTTGCATAAGATTTTCACGATGTATCGGATGAACTAAACAGTAAGGAGTTACGATAATAACAATGGAGAAAATGTTTTCTATTTTCACCAAAAAATACTTTAAAACCGGCAGACAGTTTTTACGAATAATTAAACCACATTTTTGACAAAAATAAAAAAGCTGAATAAATAATCACTTAGAGTATCCTTAAAATTTTCTTTGTTTAAAAAAAGTAGCTCATTATGTTCAGTCACTGTTTGATTTAATATACCAAAGCATTTAGTGCAACGGGTTTAAAATATTTTTAGTTTCGATTATACAACTTTGAGATATTAATAAAACTCGTTCACAAGCTCTGGTTTTATCCTTGAATTTTGGCAGCTTTGATACATTGATATCATCCGAAAAAGTATCAATTTCACAACTTCTCGATTGTTTCACTTGCTCAACATTCTGGGGTAATTTTTATTACACATCTTTATACGTCTCTCATCGATTATGAGCTTTTAAGGTTCTTTCATCTCACTACAGTTAAGTTCAAGAGATATATTCAAGATCCTTCCTCAGTGAGTATAGGATGCTCTCTTGTCTTTTCGGGTTGGCACCAACCGATCATTGGTAGTGGTATTTACTTTAAAAGCGTAATTTCCAACATCATAAAAAGCGCTTACAACCTCCACATTCTCATTATAGAAACATCATCTTCAGTGTTATCTTCACCATACTTTAATCGAATGAACAAATCTAGTAGATTTGAGTCTCAATTCATACATGAATATTTATTTAATCCATGTGCTTCCAGGTTTATAAACATATGCTTGATAACATGGCGTGCCCGGCTACGTTAGCCACGACGGCTGAACGGATTTATAACCTTCAGTCATAATACCAATATAAATCGTTAGCAATCAAAATGGTACTATATAAACCACTCTTCGCTATGCTGGAGGCGTTTGTGGTGGTAGCCTTTCTAAATTTTTCTATATGCGGCTAATGTAAAACTGCCACGGTTTAGGTTCACCTCCATCTGCCAGTAACCGCAATTCGAGCAATAATCATTGTTAGGGAAAATTTTATAATTCGAGCAATAATCATTGTCAGGGAAAATTTTATGATTTTGCCAATATGGTAAAGATTTTCTGCGTATCAAAACGATACAGATTGCTACGAAGTTGTTAAGGTAGATTATAAAAGTGTTGTGATGTGAAATGCCCAAATTAGAATCATGAAGATATGTGCAATCAGATTGTTTATTCAAGCCATTACGATGCTTTTTAATCTGAATCGTCTCCAACACTCTTCTCGTAATATTCTTTATTTCCTTTCCAAGTATCTTGACATCATCTAAAACTATATCATGATTCGATTCATGTAGGTGTTGTGATAAAGCGCTAGTGAGATCGGAGCTTACGTTTTTCGTCTTAATTGTTTAGCATCCCTTTTATGTTGTTTAAAGCGAGTGCCTAACAATTGTTGTGTTGAAAAAGAAAAATGGATAGTTATTTTTAAGAAGGGATGTTTGAAGAAGATCTATAGAACACCGGATCAGAGAGTTTAAGTATTTTATTGGATAATAAACTTAAGGTATTTTTTTTGTAGGATAGTAGAAGGTTGAAGTTGAAATTTAAGTATCTCCCGGACTAAGTCGGTTCCATGACTAAGTCAGCAACAGCTGAACTGACTGGCGAACCTATTGGTGAATCAGAATGTTGTTTGTACATCTTATTATTGTAAGAGAATTCGCAATTGTATAGAACCAATTCCATTGCAATTATGAATTGTTATTTTCATCTACCGTTCACTCAAAACACTTAAAGTCAAATTATAGTCGATATTATAGTAAAAAGTGAAACCACCTCTAAGGATAAAACTACATGATCCTGTGGTAATACAATATTTTTGATATTCTGTTCGAACTCGGAGGAGTTTTTTACAGTTCTATCAAAGTTTCCTACCGTTTTATTCAAAATTCTGGACAGAAAGGCAAACAAGATACACAATGGTGTTCCAATTGAACTTACAATTGGCCAGTAAGGAGTGTTTGGTTTATTAATTTTTTGTAGGTCATACAGTTTTGCCATTATACAGTGATGGTACCTTAATGATTTTTTCTCCATTTCTGTAATTCTGCCTTAATTTTGTCAAATAGTAATAATCTAAGGTTTCATTGTATGGATGTAGTGTTTTCTTTTTCTAATGCTTTGTAGATGTTGTTATCCAAGTATTACATAGTCAGATCGTGTGATCTGACTATGTAATACTTTATAACAACATGAACAACGGACGGTTGAATTACCTTTTTCTGCTTTTGTTATCAAGATATCTTGATGTTCCCTTATACACTTTTTTGTATTTTTTTTTTTTTTTTTTTAGATTAACACATTGCCTAGAGATAATTCTCTTAATGGCTTACGCCACGGCAACATGGTGGGTTAAAACCCTTTATTACAATTAATTTAAAGACTGAATGAATGTAATTTACAATAAACATTACATTCATCACGTATGTAGCCGGTTTCAATTTATTTTCTCAGATTTCTGTAATGCATTGATTTTCATTTTAAGGTGAATAACGCTCACAAACATACAACGATCGACACATTAAAACCAATTTTATCAATGCATTATGGTCAGGGAAAACTACATAAAACCCTGACCGAGAAAATATTACAAGTAAATATAAAACAATATTTAATCTTCACGGGTTGCTTGTTTCTTTAAGTAGGCGTGAAGGTTCCTCTTGAACACCTGTAAATTAAATATTGCAGGAAAGACCGACGGATCTATTTGATTCCACAGAGAGGTGACTCTAGGGAAAAATGAAGATTTAAAATGGTTAGTTCTACATCTGGTTATATCTAAGGCGAAGCTATGTTGCTTTGAACCAAAACGAGTGGGAGCCCTGTTGACAAACGCCGCTGGTATTAGAGATTTAATTTCGGAAGAACAGTGACCAAAATAATATTTGTAAAAAAGCGATAAAGCACCTACTTTGCGTCTGTGTTCTAATGAGTCAATTGATAAAGCAATATTTTTATCGTTAATCATGTGAATAACTCTATTTTGAATTTTATCGAGACATTTGAGATTTGATCTTGGAGCACCACCCCAGACAAATGAATTAAATTCCATAATGGGCCTAACATAAGCCTTGTATAACTTAAGAACTTCTATAGGGGTAAAATAAAAGTTACACCGTCTAATAAAACCCAGATACTGACTAGCTTTTTTTGCAATAGAATATATATGTTCTTTCCAAGAAAGATCACTCGAAATGTTTAAGCCCAACATTCTAAGAGAGGACGACCTATTAATTTGAATTCCGTTTATTATGGGTGGAACATAATTTTGAATTTTTTTTTGTGAAAAAAGACACGCTTGGAATTTCTGTGGATTAAATTCTACCCTATTAGATTTGCCCCATTCAATGACCTGGTTAATGCAAGTAAGAAGTGAATTATGCATAATTTGACGAGAGCAAGATAAATGAGAATTACAGTCCTTTTGGCTATTAAACTCAATAGAAGCAGACACTGTAGTATCATCAGCAAAAGAGTGGATATCACATGATGCCAATTTAAAAATATCATTGATATAGATCAAAAATAAGGTAGGCGACAAAGAAGAACCTTGCGGTACACCAGCATTGATTTCATACGAGTCGGATGAAATGCCGTCTAATACTACCTTAATCGATCGTCCCATTAAATAATTCTCTATCCATTTAATTAGAGAACTGTCAAGATTCAATGACCGTATTTTATTGATCAGGTTTTGATGCCATACTCTATCAAAAGCTTTTGAAATATCTAGAGATATGACACTTGACTCACCATATTTTTCAATACTTTTTTCCCACAAATGAGTTAAATAGGCAATAAGATCACCTGAAGAGCGATTCTTACGAAACCCATATTGAAAATCTGATAAAAGCGCATGCCTTTCGAGATAGTTCATTACTTAAATCTACTTAAATTTAGTAAGTGAAATATCACGTACTAAATTTAATTCGTCTGAAATCAGACGTTGTCTATGCTCACCTCGGTTTTTAAAATTGGTTAATATATTAATAAGCTTTTTTCGCAGCAATGGTTTGTCGAATTCTTCACGAATAATGCATTCTCGATGGCAATGACTTGAACGTAGTAAACCAATATTTTGGAGATCGGAAGGCAATCATTTTCTCCTATTCCTAGAATATTGTACACTTTTTTGGGAAGTAATGTTTCTGATAAATTGTCTAGCTATTGACTGTTGTTATCCGTTGTGCAGGAGGGTGCGTTATAGTTATATATAAACCGATGTTTTTGTCATACGATTGAATTTAGTAATGTGCTTAGATTTTATGGAATTGAAAGTATTTTCAAAGTTTTCGTCTAATCTAATTTTGAAATTTCTAAAAAAGTATGAAGAAATATTATTTTTTTAAAAATGAAGCTTACCCCTTATTAGCCTATTTAATTTGTTGTTGTAGATGAAATTTTCAGCAATCTCCTGGTTTATCACGGCAAAAACCCGTTTAAAACCTATCGGATTTATACATTCAATATTATTTAGTTTACCATGTTTTGAATAAATTTGTCGTTTCCGGCTTCTATAATTTGTTGTTTCCGGCTTCTAAAATTAAGTAAAATTTAACTTTAAAACTTCTCTACTGAAAAAGTGAGAATATATATATATATATATATATATATATATATATATATATATATATATATTTATATATATATATATATATATATATATATAAATATATATATATATATATATATATATATATATATATATATATATATATATATATATATATATATATATATATATTTATATATATATATATATATATATATATATATATATATATATATATATATATATATATATATATACACATATATATATATATATATATATATATATATATATATATATATATATATATATATATATATATATATATATATATATATATTTAGATGAGTAATACTTGTGGTAGTATTGCTGTTTCCTCGATAAACTTTGCGGTGATCCCTTTTTAATATCCAATTCGGTTGGAAAGAACTTTGGTTGACGTCATTTGTTGGCAATAAATAAAGTTATGCCAACAGCTTAAATATGATCCAATAATTGATAAAATAATCACCTTTAAAAATTCGTCAACACAAGAACGCAAAATAGCGTCGAGTTTCAGGGTATATGGCACTTTCCTAAAAATAGTAACTCAAAAAATTGATATTAAAGGTAGAAATATACTAAAATTTTGCTTCATTCAACGTAGGCCTCGTCGTTTACACAAGTGACAATATTAAATTCCAAAAATCAAATTATCACCATGAATTAAGAATGATGTTGATTACATTGTATACAGCTATCATAGAAAGTGTAAAAAAAATAAAAATTATGAACGTTCGTAATCCTTTGGGTAAAATTATAAAAATACTGTCCAAAAATTTATATTTTGGCTATATACATATAATATACACATCGGGTATTTATTTACCATTGGCTGTATTTTGTTTATAAAAATTCTATGCTACACAAACTCACAAATCTCAAATCAACAATGTAACAATTTAGTTGAAATATGACAGGTAGTTAAAAAAAAATCAACAAACAACAAAAAATAATTGATTTCATTAGTCACCTGAGGTTCATAAAGTGTACAATGACCTTTGTAATCCGATGTTCGTTACAATCGACGAGAAATGTGTACTGCACACGTTTTATACGTCCCAGTGGGATGTCATGTCGTTTTTTTTTTGTAAATGTTTGTTTTGTTTAGGACATTTTTGTGCGTATGTACATATATAAATATTATATATATATATATATATATATATATATATATATATATATATATATATATATATATATATATATATATATATATATATATATATATATATATATATATATATATATATTATATATATATATATATAATTTGTGCTGATTTAATAAAGGTGGGTGAGCCAGGAGATTGAGTATCGGCTGGATTTTTAAAAATATGAAATCAATTTCGTCTAAATATTTATCCATTGTAAAAAATAGTCTTAAAATTTGACAAACAATTAATGAAATTCATATGAAATTGAGAAAAAACCCAACATATCATGGCTGAAATAATGCACTGTACGTAAAAAACGTGAGGCACGAGAAGAAAACAGCCATGTAAAAATGTTATGCAAGAATTGTTCCTGATTTGAGAGAAAATTATCTCTATACAAAATACAATTTTAAACTGCATAAATACTAAGCAATGCATTAATTTACAATTGTTTTACATTTGTAACTTGTTTGTCACACACACAAGCTTTTCCGAATTTCATATTAAAAACAATAGAAAATTGGTATGACTCGGTTTTACAATACATATACAAATATAGTAGTCCGACTTTAGCTGTTACTCGATCAACACATAAATTGCGAATTGTGCAAATAAGTTTTTTATAAATTATTTAAATTGTGTTTTGAGAATGTTTTAAGTTAATTTACCGAAAGGATAACTATCTGGCGATATTAGGTGAGTGAAATTAAATAGTTTTGATATACAGATTTTTAGATTTCGACGTAGATAGCCATATACGTTCAATCCAAATATAAGAATTTATTATATAGGTAAATCATAGTATTAGTGCATGTATAAAATTTACCAACGATGATTACAATTAGGGCAAATACTATTTTGTATTGAACTTTTTTATTTTTGTTTCTAACGGTTTAAACGGGTTTGAGTTGGTTTGATATAAATATATATTTTACGGTGAGCATTTTTATGCGCGTAGTATAAGTTCATAAATGTTGGTACATTTTATTTTTTATTAGAAATATATATTCTTCTTTTGGTCCTGCAATCGAACTAGTAGCTTAACATTTTGTACAAATTTTACTATGAGTTATTGTTAATTACATATATTAACGTTGGCTTGTTCTTAATTTTTCTATTTTATAGTTATTCTTATATATTCTAGCAGAAGATAGAAAAGGATGCACATATACATTTTTAAAATTTTTATTTTATGCATATTTGTATTTTTTATTACAACTGGTTTGATAGGCAGTAACCTATTAGTATTTAAGGTGATTAAGTACAAATACATATTTCTAATAGTGCATTGACAATCATACGCAGCACTTTGTTTACGAAAATATTGGACCATTGGATTATATTTTGCAGATTTGTCTTCTTGATCCTAAATTTAAATATCATAGTTTCATAATATGGTTTTAGAATTAATTGGCCGATATAGTAGCCGTTTGTTATGAATTTAATGAATACATATAGGGTCTATAATTTTACCCGACTTATTTACTAAACCAACAAAATGTTTTTTAAAATTATCTCTATTAAAGATAATTTTCTTAAAATATCTCCATAGATGACTCCCCTCATCTGCCTACAGTCCCGTGGTATGTAACATATCCAACATTTAGGCTTGCCGTAGCTTCCTTTGGCCCTTGGCTCGCAATACAATGGTGATGATGTTCTTGATCGTTTTCTTCGCTATTCCACACAATCTAATAACATATGGTCCGTTTTGTAACAACCGCAGCATTTGATGTTAAGTTGGAAATCTTTGAATTTCTATGACTACTGGGTGTTGCTTCTTTTCATCGCAGGTTCATCTTGCCTCATTCTTCGTACCTTGATTGCTGGCTTGATGTTGTTATATGCCAGCTCTTTGGTTAATGTGAAGAAAAACGTCGAAGACAACCCTACAGATCCTCTGGACTCGACATATCGTACACCGTCAGTAAAAGCATTGCTCTTCATTATTTATGTATAGTTTGGAGCCATTTTGAAATGTGCTAAATACACCAACCTTTCGATATCTGCCCCATACTTTTATAGTGATTCTTTATACTGTTGTCGTCCATTCTGTATAATTTTCGCTAATGATCATCTCCATATTTACGCTTGATTGTATAGCACTAAAAGAAACTGATGCCAATATTGACAGTTCCTGTTGGTTCTATACAATCAACGATGCGGTGCAATTCAATATGGCAAACGATGTTGTTCTATCATAGAGTGGAGGCTTAATTTAGCTGGTTGAATAAATTGAACTACTAACGACGTTGTTCCATTCACTTTCACGTCAAGTAGCTCTTTTTCGAAACGTTGAAATCTCCGTTCGACTTGTTCAATTCTGTTTTGTAACTTTTGTACAATTTATTGAAACCCTGTTTCAACTTCCAAAATCTCAGTTACAAACCCTTTTGTTTTTCTGATTGTTATTCGCTATAGACAGTTTCATCTAATTTCAAGTATTTTTCCCATTATTTGGAATATTCTGCTCTGCTGCAGCTGCTCAATCATTTGTTTTATGGCAGTTATTTACTGTGGCAACTCGAAATTTCTGAATGGTTCTTTATTTGTTATTGCACGAAGGGTTGTGGTCTTTCTATAATTTTCTTGCCAAATTTTTCTTGCGTATTATCTTCATCTTCATTTTCTATTACAAACTTTTATGCTGCGGGACTTTTTTTCTACGGTTTATAAACTATTAGGCTTTGAAGCTTTACGATTTTTTTTGTAGAATCTTCAATCTCCTGGGCTTCTTTATTTTTATTTGCACTTCCTGAGCAGAAAATTGAAGGTAGTATTATAGAAGATTCAGCTAGTTCTTCCAATCCTATATCTGAAAAATTGATGATCGTCAATTGGTTTTATTTTCGTTGGGGATAAAGCATTTATCGTCATTAGTCTGGTTTGAATTATCTTATTCCGCATAGATGTTAAAAATGAATTCGGCATTTTTAAACAACTTAATGGTTATTTAGCATTTTACACTGTCTCGCATGCTTAATTAACATTTTGGTTCTGGGAATTAATGTTGGCCACAAAACAGAAGTAAGAGGAGGTGACCAAAATGGTGGTTCAATGTTCCAGGGTCACTTTAGGAGTGTTGGGATATATATATATATATATATATATATATATATATATATATATATATATATATATATATATGCAAGAATTTTCACCTAAAATCAAACCTCTAGTTTAACATTTTGTTGTTATTTTTTCAACAGATTTTTATTTTGTTGAAAATAAACGATCTAGGAAATAATACACCAGATGCTCTCGAAAAGATTTTTCAATTTCATTAAATATTTAAGCGTTTAGAGAAAGAACAAAAAAAAAACGAAAAAATTTTCCGTATTTAGAAGTTCAAAACACATGCGAAATGTGTAGAATTTTTTTTTATTCTCTTCTAGAACTAAATAGATTTATTATCATTCATTTAATAAAATGAATAAGAACCGAATCGAATAAATCTTAAAATCGATTCTATATTCCCTTAAAAGCAAAATAAATAATTTACAAAGACAACGTTACGAAGAAATCTGTGTTAGCTTTTGCTTTAGTTCTTCTGTGTCATTTGATTTTTTATTTGTTTTGTTTCTGGTTCGTATATATTGCCTTTTCGACTTATGTATCCGTATGTGATATGTGGATATATTATTCGTATCTAGAAAAAACTAAACAGACAATAGTTCGTATATCTCTAATAAAACATAAAAAAAATGTCAAGTTAAAATGGTTATTTGTCATTTGCATATGTACATAGATAATTCCACTATTCGTTTTCTATTGTTAATGAATTTTTTTTTGCAAATTTTGCTTCTTCTTGGTATATTATACAGCATTCGGCATTTGGCTCTTTTGCTCAACATCAGAGCTCTCAAAAGAATTTTTTTTTGTAAATATTATGTTATTGACATGATACTGTTTCGTATCTTTGAAAATTAGTTTGCTTGTCTATTTAGAATATGTTTTTGCCGTATCTCTGATAGTGATGGTGTTATCTTGACAAAAGTACACAAACAATATAACAAATAATGTATTTTATTTTACTATATGCATTCTTAGAAAATAGAATTGAGATAAATTATATGTACATAAAAAATAAAGAAGAGGTATATTATATACGATTATAATGACACATACATATATTTCTCGTTGCATATATATGATGAATAATTGATTTATGTTTGTTATGTTAATATGTGATGATTGATTGATGATAGAAGTCCAGGGAGTTTTATGATTTATATTTTCATATAGTGTTAACTAATTACAAAATTTTTCTTAATTATTGGGCCAATGTTCGATTGTCATTTGGGTTTTAGTTAAACTACATTTAGAGTGTTTATCTCTAATTGTATGTCTCACTCATAATCAATTTTTAATTTTATACCTTTATCCGTTTCTTACTGACCAGCTGATTTTTCAAAAACGATTAATTGATAGAAAATTGAAGTCCTAAGTTTTACGCAAATAACATAGTAAAAATTGTTAAATAGTTTACCATTAAAAAGTTTTAATAAAGATTCTCTCAAGAAAATGATTGACAATATAAAAAATTATAAAAAATTTTGAAACCAAAATTGATGTACTTTAATTTTGACAACATCAAAAAAATGGCAACAACAACACTTATAAAGTATCGTTTTTGTGTTACATAAATGTAGATTTGATTATTGGCAGTTTTTGAATTATATTTATAGTGTGAGGTCGGCTTGAATTAATGACAGTTAATAGCTAACAGTTAACAGTCAGTATAGCTTTTGTAGGATTTACTTCTTAATATATATAATGCAAAATTAAAATGTTGGCCAATATTTAATTCTTTATCATGAAAGATAAAATTTATTTAAAAGTAAGTCAAAAAACTTTGTACTTAATGTTAATATATTCCAACGTATTTTATTATAAAAAAAATATTGACAACAACAAAATGTTGACAACAACAACTATGAACACTAATTTATTTCAATTTTAAATAAATTTAAATAAATCAAATTTTTGATTTTAAATCAATTTTAAAATTTTTGGTTTAAAAAACCATTCATTTATACCAAACCCTTTCAGCAGTTCTAATTGACCATATGTTTATTGTTTGGTGTAAACTATTAATTAGGTTTTTGTTCCTGATTTATATTTTGTATTGATAAAATTAAATTATTCTTAATTATCTACAAAGACTTTTTAAAAGAATTATCTATTAATTTTTATTAAAAAAATTTGTAAATCAATAATTTTAGCTTTGATTCCCAGAGCCCGAAAATTTACACATATAGCACCTTATACAAATAATTTTTCCCATTAAATAACACTGCACAAATTTTCTTAATAATTATTTTATTGATTGTTTTTATAATACATATGTTTATGTATATTTTACTAAACATAAATTATATAATTTTCAAAATAATAAACTCATACAATATCCTAGTTTGTTTAGTTCCTTTAGTTTTTTCAGCTTCGACTTATGACTGAAAAAAAAAACAATAAGTACAATAATTAAAAAAAATAACTTAAATTTACTTTTTTTAGCAAATAATATATGTACCTCAAAATATTGTATAAATGATTCTTGAACATTGAGCTTAGTAGGTTTCTTTTTACCAGCATTAAAATGTGACGATGTTATTGTGGTAGTAATATAAGACAAATTCCCTCTGTTGATTCTAAATCTATTTGAGTGAGTGAAAAAACATAGTATTAGAATTTATAATCCATTCAGATAAGCTTTAATATAAATGAGCATAAACTTATTAACAAAACAAAGTTGTCATTAACCACGTATGTCAGGTTGAAAACCTCATAGTTGTTCTTGATCGGGATTGTTCTTGATTCTCAAAACATAACACATTTTAATGTTTGTGAAAACTACTTGTGGAAATTTTATTAGAGTTTGTATTGGAAACATTCTTACAGTTTGACAGAAATATTGGAGTAGCTATTTGGTAACAATTATTTTTAAAATCAAGTATTTCGCACAAACAATATTAATGGGTAACTTCTAATAATAATCATTTCTTTCTAATATAAATAATTTATTATAAATCATTCTTGTTCAACGCAATTGATCGACAAGTTCACCACAAATGTTTTCCAAACACAATAGTTACCTAAAGTTTATATGTTAAGCTTTTGTAGGATTCATTTTTTGTTGAAATTGACTCAAATTTAATGTAAACATTTTTTCAATATAAAAATCATAATTTTAAACTACTGATTGGCCAACACTGTAAGCTTTTCCCAAGCAGGTGATCCATCTAAGTACTAACTGTTCCAATGCTGCATAACTTCAATGATCAAACAAATCGATATTCTCTACATGCTAAGGTTTGTAAAATGCTTGATAATATTTATCCCATTATTTCTACAAACTGTTTGATAAACGTTATTTTAACAACAAATAAATATTGACAACAACAAAATGTTGACAACAACAATACTGAACATACAATTAACGCGTTACTGATTGTTGGCATATTTCGAATTAACGTGTGAGTTTAATATTGTTTAATAATTTACCAATGCAAAGATAAGCTATCGTTTTAGAGATGAGCTTTTGTGAGCTTAATTTGTCTAAAATTTATTGTAAATGTATGACGAAATTTATATCTTTATTGCTTATAAAAAGTTAAATAAAAATCTGCGCAAGAACAAGCAGTTATTTTAAAAACAACTATTTGGCAAAAGGTACCTCAGTTTACAAATTGAGCATTTGTGGAATCTTTCATTTATAAAGTTTGTATCAAATTTTTAAAGTAAAGCTTAAATGTTTGATTTTGGCTTGTATAAATAATTATTGATCATTCATTAACGTTCGCAATAGTAAACTAAAGATTACAATGTGAGCTTTTGTGAGGTTATTGTTAAGTTAAAATGTTTGACAATATTTTTGATATTTTTTACAAAACTTTTATTATTACGAAAAGTTATAGTTAAATATTTATTTATTTAAAATTGATATATTAACGATTTTTGACAACAACAAAAATTGACAACAACAACACTGAGCATTTACTTTTTTTGTTAACTTGTCACCTGACCACTTAATCTTGTTAACTTAAAAATATCTCGTTTTTAATAGTTGGCGTGTCCAACCACTTTAGGTCTCATGGATCTCTCTAAAATTTAAAAATATGTTTAAAGGAGATTTCAAGGATCTTTTTATTTTATTTAATAAAGATTCCCTAGTTCTGGGTAGAAATTGTTTTTACTTTTATATATTGGTTTTAGGTAAATCTAATAAAAGCAACATAAAGCTGTCACTTGGGGATAACAGGTTGGATCAAATGTAGAGTCCTACGGTTTTAAAAATTGTCCTTTGAGGTGACGAACACTAACGTCATTTAAGTGTAAAATGCTATTTGAAACCTAAATTATGTTGTTTCTTCATAAAGCTTTTTTTTAACTATTTTAAACAACTTAATAACTGCACCAATGTTAAGTTTTAAAGTACGAACGGGCTTTTTTACCAGTTAATTTAAAAAACTTTAAAAGCACAATCTGATCTATCAATTTTTTTTGTTAACAGCTGTTTTGCTTACAAAGTTTACAAATTGAGCTTTTGCAGGACCTGTTATTTGTAAATTTGGTCTTAAGCTTAACAATATTTAAGCCTTTATTTGTTATTTAAAAAGTTTACAATTGGAGCTTTTGAGAGATAAATTATGATTTAGTTATATTTTTTCAAAGGTAAATGTTAAGTTGAAATTCTTTTATATTACTAAATTTATTGCTGCGATTATTTGACAATACTTAATTTTTTATTTGTTACGAAAAGTAAGTTAAAATTGATCATAAATTTAAAATTGATACTAACGTATTTTGACAACAACAACTAACTGACAACAACAACACTAAACAAATATTTATTTTATTAACTATTTTGTTAATTTGTCACGTGATCACTTTAATTTTGTCAACTTTAAAATATGGCGTTTTTAGCTGGCATATCCCACCCGATTAGATCTACTGGATCTTCATCCCAAATGTAAAAATATAGTTAATGGACGTTCTTGTACCTATTCTACGTTTATTGTAAAGACATTATCGCTTTCTTCAATATCATTTCTCTTTGATGGAAATTATTTTTTTAAATTTGTGCTATAGGTAACTCTAGAAAAAGCAACATAAAGCTCCCTGGGTAACAAATGGTTTGCAATAATCATCTTATGTTTACAAATTAAGCATTTGGCGGTATCTTTGTTTGTAAAATGTGTCTCAAGTTTAAAGTTTTTTTTTTTTATTAAATAATAGACAATCTTATAACATGATAATTTATTA
This sequence comes from Tipula confusa, assembly GCA_963556175.1. Taxonomy (NCBI): domain Eukaryota; kingdom Metazoa; phylum Arthropoda; class Insecta; order Diptera; family Tipulidae; genus Tipula; species Tipula confusa. The sequence goes on along the minus strand of OY744477.1, from coordinate 166,494,372 downwards.
CTAGTGATGATATGCACTTATTTGTAACAAACAAGTGGAACGAGTGCGGGATTACAAAGAATCAATATTCTTCTCCCAACAACGGATCTTCAATTATTAGATGACTAGCTTATGTGGTTTAATTCTCTTAAGCCGTCCTTCTTCTTGCGTTAGGTCAAAAAGTGGTATTGCTTCAGTATTGATATGATGGAGTAATCTTCTTCCATGATTGTTGGCAAATTCTTGATTCACTTCATCAATCCATCTGATATTTAGGTCGTCATGTAATTCCACGTTAGTTACGTATAACGGTAAGCATTCGAATAAATTTGTTTTGACAACGTTGAATAATTAGACGATTTGATGGTTCAGTACAGCCTCACAGTTGGATACAAACGTTCAAAATGGTTTAATTATCGATCCGTAGATAAGGCATTTACATTACAGGCTAAGCTTAGAATGTTTTCCCATCAGCCACTACATTTCACGTTACTTTATTTTAATTTGTTCAGTTAACATGATAACTGTTCCCTTTGATAACTCCTTAAACAGCCTTTAAATGTCGCTAATTCCAGGTGACCTTTTGGGATTCAGATTCGTATCTATTTCTTGTGCAACTTTTATGCCAGATGTTGTGCAGACAGTTCAGTTTTTTCATCATTACGACGCACCCATTCTCCATTTGTGTTCCTTATATGTGGCACTTAGTTTTTTCGATAATATTTCTGGTCCTTTTTCCACCTCTTTTATCAGTTCACGAATCTCCAGTAGGTAATTGATCTCTTGCACATTTTTCTCCCTTAATACGGGTGTGGCCTCTTTAACTGCTTGTATCCAGCTTGTTTGTTTATTGTTTATTGTATTTCGAGTTCTTGCTTAGTTTCTTTTTCTTTTTAATTAAGACCGGAGTGTGATCAGAAGTTAGGTCGTCAATACTTTCAATTTCAATGCAATTCAAGGATTTTCCTTTCGAGATATAAAAAAACCTGATATTTCAATTGTGCTTAGGAGTTCTTTTCCTTTTCCTGGTGTTCTGAGTCGTGATCCCCATGCTGTGTGTTTCACGTTGTACTGGCCTCCGATAATAAACCTTGTAGTCATCCTCTATAACAAACCTTGATTCAAGTTTATTACAAATGAAAAAATGAAAATATACTGATTTGTTACTATATTATGTCTTGGTGGGCAGTAGATTGCTCCTAAAGTTACTTCAGCAGCACCATGGTTCATCGTTATTATGGTAGCTTGCATGGCTCTTTAATTTCCTCTTGTTAGAAATGTGAGATATTTTGTATAATTAAGATTGCTGTCCCTCGAGAACAACCACTGGGATGCAATGTCCAATAGGCGTTATATCCCATAATTTTAATAAGTTTTTCTTATAAAATGTGTCTCTGATATTAAAGCTACGTCAATATTGTTGATTCTTAGAAATACTAGTTCTTGGGCTCTTGCAATAAGCCCGTTAGCGATCCAGGCAATTATACGTAGGAACGTTAAATTCATTTATTTTTTATTTTTGGCGTTTTGTTTTGTAGCTTGGAATTATCTTATAGTTTTTCCACTCTGTTACTAAGCTGGCTGAAATATTATAATTTCTCTTTGTAGTTTCTTAACAATTTGAGCTTTGTTAGATTTATAATTTTTTTTTATGGTTAATGTTAAGTCAAGTAGTTTGTCAAGTCAAAAAAATCTTTAAAATTATGTTTAATAAAGCCCGCAGCATAACGTACGTCTTAGAAGCTATGAAATTAATGTGTTTAAAGTTGACAAGAGTCGATGAAAGTATAACACCTAAATCTTAATCAATTCTTTTTTTCTGAAATAAAGGCTAACGAGTTTGATAGAAAGAGAGAGAGAGAGTCTTGCTCGTGTATTTATATTTAAAAGATAATTAATTACAATACGTTCAAATGGAATCTCTTGCAATCAAATATATGGTCCTAATAATTCAACAGTTTTTATATTGGCAGCATAAATGAAACATTGAGCAAAAACCAAACATGAAGTTACATCACCAACTCTATGCCAGAGGTTACACGGAAACAATAATAGACGAAATCTTGTATCTTAATAAACTGCCGACGGATTCCAAAGAATTTAGGTATAATTCAATTGAAAAAACCAATTCAATGCCTTAAACAATTCTTTTATATATAGACGGTGAGACGGGTTTTCTCGCATTGTAATAGTTTTTTATTGTGTATACCATGGAGTGCGAAATTATGGGTTCTTACTAATAAATGGAACGTACATTTCGATACTAGCATTGATTGATTCAGTGAGTTATAAAACTATATTGCTAAGGTCGCGATGCTGGCAAAATAGTCAAATACATTGTCATTAATCCAAGCCGCATCGGAGAGATTAAAATCACCAGCAATAAACAGTTGCTCTAAAAACTAATAAAATTGTATCTTACTTATGCGCTACCGAATAACGTGATTTTATTGTTATAACACTGGTAATCCCAAATCACGTCTGTTATATACGAAATCCAATTACATTACATTGCAAGCAATAATTATTTACCAATTCGAAATTAATTCAATAATCCATCTATCTTTCATAATATAAATTTTCAGAATAAAGATTATATTCCAATTGACTTTGACGGCCCGAAAACAAAGTAGAAGATGAAGGGAAAAAATAACGAAACTGTAGTCTAATTTAATTGTCAGTTCCGTAATTTTTTTTTTTTTTCAAATTATTCAGTGAACCGATAATAAATTATGGCGGATTTTTGTGTACATTATTTCCAAAATAATTTAGAGTTCCAATTAAATTATTTGGGATACGTATAAATTTCAATCGATCATCAATCAATTTCAATTAAGAATTTTTCCCTTTCTTATATAGCTCTTACATTCATTTGGATTTTTTTAATGTAATATATATTTTGGTTGGTTATTCATTTGACATTTATTAAATTTCTTTAATTTCGAGTAAATTAAATAATTTTCTTGTTTTGGATTTATAAGAATTTACAATTTTTTATTTTTTATTTTATTTTGGTTTTTTGGTATTTTGGAATTGGTATTTTAAGCTTCTGTATCATGTCATTCTATATATAAAAAGTTGATTACTGTACCAAAAGTATAAACAGACTTAAAAAAAAAATTATTAGCATTCAAAGATATCAACGATTTAACAATTCCATTGTTTTTTGTTCTTTGCGTTCATGATGGAATGACAATGGCAATATACTCTCTAATTGCTAAATTGTGTCAAAATAAAAAGAGGCTACAAAAAATAATATTACCTGACGTCGGAGACAAGCTCATAAATTTTAAGTTTGTCGGTTGTATTCACAAAAAATAAACTTTAAAATTCTTTTAAATTTTTCCGCTAACATATAATTTATCCCAAAATTCAATTGATCTCTTATGTTGTATTAAGAAAACATCATTGTATGTATATATGAAACGTAGATTTTTTTTACCTTTATATATAAATTATTACAGGAACTACGTATTTCAATTTCCTCCTGTAATTAATATTTTACGTGATTTATTTATTTAATTAAAAAAAATAATTTGATTAAAATTTGAAAATGATTGATATAATTTGTCGCTCGTGATTGTTTTAATGTTGTGAAGCGGCCTTCTATACACACATCACACCATGTATACTTACCGTAGTTATGAATATTTCAATTAAGACGAAAAAAAAAATGTTTCTTTCCGTTTTGTGTTTCTGTTGTGTGTGTGTGTGTGTCTTACTCTTGATATATAAATACCACGTGATGATGTTAATTATGACAAATTATATCATTTTTTGTTATTGTGGTTGAAAATGTTCGATGTTGTTGTTTCCGGTGGCATAATTCGTTTTTAATGTTCAGCATCTGATTTTTACATTTTAATGGGATGATGTGTAAATTTGTTGTAACCTAAGACGCATTTGTAATATATTTTTTAATGATTTGTTGTCAAAAATGCCATATGGATAATAATAGATTAGTGTTTTTTGAGTTGAGATTATAGGTTGAATAGGTTTAAATATGGGAAATGAACTGGAATTAGATACATGTTTAGGTTATACATCATTTAAATTGAGAAAAATGAGCGACACCTAATTTCAAATACTTTAAAATACCATTTTAAATTATGTTAAACAATTACTGCAAACATTTTTGGGGGGTAATAAATATTACCTTTCTATATCGGATGGTCCATTTACTAATCTGCTAGTTCTATCTTTTCTAATCATATTAAAAAAGCTGCAATAATTAAACTAGTCATAAATCCATAATAATTTTTTGAAGGTGTTTTAATTTTTGCTCAATTTTGGTCTTTTTTTTTGGAAATATCACTAATTAAGTTTTGGGTTTTGATTCTACAGTAGTTTTTCAAAACTTTTTTCACTGGAATAACTTGAATGTAAAATTAATTGATAATTTAAATTGAACGCTTTTTATAAATATAAACATAAGAGCAACACCTTTGGGACTCGTATTTTAATTAATATATTACTTACATTTATATGCAATAAATATTCAAATTCTTGATTAATTTTATTCAATTATGAAGTTATTATCTTTTGAATATAAGATTTATATATATATATATATATATATATATATATATATATATATATATATATATATATATATATATATATATATATATATATATATATATATATATATATATATATATATATATATATATATATATATATATATATATACAACTTAATAAAGCTTAAACTATACAGGGTGATTGTTAAAATTGTCCAAACTGATTCGAACTGATAAGCTTAAAATAAAATCGACAAAATTTACTGGATTTAATTGCAAAAGATGTAAACAATTTAAAAATTATTCTATGTTACCCGTTCATCATTAATGCTACTCTCTGCTATATTATTTCATTTAATGTTATTTAATTGATATGCTGATAATAATCTGATTGTTAATTAACTGTGTATAATAATTTATATATACCTACTCTTGTTATATATAGTATTTATTTATCAAAATGTTCAATTAAAATACAGAAAACAACATATGAAGGTATAATAATTTCTTAAACGATGATGATGATGATGTGTGATGATAAGAAATGATTCAACCTTTGGTAATAAAAATATAAAAATAAAATCGAAAAAAAGCAATAACATTTTTAAGTTGAAATGAAAGTATTCAACTGGTATCATAAATATGAAAGTAGGTTGCGCAATGCAATCTGCGCATAGTTTAATTTAATTCTTTAATTTTATGTTGCATTTAATACTGGTTATAACTTAATTACTGTGTCTTCTATGTTTGGAGTGTACTATATAGTTATAGCAGGTGATATATCTTATAACACTACTTTGAGAAAGCTTTTAATAGTTTTGTGAACATAGATTTTGTAGCCATGTTTGTTAAACGTATTTTATTAAAAGTAGCTAAGGTAGAGATAAATTCCTGTGGCACTATGGAATGATTTATATATATATATATATATATATATATATATATATATATATATATATATATATATATATACATATATATATATATATATATATATATATATATATATATATATATATATATATATATATATATATATATATATATATATATATATATACATATATACATATATATATATATATATATATATATATATATATATATATATATATATATTTAAATATATATATATATATATATATATATATATATATATATATATATATATATATATATATATATATATATATATCGATAATTTTCTGTTCAAAAATGAATTTTAATAATCTTCCATGGTTCAACAAAAGATTAATTGCTAAAATCATAAACCTATACTGGAAATTGAAAAATAAATCTTTTGATAAATTGACAAGCAATAGCTTATATAAGAACTATATCAACTAGGTTTAAAATGATTTGAAATTACATCCTAAATCATTTTGGAATTTTGTTCAGTTTAAAAGAAGAACATCCAAAGTTTCGTCTATGATGTCACACAATAATGTTTCTGGCATAGTTTTTCTGCGAAAAAAAACTTTGTAACGAGCTGGCGATACCTCTGTACTATTTAATGGTTTCAATATTGAAATTTGGCAATAACAATTATGTTTCTTACTTAAAGTGTGTCTCTTTACTGTCGAAAGTTCCAAAACAATTCGAATCAATTCGTAATACGGGCTTTTTCATAAACAAAATACCGTGTCAAATATAATGGGATTTTCAAAAAAGTGCTATATAGAGGTGATTGAATCGAATTCTCAACTTGACCTCATGTATACTGAGTTTACCAAGGCATTTGATTCAATCAATCACCTTTTTCTATTAGACAAATTAAAATCATTTCGTATTACAGATATAGAATGATAAGTTAGATTGAGTCTTAACCTCATTGAATGTGTGCAGTTTGTAAAAATGACGCCAAGGCTCCCATCTAGGACCTCTGTTCGTCGTTTCATTCTTAATCGATATACAAATATTCTCTAACATATATAATGTATATAACGCAATCAATCTACAGAAGGGCATTGATGAAATTAATCATTGGTGTGAAGGGAGTTTACTATTTTTGAATGTAAAAAAATGTAAAATTATGTCATTCACTCGTTTTCTGGGGGTTGTCATCTAGGAGTTTTGATTCGAGTATTCCAGAACCTTACTCTATGTTACAATTTCTAAAACAAACTATATGAAAGAGTTGAATAACTTGAAAGCTTTTTGTCTTGCTATAATATAAATCTCTCTTGTTCTATTTAATATCGATTTTTTTTTAATGTTTTTCCACTATTTTTATTATGGATCGCCGGCCAAGCCATTACGGATCCGCGCATAAATTTTCATGTCTATAACATGTAAATTTCCCATGGTAGGAAACGCAATCAAAACTGTTTTAAAACAGTGCAGAAGACTTCGGGTCTTTTCAAGAGAATAAAAATAATATCCAAAACTTATATACTAAATTTTTCAAAAACATTATTTCCGTGAAGAACTCATAATGAAGGCATTCAATTTGACTTCTGGTGTCCATATCCAGTAACTGTCGGAATCTGGTAAATTTGTCTAAGAACATCTTTTCTTTAACGTATAGTTGATAGTCCGTTACAGTTACAGTCCATGTGTATAGTTGATACATAGCGTCGTTGACGATGTTGACCCTTTAAAGATGAGATTTGAGGCAGTAGTGTTAAGGTAGTAGTTGGCCGCAGTGCAGTGTGTTATAGAGCTTTGCAAAAAAACTGTAATTATATAGAAATTGTCGGCATATCGATATAAGCTTCTCCATGCAATTCGGAAGCTAATCGGCCAGCCATTTCATTTCCATAGATATCCATATAAGATAGAACGCACATCAATGAAATGAAATAATTTGAATTTTTTGTTTGAAGCAGGACGTCTCTACAATCGTGGTCGACGATTATTTATGCAGTGACTTTGTATTTTTCAGGGCCTCAATTGTACTAAAGCTATCCGTGATAGTAAGATATTTTCCCGATCGAGACCCCTCTACCATATAGATGGCTATCACTTCAGCAGCGAAAACTGTACTTAGTTCTTGCAGCTTGTTCTTTATACTGATAGATGGATCACTAAAGATGGCCAATTCCATAGGAATCGTGTTGTTGCGAACCATCTATATAAATAATATTGCTTGTCTGTATCATTCTTTCTCGGCATCAAGTTCGTAGAATTCAAATGGTTGTATTATTAAACTCGTACCTTGGTCAATATTTTGTCCTATTCTGTAAACAGAATTGGGAACAAAGCCAGGAGGTATTTTTTTTTGGCACATGAATTTAAATTTCTGTTCTGGTCATTGAAATTATCTAAATGATGTAGGTGCTCCTATACGCACCCGAATATTTGCAATGCTTCTTTTATATATATTTTGCTCCCGTGAGTTTTAGATCCCACCATTTGGTAAGATTTTTGAAAAGGATAGTGAGGTTTCTTTTGCGAAAGATTAGTGCTCGTATATGTACAATTTCGTTGAAATGAGAAACCTATGTTGTACCAAGTCATTATCACAAATTTGCCTACTAATAAACATTTCTGTTTCATGTTCTTGATACAAATCCAAATCAATATTTTTTGTAATGTCAAATTGAGGATGAACCATTTGAGGGATGCGGATACATTTGTTACACTATTAAAGAAATCAATTAAGTACCGACTAAATAATATGCCGTGAGCGAGTACATCATTCAATTTTTCAACATTATCTTACAACGGACAATTTTAGAGTAGAATTCATAACTTGATTTTACCCCAAATTCCCAAAGCCTACCAAAATATGGTTGTTGCACTGGAAAAAACACTTTAAGACACATGAAAATGATCACACTTGTATAAGTCTTTCAGACTCGCTGACCACGGCTATGTATTTTAACTGTTGGTATAACGGTTCAGCAAAAACACCAAAACATAATGATTTTTCTAATTCCACTGTTCCCTGGTTAACATTCCCATCTTTTGTCTAGCTAGTTGTGAATTTTTTTTAGGTCTCTATATTTTAAACATTATAGGTTCATTGCTCAATCAATTATCATAAAAATTATTTTCCTACAAGACATATATTTAGTTTTTTAAAGAAAAGCTTTTATGATAATGCTATGTGTGATAGTGCTATGATGCTTGTGGGGTTTGAGCTATGAATAATCAAAGATTTCAATTTTGGAATACTTAAGTATATTGCATCCAATGATAAATTTTCTATCGAATGTAACCACACCGCATTGTTTTATACTTAAAGATTCTGTTACGAGTATTAAAAAAATATTTGCATATTTCATTTTAGGTTGTTTTCTGTATATTATTCTTGATGATGATAACTTTGACATCCCTGACATGTTGTATACATACTTTTGTTTTATTAAGACATTTTTGAGAAAATTGAATTTTGTTTATATTTTCAAAACGAAACGAACAATAATCATATACAAAAGACAAGAATTCATTTATTTTCAACCCTTTTGGCATAATCAACCACACCCACGGTTTGCATAATTTTCTGTTTTGTTGAACGATCAATTGAACATCTTTATATATCGTACGTATATATACAAAAGCGCGAAGGATATTTAGAAACGAAATGCTAAAAAAAAATAAGTTTTTGTTCATCTTATTTATATTTAAAATCCAGCAACAACGTAAACTACAATATAAATCAAGATTGTTTACTCAACGATCATTTATTAACATTTTAGTTATTGTTGTTATATTATTATGTTTTATGTAATTCATTCGCGTTTAAGTTTGCGCGGTTGTCATATATATGTGAATGAATTCATTTACATCCTACATTGGCTGTATAAATATGTTTATAAGATATTTTATTACTATTCTCTGGCTATCTATCTATCTATTCATATAAGCTATTTTGTGTAACATATACAAGATTGTATAATTTTCTATTATTTTATGGGTTATTGATCACAACATGGAAAAAAAATTTATTGCATTATGCATATGGTCAAATGTCAAATTTATTGTTTTTGAATGAGGTAAAATGATGTCATAAATGTTGTTATTCCATCAGTATATTTATTTATATTCACATTTGAAGGTGAAAAAAAGGTTTTGAGTTGACCTTTCTCTATTTAACACAGCCCAATTGGGTGAAATAACATGACCAGTGATTACTGACAGGCCCGTAAAAACCAGTAAATACACTGAATAATATATAAATAAAGAAGTTATAAAAATTACTTTCATGTGATAATCCAATGCAAATTGTGCGTTCTGTGTATTGTAGTTAACAAAGGGTTAAAAAAGCAATAATAGCAAACAAATTGTGGACATCAACAATTTAAACACACATAGACTTTCCATTATTTATAAATAAATTAAATAACTCAAAAATCTAACACTAATCGAATTTAAGTTTGTGTGTGTGTGTTCTTCATATCCTCAAAATTTGTATGTCAGCTGATTTCAATAATTTAAAATAATATAACGGACACATTTTTTTGATTTTTTTTTGCATATATATAAAATCGGTCAAGTTCAAGTTCAACAATACATTTCATATTTATAAACTGTATATATTCGTTTATTTATTTAACAAAAAAGAAGAAAATTAGTTTAAAGCTGCCCTTTGATTCAGTCGGAAGTAATTTGTGTTTTATTTTTAATATTTGTGATTAATATAAATGTGTCGTTTAAAATAAATATATGTGGTGGAAGAGCCTAATTTGATTGTTGAAAAAGTGTTTTATTAATTGTGTTATATAAACGAAAAAAAAAGCTTTATGATTTTGACTACCATGACCTATCATGACCTAAATAAATTAGAAACACAAAATTCTAACGTGAATCGAATTTGAGGTTGTATGTATAATTTGAATATTTCGCCAATTACGATTTTTATTATAAGCTAATTCCAATAATTCAATATAATCTGTGCACATCGATAACGGTTAATATATATATATATATATATATATATATATATATATATATATATATATATATATATATATATATATATATATATATATATATATATATATATGTATATATATATATATATATATATATATATATATATATATATATATATATATATAAATATATATATATGTATATATATATATATATATATATATATATATATATATATATATATATATATATATATATATATAAAAATACTCCCTCCATTGTTGTTGTAAAAGTCAGGTTTTGAACTAAAAATTTGCGTGGAAAAATTATTAAGGAATAAACTTTTTATACTTGCATTAATACTGCATTAAAATACGAAATAACTTTTATTCCATCCTAATATAAATAACTTAAAAAATTTGTGCAATTTGTCCAAATTAATAAAACAGTTAATTACATTTTGATTTAATGAAAACAAGTTACGAACCATACCTAGACATGTTTATGGATTGTAAAAGTGTAATACATTTTGATCGATGATTATTATGGACATGTATGAACATGAATTTAATGGATGCCATTTTTTAATATCGAAATTTTTACTAATTCGAAACCTTAATTTATTTGGAAATACCATTATAATTTTTAGTGATTTAAATAAGCATTTTTTCCTAGAATCTAGAATTTCCAAATCTCATAAAAAATACATAAATTTCGTAATATTATGTATATAAAGATTTAACCAATAATTTAAAACCTCAAACTATTTATAAATGATCGATATTAAATTAAAAAGTTTAATTAACATTATTTGAAAGCTTCATTAGTTTATATCCTTATTACTATATGGTAATGGCATATGATCAATTTTATTAAAAACTTTTAAAATATATAATATTTTGCCGATTCGGACAGCATATATACTGCGTGGTAAACCTGGCTCCTCCAACATTAAACATTTTTTTTAATGATAGCAAATTCCTCGATAAATACCTCGATAAGGAAATAATTTTTCGTCCACTACGACGCATTCAGAAAGTCTATAACAATTGCACAAATTTTCATTTATAAGTTCGAATATTTCGCTTATATATAGTAGCAGCTTTATCAGTCTGTAATCGGAATGCCGCGTATTCTGATTGTCAAAGCGTATAAATCGGGATATTTCCCAAAAACGTTTCAATCCCATGTTCGCGCGATGTAATGGATTCGACGTAGTTTTCTATAACACCTTAGATTGTTAAATACCAGTATTTATAAGAATAGCTAGTTAGTTATAAAATTCTTTTTCGGTCAATAATTTTCACATTTTCTGTGGCTCTGTGGAAACGTCATTGACATTTCTGTTAGTGTGTTTAATGATTATTTCACACATGACGCTCAAGATACACTTGAAGGTATCTCTTACAGCTAACAATGCGGTCGATCGCAATGGCCTACAGGCACCTGAGAATATTGTGTCTTAATGTTTGCTTTAAGAAGGCTTTTGTCTCCATATCAATCCATCTTTCGTTTTAAGATAAGGTAGATTATTACCATTTAATTTCCAGTTCTCAAAATTTCTTCATCCGACACTTCAATTCGCACTTCATGATCGTCGTAAACGTCCTCTATGTCTGAATCTTCCGCGTTTCTATGTGCTGCTGCAGGAAGCCACTCATCTTTTGAGCCGTCGTCAACGAACTCAATTTCTTCTTCGTAATCGTCTCCTTCCTCTAATAAACGATTTTGGTATAAGCTTGTTGATCTTCATTCTACAAACTAGGGAAAAAATGTGTATATAAAGGTTAAAAACCGAATGGGTATCAATATTAAATCTTACCCTCTCAACTCACAGCATTTAAAATAGGTTTGCGATCTGCGATCTATCAGAGTGTCGATTTTGGTCGCAAATTAAGGAATGTATATTTAAGTGAAGTACTAGATGTGAAACTTTTATTTTTCCTGGCAAAGAGGCATGAAGTGTTCTATTTTCTGTGACTAATTAAATTTCACTTCTAGTAAGTGAAATTTGCCTCATTTTCTCAGTTTGCGACTAATCGACACTCTAGATTAAAATACTATATTAACTATATTACTATAAAATTATGACACTGGCAAATACGAGAAAATACGATAATAACAAGAAAATACAAGTGGCCATCCGAGTGGGTTGGGTATAGAATAGTGTATAATTTTTTGAGTAATTTATGTTAACAAAATCCTGATTGATGCATGTTAATAAATTTATTTCGATCAACAAAATAATCCCTGTATTTGGATAATATAGATTTACTAGTTATTGGGCTCGAGTCATTATAGATGATAACATTATTTGCTTTGCCAATAATGTTATCATTAATGCAACTGGAAAAATAATATTTTCATTACTCTTCTTATTGCCAATTCATATATTAGTGACTTACATAGTCATTTTAAAATCATCTTAGGTGCTCCATTTGCTTTTGAATTCGATGTAGGGGTTATTACTTTTTCGTTTTAACTTAGACGCAAATGCTGCAACACACTAATACACAATATAACTATCATTAGTCATTTGATACAGTGGGTAAAGCTGCAGTGTTTGTGTCCCAGGTTTAATTCTCAACGGAAGAGGATGTAAAAGGTTTTTTCATCAATTGATTGCAATCAGTGATGACGATGAATACAACTATAACCTCCTGTTGGAGTGCAGAATCTTTGAGCCGTCCTCGATTTGGCGTAACAAAGAACTTGCAAAACTAAATGCGAACGAGTTGGGTGAGCTTCAGCCCCAGAACAAATTGTATCGATTTTTAATAAAAAAAGGACTGTCATTATTGACATATATCTCTGTGTGAAGTTTCTTTACTTACATTAAATTTATTTAATATAATATTATTAATTATTAAGTTTATGTATTATATAGAACGATAAATCATTAAACTTTTAGATTTTTATGTTAACTGATATGATCTAAACTAGTTGTACTAAACATTCACTTTCACACCCAAATATGTTTGCGTTAAGAACAAAACATTAAAATCAAATAAATGGGGTTTTCACTCGAAAATGAATTTATGAGGTTTACTGTCGGTAATTTCTAAAGTCTTAACTATTATCATATACCAAAGTGTCTTTAATTTATCGAATAAAAACAAAAAAAGAAAATTAAATGAGTGGGTTTTACACAAAAGTGTAGCACGTTAGCAACATAACCGCATGCATTTATGTTGCTAATAGGGATTGTCATCTTGTTTAAATTTTATTTACTTAATTATATATTTATATACTATATGTTTGTCTTAATTGAAAATTAACATTTTATTTGCTTTTGCGACATTTTTTTAATTTAATTTTTTTTTATTTTTGTATGCTTTCAGTTTGCCACCGAAGACTTTGCCTGTCTACACGGACCGGAGTGTTTAATGGTAAATTTTTTTATAGTTCTTTTGTTTTTTTTCTGTATTTAAATTTTTTATCATTTTCCTTAAAACAACAATAATATTTAAAATAATAAAACCCAGAGACAAAAATAACAATAACAACAACAACATTTGTGTAAAATGTTAAAATAAATTAAATAACAAAAATTGCTTACAACCAAAGACATTCTACAAGTAGGTTGTCGCTTTATTTACTTATTTTTGTATTTGATTTAAAATTTAATTTTTCACTTTGTATATTTATGTATTTTTCTTTTTCGTTAATTTTTAATTTAATTTAACTTTTTGGAAAACTACAACATATATTTACAACAACACTAAACGATTTACGAACATGAATAATGAATTATCGTTCGCTTTCGACTCGATATGTTGGTTATGTTTGATGTTAAATCAAATATTTGAATTTTTTATTCGTTCAGCTGGTTTGTTTGCATCATCGTGTGAAATAAGGTTTTGTTGTATTTAGTAATTTGTCATCTTACTTTGTATATCTGTTGCGGTTTGAAAGTGTTATTATGTGTGATGAAATTTTTTTTTGGTCGAGTGATGGTATTGTATCTTTTACTCTCTCGCTAATCTGTTTTCTGTGATTTAGACATGTAAGTGCTCTTTCTACTAAAAATTTTATATATATATATATATATATATATATATATATATATATATATATATATATATATATATATATATATATATATATATATATATAATATATATATATATATATATATATATATATATATATATATATATCTAGTAAATGTGATGTCCGAGGAGAAAATAAAATCGAAATCGGTTTTATTTTCTGCATAGTAGGTCAGCGGGGGGTTTGGTATATTTAATTAATTTAATATAATCTACATAACGCAGGCAAATTTCAAACACAAAACAATAATCCCAAAGTCCAGAGGTTTTACAAAACAAACGAGAAGATGTAGAAGCTTCTGGAAAAGTGATCACAGAATGACATTAAATTAGTGACAGTTGTTATCCCAGTGCCAAATCCATTTGGCTCGAATAGTATTAAGGTTTTTACATGAATAAATAAAAATCTATGTACTACAAACTAAAAGCTTCGGTATGGTAACGAGCATATAGTAATGTTTCTTCATCATTGATGTTTCTTAGAATTTTTGCCAATGACTAGGTAAATTCTGGTTTAGTTGGGCTTCAGTAAAGATTATAGTAAAACTCTGCACTCGTTTTTATATCAAAATTGAAAACCCAATTACATTATTCTACCTTTAGTAATCCCTATTACCCTGTAATGAATAGAAGTTGAATCGTAAGCAGATTGGAAAAGCTCAAAAATTAATTGACAATTTCTGAAGAATTTCTAAGTTCCTAAATTTTTAAATAATAACTTATATTAATGAACTTCCAAAACATTTTAGGGTAGAATTCAGAACTTCTCATTTTTCAAAATATAATTATTAAAAGAAGGTCGCACTATATTTCTTATAGAGAAATTGTAGCTTGTTTCGGTGCATCTCCAATAAATTAGAGAAAATTAGATACAGAAACCTACCACGAGTATTTAACGTACGATTCAACTAGTTAGCAGCAATGTTAGTAAAATTTATGATTTGGTGTGGTGTGGTGATTAAAATAAAAGGCTTATAAATACTTCTGACATTTACTTAGTTTTCATCTAGAAGATTAAAATTTTCCGAAAATCATGAGCTGGTATTCATGTTATTCGCAAATTGAATAACGGAAATATTGATAATCTTGAAAACCTCTATACAATGATGCAATAAATTTTATTCGTAATTCACAAACATTGCCACGATACATACTAAAACCAAAGAGCAATCTTGATTTTACTAAAAGAGCGAGTTGCTCATTTGACATTTAGTTCATCGCGTCTTCCAACCTTGTGTTAACATTATATATGCTA
Organism: Tipula confusa; assembly: GCA_963556175.1. Lineage (NCBI taxonomy): Eukaryota > Metazoa > Arthropoda > Insecta > Diptera > Tipulidae > Tipula > Tipula confusa. The sequence goes on along the minus strand of OY744477.1, from coordinate 166,478,744 downwards.
TATCTATATCTGTTAACTTATATCTAGATAAGGATCCATTGAAAAATAGTCCTTAGAGGTAAAATATTTAGTGAGGCAAGTTTCACAAACTATTATAATCTCATAATTATTGCTTTCGACCACCCCACATGAAATTTCTTGAACTTACAATAAATATTGAAAGCATTTTAAGACTGCATGAATACTGGAAGCAAATGCAGGTTAAATACGGGCTTGTCATTGGCCTATACGACTGTTGATACCATTTGATACCATTATTATTGCTTTTGTTGGAGGATAAGTGGATTAGTTGGAGAAGTGGATTAGTTATTGGAGCAATACGTGTGAATTCAACTTTCTAAAAAAGTAAGTTTTTTAAATGTTTTGGATGGTTGATGAATTTTTTGTCTGAGTGCGGGACACCCACTATTAAAACTTAAATTGCATCACGGTTTAATACGCAAAAACCAACAGACGACAGTCAATAACATTTAGAAAAAAACCCATATTTTCCTTAAAAAAGTTGGTAATGACGTGTAAAGTAGTGTTAGAAAAGTTATTGGCGTTTATATATATATATATATATATATATATATATATATATATATATATATATAAATATATATATATATATATATATATATATATATATATATGTGTGTATATATATATATATATATATATATATATATATATATATATATATATAAATATATATATATATATATATATATATATATATATATATATATATATATATATATATATATATATATATATGTGTATATATATATATATATATATATATATATATATATATATATATATCAAAATTAGCTTCCTGTTTCATCCATATTTTGCTAAAATCTATTAAATTGAACACTACGTAAACCATATATGTAATAATCATACACAAAAATTAACACATAATAATACATAAATAAAATTATATTCAAACCCTCTTTAATGTGTCTAAAATTTTAATTTATGGGCTATCAAACACAATCTATGTTAGTCACTTCCGAATCCGATCTTAAGTAAAGTGTTAGTTTACTTTCAATTTCACAGTAAATTATAAATGATTTGTCATGCTAAACGAAACATCGTTGAAATTTCATTAATTTAAAATTTATTATCTTACATCCCCATCCGGGTATTATATCACATTCCGATTATTATTATCTTGCATGCGATAAAATTTTAACTTATAACACAGGCCGAAAATCTCGATATTGATGATAAATTACAACAGCAAACAACAACACCCCATTCGATAAAAAGTTTTTCATCAGTTTTGGTTGTTGTTGTTAAATTTAATTAAAATAGTTTTTTTTTGTTGATACAAATCAAACCTGAATATATACGTACTCGAATATATATAGTAAATTTCAATTATACACGCCACCAAAATGTTATTAATCGCGTGTGCACCCCTATAACACCGATATGTTGTACGCTTGCTGTTCATTATTAAGTGTTTTCGGGATCGGAATGATTTTTTTTCAATACATCGCGATATCATATTATAACCCAATCAAGTTATTGGGAAAATTTTTATACCGTATTATGGAAAAATGTGTATCACCCTCCGATAAACGATACAATATGAAATATACACAGACACACGCTTTTCATCTTTATATAATACTGATTTATTGCTACTTTACTGCATTTTTATATTTCTTATCATAAATAATATTGATTTCCCTCTTGTGATAACGGAATTATTTTTTTAACATTCTTATCACACACAAGAAGGAAAATCGGGAAAAAAAAAATTTAAGATATGAAAAATCGAGAACACAATCAAATCTGCTTAAATACACGTGATATTCTTATTTTGATATACGATTATTATTTTTATTTTTTTGGTTCTGTGCTATATACTCGAATCCAAAGAAATCATGTTGAAATATTGCCATATTAAAACGTAAGTGGCAAAAGGAATATATGTCGAACCAAATATATATTTTTTAAGGGGTTGAGACAAATCTGTATATCATTGTATGTATTTACAACACACAAAAAACGATATAATCCTTTCTCAATATTTTATTTTCTATTTTGTTGTGTAAACGACAAGTAGATAAAATATTTTAAGTCAAACCAACGTATACCCCATTCCCTTGTTATTCGATTTTAAAAAATGTCTTTTGTTGTGTCGTGAATGGTTTTAAAATGAAATTTGTATGGTGAGCTTAGTTACTTAGTTCATATGGTATGAAAGCCATCGTAATGAGGTTACAAACATTTTTGATGGGATTTTTAGTGTACAATTATTCTGAGAAACGTTTTTAATGTCATAAAATTGTTAATTGGTTCTCGGTTTACCTGTACAAAGTATACCGATATCTGTTCCTACTATACATATTTCCCTATATTTTTTATATACCAAGGTTCATAATATTTTAGACTGTATTCGTTCTAATTTTGAATTATTCAAACCGCATGCAGAGCGCAAAATGGAATGCCATATATGTTTGAGGTTTGAGTATAATTTTATTTAGCATAACTTATTTTATTTAGCATAACTTTACAGTCTAGGCTCTGTTTTAAATTTTTTTAATTAACCAGTTTACTTTAATACATTTAAGTTTGATCTTGAATTTTTGATTATACACGCCTTGCTTTAATTTGCTCATTGGCCTTAATTTTTTTCTATTTTGTCTAAATGTTGTTGAAGCTATATTTTGATAAAATGGAATCACGATCAATTGTTAGCAAAGCTTTACCAGAGATGACTTAACTGGAACACGTGTTTGTGCAAAATATCATTATCGAGCTGATATTTTTCTGGATGTAGTAATTTCAAAAATTTGTCTGCTCAAAAAAGTATATATCGACGAGATACGGTTGGTTTTATTTTTTTGGTGGTTTTGTAAAAAGCAAGCCGAGTTGCAATCAAGAAGGAGACTGTATGTCCACAGAAAATGTTGCCCATTCTATATAGGTTTCGTCTGTGTGTAAAGTTTATTCGAGATTAAATCAACCAGGGTTCACGTTTCTCATATTGAAAGCCAAGAAACTTTAACTCACAAACCACGCCATCAGAAACATCTGACATTTTCAGAAGCTCAAAAACGTTGCAAAATGGCTTTTGCTTCATGAACTTATCAATCAATGATAATGAAGGCTTTCTTTTTATCGTATCTTGGTTGCTTTATTAAATCATTAAAAATGGACGTATTAAATAATGAGCTTATTCAATCAGGATCAACTTTATCAGATAAAAATTCTTAGCTACCAATTTGCTCGTTTGAATTTATTCACTTAAATGTTGAGCAAATTTATTCAGTTTATCTGCATTGGTTCTAGCAAAAAGGTAAATCGGTGAAAACGAAAACGAAGATCGTTTTATCATGCTTGTGGCTTTCCACAGTGAGTATTCTGTTGTTTGGGCGCTGTGAGGCCAATGAGAAATAATCTTGTTAAAAATAGTCCATCAGGCGTATTGAAGGTTTTCACATTAGTAGCATACCTCCTTGGTGCAGCATCTAATAGCTTGTTTATATGCATTAGTGCAGCTTGTTTATATATATATATATATATATATATATATATATATATATATATATATATATATGTTTATATATATATATATATATATATATATATATATATCGGTTAGGTTTTGCGCTGTAACGTCAATTTCAATATTATTTTTCATTATATGCATAAATTTGAATTGGGTTAAGTTTATCTTCTTTGGTGATGTTTCTGGCTCTAGCTCAATTGAAAACATTGGTTGAGGTATGTTCGGTCGTGATTGATGCTATTTATTATATGCATAATTTTAAACCTAATTTTGGTTATCTCTTCTCCAATTTTGATCTGTGAGCTTTATCAGTTTTTTTAGCAAAACCAGAATTGCTCTCCCTTTGTATATATAATAAATTACAATTTTCCGGTAGTCTCGTCGATGCTTCTAGCTTGAATAAGAGGGCTTCATTTATGTATTACCCCGTTTATTATGGGAAATTAAAAAATGTCCATTTGTTTCGACATTGTTTAGCATGGATACCCCATAGTTTTGCAGTCACTTCTTTTGGTGATTTTGGGTTTTATATCTTTTTGAACCATACATAATATATTGTCCTTTAGCCGTTTGCCCGTAAAATATTATTACTAAAACAAGTTGACAGCTAATCGATAATAAGGATTTCTTCATCCCAAAATGGATACGAGTTAGAATTACTATGTAAGTTTTACTTTGTGCATGTATAATGGTTTAACTATTTGTTTACATGATTTTGTCTTTCTTACATTTTCTATTAGGGTTTACTAATTTTCCTCACTTCATTAAATTGATTTTAACACCAAAACTAAATAGAAAATTACAATGGCACATACATACACATACATTAAATAAGATTGACAGCTAGCTTAAAAAACAACAACGAAATGGTAAAGTACGAAAATTATTTACGAAACCTTAAAAAAAAACCAACTTAGAATTTTATGTTATTTGTCAATTTTCGAGACAGACAACAACAACAAAACTAATTTTAGACATAATATTTGAAATAAAACACATTAATTGGATTTTAAGAGTTTCGACTAATTTTAGGTCAATCCTCTTCGTTAATAACGAGAGTCTCCCACCAAAAAACCAAAAACAAAAAAAATATGTTCGTAATTAAAATCAATCTCATAAATCATAATCATGACACAGTTGTTCCTATATTATGTGCAGCATATATGAATAAATTACGGTTCATTACTCGCAATCTGTATATGTGATCTATAAATATATATTTTTGAATTCAAATCTAATATTTCAATTCCTTTCAGCTGTCATAGAGTAATGTAATGTGTAGAGTTTGTTGTAATGATCTGATGATGATGTAAAATTAAGAGCAATATTTTTTTATGTTTCTACCTCATGTACCTTTAAGGGGTTTTAGTTGCACATTTATTTATATATGTTCTTAATTATCATATATGTATACATTCATGGATATATGTTATAAATGTGAAACGATATGAATGAGAAAAACAGCGAGACATAATATTGTTTTTTTTTTGTAATCAGCCTCGGGTTATTTTTGGAAGAAAATAATGTTCACATATAATCTAGAATTTAAAAAAAAAATTTTTGCACAATAGCATGACAAAATTTTAATGTACATAAATACATGTATGCAAATTAGAAGTGTAACTAAATTGTTGTCTTCCTTTATTATTATGCCCTGAATATTGAATATTAAAACATGTTTTAATTTTACAGAAGTTTTATGGTTTTGATACGGCGTTGCAAACCTGATTATTGTATCAAACCTTCAAAAATAAAAGTCGTTGCCTTGTTGGAATCTAAAAAATTAATTTAGAGAAATAAATTAACCCTTAGCTGTTATTTTGAGTTGCAGTTGATTAGATATTCAAAAATAAAAGTTCATCCACTTAAGACTTTATTTGTGCCGAAATATTGAAGCCAACCAACCGTAAGCCTTAAAAAATAAAAATAAATATTTCCACTTTGATCATCATCAATCATTCTGCAAGTGATTTATTTATCCCTTCTAGTGATATCAAAAAAATTAGTTTTTCGTTTTGGTTGGAAGAAAGGCAAAACGGATTTTTTGCTGCTTTCGTTTTTTGGTTTTTGTCTGCGGATTATATTTCTTATGATAGGATTTACATTTTATTTAAATCAGAACATCAGCGAATATAATATAAAGAATTATAATTAAAAATTTAAATCCCTTAGAATAAAAAAACAAGACGAATCCCTTGAATAAATATTTTGATTTTTTGGAAACGCGTATATTATTATTTTCCCTCCAAGATTTGTTTTTCTTTTGAGTTGGTATTAAGAAATTTTATTCATCCCTTTACATACACTTGGAGTATCTTTGTGTGAAAAGAACATCAATTTGCATAGTAAATTAAGTATTTTTTTGTATGTGGCCCCCTTTGTTGTCATTTTATTATTGTGCGATTAAGAGTAAAGTAATCAAACCGGCCTAATCCATTTTTAAGTTAAATTTCTCCGCACAATTTACATACAAACAGTGTAGTGTGCAAAATGTATTAAATAAAAATAATTAAAATAACAACAGATGTATATGTTTCTTGTCACAATCCGCTTAATTTCATATCAATATGAAAATTGCAAATTTTGCTGTACTTATAGCTGTTGCAGCATTTTTCGAATGTCAAATAAGATTTAATAAAATCAACAAAAAAAATATACAATTGGCGAGTTTCCCCCTCCAATTTCGTATACTATATATTATATTGCCTATATAAGATATTTTTATTTTTTGACGATGCTGCGACAAATTTCAATCTGACTGTGAGTTTTATTTAATTTTTGTGATGAGTGTGACAAATTTATAATTCAAAATACTCTTTATTTAGAGTTTGATTTTGAGTTTTTTTTTTATTATTTTAAGGGATTAACATTTTTTTTTTGCAAAATTAAATTGTAAAATTCTTGATGTTGGGTACTTTAAGATACAAATCATGGTGTCGAATCTTAATAAAGCAGGTTTAAATTAAATTGATTGAAAATATAAATTTAAAACTTAAAGTTGTACGTTGATTAAAATGTAAATTAAAGGGTTTACGGACTTATAATCTAATTTTTTCGTTAGTCATTTTAGACTGAACTTCTAGCTTTTATAAAATATTTAAACTGCATCAAATTTACGAACAGTACTAATGATAACCATTTTACAGTTTAAAAAAATAAAAGTTTAATTTTTGAGTTAAATAAATATTTTCGCATGTATTTAATATTCATGCGGTTACCTTTAGTTTTTTTGGTGAGGTTTTGTTTATGAAAATTTTAGAATTTAAATAAACACCATTTTATGTGTGCAAAACAAAATTCTTAATTTAAAAAATTTAGTTTGCTAGTTTTATAATAAAAATACAAAATTTAATAGTAACATTGATTCCTATAATAAACTTAAATTATGGAATATAAGCTAAATCCAGAAACTACTTAGTACATGTTAAACATTTAAAAATAATATTTATTAAAGCTCCAAAAATCATCACTGATAATAACGACGTTATACAAATTGCATAGTTCAGTAGTCTAATGAGTTTTTGAAAGATTAAAGTTAAAATTAACTAAAGCTTTTCTTCGCCACACATTTTTTTAAATCATTTAAAAATCAGGAATTATGCATATTACACATATATAGAGAGAATATTGTCACCCTAAGAATGTCACCTTTTCCTCATCAATTCTCACTATAATATAGTCAATACTTTAGATATATCTTCGTTCTTACCCTTATATATACTTTCATAAATAACTATAGCAGTTCCGTATATTTGACAGTCAAACATATATTATATGAATATATACTTTATCCTCTTTTTAATATAAAAAAGCTTATATTTATAAAAACAAGTGTTTTAATGATGTGACTCAACTTTGTGACATATTATTTTGGCCCAGTTACAGAAGTAATACTTGATTCTGAGTGATGTAACAACTTTTTAAAATTAATTTATTCCAAAACGATTCTGTCATAAGCGGCTTCATGTTAAAGATTTATTGGTGCTTGCATTGATTTCGGTAAATATGCAAAGTAAATATTTCGTTAAGTCATGTAATTAATTTAATTTGGTTTGAGGATAATCAGATACTGATACTACTACTGTTGGCTCCTTTTACTCTTTGATTTGTACACCACATTATCATTATTGGTATCATTAGATATTATTGGTATCTCCTTTTGACTTTCTGTCACTTTTAAGATCATAGTTTTTGTGCAACACCTTTTTACATAATCCGTTGGATCGTTGGTAATATTGACTGGAAAAATTCAATTTGAAATTCAACGATTTTGCAAACTCGTGCATCTTATATGAAATGGTTAGACTGTTGCTCACCACAATGCTTTTCTATATTTTCCATATTTCCATATTTTTAGCAAAAATCCCGTTAATTTTGTTGAATGCTTCAGTTTGTTTACTTGTCCATAAAAATCAATTTAAAATGTAAAATAAATAAAAATACATTTGTTAAAAGCTTTTAAAGTTTATCTTAACTTTAAAGATAAACTTTAAAAGCTTTTAACAAATGCTAGCTTTTTAAGTTAAGATAAACTTTAAAATTTCTTCATTTATTATAAAAGCTTACTAATACAAAAATAAATTTAACGAATAATTGGATTATAAGCTTTAAAGTTTGAAGCTATAAAGTGTAATTTTAAAAAGGAGTTTTATAAAATATGCAAATTTTTAGGAGAGATTCACATTTTAAAGGATATATCAGTTTAATATTTTATTTATCGATTTTATTGTATTTAATCAAAAGCTCAGCATTATTAAATTCCTCTCTCAAGAAGAAAATAGTTGAACTAATCTGGGAATTTTTAGTGAATTTGAATAACAATGCAATGTTATTTAATTTGTGTTAAAGTTCTGTTTAAATATGAAAAAAACTTTTTGTTAGTTTTAACTAGTGAATATATTACATCTTCCAAGCTTGAATTTTAAATTTTAGGTTGCCCAATATATAATTTAATAATAAGACCTTCAATGTTTAATTTTTAAATTTCACATTCAATGAGTAGAGCTTTACTTCTTACAGGAACTATTATTATCATTTCACATATTTAATATTAATAAAATCATAAAACTCCATTATTGAAGTATATAAAAGCTCAGTCAAAAGCAATTAAATTAAAAATTAATTTCAAATATAAGAATATAGGTAAATTAAAATAGTAAGTTTTAAAATGTTTTTTTAAATTCATATAAACTTTAAAATTAAATAAGTTTTCTGATGCGTAAAAAAAAGTTTCTTAATAAAATAATTAAACTTTCACAATTTCAAGTATACAGTTTTAATTTTTAATAAAAAATATTATCCTATTTTATCACAAGCTTAAAGTTAATTTCCAAATTTACCTCTTCACACAAAAATACATCTTAAAGCTCTATTAATAAGACTTAATTTATGATTTTGGTTAGCTTTTAAAAAGCTTTTAAACTTAACATTTTATTATTTATTTGTTGATATCAGTTTTCTTAACATAAACATTTTTCCGAACTTTAAGCTTTACAATTTAATAGTTTAAAGTTTAAAATTGTAATTTAAAAAAAAATAAATTATGGATACAAACCTTTAGATTAGATTCACAATTTTAAGGTTTTATATATATATATATATATATATATATATATATATATATATATATATATATATATATATATATATATATATATATATATATATATATATATATATATATATATATATATATATATATATATATATATTATATATATATATATATATATATATATATATATATATATATATATATATATATATATATATATATATATATATATAAATACGATAAGCTCTTCATAAAAATGTAATATTGACTTTTGGTTTACATTTATAAAATAATTAAATTACATTAGGAACTTATTAGTAAAGTAATATTAGTTACGAACGATATGAAGTGTATTTGACAAGTATGAGATATAATTTAGTATCCATTTATACTTTAACTTACAGGTCAATAGTGTGATCCATATTATACAGAAATAACAATAAACAGACATACAGGTAAAAACTACATAGAACCATTAATTTTCCCTAGTTTAGTTTAGTTTTGTTTTTATTTTATTTTATTTTATTTATCACACCTATAATAAATTATCACAACCATAAAATAGCCTCAAAGGTAAAATTTGACAATAAACTGGCAAAAATAAAATAAAAACATATATAAATTTGTTGACCTGAAAACTGTTTGTTATCACATATCACGTGTGTTACAAATTACGTTTAGACATACACAGATCAGTGAGGTTAGTTTAGTTTAGTTGGTCGAGAATTGTTTTTCTTTTTTGTTTGGTTGGATGAATCTACATTTTGTAATATCTTTTATACTTTTCTAATTAAAGCTGTGTATGGGGTGTATACAATACCGATGTATTTTAATTAAAATTAAATTGGTAAATTTTTTTCAGGGTGATTTATGTTTACATCCCTTAAAAGGTACAAAAAAAATTATTTTCTAATAAAAATTCATAATAAATATTCTTTTGAATTTATATATCTGTATATATGTATACTCTAAACTAGTCTGAAGGAACTTTTAGTATTTATTTATTCAAAAATAATAACACCACGTATTAAATAGAATAAAACATGGCTTTTTTTTGTATTCTGACACCGATTTAATGCCAATGAAATGACACCTACTAAAAATACGCTATGTGTGTGTGTTTGTGATTAAATAGTCTTGAAAAATAGAAAAACATTTTTCTTTATATCATTCAACCTAAAACATAACATATAGACATACACACACCCAGAAAGCTATGATGTTAAATATAGGAATTTAATGTCCTTCCCTGTCGCCTCATTCCACTTGAAAATAAATTTTGATACACCCAAGCGTAAACAAAAATAAAAGGTGCTAGCTGGGGTCAAAATATATGTATTTATTCTGTTGTCAACTTTGGTGTAACATACGTATATATACATTTATATATATACACTCAACGCCACGTCGTTTGTATTACACTAGAACCAAATGGAAAAATATAATTTTTCTTCTGTGTAATGTTTGTTTCCTTTTAATTTCCATAAACGATGTGATTCTATATATGAATGTACGAGTACACACAAAATCCGTACACAAGTTGAAATATTTGTACTCGAAAATAAAAATAAAAAATTTTAAATTCTGATCTCGTACTTAAATTTTGTACATTTACGAGTACATGCTATAATACATATATAGCAGCAAAGTTTTTCTCATTTTTTTTTGTAACGTAGAGCGGAAGGATCACATATACGAGTGTACATATATGAGTACTAATACTTTACTTTTACAGTATATTAGCATTGATTTTAACAGGTTTCACACGAAAAAAAAATATATAAAATCTTATAAATAGGAAAATAGCAATGATATGGAAAATTTATTGATTCAATTTTGGTGTTTGTTCAGCACATTTGGATACAATTATTTTTCAATTAAGTTAGGATATGGTTTTTTTTTTTTTAAAAAGTCCCGTTTAAATAAAATTTAAAAATTATTTCCGTTTTAATCGAATTTTGATTTATATGAATTAAAATACGTAATCTAATTTTTAATTTTATTAATTGAATTTGGCGGCAAAATTTTATGGATTTTTACCTGTAAAGATGATTTTGTTAACCTATGAAACAAATTACTGATGGAATTAACAGCATTAACTAAAATTCAAAAGGTGTTGATGTTATTGATTGTTATGCCACTTCTTATTGTGCGTCAATAATACTAATTAGTGACCGACTTTGAATCTTTACATTGTTCCCAAGGAATGCAAAACGACAAAGAAAATCTGTATATGTTTTCCAATGGGGTATTTTTTTGGGAATAAATAATGGCAATGGTTGATGCAACGGTGGTAATGTGATCGCATAAATTAGGTATAAATTATAACTAAAAGTTTCCCCATAAATTAAATTAGGTATAAATTATTATACTTAAATGTTTGGACTAAGTTCCTATTTAATTTTTTGATCAACGTTTTTTTATTATTATTAATATATTATTTAACAATTTTAAGAACAAAAACCAATTAGCTATATGTTAAAGTATAATGGCTCATTTCATGCAAAAAGTTAAAATTTAAGTTTTCACATTTATTCCCAAACGTAATCCACATATATCGTTTAGCATAATTCCATTCTACGTAAAAATTAATTTTTAAATGCCATAACTGCATAAATTTGATCTCTAAATAAATCCACATTTGTCTTTTATGAAGCACAACATAATGGATTACCCTAATGATATGGTAGTCACAAGTTATGTGTACAAAGCCTAATTAAAAAATATCGCCAACAACCAGAGATGGAAAGAAAATGTTTATACCAAAGACCACCCAATCTGAATAATAATATAGAAAAAAAACAATCATAAAATTATGATTATTATTCAAATGATATGCATAAAGTTTTATGATTTTTCTATTTTATTTCATTCATGACAAATTCAACCTAAAGATGAAAAATAAACGGTATATTATAAGTACAGAAAGTATACAGAAGAGAATTTTTTTTTATTTATTTATATACCGTGGAAAATCAATGTTTAATTTAAATTTTAGTATTTTTACAATAACATTTTTTTTTACGAAGTGAAAATTACAGCCAAACCGTAGCTACAAATATTTCGAAAATATAAATTTTCCTATCAAGCTGATTATTATTCATTCGTTCATTTTGCTGTGTGCTGTGATTACATCATATTGTTTTAATTTTCCAATGTTTTTCATTAGTGTTAGTTATTGTATAGGAGGTTTTTTTTTAGCGATAAACTTAAGTCATAATATTGTACATATACCTTCATAGGTATATACCATTTTATTTGTTTTCTTTTGTTTTTCACGTATTTAAATTTCTTAAGTATACGAAAATTATGATAATCTTTGGAAGAAAAATGCTATTGTGTTTCACCTTTAATTAAAAATTCATAAGACGAATAATTAAAAATGCAAAAAAAACAACTAAAATTTGTAATAATAACACACACATACACACACACATGTATATATACAAATACACATTTATATATATATATATATATATATATATATATATATATATATATATATATATATATATAATATGTATTATAAAATCGGTGAGCTATGATATGAAGAACACATAAATATGATAGTCTCAAAATCTTCTTAAACTTGGCATATGACTGATTAACAATAAATTTTTAATTAAGCCGTATTTTACTCATAAATTATATGCTGGAAAATATAACTGAAAATTTTGAATATAATAAACTTATAGCTAATTTTTGCAATTTTCTAGAACAATATACAAATAATCTAAGCGGAACGAGTAAACAGACGTTTTGCACTTTGAATTTTTGTATAATTTTGAGAACCTTTTTTTACAATGTATATTTAAACTTACAATATAGATCTCGAAAAATATATATTAATTCAATAAAATTTTGAGCAAATTATAGTTTTTAATTAAAAGCACTTGGCTCAGTGATCGGTCATTTTTTATGGTGATTTTTTACTTGAAAAACAAATGTTAACGTAAAAAATATAAATATATCATTAGCTGGAAAAATAAATTTGTTTAACTTTTTGAAATTTTAAGGCATTGCTATTCATCAATGTCAATAGTACAATTAGATAGTTATGATTGACAGCAGAAGCACTTTTGATAAAATTAAACTATCTATTTTATTTTTAAAATATTGGCAGATTTAAAATGTTTGTTCTGACGATTTTAATTTAAAGCGAAAACCGGTTATAGACTTCATCTCTACCAAAGAATAATCTGATTGTTTGCAATATTTTATTAATTTGCTTTCCCGATTAGGAATGCCAACTCGTATCACGTGCTAAATTAATACGCTTGTATCAGTAAAAATCTCTCTCTAAATCGTTTTATTTAAACACTTTTACAATACAATTTGCTTGGCTCAATAAATTTGTATCAAATGTATTTCGCAAAAAAATTCCCAGTGTGACTATTGCACGTTTATTGCCATACAATATAAATGAAATTTTTACTCTTTCCTACCATAGTAATTCAAATATATTTCCGATAGTTTAACTGCGGTCTCAGATTCACCGCTTAAATCCCATGCATCTAGAAATGCTTGCTGTAAACATTTTGAATCCTGCTCACTATACGGTTTTGCTATTGTTATGTACTTTCCAATGGCCAATCTGACCAAATTTAAGATGGTTTCGAAAAATTTGCAACTAATGCTGTGTGCCTTAATCGACTTTTCAAACTAAACTTTATAAAATGTTCAAAAAATGTTCAAGCTTCCGCTAGTGCCTCATAGGTGGTAGCTGAAAAGTACATCTCGAAAGTAACTGTTTGGTGACTTTTAACAAAAATTATAAAATAACTATAGTACTTTTAAACTATAATACTTTTTGGTTTAGTTTAGTTTTAAGTTGAGGCATAATAAGTGACTTTTGTGGTAGTTCCATCTATCTAGATATATCATGTACTAACCCGCTACAATTTAGTTTAGTTAGTTTAGCCGATTAAGACACACAGCATAACTCTGTTTTTAAAAAAAATTTATACACATAGACACCTTTACTGTTTCAAATAAATTAAATTAAACCAAAATTAAATTAAATTAAACTTTAAATTAAACCAAAGTTCTTTCACTATATAAATGATATTTATATAAATGAAAAGTGTTTACAGACAAATTTGATGGTTTATAACGATATTGAAATTTCCACTTTAAAAATTTGGAACCGCCAAAGTATAACATTAAATTAGGTCAATGAAATTAAAACGAAGCTTTTTGTTTTCAAAACAACAATCTGCTTAATGCTTACAGAAAAGAAACTTTTAAAAAACAACTAAAACTTTAAATAATACATAAGCACACTTAAAAGTTCTAAATTAACAAAAAAAATATTTCATGTAAGAACATTACGAAGAGAAATAATATATTATTTGTTATAATACTAATATTATAATATTTTAATTTGTTATAATATATAATATGAATTTAAAAGCTCCTAATTAACAATAAAATTTGATAGCGGAATCTTTTTTATAACAAAAAATACTCTGCATAGTTTCTGCAGCAGAAACTTTTGGAGAACAACTAAAACTGTAAATAAAACAGACGCACGAAAAACAAACTCAATTTAATACAGTTTCTGTGCTCAATAAAAGCGATTTTTGCAATGAAATTAATCAAAAAACATATCAAAATGACAAGTTACACAGGTGTGAATTGTAGGGAAACAAGCGTTCGTTGTTTGGCTAGCTAAGTGTTAGAAACTTAGTATTGGAATAATTAGAATTATAATAAAACGTTTTTTGTTATTAAGAATTGAAGAGCTAATAAGAGTGAGTCCTTGTATTTGATATAGAAATATCCACATTACAAATTAGGAATAGCAAAAGCTTAACATACAACAATCCGAAGTATTTAAGTTTTTACAATAGACACTTTTGAGGACAACCAAAACTGCAAATTAAGCTTATGGATTTGAGGACAACCAAAACTTTAAAATAAGCTTATGGACTTTTTTTGTTCTGGTTGAATTTTAAATTGTATTACTTCACTTTAAATTTTCGTAATGTCAGCTAACAACCAAGTATTTAAAGTGCATTTTGCAGAAACAGTAGAGCAAATATTTACTAATTTTTATATATTCAATTTTTTGAGAAGTTTTAAAAATCTGGTACGCTGTGATTCAGCTTAAAAAATTTCAGGTAATGATTTTCTAGAGGTTTTTGATTTATCGAAAAAAAAATGTGTACACCGATAAAACTAATAAAATATAATTATTTACACTAAACATTGTATAAATAATTAGGCATTAGTAAATATTTGTTTTAGCACGCAAATAACATACATTTTTTAAACTATTTAAATAAACAAATTAAACGTGTGAATTCAAACAGCAAATCGGTTTTAACTTTACCAATTTCGTTGTTATAATTAAACAAAAACTAAAAAGTTTATTGTTATAGACGTATATGGTCATCGTTGTATGTTTTGTGTCTATAAAATCGAGTATCTCGATGTAGGCAAACACAACAGAACCAAATAAACCGAAAATCTAATTAAACAGATAATAATACACATTATTTAATTACAAATTCAAATAAATTGATTTTTTTTTTAATTAAAAACTTAAATAAAATTAAAATTGAATTTTCATGTACTATCGTAATGTTGTTGGTTGTCGAATATATAGTTTTCGGAAAGGTATATATAAGACAAAATTCCAAAAAAAAAATTAAAATCAACCGAAGACAATTTTTTTAAGAAGAATCTATACAATTTTCTTAAGTGCTCATTGATGTTAGGTTTTGTTTATTTATAACGATTTGAAATTATTTGTATTAACAGAATTTTTTTTAAATAGAATCACGTTCAAACAAACAACTTGAAACGCGTATATTGAGATTCGAGTACACTCGCGTCTTTTTTTTTAACTTTATTTTTTTATTATTCAAGATGTTTATTTTTCTTCAGTATCGGATAGTTTTGTTTATTTATTTAACTCTTTATGTTGTATCATACACACAGACGGTTTAAATTTATATAAAAAAAAATACTAAAAAGTGTCACTAAATAATTAAAAAGTTAAATATATCATCAACATTGTCCACATCGTTAACGTTGATGCTCGGTTAAATGTGTTAATTTTTTTCTATTAATCATGTAAGTGATTTTACTTAAGATGTTTTAATTTATTTCACCGCGCTTCTTAATTGATACATCCTTTGCACAACTTGGTATATAGGTACGTGCATGATTCATTATGTCTATATATATTTAAAGGCGTGACTAACCATAATTTTATTATTTATTAGTTTCTTTAAATTATTTACACAACATCTTGTAGAAAATTCAATCGTATCGATTTAAAAAAACTAAGTAGATAACAACATATATACTCGTACTGTGTACAAACATAATATGTTATGCTAAACATTATGTCAAAACAGTAACATGCATTAGATTCAAATTTATCTCGATTCTTGTGAAAATCGATTTTGTAAATGGATTTTATTATTTCTTTTGAAACCATATAGACAAAATGAAATCAATCTAAAAGTGTCCTTTTGTATATTTACATATATGTTTAAGTATTTTCGTATATAAGAGACAAAAGGATAATACTATTGACAAAATCTTAGAATTATATGACTTTAGTGAACAATGTGCTGTTTTTGTAAATATATGAATAAATGTGCGACAAGTGGATTAGGTCATGACATTTAAGTTACATTGAAGGTCTTTAGATAATATGTAAATGTTGCTAAATGTTCAAATAATTTATGGCCTAAAATATAAGGAAACAAATTTATGAGAATATTTATTTTGCTGATATATCAAAGTTTTAAGCACTATTGTTATAATAAAATAGAAATATGCTAATCCAAATTAGGGAAATATTTACACTTTGTAGAGACTTTTTAGCGTAAGTCATACTTACTGTAATGAAAAAGCGCACAATGTAATAAATTATTTACGCGTGTATCTGGTATATAAATTCCAGATTGTAAATTTAAATAGAGTAATACAAGTTCAACCGATATATCATTATAATTGTAAAAATCTTCGCATTTCTCTGAATTGCTATTTTATTTGCTATATACTATTCTATACTTATTATATTCAAACCAAAAAAATGTAATTAAGTTCACTAGTGCCTTCTGTGCTCGCTTTATAAATTTCAAATAAAAGTTTATTTTGAAAACTTTTGCGTTTACAAACTGAACAGGAAATACTCGTTTACTGGCAACAGAATTGTGAGCATTGCTTTAGATAAATTCTTTAAATTGGGTGATATTTGTTTCGTCGAGATAAAAAGTTGAATCTATTTTTTGCGTTTACAAATAGGCGCTGATAAAGTGTCGAAACTGATGTTATGGCCAAATCTAGCTGGTAACGTAAAGAAATTACTTTCGACGCTCCATATATATTCAATGAGTCAGGCGTCTAGCCCTGTAAAAGCTTTACTCGTTAAATCATTTTCTGAGTTACCACTCTTAGGAAGCTTCCTTGTTTGCAAATAAATTAGGGTTATCAATAATT
This sequence comes from Tipula confusa, assembly GCA_963556175.1. NCBI lineage: Eukaryota > Metazoa > Arthropoda > Insecta > Diptera > Tipulidae > Tipula > Tipula confusa. Next base: position 166,461,216 of record OY744477.1, on the reverse strand, counting down.
TGTTATGCATTGATCCATCATGCCTTTAAATATTATCAATAACTTCATCGCTTTTTATATGTTTATTCAGCGTAATATGGTAAAAACAAAATGCAAGCGATTGTGAATTTTCATACAGATTACGACAAACAGCTTCATTAAATTTCTTCTGATACGCTCTCTACTTTTAGTCTATACCTCACAAACAAATGCATTATAATTTTTGTATAGAAAATATCTTTAAATATCTTGTGTCAATAACAATTCTGATTATGGCATAATTGATTTTCAGGAATAATAGCAACACCATCGTGTATTTGAGTGTGCCTTTAACGCATCATATTTTTTCTTTATCTTTATAAAGAAAAGTAGTGTTACATCTTAAAAAATTTCAGTTAAAGTATTCTTTGAAACCAAGAGCTAACCATTTTCGTTTTTATTTCAAAACTGCAAATTTTTTTTGTACATAATTGAAATTTTATTTGCACGGCTAACATAACACCATTTTAATATAATATAAAACAAATAAACAAACCAAACCACAAAATCCCCAAATTTCAAAAGGAAAAATTCAATTCTTCCACAATATCCACCGAATAGTGAAAGATAGATATGTAGTATGTAGTATGTTTGCAGACCTAAAAAATTAAAATTAATTTTCTTTTGATCGCGTGCACATACCGAGAATTGCAATTTGTTCTATTTAAAAAGTAATAACTATACTGAAAAAAAAATCCGTATGGTTTTTCATCTCGAAAAAATGTATTTTATATATTATGTACATTCAAAACATAAAACATAAAAAATCTAGAACAATGATGATATGTATATAGCCAAAAGATACAAATAAAATAGTTGTTTAGCGAATATAATATTATATGAAATATTCCATTGTGCTGTTGTTTTGTGTTATATGGTGAACATAACATTGGAATTATTTAAAATTCTTCAGAATTTTCAGTTTTTTTTTAAGATTTTCCGCCAACAACGGTACTGTGTTGAAGAGAATTCTTTAATTTTTTATTTCGTTTCAAACAATATATAAATAGAAATAGTTTTTGTTAGAATATTTCAAATCTTATTTGGAATAATATAGCTTTGCTCTTTTTTACATTTATAATATGATTTAAAAGCTCGTAATGTTTACAGTAAAAATAAATCAAATTTTATTTTTAGTTTTAATCAAAACATAAAAATAAAATCCAGCACGAGTTCATGGCACTTCTATTTGGTCTGCGCATTAAATTGAATTAAGCTTGTATTCAGATTTTTGTTGATTTGTGAACAAAATGTGTAGAAAAGTCAATTATATAAATTGGTTTGTCTACGGGTCTTAAAATATGGTAATATTCTTTCCTTGCAGAACACTATATAGTTTACTTCATATATAAAAATAAGAAAAATAAAAATAAAAAAATTTGTAAATTGAATTTTATACTTTATAAAGCATTCTTCATTCTACACTATACATGCAGATGAAAAAAAAATCTCTACTCAATTTTATTTTATACAATTCTAAAATTAAATTACATTTTATTACATACATTAGGGTTTTTATGCTTTCTGTTATTTTATTTAAGAGGAGAAGAATACCATAACATTTAAATTGAAATAAGCATAAAAAAAATGTTTTCCAAATAATGGCTGTACAGTGTTGAAAATGGTGCATTGTTATACATTTACTTAATGAAAAACGTAATTTTAAATTGAAAATGTTCATGTTGAAAATGAATTGAGCTTTTAAAATGCTGTTTTTGTTGAAAAATTGGTTTATTCCGTTCAATTAATTATAAACATAGAAAATGACAGCCTATCGAGTTAATTGGTGTATTGGCATTCAATGATGCTATACAATTTTAGTGAGATTTTAAATGAATCTTTAGTTGATGAATAATAGATTTATTAGATCTTTTAACTGTTTAAAAAATTGTAATATGACGTATACAAAACTTTACAGTTAAGCTCGAGTTAGAACTTTTTGAATCCATTTGTAAAAGAATTAAACATAATATTTGTAGCTTAGAACATACTTAGCTTTACATTTATTATAAAGCTTTACAGTTTATTGGTGTATTGACTCTTCAATTAGCTTAGATTGTGTCAAGCTGAAATGTTTAGTTAATGGAATAATTGACGTTTCAAAGTTCTTTTGAACAATAATTTCAATTTTTATTTATATAGTTTAGTAGCAAAAAATGAATACAAACATTTGACACTTGTTCCAATTTGGGCTTAGAGTGAAAAATGGTTAATATTTATTTAGATATAGATTAAAGCTTTTAATAATGCTTTTTAAGAATAGTGGGTTTTTTAATTTTTTGTAATGGTTTTTACAACCTAATTTTATTTGTACTTAAAGAAGTTTACCCTTAAAGAAACCGTCCAAATTTTCAATTTAACTTTTAAAAAAGTTTAAATTTAAAATTTTTTGTTTTAGTAAAAGCTCTTTATTAAAAAATATCAAAAAGTTACAAAATTATATATAATATAATATAATTTTGAAACTAAAAATGATAGACAATTTCTGTGAAATCTAAAGCTTTTAATTTTTCAACAGGTGCAGGTTTCAAGTTTTTTATAATGATTCTAATTTTAAACTTAATTTGAAAATGTTATTTTATAAATTGCATCATAATTGATCGAACTGTTTAAATTATATAAATTTGATGTAATTTGAACAACTCAAAATTTATTCGAACTTTATTATTAATATTCAGCATAAGCGGAAAATTATTAATTAAAAAAATACGGTAAATTTATGCAAAAGGCTCACTAAACTATTTGCTACACTATTTCATAAAATAAAAAAGGTTTTTATGAATTTGAGTTAAATTAGATAAATTTGAATATTTTAAATAAAAAATTAGTTCAAATAAAAAAAATTCTCGCGTACTCTTTTTACCTTAAAGTAAAAAAGTTTAATTTGTTTCTTTAAACCATGAAGCTTTTATTAGTTTTAATTTTTCAATTAGCTTATAAGGCTTTCAGCATTTTAAAAAAACTCATAGAGGTTTTACTAGTTTTTTCTCAAAAACTGGTACGCTTTATTTAACAAAGCTTTCAAGCTGCTTTCTTAAGAAAACTCTGCAAAAATGTTTGGTAATTTTTTGCATTTATATTTATATTGATAGCTATAAAGTTATCAATCGCGGCAATCAGATGATTTTTGAGTAAAAGTGTATTAACATTTATGCTTTTGTCCAACTTTTCAAAATGTTCAAATATTCAACCGTTCGACCATTTTGTTACAAAATATTTTCATTTTAAAATCGAACCAACCCAGAACTAATCAAATTTTTATAATTTTTCTTTCCAGGTAATTTCCTACACAATTTGTGCTGACTCAAGCAAAACATCATTGGAAAAACACTTTCATAAATATGTATGACGCTATATACAATATACATTATAGTGCCAGAATCAGACTACGAAAACATAATATTTTCGAAATAACATTTAATGTGACAACAACAATTTTAAGTTACATTTCGCTTACACAAAATATATAATTTGAACGATCAACGACGGTTCATTTACTTTTTTTCAGATAATAATAAAATAAAATTTTTCCCCAAGATGACAAGAAATTTTTAAAAAACATACAACATTATTAAACTACTTATACACATCACAAAAACCCATCTTATACATTATGCTATTCATTAAACAGCATAACCAATTTAACTTAGTTAAAAATCAATTTCGGAACGTTCATAACAATATGAAAATGTCGAGGTAAGAGTAAAGAATTTTTATTTTATTTTTTGGTAATCAATTCGATTCTAAAACGAGAAAAAAATAAAAACATCCCAAACATAAAGAACAACACCTTTAGGTATAAATTACATTATGTTGTGCTTGCGTATATGTTTGTGTGTCTGTGTTTTAAAATATGTATATTTTATAAAAAAAAAAAAGATTTGAATAATTCATAACTAAATTTGGTATATCTATAAATATATCTCGAGTTTCGGAAGTATATATAAGCCACCTCCATGGTTGCCTGCTTTGTCTACCTTTAGGCAGGTAAACAAATAAAATTTTAATATTAAATTTTTCCTTATTGCATTGCAGTTATCCCCCTAAAATACAAAAACAAACATAAATAAATTGTAATATGAGTTATCAAATTAGGGATAACATACTAATTTTAATATTACATACTCTAAAAATTTTGTGTGTGCATCCCAAAAATGTAAAACAACAAAAAAACAAACGAAAAAGCTTATTTTGAATTATAAATAAAAAGAAAAAGTTTAGTAATTCAACGCACGTACATTCTGCTACTATATTTTATTTTTGTGTTATGCTCAAACTTAACTTTATATACAAATTCTAATTTTCTTTATGAATTTTAATGTTTTGATGATATTAAAATGAAAAACGAAACAGCAAAAGTTCTTTGTTGTACATAAATGTGAAAAAGATGTTCTTTGAATTTTCAAAGTTTGATTATATTTTTAGGAATTTTCCAAAAAATTATTTTTTATTTTACTTTGTGTATAAATTTTTTAGTAATTTCATTTGTGCACAAGTATAACAGAAATATGCGAGCTTTTTATAAATACTTAAACACAAAGTGAGCTTTTACGTTTTTTTTTTTTGTTTTATATTTTTTAATCAATAAAGACACAATTTTGATGACGGTATTTTGACTTTGCTGTGTGTTTCAAATTTTTTATTTTATTTTTTATAAATTTTGTTCTTTGGTATTTGCAACAAAATATATTTTTTGTTAAGTTTAAACATAAATCAAGTTTATGTCATGCAAAAGTATTTTACATGTATAATGTGTAGATGACATTTTTCCAGGATGGAAAAATAAATTATCTACTGTGTCATATAGGTATATAAAGTTTGCATTTTTTTTGTAGTTTTTATGTTACGTCTCATTAAAGTTATTTAGTCATAGGAAAACAAATTTGCTGTTCAAAAATTTAAAAGCTTAACCACATCTAGTTTAATTTTTAACTTTAGTCTTGGCTACTATTCAAATACTAAATATTGCTCCATTTGCCGCTTTGAAATTTTCGTACTGTAATTAAATATTTGCAAATTTTCATAAATCATTTTCATTGAAAGAAATCAAGAGCCTTTCCGAATACTAACCGATTGGTTTTTCTTAACCGATTGCCTATAATTTTATCCATTTTTAAAATTCATATTTGACTCCACTTAGATATCATCCTTCTTAAAATGTAAAGATTAATACTTAAATGGGTAAACAGATTAGGTACTCATTTAACCTTGTTAACATATTCTCGGACTACAACCTATAACCGCATAAACAAATTCAAATCCATTAGACCACAATAAAACCAAAACCAAAAACAATAATCCGTCTACATCACATACGGATTAATTATAAATATCTAACGCTAAACCTCAGAAACATATATTTGCTTTAAACATATTATATACAGATGTTGACGAATTTTCCAGTTAAAGATTAACTGAAAATCTCGTAAATATACAAAACAAAATAATTTTTTAATCCAGTTACAACAACCACACAAAAAAAACGATATAATTCATTCAAAAATCAGTGAAATTAAATCCGAAAATGTTTGTTTTAACCATACGACGAGAATAAACAAAAATTTCAGTTTTGTCGGTTGGATTTTTAACATTTATAGAAAACAGTCATAAAACTTGGATATGTGTACATATTTTATGTGTAGAGTACATGAACAATTCAAACAGGAAAACTGTGGGTTTTCAGTTTTTCTTATTATTACTGTATATTACGAATGTTTCGTTTATGCATAATCATAAAATTGCATAGTAGACGTATTTTATATAGCTACTTGCATTAAGCAAGGCAAAATATAAATAAAAACTAAATTTGAAAATTTTTCAGAAATATATTATATTAATACATATTTCCGTTTCCATTTGGATGGTTTACATACGAGTATATATATAATACTATTATATATATATATATATATATATATATATATATATATATATATATATATATATATATATATATATATATATATATATATATAATATATAAATATATATATATATATATATATATATATATATATATATATATATATAAATATATATATATATATATATATATACATATATATATATATATATATATATGTATATATATATATATATATATATATATATATATATATATATATATATATATATAATATATTTATATATATATATATATATATATATATATATATATATATATATATATATATATATATATATATACATATATATATATATATATATATACATATATATATATATATATATATATATATATATATATATATATATATATATATATATATATATATATATATATAATTATTATATAATTATATATTTATATATATATATATTAATAATAATTATTATTCTTTGTCAAGCATGAATTAGAGGACTGTAGAAACCAAAAATACGAAGATTCACGAAGAAACACGTGCGATTCAAGTAAGACAATAGAGTATCCTTAGTACACATTCTACCGCGGAATGTCACTGAAATTTTACAGTTTTGTCAAAGACTTTCGAAAAAATATATTATGGATCTTTAAGCTTACGCAAAAAAATATTACTTTAAAAACTTCAGTTGAAAATATACACGAGATAATTTTGGATGTAAGTAATTTCACACTTACAGACCCCGTGTTATCTGCAAAAAGACAGTATATATACCACTACTATATAGTAAGCACGTTTGCTAGACTCTGAAAAGCCATGCAGTTCTGCTACTCTGTTTGACATACCTCTCAATATACAAATTCCAGAACTCGACACACTCTTCTTGAGTTGGTTTCATATTTTTGTAATGTAGGGTAAGGTAGTTCGTCGTTCATTCTATAACTTTCTGCAATCATAATGTTAAGACCAACATTTTCGCTATATAATCGTATACAAGGTGAATTTATTGATGAATTGGAAATTATTCTTAAAGTGTATCTTCAAGTTAGCTAATAGGGTCCTTTGATGTATTCGACTTTATACCCAAATTAAGAGGACAAATTAAGAGGATCGTGTGGTTGAACTGGAAGCGCATCTTTTAATTCTGTTGAGTTTGACATTCTCAAAATACAATGACTGGTAATTATCTAGGCTATACTGTGCAAGTTATTTTTCATATTAAAAGCAGTTTAATGTAAAGCTCTCATGGCTAGGAACCTTAAGTAATTTAATTCACATATAGAGACGAATTTCTCTGGGATGCCACGACATATGGCGGGCCAAAGAAGAATTTCTCTGAGATGCCACGACGTATGGCGGGCCAAAGCGATCTGCGGTTTATGCTATCATATGTTTGTTTAAAATTGATCCAAAGGTAATACACGCTTATGTCATGCTTATGTCATACTCCCAACATTAATCAATGATCATCCTTATCGTAAAGATTTGATCAGTAATTGAATAGTTGAGTCATAATAAACATAACGATAGCCTTTAATGAACATTGATAGAGAAATGGATACGTCTGATTGGAGTTACACCATCAATCATCCTTAGTAGGTTTGACTGCCATACTAAAAATAAATCAGTTTCATTTGTTCTCAGTTCATCATTACGGTAAATCTCTAGTGAGGATTCCAGGTATTGGCCCGTTGAACCGTTGGTTGTTGCAAACATCATGGATGCAGTTCACGAATATATTGTTATATTGTTTATCGAATATATTAGCTGTTACTTTTTCTTCTAAAGAAAAGTTTAGGTATTCCATTTGGCCTGGAATATAATGTCGTTAAAACAAATATAAGCTTTATTCTGATTTCAAATCTAAGGCTCCTGCTTAGATTGCTGTTTATGTACTTTTATTTAGCTTCTTTAATAGCACTAGCTGATTCACAGTTTATGTGCTATGACCTACATTTTTTTGACAGCATTCATTCTACAGATAATGAATAACATTTTTTTATTAGTCTTTGTACAGGATAATGTGTTGGTCTTATTAGCCGTTTGCAATGTTACATTTTTTATTCAAATATTTTTTTTGAAATGGAATATAGACGAGATTTTACTTAAAAATTATATAACTTGGACATAGGTTTTAATAGGTTTTAGTACAACCCTGTTGTAGAAAAAGTTATATTTAAGGTTAACATAAAAATAAATGAACCCTACATTTTAAACTAAATTACTCGATTATAAATTAATAATACCTTGATAATCCTAAATTTATATGAAAGTGCTAGAGGTTTATGATAAAAAATGTGTTCTCAGTATTCCCTTTTACAATTAATATTAAATCACTCATAAAATACCCTTTCAACATATAACATAAAATTATTTAATCTAATTAAATATTTTACAATAAATAACATATTAATCCAATCAGATTCTATCATACCTAATACATATAAAATCATATGCATATACATATATGTATATATATATATATATATATATATATATATATATATATATATATATATATATATATATATATATATATATATATATATATATATATATATATATATATATTCGAGTTTATAATATTTTACAATACTATTGCTCATTTCCAGGAAAATCTGAAAAAAAAATGTTTATTTTTATTTTCAAAAAGTTATTTTGATCCTATTATATTATATAATTTACACATTTTCCGATTCTCATACAGATTAAAATAAACATTTTGGTGTATAAATTTGAAACGAAACAACAACTAACAAAAGCACACCGAGAAAATTTAATTTCATTTTCATTTTTTTTTTTTTTAACAAAATCATTTTTTTTGTCGATTTTGTTTTTCCTAAGTAAGGAAAAACAAAATCGACAAAAAAAATGATTTTTCATTAAATTTATTTTCTCAACCTGTGATCAGGTGTATCATTCTATCTATATAAATATGGAAAATACATTAAACATTTTCGTCATGTGACTACAGGGTTAAGAAATAATTTTACATATACGATGTACGAATATAAAATGAAAAATTCAAATTAATTTTGATTTTTGTTAATGCTAATTTGTGTTAGATTTAAACAAGTTTACTATCTGTACATGAAAGTAGTAAATGAACATAACATCTGCCACATAAGGAATTAACATATAACAAGACGAACAAACGTACATATATATACACGAGAAATCGAATATTTTCTTTCTGTTGTGACAAGGCACTTGTCATGTTCGTTTTTCGATGGTGTGCAGTAAAACCAAATTTGGAATATTTAAAACTAAAAGTTTTGCTATGTTTCAAATTCGACATGGTAACTTTTTTATTATTCGTTTATGTTTTTTTTTTTAGCTAAAATGCTAAATTTTTTCTATGTTAACAACATGGTTTGGATCACGTTTTACATTTTTTATCTTTTGTTAAACACAAATGAGATGTACTTGCAATACTTCGTATATATAGGTAGTGTAAAAGAATTGACTTGAAAGCTTAAATTTGTCTCGGTAGCAATTTTGTATTCTGCTCACGGTGAATTTTAGTTTTTGTTGCTGTAGTTCGAATAGTATAAATGTAAATCATTTTTGGGTGTCCTGTTTCAAGCAACAAAAAAGCAAAGGATACTTAAATTATCGTTAGTGCTTTTAATATTATTTAGTTAACTTTATAAGATATTCTTTTATAAAGCTTACAATTTTTAGGCTTGTCGTTCATGACTTTATTTAAGTACAAACGAGTAAGGGCTAGAGTAGAAACAAGAAGTGTTGCGATGTGAGGACGATCATTTTCTACAAAACTGCACACTTAAATTTAGCTACAACTGTCCTTAGTTAAAGTTAAGCGATTTTCGAGTGAATACGAATGTCAAAGCAAAAAGCTTTTGTCGCTCGTTTTCGCAAAAATAAAACATTTTTGTATAATTGTAATTATAATTTCGCTATAAGAGGGACGTACATAAAATATGCTTAACCGAAGTGATGTTTTATATTAGTAACGATTTGTTCATGCTGACCTTTGTTTCATGTGGATTAGCAAATTTGTAATTACTCCAAACTTATTTAATTGATGTAATTGACATCCAAGTGGATAGTTGGTTTAAGCGATTTTATATTATATGTTTGATTTATTCTAAATTTGTACTCTAGATTATTTCTTAATACCACAATAAACCTAAGAACATGGTTTTATTTAATTTCTATGTAACAAGTATCTATCGTTTTAGCATTCTTATTGTCCTACAACAGTTTGGAATTGTAGACTTAACCTTTGCGTTAGTTTTTAATATTAGAATGTACTATTTGGTTGTTAAAACCTTAGTTTGCTAGAGCTAGTGAATCTTTTCTTTTAAAAGAAAAGTTGCTAGTGAATCTTTTCTTTTAAATCACTGCTTTGTACTTTTCACTGTACTGTTAAATTGTCTCTGCTACTTATCCAATATTTAGATCGTGATGTATGCTTCGGTTACACATAAATATATACCAAGCATTTGCTATTGTAGGATATCGATGCGCATTTGCTATTGTAGGATATCGATGCGTATAGCTAGTGGTATTGTCAACCGCAATTGTTGAAACATTCCTGGATGTTTGTAGGTCTGATATATAGATCAAGTATACTACTGGACCTGGCATGGGTTTCATATAAATGGTGGTATACATATTTTTGGCTAAGATTGCGTGAAAACTTGGCGATATGCCATACTTAATCGAGAGCTTGAGCGATGCCTAGAAATGCTGACGATTTAGACATTTATTCCAGACAGTTTCTGATTTTAGATGCTACTCTGTGAGCTTGCTCAACCGTTCGCTGTTCTTCTCTAAACCCAAACTGATGATCTGGTATTACTTTTCTGTCATCCTGAATTAGTTTAAGAATTAGTTTAAGCTTTTAAAGTAGTTTTTTTTTGAGTCAATGTTTATGCTTTTCTGAATCATTTTTTTTACCTTTTTACGATTTAAATTTGGTTGGCTCGATTTCTTAAGTATCTGCTTCAGCACTTAGTAATTCTTAGGTTCCAATTTGTTCGTTGGGTGTAAATACGTTGCTTGGGTGCTCAGCAAATATACTCACTTTGGGTACATCACTCAAATATGCTCGCTTTGGGTACATCACTTCTTGCTTTGCTCAGTTTCCATCTGGGGGGAGAATCGCTGGGCAGAGCAATGAAGGGCGTTTAGCTGCATCGATTGGAATCGAGTTTAATTAGTAAGTTGTTTCATCAGAAAGCTTCAGCACTTAGTAAAGCTTATTAACGACATATTCCGCAATAGTTCGGTGTACTAAATCCCTTTTATATTACTCCGCAAATCTGTAAGTGTAAAAGGATTTATTTTTTGCTTCGATGACGGCTACAATTTGTACATCCGAACGTTTTGTGGTTTAATTCATATTTCATAAATATTCCCAAAATTCTTTTTCATGTTTCACGCTGCTACCTACTTGTTCGATGGTGTTTTTCTTAGGTAGTTTGGAAGTGGTCCCTCTTTAGTATCATTTTCGTCGAGGGCATCGATTTTCAGATGTTATTCCAGTAGGATTACGATGTACGTTTTTTTAATAATAAAGCAGCTTCCTGTATACTATCAGCTACAAAATACAGTGTACAATTTTGTAAAGAATGTTTCAAATTGAAAAAATATTTGGTCCTGATGAAAATATCATTTGGACGAAATTGATTGAAACTACATTAAGAACCGGATTGCAATTGCAATAGTGTTCGAGCTTGTTTCATCTTGCGGTTTGGTGAGCTATTAGCATTGGTTTTGGTGGCGTAAATGCAGATAATGTTATAAGTTGTTGGGTTTTAGTGTTCTGTATCACATATAATTTAGAAAGCGCCCTCTTCACATAAATTAAGCAATAAAAGACGTTATAGTAGTCCGATTTTGATGAGTAGTACATTTAACTGAAAGTACTGAATGTGCTACTCACTAATAAATATAACAAATAATCCAAAATGTTAACACCCAAGACCTTTTATCATTTAATTCCCAAATCATATTACATTACACCAACCTCTGTACCACGCATTGACGAAAAATTAATTCAACCCGAAAATTTTTTCTTTTACTAATTTGATTACTTTTGTGCTATTATATTTTCTTCGTAGTTTAGATTTCGAGAGAAAATAACTTTTCTGTTTTATCCAATTTTACCAAAATTTTATTTCAGTTTTTTTCGAATTGATAAAGTTAGTATACAACAACAACAAAATCGTAAATAGAATTAACAAATGTATTGGGGAATTTAGTTTTAGTTCGTCACAAATGTAGTTGAACAACGTAAATGTTTGTGGTTCAATTATTTTTCAATCGAATTGAGATTCATTCATATTGAGTTCTGACAATTTTGATGAAATTTAATTAAACAAACTCATCAAATTAAGACTTATAGGTATAGACATTAATTATTCAAATATGAAGACACACAACTTTTAATTAAATCATTATATATTAAATTATAAATTTATAAACAATTCTAGTTTTTCTACGTACTATTTTTTGAAAACTTTTATAATTAATTAATATTTTTCGTTATATCTTTACAGGTATGTTGGATGTCTTCTACAAAAACCACAACAACAACGACCACCAAACCAACAAAAATGTTTTTATTGTTTTCGCCGAGATGAATGTAAAGATTTATCATAATCAAGAGCTGTTCCGTTTTGTATATATGTATTATGATGGTTGCGGTGTCATACCTAAAAAGGTTTTGTGTGTTTATTTGAAACCGAAACGATAATAGCTGTTGTCACGATAATATGGGGATGTTAAAATGGAAAAGTTTTTTACAATTAAAATTAATTGAATTTTTTTATTTCAGTTTCAACACTAAATAGATATAAACTATCTGCTGATATCACTTTGTACTAGTCATCATACAAAAAAATAATAAAAATATAATGGTCGAGCATAAAAATTAGGAAAGGCTAACCCCCGCCATGATTCTGAAAAAGAAAAATTATGAAATTGCATAAATTGTATAATAAAGCATGACAAAGTGGTCCGATTTTGATGAGTGATACTCAGTGTTGTGCCACGTACTCTAACATGGTTGTCTGCACGTATAGACAAACAATGTATGTAGACAATCAAAATAATTATGTGGACAATGCAACACTCATCCAATATACAAACTGGTACAACCAATTCTATTGAATTAAATTTGTATTTATGTTGTAAAATTCATAATTCAGCTGTGCATACCTAGAATCCTACCTATAATATTGGTTAAGCAATTACTTGGGTGTGTTTCTTTGCTAAATTTTAACTATGCACGCGTAATTGTTCATGCAAAATCAGTTACACTTACAAGTTGTTAAAATTTAGCAGTAGCACACATTACACACTTAAGTACTTGGTGTCAGCGTTTTTGTCAGCAAAACAGTTTTAGTGTTAAATAATAATAGTCTATCGTTGTCTACACGATTGTCGACTCCAATTTTGATTGTCTACACAGAAGAGTTTAGGAACACGCTGGACAGATACTTTAATTCTAGTTTTTTTATATTGGCACTGCTATTAAATATTATTTTATTAAGAGAAAGGAATTACTTGTTTTTTTGAAACATTTTATAGTTTCTATATAATTCTGAAAATTCCTAAAACACAGTGATTCCAAATTTGAACTATACATTCCTAAAACACAGTATTTCCAAATTTGAAAATATTTGTATTAAAATAATTACAAACAAACTTAATGTACATTAAACATAAAAAAAGTTATTCAAATGAAAACAAGATTTTCATCCCTTAAAATTATGTATACTTGTTTTTGTACTTTTATCAATGCAGTGTATGTACGTTCACTCCGTACCATAAACACAGATAAAATGCGTATCTCAACTTTATATGTGCGTTGAGTAAGATATAATGTTGGGGGTGGATCTCTATATACCACATAAATTTCTTTTTTATGAATTTGTTTTTAATCTCAAATATTTCCCTTATATTTTCCTTGATGTGGTTGTTGTTGGTTAGGATATACATATATTTTATATACAGTAGTTTCAACATAGAAGAATTCCCAAATGAGTATATTGAGGTAATTTATATATAGAAGTTTTGATAAGTAGAGAACAGCATTGCAATGTATTAGATACGAAAGAACAAAAAAATAAAAAGGATTTTTGAAGGTATGAGAAGCAGAATATTTTACCCTATATATCGTGAATTCTCACATAATAAATTTAACCCAAGGTTATACATTTTGTTTGTGCAATTACATATGAAACATTTCAAATTATGAATACATTTCTACGAAGCTGTGCTTACTATCTTTGTAGAGGCCTTACTGTACTATCTTTGTAGGGGCCTTATCTGTTGTAAATTTTTTGTTCGTTGACTGACCCTAGTTTTCTTGTAACCGACGAAGGAGATTTGCAATCTCATTACTACCAAATACGCTTTATAGCCTCAAAATTCTTCGGGTCTTACTTTGAGGAGCATACATATAAAATATTTTACAATTTTATTTTCAGCCTTTTTCATTGGATAAAGTTCAGGGATAAATGCTGCTCCTGAATTTTTTCCGATTTTTCAGATTGACAAGAGATTATATGTAAAAATGTTTTTTAAATATCATCTTTGATATAGTGATTGGCCGAGTGGTTAAATACGTAGGTATATAGTCTTTCTAAATTGATCGAGGTTCGAACCCAACTATATACTATAGTATTGTTTTATTCGTTTCGGCCTTTCATTCAAAAATGGTTTAGAGATTGTAAAAAAAAACCCTTAGGAGCAGTTCGAAATTCAGTGGAAGAACAATTGTTTTTATATAATCAGTAAACGCCTAAATGTTAGCGTCAGCAATACGTATTAAAATGGCATAAAAACTAGGGGCAAATTACCCAAGTTATTTCTTTATTACCCAGGATCCAAACCAAACTGGTATACCAAATTATACTAGTTTTGATAAAAAATATACCTCTTATGCATCCTGGTACCCTGTTAAAAATCCGATTTTTTTGGAAAAAAATGTTAGATTTTTCGTGAAATTTTTGACAAATTTTACCAGGCGAACATGCTTTTCAGAAAGCAAGACATACATGAAATGAGGGGAAAAATGACGTCATAATGAGGGGAAATAATATATATTTCGGGTACGCCTACAAAACTTAATATTATTTAATACGTCCAAATAGGTTCATTTTTATGGATTTTTTTCCGATATTTTTGCATAATATTAAATGGTGGTTTTCCTCATCTAATTTTCGCGCTTTCCTTGGTATTTTTTTCTAAATAATTATTACATTTTCCATTTTCTTCTCCGATTATGAAAATAACTATAAATTAAAATTGCCAAGTTGCGGATCGAACCAAGGCACCATCTGTGACTATCCCACATGCGCTAACCACTACACCAATTAACATATGAAAAAGTTTGATTGAATTAAATACTAGGGTTCGATGCTCGTACTGTGCAATATTTTTTTTTTAAATGGCCATTAATTACGTCATTTCAATTGGCGTTATTTAAAAAAATTCTAAATATTCAAGTTTCGAACCTAAGAATTCACGGGCGATATGAATATTACACACCAACTTTAACTTTCAGCTATTAACCTTATACGATTTATGTGTCTTATGTAATATTTATGCAGCAATTTTTTTTTGCAAAATTGATTTTTTTTTAAATTTTGCATTTTTTACGTCATTTTAAATTATAAATTTAAAACTTTGACCACTCCCGTTATTTAATTAAAAGTATTAATGGAAATGGGAAGTACTTAGATATAAGTCAATATAATGAATATGAATTCAAAGCAACGGAAACAAAATATATAATTTAATAAGTTCGGGGGTAAGTAACATTTTCTAGGAAAACAGAAGTAAATGCACGTGGCATGCAATATGTACTTACCGTATTTATCATCTACTTAGTATTGTCATAATGAGGTTATCTATGTACGTTTTACTCAATAAATTGTAAACAGTAAAGTGGGTTTACTGAAATACACATGTGTTAGTTAGTTCATTCTGGAACTGTGTATTTTTACTGTCTGCTGCCTGCTATTAAATGGTGTGTTTATCTGAAATTGAAAGTTTAGGAGTGAAAATATATTACTGCCAGAAACAATTTGTGTGTTTTTCCTTACACCATTTGTATTGTTGGGCTGTTTTGTCCTTGGACGCATTATACTACAAACACACGGGTGAAATTTAACCCGGCCAAAAATTCAAGAATTTGTGTTACGTATACATACAAGAATAAAATTCATCAATATATGTACTATATTGACGAGTGTAGTGATGATCAATATTTGTATGCATATACACGTAAATAAATAAAAAAGTACCGTCGACAATGAGGCTTATAAGTAAACAGTCAATCAAAAACAAATGTAGAAATACAAGCCGTAAACATAATCCCTAATTAATCAATCTAATTATTGTCGACCGAAATTAAGAATAAAATAATTTTGATGGCCAAGAAATCGATTTTGATTTTGGTAAATTCCCATTCAACCTGCTCAAACTTTCGTTCGTGTATATAATGCTAATTTATTTATTTCTCTGGCGTAAATTGTTAACCACTTCTAGTTCATATATTAGTAGTTCGAGACAAAGCGACTCACACAATTGATTGCGAATAATTATAGACTATTTTGTCCGTCTGTGTTTCCTTATTGAGACTTGTGTATTAAGGTCGCTCAAGCGCAAACTGTTGGCAAATGTAATTTTTTGCAAATTATTTTCTAGTGTTTTCTCTTGCTTCCAATAAATGGGTTTTAAAGCCATGCAAAGTTCGTTTCTCCTGATTTATATCCCCATAGTTAGGCGAAAATAAATATGCTCGTAAGTAATTCTTCGACAATTATGACTTTACCAAATTACCACAGTGGCAATATGGTATATTGCATAAACCATCTGTATAATATGGATTTCCGTGATGAATTTAACGACAAAGTAT
This sequence comes from Tipula confusa, assembly GCA_963556175.1. NCBI lineage: Eukaryota > Metazoa > Arthropoda > Insecta > Diptera > Tipulidae > Tipula > Tipula confusa. The sequence continues at coordinate 166,444,416 of OY744477.1, read as the reverse complement.
TTGCCTCAACCAATCGGGACAGTCAGTAAAATTTGTAGTATATTTTAATTCGGAGAAATATAGAAGACGCGATGTTACATCTTTTAAAAGTTAATTCTGTGTTGCGTTTGGCATTCTCATAATTTGACAAATTTCTGCATTTAGCATTAAATTTTCTTTCTTCTTTGCGATTGGTCTATGTTTATTAAATTCAGCCAAGCGAATGTCAGAATTGATGTCTGAATTCCGGTCTTAAAATGAATGTTGATATGGATCAGGCTCAGGGAATCTGTTTGCTGCATCCTGAACATTTTTAGCATCAAGATCGATATTTACAATCATTGCGCTTAAAGAAGTTTCACATAAAAAAAGAAAAAATTAGATTTAAAATCAGTTTGTGATACGAGATGGGAAATCAGATGGTTGATTGTTCTGTTGTTGTTTAGTGGTACAGCTGTTTTACTTATATTAACTGTTGCTATACATAGTCCCCTACTTTCAATAAATTCGAACCATGCAAAGTTCATTTCTCCTGATTCTTATTGATCGATATGTATCAATTTTCTCACTACGTCATTTGCCAAACCATCTGTAATGTCAATATTTGTTTTTATCATAAAAAAAATACTTTTAACTAATACAATTTCATATGTGGCATATTTGGTAAACCTCCGGTTTCAATAATTAACATTTTGTGCAGTTTTGGCCGTACAAAGGCTTGTTGTTCTGTGGATGTCTACCCAATATAAATATCTTTTGATATAGGGATATTTTCTAGAGCTTTCAATCAGTATATGTAATCCAAATTATTAATTTCCATGATGAAGTCTGATGGAAAAATCTTTGCCACAATCAAGCGGACCAGTCAGGAAAATTTGTATCTTATAAAAGTTAATTTTGTTTGCGTTTGTCATTCTCATAATTTGATAAATAATTTGCATTTGGCATTAAATTTTCTTTCTTCTTAGCGAATGTCAATGTTCAAAACAGCCAAGCGAATAATCGGAATTGATGTCTGAATTCTGGTCTTAATATAATTGTTGATATGGATCAGGCTCAGGGCGTCAGTTTGCTGCATCCTGGATATTTCTATATTTCCATCATCAAGATCGATATGGTTGGTCCTTTAATTTTACAAACATTGCGCTCAAAGAAGTTTCACTAAAAAAAGTAAGAAAATTAAATTTTAAAATCAGTTTGTGCGATACTGAACCTAAAAAAAAATGTGATTATTTAGAAATAAATGATTTGGTTTGTAACTCAAGCAAAAATATTGACAGAGACATTATTCTGCAATAACACACGCAAAAGTGATGATTCATTTTCATAAATTATTTTCGTGAAGAAAATTATGCATTAAGCAAATTATAAATATAAGCATAAATTGTGCAACAAAAATAGAATTTTTCGGAAACTTAAATATTTCACCTAATCTCTAATACACTGTGCTATTATTCAAGCAGCGATTTACATATTATAGGTTCGTAAATGCTATGCAACGGTTATCCACCCAAACTATTCCCACACTTTTCAATGTTATATCTAAATTTATGTAAATTGCACTAACCATTTTCGAACAACATATAAACATGAAATATTTACATTTTATGATACTTCTAAAAGCTATTTTGATTTTGTATTATTCGATTATTTAAATTAGACAATCAATAGATCGATCGATCGATATTCTGCCATCCACCTAATTTGTATTAATTATGAATAATTTAAATGCGTGTTAAAATGTTCTTAAGTAATATGATCTTTCCACATTTCAAATCGCTAATCAAAATTTGGTTACGAATATATTGAATCGTTTATTATGCAATATACATACATATATGGATGATTAATATGCAAATTAACTTTTTGGTCATCCATCAAACTTATCATAAATCATAATAAGTTACAACTTTTTATGATAATAATCTATCGCCTATTGTTACATAAATTTAAATGGTTTTGTGTGAGCTTGAGCTAAGAGTGAAAGTTCCCTGCTATTTAAATATTATGAAATGTATGATAACTAATACTGAGTAACTTATACGAAGATCAGATAAATAAAAGTGTATATGAAGAAAATTGCAATACGAAATTAAGAACTTCACAGACCATTGATTGATAAAGATACAGTCCCATAAAGACCAATCACAAAAAATGCGTCAAATAGTCTGATCAATCATTGCTATATTATACAACATAACAAAATTACAACTTATAGTCTCCCCCTTAGTATATTTGCTATATAGTGTTATAGTACATCCATCTGTTATATTCCCATTGTTTCGGTATATAAACAATTAAGATTGCTATCCTCACAACAGTTTCTTTTAATTTTATTTCTTCGTATTTATCTGGAATAAAGAAATAAAAAAAAAACATTTCAAGTATCTCAAATTAAATTAATTACGAGATAAATTGATTGTTCTACACAATTTTTAATTAAACCAATTTCTATCATGTGCTTTGGCAATTTTAATGTACAGAAAGTGTAAAATGTATATTTATTCTAATATGAAATTTACTCGTTTGCTACCCTAAAACTATTTTTCATAGGAGAGTGTATTATACATACATAATAATACATAGGGTGTCCCAAACTCAATTTAAAAAAAAATGTTTACTATAACAAAATTTAAAGATAGCATTCAATGTGAGACACCCTGCATATACATTGAGATAAACCTCTTTTTCCTACACCATCCGCGCATACTCATTTTATTTTCATTTTAACATAAAAAAAAAAAATTAAATAACGACGAAAATTTTTATTTATATTTATGTATACGTATATGTTTAATCGCGGAACTGGGTTAAACCAAAACACAGAACAGAACTTGCGAGCTAAATATTTATAGCTTCATATACGTTTGTTGCAATATAGTTGTTGTTGTTAACCTACTGAAACCGTACAACAACAACAATTTAAATAACTATTGCAAGGAAATAGTTGAATTTATTATTAAATACCAAAACAGGGAAAAATTGTTAAGGGAACATAACATTCTATTTGTGTGTGTGTGTATACGAGCTTTTGGCTTTTTTGGTGTATATTATGTTATCAGAGTTTATGTTGCGAAACCATTTTACATAAATACACGTTTTATGTTGAGATGGTATATATTTATGTATTTTTGGTATCATATTTTAATGAATTTAAATTCGATAAGTTTTGGAATTTCAATGGCCTAGATTTTAAGTGCAAAGAATCGTTTCTTTGGTAAAAATTCATTATGTTTGTTGAATTGGCAATTTGATCTTCCCACAAATTATATTTTGCAGTATTTGACACAGTATTTGACAACATTTTCACAGTATTTGACAACGGAATAAGAGAATCGCCAAGGTAAATTCCAGGAAAGGACGAGGTATCTAAAGGTTTCTTATAAATTATGATATACTGAGATTTACTCGTATTTAACCTAAGCCCATTCGAAACCGACCAATTAACTATACTACATAAATCTTCATTTATCAGAGAAATATTCCTAACTACAGAGTCTTAAACTAAACGACTGTTTCTATATATTTGGACATCATCAGCAAATATATGTAGAGAGCAATGGTGAATAGAGGATTCTATGTCGTTAATGTACCTTGAAAACTAAAATTTGGCGGCGGAAAACGAAAATCTTAATTGAGAAATAAGCTACCTTGATTTATAGAAACGAAGGCCTTGGAAAAATCTAACAAAGTAAAAGAGGTCAAATCTTTATAACCTGAATTTGATTCTTGGCAACTATCTCTCGAAGGCTTTAGAGATAGAAATTAACATACTTATTGGTCGAAAATGAGATATTTCAGAAGGATTGCTAATCTTTGGGATATGAATAATTTTACTAAGCTTTCACTAGTCAGGAGAGAAGAAGGACGTAATGCTAAAATTAAAAATATGTAGCAAGTACTTTGAAACGAAAGAAAAAACTTTAAACTGATATTATCCAAACCAGAGGATTCCGATTTAACCTTCCAAATAACGGAATCCTACGCACCTGCCTATAATCAAAGTGGGACTGAAAATTAAGATATTTTTTCCAAATAGCATTAGAAATTTCCTGAAACCACCAAGGTGGAGATTTTGGTTTTAGAGTAACAGTCCTAAATGGAACACAAGTCTTTAAAACGAAACCAAGATAAGCGTTGAAAATTTCGATTTGTCTAGTAGAAGAACTAACAGAAGAGATATCTTCCCAACGAATTGATGTACAAGGTAACTAAAGACGAGAGCCTATACCGAGGGAGAACTGATTGAAAAAAACAAATAGGGCTATTACTAAAGGTGACAATATGGTCAATAAGAAATACCCCTAGAAAATGTGGAATTTTCACCCGCTATTTATATTTCATCGAACCTACAATAGATATAACTAAACAAACTTTCTTTACCTACAAAATATTTTTTAAATTGACCATACGACCTCTTACTAGTTTTTGAAGGGTTATAGGCGGTACCGAATAAGATTTTACGACCATTTACGAAAACGTTAGCAAACATATAAACTCTAAATCGGAGAACCAACGATTCTAAAATAGAAGAAGGTACATTCACTAATCTAGCCTTAATATGCTATCCTACATACATACAAACGCCGCCGAAAGGGAGATGCCTCCCTATCCTTTCTGAAAATATTAAAACCCTTATTGTTCAAAGCTAAACTAGGAATATTAGGATTCAAAAATGTTTCAGTGAAACAAAATATATCCACTGATGCACCATTAAAAATGTGACGTAATTCGTCAATATTTGTGAATAAGCTTTTAACATTTAAACTAGCTATAGATAAATTGACGAAAATATACCATGCCAAAACTCAGAAAATATAGGATTTTTAGCCTATAAAATCCAAGAAGTGGCCATAAACAACCATTTAAAATTTGAAAATTGTAGAGAACCCAGAAAATACATGGCGATAAAACCATTAAAACTACGAAATTCAGGTCACAAATCAAAAATTTTCAAAACCATGAAAATTAATTATGGTGCCCATAAAATGTGAGAAGTGCAGGCCACAAATTAACTATTTTCAAAACCAAAAACTACATGGCGCATTACATCTGAAAAATTTAGGAGGTCATAACTCAAAAATAGTTAAAACCCAGAAAATGTATGATAATAAGCCCATAAAATCAGAGAAGTAAAGGCTAGTAGTTGACAACTTTCAAAATTAGAAAATGTATGATGTATGATGGGTTACCCATTAAACCTAAGAAATGTAGGACACAAATTGAAAATTTAAATTGACAATTTTCAAAACCTGGCAAATACATGATAGGCCCATAAATCTGAGATATGTAGGACACAAATTTGCAATTTTCGAAACTCGGAAAATACAAGTCAATTAAATCTGAGAAATGTCGGCCACAAATTGACCAATTTTTAAAACCCGAAAAATACATGATGATTATTCCATTAAATTTGGGGAGCGTAGTCCATAAATAGACCATTTCCAAAACCCGGAAAATACTTGATGGTTGGCTCATTAAATCTTAGAAATGTGGGCCACGAATTGACAATTTTTAAAACCAGGAAAAAACATGATAGTTAGCCCAATAAATCTGAGAAATGAAGGACACAAATTGACAATTTTCGAAACCCAGAAAATACTTGATGGTTGGCCCATTAAATCTGAGAAATGAAGGTCAAAAATTTGCAATTTTCGAAACCCGGAAAGCACATGATCGTTAGTCCATTAAATCTGAGAAATGTAGGCTACAAATTGGCCATTTTCAAAACCCGACAAATACATGATTATTAGCCCATTAGATTTGAGAAGTGAAGCCCGTAAATTGACAATTTTTGAAACCCGAAAAATACATGATGGTTATTCCAGTAAATCTGGGGAGTGTTGTCCATAAATAGGCCATTTTTAAAACTCGGATAATACTTAATGGTTGGCCCATTAAATCTGAGAAATGTAGGCCACAAATTGGCCATTTTAAAAAGCCGGCAAATACATGATGGTTCGCCCATTAAATATGAGAAATGTAGGCCATAAATTAACAATTTTCAAACCCGGAAAATACTTGATGGTTGACCTATTAAATCTGAGAAATGTAGGCCACAAATAGGCAATTTTCAAATCCCGAAAAATACTTAATGGTTGATCCATTAAATCTGAGAAATATAAGACACATATTGGCAATTTTTGAAACCCAGAAAGTACTTGATAGTTAGCTCATTAAAGCTGAGAAATGTACGCCACAAAATATAAAAATCCAGAAAATGTACAATAACTAGCCATTTAGCTCATTAAAACCCGCACCTTCTTTAGCCGTATTTTCTACTTACTAAATATAGATCACATATTATTTCTTGTTTGCTTCTTAAAGCGTTTGACGCTTGGCCACTCACTCCTCGCCTGCCACAAGCTTTTTACCATTTCATTTGTTGTTAAAAAGATTTTGGATGGATTTTGATTTTCTAAATCAAATTTAAATCACGTACTACCATAAACACATGCTTAAGTGCCAATGCGTAATCGTTACCAGACCAAAATGTCTACATGTATACAATAACGACTGTTTTTTTATCGGTAAAACATTAAAATGTGTCGTGACTAGCTATTAAATTCAATCGCATCTTGCACTAATGATTTCAACATAAATATATATAATATCTAAATATGTGCTGTGATGGGGTGTACATCTCAAATTCCCAAAATAATTATTTACTTACTATAAAATTCATAACATGAGCTTTCTAAATTGTGTATAAAAATGTGCAAAAAGACGGTAGAAAATTTAATAAAACGTCCGTCAATCGACAACAAAAAATTCGTTATAAAATTTACTTTGCTATACAATATTCTCGCATGGTTATTATTTTATTACATGGAATAATATATATAAAAAAAATCCCGATGGATGCATTCAGAATAAACAAATAAAAACCAAATCGTTTGGTATATCCAACATGCGTACACAGAGGCTGTGGAAGCTGAACAGTGAGCATATAAATAAAATAAAAAATCAATAACAGTTTTTGTTACGTACAGAGGTTTGTAAATATAAAAAATATATTATATACACAATATTCTAACTTTGAAGTTTGGGATTCTGTCTACCAACCAAACCATCCGCAAATATATATATATATATATATATATATATATATATATATATATATATATATATATATATATATTCGTATATCGCCTAAGGGACGATTTAGGTATAATATTTGTGTTGTTCCAAATTTAAACACAAGTATACAAATTTCTATATACATATATACGTATAAAATATATAGGGGAAGAACAAAGATGTTCCAGCGACCATTTTAACGAGACCACCATGGTGATATAAAAATATTTAAATAGTTTTTTTTTTGTTGGTTGAGGTTTGTGTGCTACTTCACAAATACCTTTGTATAAAAATGTTAAAAATTTAATTAAACTAAAAAAAAAAATGTTACGTTCGTTGTAGTATGTGCTATGAATACATTTTCATCATCATCATCATTCAGTGAAGATATATTTTTTATCCTAAATGTAAATAGAAAAAGCTTTTATCTGGTTAGATTGATGTAATATAATTTAATTACAAGAAGCTTTGCCCCGAATTATAAAACAAGCACAGTATTTTATTTTGGTGAAGTGAAAGATTTTTAGTGTTCATATTTCTTATAAAATAGTTAACATTCACTGGGATTTACTAAGCACTGAGTAAGTGACATTAGCTACTAAGTTGTCACATGTCATTTGCTGTCGTATTTCCACGTTTGTGATTTAATACTTCGAAATATGTCACGTATAATTCAAAAATGTGCTAGTTTGGCAGTATTTTGTTCGAGCTTTTAAACTGTTGGCAGAGGGTCTGGTAAAATTAATTCTGATGCTGCTTTGTCTATTATAATCATCAAAATCTTTTGATTTGCGAAGAAATAATTTTAATCAAAATGCAAAAAAAAACCCATAATACACTGAAAGTCATTTTTGTAACTTACCTCAAACTCTTCCAGAATAAATGGACTGCTGCTTCATCATTATTTTCCTTGACCAATTAGAAAACTTTTCAATTTTTGAAACTTCTTGACCTCTTTTTTTATTTTCTTGACATTTCGATGATTTAATTTGAGATACGAGTTTCAGAGAATTTGAATCCAGAAATGTTTGGGTTGGTTGACAAATTTTTAAATAACAGTCCAACTTTTGTAGCGCGTAAAATTTTAAATCGTATATATATTTATTACTGTTGATAATTGTCGATACTTTTGCCAAAACTCTATCAGAACTATCACCTCTTCTATCAGCACTCATTTGATCTGGAAATAAATAAAAAATTAATTGAATTAAAAAATTAGAATGGAAACATTTTCTTAATTTTCTTAAATATTTAACGTTGGGTTACAACCAAATTTAAATTTTCATTTGAAAGAAAACTTTCACAGGTGAAATCTTGCCGTACTAGATAACACTTGTAATTGAGAAGTAAGTAATCATAAAAAAATCGATGTAGCCTGTGTTGCTTCATATGTAAAACAGGGTAAGTTTTGTTAAATTTTGCAAATAGTTTAAGAGATAGTTGGACATCGCAAAACTGGCATCAAGATATATGAAAAATGGGCGCAGAGACTGCGGTTATCCGTTTTTGTTGAAACGCCTCCATCTATCTAACGATAATCGAACCATCACCGCAAAAAGTGAAGTTTCAGCTTCGCTTTAAAAATTGTTTCTTTATTTTGTCTTAGATCGCACCAAAACAGATACTAATGACTAAATGATGACGAATATATATCCTGATACCGAATTTCGATTGGTGCTTTTAATTTAAATGATCTGGGAAAGAGCAGTCATCTCCAAATAAGTCAATCCAAAGAATCAGTAACTTCTAAAATATTTGATTAATGAACAACCAATTTAGACTTTTCCGTTCTGCACCTTGTTTTTCTTAAAAAACAGCTTTAATTATTTTACCTAATTTTAATTCGCCTTGATATTTACAATCCCCTAATACTTTATTTGTATCCCACGTGCCATAGTTTTATACGTATATTATACCGTTTAAGTAATTAAGTAATGTTACAGTGTTATATTGATCAGTAAAACAGTAGGCGATGATTATAAACTATTTTGTTTAAAAGTTGAAAAAACAAAAATTAAATATTTTGATTAGTTTAAAATAGTTTTGAGAAATCGTCTAGTGTTGTGTCAGTGTTGTGAATCAAACATTTAAAAAAATTTAAGAAAATTAATATCACAGTTTTAGGTGAGGTGTACATTGATATTCATTTTATTTTTCGGATTTTGCAATTTTAAGGCATTATGAGCTCGTAATGTTTATCAACGCAGAGTTCTAACGCTTTGCGTTCTAGATGCAAAAGTATTTACAAATATTTATAATAGACTGCACGATATCGTAAAACATCAAATGATTGATTGATGCAAACGAAGTTCATTCAGTCTCACCAAATTAGTTGAATTATACAAGGCACCTCTTTATCCATACCAGACCACACCCGTTCAAGTACGATTCCTTATAGAACACCATAAAATATTGGAGTTTTGATTTGAAGTCATTTTGATAATGATATTGTTGTGAAACGTCTACTATGGACGGCTAAATGATAGTTCATGATTTTAATCATCATCCAAATTTGAATCGGGTGTTTTTTTATCCAGTGCGGTCCACATATACTATAGAATAAGAGATGGCAGAATGCAGAGCAGTACAACAAAAATGTGATTGTCTTACACTAACAGTAGTTAGAATATTGGATACCGGGAAATCGGACCAATTAAGTCATAACTAACATACTTTTCCTTTCCCTAACCCACAAAAATTTACTAACTATTGGCCGCCAAGGTGTCTGTAACCGGGTCGATCTCAATAATTTAACTAGTATCCTTCCATATCCTTCCAAGTATATGTAAAAACGGGTGTACTGTGGGCCCGGCGCTTTCCGGGATATCCTGCTTAATGCTTGGCAGTACATTCAAAATCAATCAATCAAATCAATCAAGTGCGGTCCACATATACTATAGAGATCTTGGAAGCGTACTATTTCAGCAGGATAATGATGAAGATAGCGAGTATCTAATCGCATATATCGCAGAAGCACAACGCATCACAGTGGAACACAGTGGAAAATAAGAACTAAGCCTTTCACAAATGCCGTTTATATCAACTGATGTTTGTTTAACACGCATCAGAGCGGGGTTAAGCTCTTGATTCTCAGTGCTGATCGCGCTTATATCGAGGAAAATCATTGAACATGGTATAACCAGTTACACGAAATTGTTTCAACATTACACAACACATAACAAAGTTCTACTTAATTCTCTCCACATTTAAAAAATGTGTAATGTTCGCCTAACACTTGACTTCTCATGGAAATGAATACAAACTTTTACCTAAATCTAATTGCCAATGGCGAAATTAGTGTCGATTCAAAGCAAAATTGCCTTATTATATGCTAACGAAAGGTTTTGTTAAAATCCGGAAGAAGCTTATAAGCGGGGTGAACACATTATAATTTAAGAAGTCGGACGCGGGAAAAAACGGTGGATGAAACAGTGCAAGTAAGAAGTTTTTTCCAAAGTGATAAAACTTTATTTTATTTATCTAAATTAGCCACAAAACTTGTGGAAGCCAAAGTATGTGGAAGCGAAAGAATGGTTTTGTTATTTACAAGTTGTCCCGTCCTGATGGGGAAACCACTGGTGTTTATCATGGAAAAGATATGCTGACCTGATGTTGAATGATTTAACATTTCTAAATATTCCAGTTGTTTATATCTGCTTCTACTTCCATGCTGTAAGCATCAACAATTTTTATAATAGATTTTTATTAGGGATCGGGATAATATAATTGTGATGTATACTAAGCGCCATTATGTCGCGGGTGCCAGTGATTGGCATGACAAACATTATATTTATCAAAAGCTTAGGTCGTAAAGGTGATATAGGTCAAAGAATAAAATTTGAATTTTCCATGAATCCATTGCTTGCTGAAGGCATAAATAAAAAGAATATGAGCATAAAATACTATGCAACAACTTTTGAACTTTCAACTACTTAAATCTTAAACTAAAAACTGTCTGTAAAAAAAAGTAATACTGGTAGTGACTGGTAGTGGTTTTAATTAGACATTAAAAATTATTGATCGATATCTATTTTTACGGACTGTCAAAAATTTTGTGAAAAATAATCAATACTAATTAATTCTTGGTAACAAACTCTATAAGGGTATTATTAAGCATTATAAATCTTGTTTAGTACACCTAAACCCGATTTGGAGTATAGATATGCGTAGTATTTAGTATAAAGGCTTGATATTCTTTAAAAACCAGTCCCGAAATCTATTATACATCTACCAGTTCGCTAACTAACCCAAAACCCAACAAGACAGTGTCATTCACTTAGATTTTTTATTTATAGAGAACTATTGATCCTAATAAACACGATCATAAAAATATTTTGATTATGAGAACTTACACTACAGCTTCAAAATTTTGAAATATTACACTACTATAAATAAATTGCTTACAGTAAATAGTCCAACTGAAATTTATGTATTCTAAAAATTCTTAAGGTCAGTTAAAATTTTTAATTTTATTGTATGAAAAATATTTTATCCATTCTTTGGGCTGAAAATTTTGAACCAATAGCAGTTTTAAAAAAACTGTAGTTTTAATAATTAAGTAAAACAAACTGATTATTTTTGAAAAATAAAACACCCCTGAAGCCTAAAGAAATGTTAAATATTCAAATTGCATTTTAAGTTTGTACCATAATATGATACTTTTCTAATTTATTTAAGAAGATATATGTAAAATATTATTCCTTTGAAGCAAACAAATACAAAAATAGTAAATAATTTATTTTAATTTTGGCAAAATAAATTTGTTTTTATATTTAAAACTTTATTACATCTTAAATAAAAGTTCTTAGAAATTTTTTCATGAAGAACATAACAACAACAGTCCACAAAAATCCATTCTAATAAAATATTTAAAATTCTTATGTACAATTTATACTTTTGAACTTTGAGTATGAAGAAGATTCATTTATATTGAATTTAATAATGGATTAGGCTCTATAATAACGCAGTTTTGTCAATATTGTTATATGCTATATATTGGAAGATACAAACACTCAATATTTTCATCAACATAAAAAAAATGTGCGGTTTTAACCTTAACCACACCGATAAAATTGTATGATTTTATATAATGTGTCTCGTCGGTAACAACAATAGTATATTAGAATTAATGGTAGTTATAATTTAGTAATAAAAAAAAATTAATACACAAATCGATCAATGAACTTTATTTTATGTAGTTTTATACTATAAAAATGTAAATCTAGATATAACGGATATATTAATGGTAAAATGATCCTCTATATATTCATCGTACGTCTAGTATACGTTGTATCGAGATTTTATCATTTTTTAATAGAATCGATTACAAAAATGCTAGTTTCATTCATACACATTGAATTTAACGACATTTTGATAGTTTTTCCGTTTTATACGCGATACTAGATTATCATTGGATTTATGTTTGTTTAAAAATTGTGATAATTAGTTTATAATGATGACTAGTCTAGCTAAAGTGTTGGTATTTACAGTTTGAACTTTTTTTTCAACATTTTAGCTAATTTTGTAATATTGTGCGTAAAACTGTTAAAATTTACACCATATACTTTACATTATAATTTGGATGGCTATCTCAATAAATAAAAGTCTAATAGTGTTTAAGATTCGTTAGTTTATTTTGTAACTTGGATCTCACTAATTGCTTTTTCCAAATGGTTCTCCAAGATTGAAGCACCGTACTACTTTAAAAGATTTGGCTGATCCTGATATCTTTATGGCTAGTGGAATTGAATTCCAAAAAGAAATGCCACTAACAAAGAAAAATTTATTTAACGACCTAGAAATATTTTTTGGGAGGCAGAATACGCTAGAGGAATGAAAACTACCAAACAATAATTTTCTAAACAAATAGAATGTTTGCTTTGTTTTAAGCAATTTAAAAATAGACTATCACGAAGTTGATAAAATACAAATAATCTACCCTCAAACAATACTCGAATAAGGAGAAATATAATCAAATTTCATAATATCAAAAATAAGCCTGCGCTACAAGCATTGAAACATCTTTGGAGAATATCCATATTTAATTGAAGCATGTCAAACAAATTTACCTCACCATAAAGAAAAGAAAAAACATAAAGATGCTCTTAAATTGACCATCCATAAACCATACCATTTTATACAGACAACTAGGCATTTCAAACACATATTATGCCTAATGACATCACAAACTTTATTAAGGCAGTGGATATACTATACAATTTTCTAAACTCAGACTAAACCAAACTGACAACTATTTATTCAAATGAGTCTGAATTTGATCCTTAACGATTATCTCAAAAGCCTTATAGAGAAAACTTAAAATACTTATTGGCCAGTAATAAGACAATTCTGAAGGACTACTAACCTTTATGATTGAAATTATCTTAGTTAGCTTCCACTGGTTTGGGAAGGAAGAGGACGTGAGGATAAAATTATATATATATATATATATATATATATATATATATATATATATATATATATATATATATATATATATATATATATATATATATATAACAAGTTGTGTTTTGAAACGAAAAGGGCAACTCGATTCACGAATTTTATATTTACATTATCCAAACCAGAGAATTCCTATTTAACCTTTGCAATAACAGAATATAAATCATCGTGAAAGACATTTATAGACGACAACGAATCTGAGGCCGCTTCATTAATTAAATCAACAGTATGATAACCAAACATCAAATTAGAAAAAAAAAATTATTATGATGTCATTGGGTTTGAAATATTAATATACTACTACTGCATTAAGCGAGGTCCAAATTACGAACGTTACAAAAGACTTAGGGGAAAGAGAAGGGTATAACCTATCTTTGTAAAAAAACGCGTTTAGCTATAGCCTAATTAACCCTACAACTCTATTACAAGCCTGTTTATATATCGAGTGGCACTGATTTCTGAGATTTTTTTCCATCAAAGATATCTACTAATTCTAAAACAAATTGCATTCGAAACATCCTGGAAAAAACTAAAGCGGAGATAACAACAGATGAAGCACAATTAAAGGGATGGATGGAATATTTCGGTTAGAACACCACCAACAATACACAAATCTTTGAATTAACAACTAACGCCATTATCGGAAATACCAACACCCATCCATCAACGGAGCGGAAATTTAACGGTGTCATTACTAAAATTAAGAATAACAAGGCCTCTGGACCGGTCATCATGACAGCCGAAATATTCAAAGGAGTCATATCCACAACTACAAGTGCTTTAACACTAATAATAATAGAAGTATGGAATTCCGGTAAAATACTATGAAAATGGGAAGAAGAATTGACCATAACTGTCCCCAAGAAAGGTGACCTGAGAGAATGAAAAATTGGCGAGGTATATCTCTCCCCAACACAAGTATAAAAATATTGGCAAAGATCATTCTGGATAGAATTTCACCGACAATCAACTCAAAATTTAGGAACGAGCAAGCTGGTTTCAGACCAGGACGAAGTAGCACTGACCATATATCAATTAAACACGCCATCATTATAGAGTAATCTAATGAACGGAATTCACTACTGTATCTACTTTTCGTGGACTACAGGCAGATAATCGATGGCAGATGGAATATGGAAAGCAGATAATTCAATACAAAGGCATATAAAGTAATTCCTACAACAATAACCAAGGAGTAAAACAAGCGTATACTCTCGCCTTTTCTGTTCCTAGTAGTATTAGATAATGTCTTGAGAAAATAAGACAGCGAGTTCTCCAATGGCATTCAATGGGAAGTAACGGAGAAACTAAATGATCTGAATTACGCAGATGACATACGCCAACACACAAACACGCCGATATGTAACAACATAGGTTAATGAATTCGTATACCTTGGTTGAACACTAGCAAACACCGATGAAACAGATGAAGACATCAATAAATGGGTCAACAAAGTCAGAACAACACAAAGTCTGCAACTGATTTGTCCTATTCCACAGCACTATACTAAGAATGTTCTATTCATGTTTCTCTAGGGCTGTTTAAATGTCATAACTCTATACTCTTATATACTAAAGCCCACTGATAAAGTACAAAAAAACAACTAACGAGTATTCATCGAACAAAGAAAAATTCGGCACTCGAGGTAGAGAAAAAATCACCATTGTTCTTGAAAATACAGGCACTGCAAATTGTAGCCTTCCAATAATTTCCAAATTATTTAATGAATCTTTCAGCACTGGTACGTTTTTCAGATCTTTCTCTTTTCCAGATCTCGGAGCAAGAGTGCGACTTATTCATAAATCCAGCAATGAGATGAATTTATTCAACTATTGCCAATATTAACCTCCGTGCTTACAAAAAGGTATATTTTTATTCGAAGTTAGCTCGTCTAAACATGAACCAATCTGCTGTCTCAAGAGTATCTAGAAGGTTTCAGAAAATTGGTACCTTCAATTAGAGATAACATACCAGCCGGTATCGGTGTACATCTGAGAGTTACAATCACTGGCGTCGATGTGCTGCAGAAGCTAAGATAAGTTTGAGATGTAGCTGCGTGTCAATGGACACTAAGAAGACGCTTAAAGGAAGCCAACCTCACTCCAAAATGGCCCGCTAGATGTCCCAAATTGATAGCACGCCACCGCAAAGAGTGACTCGAATTAGCTCGCTTTATCAATTGAATAATTGATGTCGTTTTATCAATTGAAGGTCTTGCAATTGAAGGTCTTCTATGTCAATGATCTTAATCATTTTATTTTAACTATCTGCCCGAGTCTTCTATCTGTATTTTCCTTTACCCATGGACACAACCCATTATTGTCTTCTCACGAAAAGTACTGATCCTAAGTATATCACCGCTTAGTCTATTGTACTGCCTTGATATATTCGAACTATAGTTTCATAGCTGTACTTGACTGTAAATTACTTCTCTGAAGTGTATGCCGTCATTACCGAAATCAACTCTTGTAGATGGAATTGATTTCTTGAATATTTGACAGTCTTTTTAGACTTCAATATTCGATCTCACTATGGCGCATCGCCAGCCGTGCATAACACCTTTTATATTGAGAACTCCACGTTTTTCTGTCAACTTTCCCCATTGATGTGGCCATTTCAAAGCTCCAAGTGACTCAAAAGTCAAAAGCAGTCAAATATTTAGGAGTCGTTATATCGATTTGTCAAAATATGTATCATAATCAGCTCTTGATCGTACTTGAACTTTCGATATGTTACGCCTGACTTATGAAGTAGTTGCCTAATGCTATTCAGGTAATTATTTAGCTCTCATATTTAGGATATCTTGCCTAATTTGTACAATAAGGTAATGACATGTTTGGCTCACTTGCAAAATATGTCCTTGACGCTGTTTTCGGGTTTCAGCACCTTTAATTTTTCTTAAATTCTTAAGTCTTTGTACATGTGGTGTTTCAGCAGCCCTTAATTGTTCAGTCTCACTCAAAAAACATTTTGGATAGAAGATTCATCTAAGTTACACATTTAGGTTTTATTTTATAACTTTTGGAAAATCTACTTCTTTGCTTATTTACCACAGCATCAATTTCTGTGTGCTTTTTTCTGGCTTATATACAATATTTTGCCAAAATATTTGTCTCCAGCATATCTTAAATAATCTTGAAAGCTTTATAAAGTATAAAAACTTTTAACTGACTTTACAAGACAGTGCGCCTAAAAGTGACAAAAGCTCTTTTACATTTTGTATAACTCAATCTGAATTGTGGTCATGAGAATCATTCAAGATACAATCAAAAATATACCTAGCCATATAAACTACAAACAACTATCAAGATCTAATTAAAAACACTCTTCACTTATTCATATAACAATTTATCTCAATTAAACATGAATTAAAACCACCATTTCAATCAGGCCTGTATTATTATACGTAAACTATTAAATTACGCGCGCATCTGATTAAATCTCAATAAATATTATGTACGCAGTCATCTTACATCATGTGCGCACATATATAATAATCCATGTTACCTGGCTTAGTGTTAAATATATAGAGAACTCATCACCTTCATGTGTACATAATACATAAAATCATATAAACAAATAAGTCTCGACGGGTACATATGGATTTCACTTTCATTTTTTTATTGTTGAGTATGGTATGTATATGTAAGACATGCGGCTATATATACATTTTACCATCTTACATAAATATTTTTTTCTAAATGCACTGTGACTTCAAACACAAAATAAACGTATACGAGTCTAAAATGACCGAAATAATTTTAATTTTTTTGTTGTTAAACGTCTGCACAGCAAAATAACAACAACAAAAAGCCTGATACATGTTTTTTTTTCTTCTTATAATATTATATTCTCTTTTCTTTAAGATCGTTAAAAATTGATAGTATAAAAACGTAAAATTTCATAACAATTATAAAAAATTTGCCATAGGCTAGTTTAGTGTACTTGTTCAATGCAGATTGCAATTGATGATTATACAAAGTTGAGTCGAAAGCATTTTTCGTATATATTCATAGATTTTTAAACGTTTCTACATCGAATCGAAAATGAAAGTTAATTTTTGAGATATTGGTACGCGTATTCTCTGTTATTGGTGTACGGGGGGCCTTGACTCGATTGGCTTTTAATTAATATTATTAATAAATTGGAAATACTTTGTTTGTTTTATAGCAACGTGTGTATATAAACATTAAATATAAGCATAATATATTGAAACCTAATAGGTGATGAGAAAATATTTGAGGTCATGATTGTTTTGTGTAGAATGCAACTTTACTATACAGCTGACTTGCAATTTTACATTTTTTTTAGGTTATATTACGTATGCATCATTTTTTTATGGTTTAGTAGTGTTCTATATAGACAGTTCAAGGATATAAATTCATGGATAAATCAATATATGTATAACTGCATCTATATGTAGTTTCCAAATATGGTTGGTAACGCTAAATTGCTATTACTTCCTTTAAACTCAATTCACATACAAAACAAATAATCTTTTATCTAAAATCAATATAATCATATGCAATAAAAGGCTATCGCCAATTTCGATCTGAAACTTCTTTTCTACGCGGCTACTTATTTTATCATAAACATGTGTCACTTGTATAACGTATGCAGGAGATAATATGTATAAGAGAAATATAAAACACCATTTAGAAGTCATCACATTATGAATCCACATTAAACATAGCCAACTTACAGTTTCTGCAATATAGTGTCCCGCACGACATAATTTGAAAAGAGAGGACTTCATCAAAATATTTAAATAGCTTTAAAAATACCTACAGGGGATCTGGAATGACAATGTGAATTTTACTCTGGTAGCTCACCAACATATTGGCTCAGTGACGAAGCTAAGATAACAAATCTTATAGACTACTTGTGTAATCATTATAGAACGCTGGTCCAGAACATTTAGCTTTGGTTTTAAAATAACCCTCAGTTTCAGCGGTGACTTCATTATTTCAGCCAGTTTTCTTTCCCTGGAGATTTTATGGAGTGCTGCAAACATCCAGTATTTACTGAAGCCAGATCTGGAATATACGATGGATGGGAAAGTAATTTAAAGGTATATCCATGTCGTTTGGCTTTCGTTCGTTTCGTTGTGACACTGTCTTAGTGAAAGATCACAAACGGCCTCTACGCATGTAGCCGATAAATATTTCCGAACTTTCTAATCAG
Source organism: Tipula confusa (assembly GCA_963556175.1). Taxonomy (NCBI): domain Eukaryota; kingdom Metazoa; phylum Arthropoda; class Insecta; order Diptera; family Tipulidae; genus Tipula; species Tipula confusa. The sequence continues at coordinate 166,425,710 of OY744477.1, read as the reverse complement.
TTCTTCTTTTCACGTTTGATTCTCCAAAAATTTTTCCGGTTAAACACCGCAATAGTCATGCTCTAGAGTTTGTTCGTTGAATCGGAGAAATTACTTCTAATCGCCATAATTGCAATATTATGAGCAAAGGTGGCGATAGTTGCTTAATTTTTGGTTAGTACGCCTCTTGTTTATTGTAAGAACACAGCAGAAATATTTAACATGTGTTTCAAACCATTGTGCCAACATTAATTGATTGCTTTTAGCTATATTCAAGAAGATACTTAAGCATCCTTTTTGTGTTATTTTTGTAATTCTTTGCATCTGTTCTTTTAAAGAATGCATTTCTATAAATACATATTGATGTGGAAGAGTTGTATCAATTACCCTATCATCTTTTTAAGATGAAGTCCCTTCGATTTATCGGGTTTTAAGTCCTTCTATCGCCTAAAGTGAATATTTACTAGTTTCTCATCAGAAAGACTTCGTAAGCATCTGCTGATTAATTCGTTTTTAAATTTTTCAGGACGGAATATTTGGCTCTGTGATGATCGATTTACTTGTCAGGTTTTCCCCACACCAAATCATAAACTTTAATTAGATAGGTTAAGTTATGAACCTCTTTATTTTTTATCCGGAAGAAACTTGCAAATACAGCATAATGTATTATTTTCAATAAGTCTTCCAACTGCAGATAATATCATATCGGCACCTATGTTCCATATGAATCTAGTTCTAAGATATACACTGCACGAACGTTTAGTAAGCCCCAAGACTAACCCAGAGATCGCACTTTAATGATAAATCTTTATAATTTTTAGAACTTAACATTCCAAGGCGAAGCCAATATGTTAGATAATATGGATCGCACATTTTATGATGTATTGAACTAAAGAAAATATTGACCAAATAAAAAAAACAGCAACAGATTTGTTACCTATCACGGATTTTAAAGGTTGTCTGATTTATTTTGGCCAAAATATTTTGTGGTGAGTACAGAAAATAAAAATGACAGCCAAATATGGAAATTAAGAAAATTGATGCCTTCAAATTCCAATGATTAAGAGTCTCGCCTTTATTCCAGCAGATGAGATCTCTGATTATTATTTATAGAACTTATTAAAAGTTTTGATGACTTGAACGGTAAAAAACTTGCAGGATGGTTTAAAAAAGTTTATATTTATGGCAAAATGCTAGGAAAAAGCCACAATACAGCCGTGAGTTTTGGTCTATAGCAGATGCAGCAAACAAAAAGTTTCATGTTACTAGTATCCAAATTAGAATTTTGCGCAATATATCAGTTAACATAAATATATAATAAATATTTGTGATTTTGGAATTTTGTACAGCATTATTTTTTTGGAATAAGGTATCTATCCCAAAAAAGACATACTAATGAATACCACTTGATAACTTTTTCGTTAGAAGACAAAGAACGAGGTCTCATGGACTTAGTAACTTTACCAAATTAAAATTAGTAAATTGGTTCAACGAATTTATGGAACTAACTGTTGGGTCATACAATTTTAAATCCCAAATTTCCAATTCCCATTTATTTTCCTCAAATTCTGGAATTTTAATTTTTGAACTTATAACTTATGAAATTTGGAGATAAGGATATTGGAATTTTTAAATAAATGGAATTCGTTTTTATATTCCTAGATAAAATTCAACAAAATCTTTCAGACCTTTCCATATAAAAATAAATAAATAAAAAATACAGTATGATCTTTAAAAATTTTAAAAGCCCATAGTTGCATTTAACAAATCGTTTTTTGAAGTTTGGACATTTATTTATTTTAATCATTAGTTTTAGTAGCTTTTACGACAACATTTTCAAGTTTAACTCATAAATTTAGAGCTTTCACTCATTATATCAGAAAGTTTTAAATAAATAAATTTTAAAGCTTTAAATTTGCTCCACCAATTTCGCCAAAATGTTTTTCATATTTGGTTAAAACCCAAATAATAAGTTATAAGCATGGAGCTTTTCTAAGATGTTATAATTTCTCCATTGTAAGCTTTTATGGAATTTATGCGAACTTTTATTGAATACTAAATATAACTTAAAACAACCACTATAATCAATTAAATTATTTTTTTCTGTTTTAAAGAAATTGTTTGAAACTTTCATAAAAGATTTTACGGAAAAAACATCATTACGTAAAAGAAAAAAAAATCTCTTTACCAATTTCTTGATAATCTAAAGAGTTAAAAGTTCCAAGATAAAATACTTTTCTTGGTTTTAAACTATAACTTTTTCTAAGCTTACGAATAATTTATGAATAGTGTATATCAAAGTTCTGCTTATATTGATTTTAGCTATAAAACGGTTCTAATAAAAGAATGGATACTTAAACGTCATACAAAGTACTCCTGTAATATTATTGTTAAAAAAGTTGGAACATAAAATACAAAATTATTTTCAATGGACAATATTCTTTTGTATCGTCACGGAAATAAACTGTTTCTTGACAATTTATTTTATTTATTAACACTTTTTTGTGTTCAAATAAATAAAAGAAAAATTTTTAGTTCGATTATGTATATATTTTTGTGTTAAATTCAATTGAATGTGCATTTAATAACAATATTGAACTGGATTATCAAATAAGGTTTTGTTTATAAGTGGAATGACTTATTTTGGCCTATCTAACAATATAAAATATATAAAATGCACTTTTTGCCAAGCATAATATTGGAAAAATCTTCATTGTAAAACGAGAGCTTTTTTAAAATAAACGGAAAAATTAACAGTAGCAAAATAGTGGTCAAATATAAGAGCTTTAAAATGGCTATGCAAAAGTTTTGTATTTATTTCTTGAAATTTATTGAATCCTAATGTCCATAACAAAAATTATTCTAAAATAAAAAAACGATAAATAAGTTTTATGTCTTCTAACCCCCGTTGAGATGATTTACTATCTAATCTTGCAGTTGTTTAATTTTGGTTATTGAAAGTTGAACCCATGTTAAAAGCACAGTGACCGTGCATTATATTATAATTTTTTTTTTGCAAAAAACCTAACTAATAAAATAAATTTTAACTAATTTAGGAACGACAGTATGTGACAGATTTACAATAAATTAAAAAAAAATAAAAAATTATTTCCATGGGCCACAAATTATTTACAAACATTTTTGGTTATCAAATTATCTCAAGTATTGAAAATTGAAATACGATTATCCCTATACTCGAAAATAAAAATCGTGTACATGTTCCGTTCCATACATAAGATGCAATTTATAAAATACGCGACCTCCATGAAATTGCTGTGGGTGCTCACAAACTTTCATCATGCTCACCAAAAACCTGACTGTGCGAAGGCAATACTGAAAATACATTTTTTTCGTTTTTCGATCGTTTTATACCCAAAATTGAATTATCTGGAACGGTGTGATATTTTGACATGAATTATATGACACATAAGTATATAGCCAAAAGTTGATTGTCTTCGTTTTATGTTTTTATCTGTGATCGGTTAAGATATAAATAAGAATATATAAATCAGTTTATTTTATATACATTTTTGGATGGTGTAAAAAGATTGAGACGTAAAGATATATATATTTTTTTTAAGGTTCTCGGTCGTGATTTATTGATATGTATTTCCAGATTTTGTATATATTATAATATATATAATTTAGATCAACAGATGACATTTTAATATTGCAATTAAATTTAATTTGAAAAAAAAAACAAAAAAAAAATTGTTTATCATTTCTTTTAATTTCAGAGCGGTTTTCCAACTTATAACTTTTACACTTTTCCCGACGCTCTGCACCTTTTGGTGAGTTTTCAATATTGATTGATGTTCCTATACAGATTATACCCTAATAGTATCTAATCTTTTTAATTTAATTTGTTATTTTAATTTATGCACGCAAATTGCAAATATCATAATATATAGAAAGTTTCATTGAACCCAAAAAAAGTTTTTTATGTTGCATGATTGTTTTTTAATTTGCTTAATTTTAAAATGCTTACAAACTATTTTAAAACTAACTGTTAATTTTTTTTCTATTTAAATTTTAGAAAAAATGTTCTAATAATTTAACATATATTTCATATAACGAGCACATATTGCATTTAGTGCGGGAAATTTTTTTTAAATTATATCATAAAGTGATATAATTTGAATATTTTCTCAGCATAATTTTGTTCTAAATTCTTACTATGTCAATGCCAATCTATGCAACCTAACGTGGAGAATATGTTTATGGAATTTAGGTTTAAACAGCACAACATATTGCTCGGCGTTTTCTGTAAAGTTCCTAAATATGCTGTGTAAATTTAGACGAATCATTTCTGATTTTACTACAAAGTACAATGAGATAATACTATACTAGTGAATTATACCACTGGTCTATTATCAAAGTGATAAATAATGAGACTTCTGGCATATATCAGTAATTGCGCAATCAAACAACAAACTTCATCCTTAAGGCCAACTTGGCCATTTGTTTTAACTAAATTTTGAAGTTCCTCAAAAGCATCATTGGAATGAACTTTCTAAGTTTGGGTTTTAAGGACAGATAAAATGATAGTTAGGTGCTATATCTTCCAACGAGGTAAATACATTTTTTTTGTAATAATTCAAGCACCAATATTTAGTTTAATTTCATACGCCTAACTCTCAGACCACGTTTTCTCTTAGGAATATAAAGTTGCACTTATCATTGCTACGAATTGTGTAAAATCAGACGCTACTAGACGGAATTTTTCCAAAATTTCTAAAAAAATTACTTTTCCGGTATTTCTAATTTGTAACTGGTAGATTTAAAAAATGATACCAATAAGTATAGTGTCTATTCCTACATTGCCTTCTGATTTTCGACCGATAAGCCTGTATTATTAAAGGTTTTAAACGTCCATAGAAAGATCATAGCCCTTGATAATTTTAGTTTTCCATTAAGATATTTTAGAGATTGCTTTTTAGTCAATTAGTTTCAAGAAATTATATCTAGCACAAGAATTAAAAGTAAAGTATATCTTTGTTAGTGATATTTGGATCATTGTGAATTAAAAAAAAAGAAGTGGTACCTAGCTACTAGCTTACGAATAATATGACATTTAATATTACTTATAGTAAGTTTTGCCATGTTATACATGTAGATGTATAACCACGGCTAGCGCGTACAAGGCGCAATTTTCGTACAAGGAACACCAATTTTCGCAAACTTTTCGCAGCATTTACGGCCGTATTACGCCAATAACTGTTCGAATGTTGATTTCCAGGTGTTTAATTGTCTCAGGTTTATCGACGTAGTCAAGTAACTTTACATAACCCCAAAGAAAATAATCCAATGTGGTTAAATCACATGATCTTGGTGGCCAATCAGTTGGAGCATTACGCGAAATTTTTCTTTCATCAAAAGTTTCTTTGAGTAAATCAATTGTAGCGCGAGTTACCTGTTGGAACCATATGAAAAAATTTCTAATCATGACCCTATACCGCTGACAATTGATAGTAACATTCTGACCATTCTCGTTTTGAAGACATATGGACCAATGACCCCGCCAGTCCAAAGAGTGCACCAAACAGTAATTTTCTGTGGATGTAATGGTGTTTTGACAAAATCCTCACTCCAAATCCGACAATTTTGCTTATTTACGTACCCATTATGGTAACCAAAAATGGGCTTTATCGGAGAACAAAATTCTGAATGGAAATTCAACATCAATATCAATTTGTGCTTCAGCCCATTCGCCGAATTGGCGGCGCATACGATGGTCATTTGGCCTTACCTCCTGCAAAATTTGAATCTTTAAAGATTCCAAGCCAAGATCCTTTCGTAAAATCTTCCATTAAGTGGAAGCCCACAATCCTAGTTGCTGAGAACGGCGACGAAATGATTGATTTGGACCTCTTTAATGCTTTCCTGTACAGTGGGTACAGCTTCTGCAGTGCGTACTGTGCGGCGTTTCACGGGATGCACATTATCATTAAGAGTAAACGTGGTCCGAAAACGAGCTATTGCTATTCGAATTAGCCGGTCTGAAGGATGATTATGACTTATGCACGATAAGTTTGACGAACAGAACCATTATTTTAATGAAAAATTCCAACAATTTGCAAGTGTTGCTCTGATGTAAGTCTATCCATAATGAAACATCAAACCAAACTAAACAAAAAGCAACTATCAGCTGTTATGGGTTGTCAAATAATGCAGTGTTGCCAACTTAAAGTTGTGAATCTATTAAAAAAACACCCTTTAGTTTATTTTCGATAATGGTGCCTATTCTGATATCTAAACTTTTATGTTATGTTATATAATTTGTTTTTAGAAGGGAAATAAAATAATATCACATGCATTTTATCGTGCCAAAAAACAATTTGGGCCCGATTCTAGAACGATTAAGTTCATGTTATGTTTTTTATTTCCACGCTTCCTATTTGAATTTGTATTGACAAACCAAAAATAACATAACATAACATAAAAGTTCAGACACTAGAATAGGTCCCATAACATTAGCACCGTAACGAAATGTATTTTTGCAAAACAAAAATATTATTTGTTTCGCGCCGTTTAATGTGAAGCAGACAAACAACGGGCAATGAAAAAAATATTTTTTTTAACTACATATCGAATCTTAAGTTTTCTTTTTTCTTTTTAATTTTAAAAGAAGCACTCTCCAGCCGAAACAAAATACTTTACATTGGATAGAGGACATTTTTCGATTTTTACAGACCATAAACCTCTTACTATAAACCTATTAGTCGAAATCAGGGATATTTTGACTTTATACCCCAATACACTACCGATATTCACATAAAGAATAACCTACATGGGGTAAGCAATGATTTGTCACGAACTGACAAATTCACTAAATATATCAAAGACTCTTTTATCGACATGGAAGATTTACTCAAAAAGCAACAAATTGACAATTTGCAGAATTGATTTAAATATTCCAAATCCGAAATCAAAAGTAAGCATGCAAAGCAGCAATTATCGTACTCAACAACATGTGACGAGGAATTTTTAAAAGTTCACATGGTTTATCACATCCATACAATCTATAATATAATACGAAAACTAATATCTTCGAAATACTTCTGGGTTAGAATGAATATTGTGATACAAGAGTAACTAAGGGCCAAGTTTTGTTTTTTGTATCAAAAGTCCAAAATTCTCTGCCACACAAAATCAGCTTGGTAAATTGACAACACCAAGTGGCAGGTTTGAACACATCCTCACGAACCTAGTTGGTCTACTGGCTCAAATAAATGGGAAAATCAATATACTATATTTGTTGATTTGGCGTTCCGCTCAGTTTAACGACAGACCCAGAAACCCTATTTGAACAGTCTATAATCGCCAACTCAAAAAACTTCCTCGCAAGGTTTACATCGCATTTCATATGGAACTCAGGTTGCAACACGTCACATTGAAGTTCTGACCTTATATAACCGACTTTTTGGGTATCAAACCTCAATCAAACAAGACCTCAACTGCACTCCAGCAGAGCTTGTGTTTGGTTTTCGGTGGATTCTTCAAAACCAATCTTCAAAATTCGAACCCATCCATAGATATTTAAAATTTCGTACGCCAACTTCGCGTGACCAAAATGAGTAGTTTAGTTCCTATAGTGTACTTTTTCACTCTTTAAGGACGATGTTTCATTATTGGCGGTGACTTCAACGCAAAAAACACTTTTTGGGGCTCCAGAATTACAACACCAAAAGGAAGAGAAGTGTTTAAAGCAGCAAAAAAAAAATAAAATGCGACTTCCAATCTGGTGGCGCACCTACTTACTGGCCAACAGATCTAAACAAAACTCCTGATCTTATAGATGTCTATGTAACAAAAGAAATATCTGACAACTACATACGAATTGAAAATAATGAAGACCTTACAGCAGATCACTCTCCTGTTATCATGACATTCAGCGAAACTATTATTCAAAAAGAAATGTCAAGCAGCGTGGTAAAGCAATCCACTCGAACCTGCAGACAACATCCAAAGTAAAAATTATCCACTTGAGTAAAGCACGTAAGTTATGGCAAATAAATCGAACTGCAGCTAATAAAACCGAGCTTAATAACTTATGTAAAAACTGAAATCTATTATCAGGAAAGTAAAAAATGAAACAATAGAATCATATTTATCTTCACTTACTGGTCAAAAAGACACTGAATACTCCTTATGGAAAGCAACAAAATCGATCAAGAGACCAACAAATTCAACAGCACCTATCAGAAATGATAACGGTACGTGGGCTAGTAGTAGTAAGCAAAAAGCGGATCTGTTTGCGAGACACCTCGAAGAAACTTTTCAACCACTACCCAGACAATCTGCGAATGAAAATGTTAATTTTCTACACAGATCAAATGAGCTTGAAGAAATACAAACTGTAACTTTCCGTAAGTTAAAAGAAGAAATAAAAAGTGTAAATCCGAAAAAAGCTCCTGGATATGATTTAATAACTGGGCAAATTATAAAAGAACTACCAGACAAAGCAATACACAAACTCCTGCACATAATCAATGCTGTGTTTAGATTAAGATACGTTCCAAGGCCAAGTGGAAGGTAGCAGAAGTGATCATGATTTTAAAGCCAAACAAAAACAGTAACGATAAAAAGTCATTTAGACCAATATCTCTACTTCCTACTATATCGAAGATATTTGAAAAACTACTTCTGAAGAGACTAAAGCCTATAATAGAGGATAATGATCTTATACCTGCTTATTAGTTTGGATTCAGAGAAAGACATTCGACCCTAGAGCAAGTTCACAGATATTATAGTACGTACTCTAGAAACGAAAAAGATATGTTGAAGCCTCTTCTTGGATGTAGCGCAAGCATTTGATCGTGTATGGCACAAAGGATTAGAGTACAAGTTACATCGAAATCTTCCCAAACAGTATTATGAAATCCTAAAATCTTACATAACCGACAGGCATTTCCGTGTAAAATATGACGATGAATATTCGGATCTAAAGAAAATAACTGTAGTAACTGGATGAAGAAATGGAGAATTAAGCTCAATGAAACAAAATCGGTTCATGTGAATTTTACTAATAAAACAAACTATGTCAGTATACCAATCGAAATAAACTATAAACAAGTCCCTTATGCAAATACAGCAAAATAACTAGGGATGACTCTTGATGCCAAACTTAAATGGAAAGAACATGTCAAAAAGAAAAAGAACGAATTAAACATCAAATACAGGAAAATGTATTGGCTCATAGGTAGAGACTCGGAATCTATACATAATAAATTGCTCCTATATCGGCAAACTCTGAAACCTGTGTGGACATACGGAATACAGCTTTGGGAATGTACTAAGAAAACAAACGTTAAGATAATTCAGACGTTCCAAAATAAAGTATTTCGTAATATTGTAAATGCCCCGTGGTACATTCGAAATGAAGACCTGCACCGTGACTTAAAGATGGAAGACATCAATGAAGTAATTGCAGTTTATGCTGCCAAACATGATTCACGCCTTCAAAAATATGAGAATATCGAAATACGTCGTATGCTGGACTGTCCGATAGCAATACGACGCTTACAAAGAACCAAATCAATGGATCTAGTGATTACAAACTAAAATAATACTATATTATAGCAAATATTTATTTAAATAAATAATTATATTTATCTTTGGGACTAGCCATTGGGTTTTATCCCAACAAATGTGAATTAAATTGAGATAGAACATTACTTATAATGTGATTTGCGAAAGTGAAACATTAGATCCAATCTATATGAGTTAAAAGAAAAAGCAATCACATTAACAGGATGCGCAGGCAAATTAAAGCTCAACTCAGATACTAAACTATTTGAGTCAATTTGTGATCATAAAAGGGAACTTTAAAAAAAATAAAATAATAAAAAATGCATTACGTTCATCACTAGAAAACGTGTTATGACATTATATATATGTAAAGTACAAAAAGAAGCCACTTAAGTTAAAGAGCTAAGTTTTGCGCTCAAAAAATTTGAATTTTCAAATACTTAAATTACTTAAAACACGGTTCACATATTATGAACCGTAGCTCTAAGCTTAAGAATCACTGATACGAGAATTATAATATACTTTCATTCATTATGTTACTATGTGTTTAGGTATAGTGTCACACTATAATTTAAAAACCATTAATTTTAAAGCAAAACAAAATTAAAATTTTAATAATTTATATACATATTCTAAAAATTAAAAATTATGAACATACAAATATTTTCGAAATAAAATTTTAATTTATATAAACATGGTATAGTTTTTGTTTTTTAATTTTGATGACAAAAATTTATTTTTAGTTATAAAATTTTTCAACCAACTTAATTAAATAAAAAAAAAAATTGTGGAAAAATGAGTTAATTAAAAATTAAGTAATAAAAACAAAACATTTTTTTAAAATGATTATTAATTGCTTTTTGACGCCGTGGCAATCATCTTCGTGTAAATAACATTAATTTTAATTTTGTTTGGAAAGTGACTAAAATATAATTTACAAATTTTTTTTCGTTTGTGATAAACGAGCGTAGAAATTGTTTACTGGCATGTGTCTGATATTTAATGGAGTTTGCCTTTTGATTTATTTGGCAAGGTGCATTTTTGTTTTCGGTATGCGAGAAATTTATATATTTATAAAAAAATTTTTTTGGTTGCACAACATATTATTAAGAACACTGACATATTATATTGATAAAATCACTAGGGTATAAAAAATCTGTTAGCATTTTATTTCCAATGAATATAATATATAAAAAAATCGATTAAAAATAAATTGTATCCTTTCATAATATTATTTTTTTGCTGTATTTATAAGAAGATATTTTCTATCCTCAACTTTATATTGTATATATAGAGAATTTTTTTTTTTACAAGTCGTTCCAGTTCACTCAACCAGACTCAAAAGGAATTATATAAATAAATCATTCAATTTATCAAACAGTTATCTTCTTTTAGCAAAACTTTCGAATATAAATTTTATTTTCTAGTTTTCTTATTTTGTGTGTTATTATTAAAGGAGAGAAATCTATAGAAGAAATCTTAAGTTTTCTAATAAATATTGAAATGAAGAAATATTTGTACATGTTATGAGAAAATTCTTGGATTATAACGATTTTTTAAGCACTTTTGTGAAGCTATGCTTTTTTGTTAAGGAAAGTGTTCAAGTTTATATAAAAAACGTTTTGATTTGATTAGTAAAAATGAAAATATGCATTTCTGCTATGAATGCGTCTCAAAGCTTTATTAAAGTTTCGTTTAGTTAGCGTCGACATCGTGCCCTCTCTGACAGACTCGTATGATGAATTATTCATTTTCATTTCATTGTTATGGTTAATTTTCCTTTGATATGGCCTACTTTCAGCAGCAGTATTTAAAGTGACTATATACTCTCATATTACCATATTGACTACATGAACAGCCACGTTAATTCTAGTCGCTACTTTAGTGGAGGGAAGTTCCTAACTTCCAGTTTGAAGTAATATCCTAAAAATTTGTTCCTACTGACGTAAAATATATTGAAACACAACCTTTGCGTTAACATGAAATTTTAATGCGTTGACTGTGCACAGATACTCTATCCAATACTTATACATAATTTTTTTCTTTGCTGCTTTATTAGGGTCGCAATTTTTTCTAAATAAATTTATTTCGAGTTTATCACCAAATCTCCATTGTTTTCAAGGATATACACGACAAGACTAATATTACAACCCTTTGGGCTCTTTGAGCTCTCAATTCTTTGTGATTTAAGTAAAATTAGACATTCCAACGATTTATGGACGATTTATGGACGAAATTGTTACTGGCCACGATTTTGTCTTCATCTGTATATAACGGTATATTAGTAGCGAGTTCTCATAAAAATCCACATAAACAACATTTAGAAATTTTGTTCGAACGGCTGTTTAGTTATGGTTTAAATGTCAAAGTATCCAAACTTGTATTTGGCATACAAGAACGCTAAACCACAAAATCACCTAAGAGAGTATTAAACCATTGGATAAAAAAGAAGAAGCTCGAATTGCTTCTTCTTTTTTATCCAATGGTTTAATACTCTCTCAGGTGATTTCGTGGTTTAGCGTTCTCAATATGATTTTGCTCAACCATAGGTATGAGGCAAGTTTGGCTATTTTAGGGAATAGTAAATTACTTCCACATAAATGGATACCATCTATAGAGCAGACGCTTTTGCGCAGATTTACAATCGTTTGGTGATTTTAAATCAGAAAAGCACGAACAATAAAAATAAATTTTCTTGATCAATGGGATAACTATTGAAAAATAGTTCAAGGCCTTGTTTTGACCACAGTGAACGCAATATTAGAGCAGCTAAGCCACTTAAAACCGTACTCCATTCCAAAACAGACCACATTTCACATCAAACATTACATTTAGAGTATACACACAAATTAACTCAAATATTTACCATGTTAATGGTCAGAGTAGCATGGCCGCTAATATATTAAAATTACGACCTATTACTGGCTTATATAGATAAATTAATTTGGTGTGAAACCTCAACAGAAATCAATAAACCGTACATTCCGGAAAAAAACGTACAACTTTTCCCAACACTCTCTTATCTATGAGAGTTTATAAGTGTACAATAGAATGAACGCTCAGAATAATCAGCTCTTCTTCAGGTTAGGATTGAATTGGTTACAAGTGCTGGCATGCTACTGTTGTTCTTTCTAAATCGAATATAGATATTTTCTTTAAAGTCCAAATATCATCAACCCAATACTATTGTTCCATTTTTCTTCAACCCCTTGACCCCTTGCCTCTTGAAATCTGATTAAATCATTTTTTTCAAATGATCCCATTGACGAACAAGTAAGAAATAGTCAAGCAGATCTGAAAACTTGTAATGCTCGATACAAGAAATTATACAAAAAGGTTGCCAAAGCAGGTCCTCAACGCTCTGTATCAGAATTTAGGGTAAATAATGTTAGAATTATTGCAACCTCTTTAAAAATAAAAAAGATGCGACAGTACAAATTTTGTCGGACGAAATTGATTTTACACTAATGCCTCATAAACGGATGCTATTAGAGTCGGGAAACAAGTCCGATTATAACATACACATGTACAAGTGTTATAATGTTATGTAATGAGTTTTATAAAGTTCCTGAACTCGTTATTATTTTTATTTAAACTAAAACAATTTTTTTTGGATTTAAAAGACTGAAAACATATGGACTATCAAATCATCTCATTGTTGAAAGGGTCTGCCTAAAATGAGGTAAATGATCGAAGGTGCGAAAATTAATGCAATCAATAAGTTCGAAAGCTTTATGAAATTTTATTATTATTTTTAAAATGGTTTTCTTTCAGTTTTAGGCAATCGTACAAAAGTATTAGGCACTTGTCTTGGGTTATCCAAATTCAAAATAAGACAACTAATTGAGCTATATAATGTTTTTGAATTGTGTTGATGAATTAATGCGTGATTGATTGGCATATATCCCACTTCTGACACCAATGAATAAAACGTGGTTTAGCATAGTGAAAATTAATTAAAAGTGAAAATTGCAGAAATGTGACAAACTTGTATACGTAGCTATCAAAATAGTTAGACAGTTAGCACAAAATTATGAGATTAAACTTTTAATTTGACAATTTTAAAACTTTTCTCTATACGTTTATTTAATTGTATTTCAAATAAAACTTTATTATCACGCGTCATTATTTATTATACTTCATCATTAAGCACCATAAAAGCGTACAGTACAAAAAAAAGCTGGTAACAAAGTTTTTCGTTTATAGTTGCTCACTTTATTTTTTTTTTTTTTTATGTTATGGTCGAAAATACAATTTTATTTTTGTTTCAACATGTATACAGTTGTATTAAGGATTTTTTTTTTTTGAGTCCATAAGTTTCTAAAGGACATTTTGTACAAAAAATTATTTCGCAATATAAAAAAGTTTTTTCGTTCTATTAGAATTTTTATATTGTTGTATAGTTTTGTTGTTAGTTTGATTGGAAAATAAATAAAATCAAAAGTTTTTATTTGTCCTTTAATTTAATGTGTTTGAAATATTTATAGATTTAAAATTTAACTGTATTTCGAAAATATATTGTGACCAAATTCCGAATGAACTTAATTCACCGTTAACACAAAAAATTGCATGAATAATCATCATTCTTTAAAAAGATGTCAAGAAGGCATAATTCAAGAAAATTATCTATGGTAAAGTTTAAAATAATTAAAATAGTATAAAGCAAAGAACATCGCTTTCAAAGTGCATTGTTTTTATTCGTTGTACGTAATGACATCGTAAAGCAGCAGTACAGAAGAAAAACTTATTTGTATCCATTCCACTTAAAAATGTTTTTTAGTCAAAAATAAAATTTTAAAATATTTTTTTTTTTAAATTCTTTTTGCTGCACAAAATGAAATTATAAGTCAACTGATATGATTCGTAGTTGGATTTTAAGTAGCATATAATAAAAAGATGTTTTTTAATTAAATTATAAAGTTTTAGTTATCTTAGTCGAGTGTTTCTTTTAATCTCCAGTTTAAAGATTGAATAAAATATTATTAAAAAATTTGATATCATAAACTTAGCGAACATAGCGCATCTTGTGCTTAACTTGGTTTTTAAAACAAATTTTGTCAAAGAATCCACTTCATAAAATTAAAATATTTAAAATATCATTTAATTTCTGCCATTTAAATCCTGGTAGCTTAGTTCCATTTCATGAGTTGGAATTAAATGTTAAAGATACCTAATTCCATGCTATGCCATTTCTGAGCCAAAGTTAAAAGCAAAACATACCAGTAAACATTTCCCACTCGATTATTACACTGTGGTTCGTATAAAAACCGTACAGGTCGTCGTACTGTACATAGCTTCAAAAACCATTTATGCAAGATTAAGTTATTTTTTATTTGACATTATTATCATTGAAATTAAAAATTACCATCCCTATAAAATTCAATTACCAGCAGACTTGCTACCTCAAATGATATGATTTACCGCCGCTGAAAACTTAAAACTTAAACTTGAAATTAAACTTGTTAAAATTTCTCTTCACTTTAGAGAATCTATGTGAGAAAAATTAATTAATTTTCATCAACATTTTCATCCTACATATCGAATTTCATCATAATCAGTTCAGAACTCGCTGAGTTCCTTCTTAACTGGCCATATTCCAGAACTTTTCCAAAAAATCATTTTAAAATCCCATTTTCATCTTACATATCGAATTTCATCAAAATCGGGTAAGAAATCACCGAGTTCCTTCCTAATTGGCCATATTCCAGAACTTACCCAAAAATCATTTTAAAATCCCATTTTCTTCATATGTATCGAATTTCATCAAAATCGGTTAGGAACTAGCTGAGTTCCTCTCTAATTGGCCATATTCCAGAACTTTCCTACATAATAATTTTAAGTTTAAATCACATGTCGAAATACCCTGTGTTGAAATATCTAGTGTTGTACCATATCTCGTTTTGTACCTTATCTCGAATTGAAATATCCTATTTTGAAACATCCAGTTTAAAAATGTCCAGTTCTGAGCGGTTCCCGTAAAACTCAGTTATGGTCTGATGAGGGATTGTAATAATTTTGTTAAAAATTATTTGTCATTTCATCAGGCCATGGCGATCGAGTGCTAGGTGCAATTGGCACATTACAGGATTAGTGCCTGGTGCAAACGACCTGGATAGTGATTTGATGACCGATTGTTTGTCAATTCTATAAATTGGTGATTTTTGAGAGATTTTTGGAGGAAATAGGGTATGTAGTTGAAGCATTTCTGCCGGGTGCAGGCCATGTTGGTTCATCAGGGTGATGAAACTGTGGGTGGCTTTTGGTTCTGTATCAGCGAAAATACTTCTAATTTTGGTTGGCAGAATGAATGTTGGCTGGTAGTTTTAGTTAGTTGGTGTTCTGTCGTGCCTGAATTTTTGTTCATTGAATTGTGGATCGTGACAATGTTTGTGGCCACTTTTTGCGTTGACTTTGAAGTTTTAATGATGCTGATGAGCATTTCTTGGTTCCTCAGTGATGCTCTTGAAGTTCCAAATATACTAGAGTTCCTCAATTTGTGCCCTCGATTTGGCAAAGATGTTGAATCTCTTTGTTTTGAAATTTCTACGACTGTTGCACAATCCGAACTAAATGAAATTTATTGGGTTTATTTTCTTATAATTTGTTCACGATCAGGATTTTATGTAGTTTTCCTGATAACTATAACGCACTGATCAAACTGTTTATAGTTGTGTCATTTTATTATAGAATGCGTCTTTCTCCTTAAATCAAAATCAATGCTTTACTGAAATTTGATAAAATAAATTGAAACTGGCTGCCTATACGTAAGCAATTCAGGGAGTTTTCCCTATAGAAAATAATTTTAATGAAAAAGCTCTTTATTGTATTATGACAAACTACTTCGTAAGTTTTAATTTGTTAAAGTCATAAAAATGTTCTTTCTACTAAATCTAGTATTGGACTTTTCTGTAGTGTAAGTAGCTTGAACCAAAACTATTTAGATTACTGTCTCATATAACAATTTTGAGAATCATCCTTTAGAAATTATACCACTTTTCATGTACTATATGTAAACCAATAAAGTCTGTAAACTAATGTTAATCCATATTTAAATTGCATTATCATTGCATCGCAGTACATGAACAACCAGTATTGTATAGTGGAAATGTTTTTCTTGTACAATTTTTCATGATTTTACTTTCTTACACTCTCTTGTGAGTATTTTATCCACCTTAATCTCTAAATCGCGTTACATTCAATTATTATTATTAAATATACAATTATTGTTGGATTATGCAACAATGTAACAACGTGCCATGGCATAATATTTAAACATAATTTTATTTTTATTGCAACTACTTCGCACAGTTTTTATATTCGTTCTAAAGCTCGTTGCACAAGAATTTGAAGGTATATATATATATAGATAGGTATCAAGAATTTTTCATCGAAAAAATTATTTTAATGAAAATTGAAACGCGCGTGCAAATTTGTGCTGACTGCCTTACAATAATATGGTACAAGTATGGTTATCTGTTATTAATTTCATCATCATCATCATCTGTAATGTATATATACATTTTTTTTTCATTTTAATAAAACCAACAAACGATTTTAGTCACGATTTTCGAATTGAATTATAATAATAAAAAAAATGTTATTAACATTGCTTATAGCTTTATGACATATTACAGGACAGTTACTTAGCTACTTCGTAATACTTATATAAAGATATTTCGAATATTATTATGGTTTTATATTACAAAATATTTATGTCATGATTATAGAATGGTAATACGAGAGTATATTTCAAATCCATGTACTTTAATAATTGAAATAATGAATTGGTATTAATTTTCTATGACATTAATTAAAATATAGTTGATTTCATGTTTCAATGACATTTTGTGGTTGTTTCTTGTTTTAAATTTATTTTTTGTTTAAAGTTTGATCTATAAAATAATGATAGATTAGTAGATATTGTTGTAATAATTTAAAGTCCTTCCACCATCGACCATGTTAGACGGAATAAAACTTGATACATATTTTAAGGTTACATTTTGTGAAATGCTTTTTAGTATAACACAAAATTCTTAATTAAAACTAACATTAGTGAAGTTATGTACACAAAAATTGTGTACAAAAAAATGGAATATGGAACTTGATGTCGGTTTTGTGATAGTTCATTGTTTAATGTTGGGTTATTCTGCAAAGTATATCACAAAAAATTTAACCAATTCGGAAAAATGTTAATGAGAAATAAGATTTGTAGATTTTGAGTTATGCGGCATATATGTAGCAGATTTTTATTTAAGCGATACTTATACAAACTTATCCTTTTTGTTTTTGGGCTTAAATGATTCATTAAAGCTTGACCTGTGACAAAATAAATATAGGCCTAGAACTCCAAATTTGAAATTGCGTCCATTAAAGTCCAAAAGCCAAAAAGCCAAGTATGCAAATAATCCGCAAAATTCCATCTTTTGAATTGTTGTAGTACCGTTATAAAAGTTTTAGGGGCCCATTATTCAGCAATAACATAACGCAACTAATTGTTCATAGATAGCAGTTGCGTTCATAGGCGGAAGCAGATTTCCTCATAAACGTATAAAAAATATGCATGGATATCATCGGATACCAAAACTAAAAATCAAATATAGACTACTTAGTCAAGAACAAAATTTCAGAGTGTATTATCTGTTTTCGGAATTTCAATTATACTCTCAAAATAAAAACCTGCCATGCTTCAAGCTTATGACTACGCGAAACGTTAGACATTGTAACTAATCAATGTTGGAATGATGTGCTAGGTTAAAGCGACCACTTTGAATATAATTTTTTTTCAAATGTGTTCTCACTTAAACTTAAAAGTTTAGTTACTGTTCAATGGCTGATTTGAGGTAGAATATTGCTTTTTAGCTCGAATTACTGATTCAGAAATTGTGTCAATTATAAATAGACTTGATAACACTAGCTCTTCACATTTCTAAGTAGGTTTCAATTTGGCACTAGGGACATCTCTCTTAGAATTTTTCATTCTAGTTTTTGAGAGTCTTAAAATAATTGTAATGCAGCAGCAGAATTCTTTTGATTCTTTCAATTACCAGATATTGATCTCTAAACTGTTGTGTTGTATGACATTAGATTACAACTTAACAATATATTGTAGAGGATATCCACACTTTACGTAATTGGATAACCTTCAAATTGTTGCAAAAAGCTTAATTGTTGGGCCTTTCATAAGGGATAGCTTGTGGCAACAAGTTAATGATAATAAAAACATACATTTTGTCAAACCATCCACTGAATGTCAATAAAATTATCATTTAAAGTATATACATTAATTCTCGATCACGGCCGAGAATTATAGTTTGACTTGAGAAGATGTACCTTCTTAAAAATGGAATTCAAATAGGTGAAAATGAGACAGGCGTTAACACGGAGCTTTGAGAGACACCACTACTTAGATTTTTCTGGGCAAGAAAAGCTTTTATTAATTTTCGCACTTGATGATGAATTTGCAAGTATCTACTTACTTTTGTAGATTGAAATTTTATTTTCAATAAATCTTTTACTTCAATAAAAAATTGAAAATTTTAAATTTCTCGATTTAAAATTGTTGTTAAATTTTTAAACAAACTAACCTTAAGTTGAAATCGTACTGCGATCCAAACCACTTCTATAAAGTCAATCCGCAAACATTTTTTGGGTTGAAGTTTAGTCTTCGTATTTTTACTACATTTAGACACTCTTCAGAAAATGCGACATCACTTTGTTAAAATAAATCCCTCAACTACCAAAGTTTTTGGAATTTGGTATTGAGCGTTTTTTTAAATTAGTTTAGAGCTTATGTAATACAATTTCTTTTCTGCGTGATTCTACTGGTCAAATCACGTTGTTCTACGACAGATGTGCTTTGTACATTTATGGTTTTAATTCCCACATTATGGCCCAACATAGTTTCGATACCATTTTTGTCACGTTATTTGTGAATTCTAAGAACACTTACTAATTTCAGACATAACCAACTGCTCGCATAACTGTTGTAGAAATTTACGCCGGCGACTGTAAGTATTTACGCCAGTCGGCCAGTAAGACAAATCTTCCTTTTGCATGAGTATTCCTCCAGCATTTTCTCCATATTGCCCACGCCTCCCTTGGTCCTGTTGTCATCTAGGTATCATTATTGTTGGTTTATTCATTGATCCTTGTGTTTCCGTATCATAGTGTATGATGGATAAAAGTCACACAGTTTTATTTTTTGGGAATATAAGAACACATTTTGATGTTGAGTTTTGCCTTTCACGGCTAGGAAGTCCACTGTTACGAATCGCCTTCTTTTGTTTATTGTTCCTAAAATTGATAAATTGTGGTTCCGCATCAAACTAGAAGCTAAATTATAGCTTATGAAAAAATTAGCAAATGTTATATTTCGACCACTATACCACTAAAAAGAGTGCAGTCCTTCACACCACGTTCTTCTTGGTTACTTTTTTTATAAGTTTTTAGCCATTCTAGTGTAAATTTGTCCTTTTAATGGATATACGAGGAAGTGGAGTCGCACATCGATCATATTTTAATTCCATATCTGGCAGATTTTAATGTAATGTACTGCGTGAAACGCGTACCATGTCGATAAGGGAGCAGCTGTTCACAACTGTGATATTTGTTCCTGCTATAAAACACTCTCGCAGATTCTGAATCAACATTAGCTACGAATATATATCTGAATAAGTAATTGCTTCGTCAGATAGTAATCGTTGCGCACGAGTAATCCCATTATCAAATCTTATCGTATAAAAGCGCTGTGCACCCATCGTAGGACGGTAAAGGAGATGAGAACAGATTCTCTAAAAATCCAGTCTATGTTCGTTTTTATTTTGGGTGACGCCTGCAAATATTATAATGCCAAGATATGCATTAAATTCATCAAATCTCACAATAGACTAAATAATGCATTTCAAAAACAAAAGATAGCTACCCGGGTGCCGCATAAACACATTTGTTTTGTTTATAAGGGAAGCAATTCGAAAAAAGTACGTTAATTTTGTGCTGCTTTATGTGTATTTTACACACAATCTAGGTACAAAAATATAATTGGAGGCGTACTCGAAATTTATTACAGTAAAACATGTAAGTGACCACATCTGTAAATTGATCGAATTTGAATATTTTTTATTTGTGTATTTCCAATATACCGACCACCTGCATATTTTGTGACAATTGACCAGTTTTTAATATTTTTAGCCTTTTTCACGCACAATTCCGTACATAGTATTTGGTTTCCACTTGAAATACTTGAGCTATAAACACTGACAATAAAAACTCCGTACCGGTTTCGAATAAAAATAGAGGTGGGATGCTAAAGGGTTTTCCCATCTTCCAAATACGATCGCTGATTTGAATGATCATAAATATGACCATCTTTTGAGTCACTAAAATTTTTATTTATTAGATCATCTATTTATCGAGTCATCTATTGTCATTAATATGGGGTATAATTAGTCTAATGTAGACACCTTCTTATAACTTTTTATTCCATTTTCCAGTTTATATGGGTCTCTATAACAATTGTAAGTGCAGCTTTTATTGATATTAAGACGACTTTTTTTTTTGTCGATCACCAGATATTGGTGTCTAAACTGCATTTTGATGGCTTTTTTTTTTGGGTTGTATGTATTAGACTGGATTACATCTTGCTCATCAAATACAACCGGTTAAAGTGAATGATACTAAAATCTCTGAGACTGCTTTAACCACAGGTGTGCCGCATAGGACTCTGTATTGAGTCTATAATTTTATCTGATTTATTTTGATCGTTTTGCAAGTTACATTTTGATTGATTGATTGATTGATTGATTTTGAATGTACTGCCAAGCATTAAGCAGGATATCCCGGAAAGCGCCAGGCCCACAGTACACCCGTTTTTACATATACTTGGAAGGATATGGAAGGAAACTAGTTAAATTATTGAGATCGACCCGGTTACAGACACCTTGGCGGCCAATAGTTAGTAAATTTTTGTGGGTTAGGGAAAGGAAAAGTATGCTAGTTATGACTTAATTGGTCCGATTTCCCGGTATCCAATATTCAAACTATTGTTAGTGTAAGACAATCACAGTTTTGTTGTACTGCTCTGCATTCTGCCATCTCTTATCTGCAACTCGTTAAAACATGTAATTTGTAGGAGAAGCCGACATCCATCATCTTCGGGATGATAGCTTTCAACAACGTCACGTATTTGCGCATACGGATATTCTTTTGGGTTTAACACAAACACATATAATATAATTTATATAACTTAATTTTGTTAAATAAAATTGATCTTTCAACATATAAATTTTAATTTAAACCCTAAAAGAGACCACTCAAATATTACGCACAGACAGAACCACTCTACACTCCAACAAAACTAAAAAAACCTAAGAATTACAAATTTTAGCTTAAAAACTAATAAATTTAGAGTAAATATTTTATCTTTTTAATATAAGTTTTTTTATTTGTATATAGATTAGAATTAGGAAAATGTAGTTTGAATGTTTGCAAACTACATTTTCCTAATTTATTTGTTGCACTGCCCAAAAATTCTACAAATCGAATTTTATTAAAATAATTAAACAATTGAATTCGATCGAATCCACCGTTCTTTTGCAATTACACCTCTAATACTTAGGAATTACATTGGACACAAAATTAAAATTCTCAGTTCATATCGACAATATTTCTAAAAGTCTTCGTTTTTCTCTCCGTCAACTTTATCATTTGCGACCTATATGTCTCAAACATATTCTACAATTACCTATTATCACTGTTTGGAATGAATTCAACCGTATCTAGATAATAAAACTCAGTACGTAAAATAAATTTGTAAAAGGCTACAAACGCTGATTACAAATGAATGAATGACTGAATGAAAACTTGTGCCATAAGTATATATTCGATTTGATAAAATAAAATTGTTTATGGCTCATTGTTTATGGCAAAAAATCATTTAATTTTTTTCTATTCTGTTCTATTAAAAAATAATTTTTCGAAAGAGAAATTAAAATTAATCGCAAAATAATTAAATTTGTGTGAAAACCTACCTAGCCTAAATTTTACAATATTTTACAGAACCATGTAACACTTGGACGACAACATGTTAACTTCAACAGTAGAAAAATATGTAAAACACAATTATTGAATATGAGGGTAGGGAAATAGCTAAAGCTTGTGTAAGTAGAGCGCTATAAATATGTATATAGTAAATACAGTAAACTTCTACTGCACAAATATAATAAAATTTGGAGAGTCTTTTGTATTGGTGTAGATGATTCAAACACTATATATCAATATTATTATTTAATATGTACAAAACTTACCAATATTTTTGCTTTAGAATACCAATATGTTATGGTTTTTAAAACTTTTATTAACATTTTGTTAATCCAGTTATAAAAACATGAATACGGAATATATCAATTCCACAGTTTTTTATGTACAACGAACTAATTGATTTCAACACTAATTCACATTTACATATTATATTTAATGTTTAACTTCAATTAATTATTAACAACAAGCTATAATTTTAATAAATTAATTATTTATAAAAGGATTTATGTACACATCTTATTAATTATTTTAAAAATTAATCGTCAACAAACTCAACCAGACAACGCAAAATCAAAATAACAATGGTCAAATTTTACATTTTTAGTCTCGTTGTCCCGTTATCCGATGGTTAAACTGGTATTTATTTTTACAACAATTAGCAAATAATAACATCGTCAGGGATGTTTAACCTAATAAAAAAAAAAAGTTGCCATTAATTTATTTATACTGCGATTTAATGTTCATAATGAAATTTATACGAAAATAAATTGACAATATTTACGCAATTAGTGCATAGAATAAGCTTTAAGTGGAAATTTTATTACTAAACATAGGAAATTGGAAACAGGAACTCCATGACATTTTATTTATAAACAAACGTAAATCTTTAGATAATCTTCATTTCCAAATCATTGTAAGGTTTAGCATAAAAACAATAAAAAAAAAATCGGGGATTTAGTCCGCAACCATGGCCCATTACATACATCAATGATGTTCCCATTATATACACCTGGCACACCCTGTTGTATAAGCGCCTTGTCCTCCTATGGGGTCTCTGGGAGGCTGGACCGTTATTTGCTGCCATACTCGTGGGACCAACATATGTATTCTCCAAAACCTTTAAAACCAACCAAGAAAACAACGACGACGGAAACAGATACACAATGGAACAGACAACTGGAAAAAGCTAGACAAAATAACAAGAAAAATGCGTTTTAGATTCTGGAGCAAGCTGCATTTTTTGCAGAAGATGACCAGTATGAGGAGGAAATGCCAGAAGTTGCAATGACTGATGAGCAATTCACATCAAAACAAGGAGCAATGAATGTGGCTCAACGAGAACTGTGTGTCCACGTAGTATAAATCGTGACAGGCTGTCATTACTGGAGGCGCTGGCACTGGAAAACCTTTGTGTTCAATCTACTGAAGAATCAGATGAACAGATGTTATGGAAAGGTAGTGACAAAAGTGGCATCATTAACGGGAGTAGCAATACGATTAGTTGGCGGAATGACTCTACATAGTCTACTGAAGCTTCCAGTAAAGAGAGATGGAAGAATTCCAGCATTGCCAATCCTAACTGGTAACATCCTCCGTACTATACGTATGCATTGGAAGGATATAGAGTTTCACTATTCTTGACGAACCAAATAGTTCGTCAAGAATAGTGACGAACTATTTGGTGGTATAAATGTTCTACTCTTCGGTGATCTTATGTAATTGCCTCCAATACGAGCACATCAAGTATTCGAACATCCTGCTATAATGCAACTAGTCATACATCTATGAAGATTATTTAGGTTAGTAGAGTTGACACAGAATATGCGACAAGAAGGAGACACCACTTTCGTAGACATCTTGAACGCATTGAGAATTGGCGAATTACAGCCTCATCATATGGATGTACTAATTTTCAAAGTTGGAAATGACTTCATATGCACTTCGCATATATCCAGTCAAGTCAAAGGTATCAGCACATAATAAAGCAGTACTGAACTACTCCAGAAGCAAAGGTGCAGAGATAACACGCGACTAAAAAACTAATATGACTATATATAGCAACGTGACCATCATACCATATGACCTTATAATATGACTACATAATAACCTGATCATATAATAACTGGCCCATACAATAATTTGAAATAATACGACATAGTGATCTCGGATCGCACTCTAAAAGATCCACTGATAGACTTGTGATCTATCTTTTTGCAACTTGATCCATAGTCGAAAAATCGTTATAAATATTTGACAAGACGAAAAAGTAGAAAATAAAAATATTTAATAAAAAAACTTTTTTTAAAAAGCACACTTTTATTTATGCGTAGAAAGTGCACCAAAAAGTAGAAAATAATTTTTTTAATTGCACCTAGAATATGATCCAAAATGTTTACGACTAAAAATAAAAGCGTGGTGCACGCCATCATAATTCATTTAACTACCGAAAATAAACTCATAATCTTTTATTACAGATTAAGATTCTAAAACATGATTCTGAAACTGAAAGAGGCTTAAAATCATGCGATGTAGAGAATGCGATGTAGAGACTGTTTTAGATTTACTAACAGTTAAGTAAAGGTAAACTAATTACAAATACCAAATTATGGATGAAATTAATGTGATGCACTTTACTAATATTGATTTTTATACTATCAAAAATAATGCGCTGCGAGTGATTTATCTTAACGTAAGAAGCCTAAGAGATGATAAAATCAATATAGTTACAATAATCTTACAAATTTTAATGCCATACACTGTACCAGAGATAACAACCGTGGAAGGGGTATATTCATTCAAAAATCTATTCCACATAGCAAACGATTGAGTTTTTCCAAAGACAATACCAGTTTTCTAGTAGTTCAATTACCGCAAATTATGGTGCTTACATGTACGTGATTAAAAAATTTCATCACAGGATGAAGTTAGTAACAAAAGCTTTTGCTCAACATTATTATCTTTTTTACTTGACATATGAAACATATGTAATTATTAATTGTGTATCGTCGTTGGCTGTGATATACGAAATATTTGTGCGATTTTTTGTGATTAGATTTCCATTTTTAATTTCTTATCGGTGATTTTAAATTCTTGCTGTTTGTTTTTATCGGTGATTTAAATTTTTTCGTGTTATTTTGTAATAATTTCTAATATTAAATGTAACTTCATTTTGTTTTTATTGGTTGATTTTCGTAATAATTTCTTTTTGTTTAGTTTTCGGTGATTTTAAATTTTCGTGTAATTTAATTTTTTGATTTTAATTAATTCATAATAAAACCCAAAATGTCTTTATCAAGACAAACCGCTATCGAAATTTTGCGCGGGACTTAAATATTGTCAGTGAAAATGATGTTTGTTATTAGCTCGCACAAAAAGTTTGAAAAACAAAATAAGAAATGTCAAAAAATAGCAAAATTATATATAATGAGCACAATTATATCGTTTTGCAAGTTACATTTTAAAGAAAAAATGGTTGCGTAAAAATACTCTATTAGGGTTATTTATAAAAAAAGCATAATTGTTTTTAACAGGAAAAATCTTCCTTTACTCTGCGGTAATTATATACTCACAAAGTATTTACAATATTTTTTGTAAGATATGGCTATAACAAGTCTTGAACGGATTTTTATCTCGTAGGTACTCGGCTACCAAGAATACAATCGGACAAGTAAAGAAAATTGTAAGAAATTATAGCAGAAAATACGCTAATTAATTCTCAAAGCTGCTAAGAAAGCAACAGCATGCTTAAAAAGCGAGCACTGTACTATATTGAGTAATAAATGTATCTGGCAAAATTACCAACTTATAACCTATAAGGAATGTTTATAGTCAAGTTTGTATTAACAATTGATGAAGCACTTTTAAACATACCATCAACAGCAGCAAAAAGCTCTGGTCTTCAATTGTCACAAATAACCAAAAAAAAGCTACACGAATGCACCAACATAACAGGAAGTTCAAGTTATAAAGATAGGCTAAAAAACAATAAAATTGCTGGAATAGGCAATATAACCGCCGAAATGTTTAAAGGTAGTTCATCTTCAACAATTCAAAGAAGCCTGCAATCCTTAATTGTTACAAAATAAGAAACATGACATAAGAGTCACCAGAAATAGCGAGGTATCTTCTATTTAATAAAACCATAAATCTATTCGCAATGATCATTCTTGAGAGAACCTCACCTAAGGCTAAAGTCAATACAAAATTTAGAAACTAATCAAACCAGCTTTTTTCCAACTACAAGGAAGCCAATATGGCGGACACTTTGTAAAATAGGCATTCCAAAGAAATTAATGGATCCCTTACAAGAAAAGCTTTGGATTGCTGGAAGCGGAGTTCAATACAAAGACAAATAAAGTAAAACTTATAATATACGATATGGAAAATTTGAGGAATAAGGCAAGGATGTCATTATTCGCGTCACTAATGCTGATCCTGATCGTATTGGAAAGAGTCTTGTGATAACTAAATAACACTAGATTACGCATTTTATCTATGCCTGCGCTCGCACACAAGCAGTCTGACATGCAATAAAAATAGCAAAATCTGCGAGTCATGGAAGTATCAAGTGATTTAACAAAGATTCCTTATTTACCGAATTGAATATCTTGAAGGCACTTGAGAACATGCTCTGGATACATTTTTAATTATTTTTTGAGAACATATATTAGATTTCTCTAAAAAAAGTAAATACTTAGTTTGAGATATAGCAAATGGTATATTAAGCTTCCATTGAGTATATTGTTTTTTTATTGATTATCCTAGTGAGTTGATCTAACGGTTGTTCCGGTCTTTAAAACAAATAATTTAAAGCAAAATCAAAAATAATATTGCTATACTTTTTCAAATTGTCAGTTTGTCGCTTTGTTAAAGATTGTCTGATATTAGTTTATAACGAACAATCCTTTTAGAATTGTTGCCACTTACATAAAGGTCTCTAGAGAGCTTAAAAACCAGAAACCCTTTTATAAGGGGAAACCCAGAAAAAGTTTGAACCAATTTAATGGTTTTCCTATTCCTAAGGAAAATAAGGCTGGTTTGGTATATTACCATAGTGTTTCTTTAACCGATAATGGATTTTTTTCAAAACTTGCTTCTTTAAATAATATAATGCAAATTTCATGCCAGGTCTACTTTTTGTAATATTTACCACTATAAATTAAAATCAATAATTTTTAGTTTAAAGTTGTAAATTTGTACAAATGCTTATTCCACTGTACAAATTTGCTATGCTTTAACATATTTTCCTATGTAAAAGTCTTCCGCAACCCGCCTTCACAATTTATTATGCAAATATTTCATATCGCCTTTCATAACCTATAAAATCATTTTTTTTTATATTTTATGTACAAATATAATTACGTTGAATTGATAATGATCGCGAAATTGCGATCATGATTCTTTTACTCTCTATTCATTAAACATTTGTTCCAGATGAAAATCGTTCTATTCATTTGGTGCTGCGCATTGCATAAAAGTTGAAATAACTCTTTTTTTCAGTCAGCTAAATACATCAAATTAAAAAAGGTCGTGTGTTTATGTTTATGCTTAATCAAATCTAAACATAAAAAATTTGTTTAGAAATATTATATTATAAAATTAGAAAATGAATAAATAAAAAAAAAACTATCGATATTCACGTTTCTTCATTAATTTTAGATTTTTTTGTTGTTTTAGTTCACGAATTTATAAATAAATAAATAAAACTTTTGGTTATTATTTGTTGTAGTTTATGTATAGTTTTTATATTATCATGGCGAATCGAACAACATAGTATAACATATATACATATATATAAACTCTTCTTAATGGTAAATTAAATTATTTTTGGTTGATTATGCTGCGGATGAAGAATTTTGCTAATATTTCATACTAGGTATATACGAATATACACTAAAACTTTGCAATTTTATTTTTCATACAACAAATTAACTATATACGAAAATAGAAAACTTAAATCTAACTTAATCGAAAAAAAAAGAAAATCGAAATTAATTCCAAAGTAAAATTTATTAAACTTTTAATGGAATAAAATATCGTATCGAATATGTGTATAGAGTAATATTAGGAACAAAAAAAAAACTTTTTCATCAAATTGATTTCGGTTTATTATACATACAACACAAAAGTTTTATTTATTCGGTGTGCTAATGTTTTTATGTTACATCAAACCATTTCATGTTGTTTTTGTACCCAATATCAACGATTTTTATAAAAAAGCTAAAAAAAAAAATCCTTAATAAATAAAATTATAACGTTAAATCCTAAATATACAATACTGGATATAAGATGATGATAAATAAAACAGAAAAGGATACGGTTGAATTGGTTACGACGAGTGATTTTGATATGTTTCGATTTTATTTTGATGAATGTGATTCCTCATATATCCTATATATTACATAAATATTTAGTTTTTGTGTTTATCATAAAGTGGTTAAGGATCGAGATTATCTCAAATGTGAATTACAACGTAAGTCATAAATAAAAATTGTAATGCCATATCCTAGCTTATATAATTTACTGTTTAAATCATTCCAAGAAAGTTTATATCAGTGATTCATAAAAATGTTGATCTACTGCACACTATCACTCCGGTAAAATAATTTTAGTTGTTTGAAAAGGGTGGGCCATCTATCGGTTTAAATTTGAACCACCGGTTATTTCGAATCTGGCAATACTTATGTCATACTATTCTGTCACAAAATTCAGTATATTATCTCCAATGAACGAAATAAATCAATTTACGCTTGAGCAACGTTGGGGTTAATTGGAAATTTATTTCCAAAACGAAGACAATTGGTCGGAAATTGCACGAAAATTTGGTCACACAGAAGGACCAACAGTGCCCGGTATACGCCAGTTTATTGTTAAAGTTCGTGAAACTGGTTTCATTATTGACGCGCCAAGACGTAAGCGTACTCTTACAGTGCGTTCACCCAAAAATACCGAAGCTGTGGCTGAGAATATGCTTGAGAATCCATCAACATTAACTCGTCATCGTTCTCAAGAATTGAACACTTCACGCACCAGTTTACGTCAAATTTTGCGAAAAGATCTCGGTATGACACCGTACTGACAAAAAATAAACTTACAAAAATATATAATGTTTCCTCAAGAAGACATTTTTAAGCAATACTGATTTATTCGTGCTCAGCACATAAGAACTAAAACTAGTAATACATGTAAATCACTGGTCAATGTAGGATATTGATACATTGGACTATTTTCTTTGAGAAAATTTGAGGTTACGTTATAAACAAAGTCAAGGAAAGCAGTCCAGAATTAATTCCTATAGGATGAAACTATTCGCTTCATTGGAGATATCAAAGGCCCAAATTAAAAAAATCTCTAATTAAAATTATTGAACTAACATACAAACAAGAAAATAAAGTAGTAAATTGTGATAAAATTTACATGAAAACTAATTTTTCATGACAACTATTAATCAAAATAATTTTTTTTTAATTTTAAGTGAAATTTTCCAAACGGAAATTGTGGAGGAGTTGACGATATATTTTTATTTAGAGATTACCCTGAAAATAACAAACAGAAATTTCGTTTTAAACATACAAGATGTGGCATTAGTGTACAGTTAAGTTTTATTCGTATTAAATTAAGTGTTGATTTATTACGATAATAAAATATGTTTACAAAATACATGATGTGAGAGGCGTACAGCTACATCACATGGTTTTAAAAACGAAAAAAATTTTTAACATTTTAAACACAAAAAATCATTTTCTCTGTTTTGTTTTTAAGTGGCAATTATTCATTGAATTTTCCATAATTTATAATTAATTGGGAATATTGATACACAGTATTTTTCGATACACAGTGTAGGTTTAAATTTAAATTTACCTGTAAAATTATTGTTTTTTTTTTTGTTGAATCATTTATGTGGCTAGACATGTAACAAACAATTGATTACCTAGCGATCACAATTTTAGCAATTTGTGTTCTGAATAGTTGGTCATCAAACTTAATGAGTTTTTAAATTTATATCGTATATCCTAAACAAACCAGGAAAACGCTTTCTGAATACTACTTCAGTATATTATACCATGAGATTACTTGAATGCGTGAGGCATAGTTCCAATTCATAATAATATATCTATATATATATATATATATATATATATATATATATATATATATATATATATATATATATATATATATATATATATATATAAATATATATATATATATATGTATATATATGTATATATATATATATATATATATATATATATATATATATATATATATATATATATATATATATATATATATATATATATATATATATATATATATATATATATATATATATATATGATTGATTGATTGATTGATTGATTAGAGTGTACGGCCAAGGACGAACCAGGAACTCCCGGAATGCCGGGGCACCACCGTACACCCGTGTTACATATAACAAAACCGAAGGAATGGAAGGAATGTTAGTTGTGACAGACTCAACCCGGTTGCAGACACCTAAGCGATCGATAGTTAGTATTTTTTTTTGTGGTGTAAAGAAAGGATGGGCGTTAATAATGACAGATTTGACCCGGTTTTCCGGAAGCCAATATTCAACTAATGTTAGCACAAGACAATCACAATTTTGACGAGCTGCTCTGCATTATTTCATTTTTTATCAT